>JAUFSD010000002.1:0-1200000 GCA_033030425.1 Verpa conica | reverse complement strand
CTGGCCACTACGAATTTCTATGGAGGCATGTAGATGATAAAGCCTCTCATGAAGTCCTAGTGTTCGAGAGAAATATACTTGATTCGGGCCAGGATTTAGCGGCAGGAGATGAATGATATATCTGCATCTGGCTGCTCTAAGGGGGAAAAAAAAACTCGTCAACTGCCTGGTATATTATTGTACATGTAGTTATGAGTTTATTTAGAGTCATCAATAATTCATAAGTATTTTTTTAGGATGTCTAGACCTAACATTATTTGTATTTTACGAGCCAGAAAAAGAAATTTCGGACTATCCTGTTTTAGGATATACACGTCATGATTATTGAATGGTGAAAAGTACATGTACTCATTGACTTGTGTCATGCACGTCATTACATGTATGTAGTGATTCTTTAATTTCTCTAGCCAACCAATAACCAGTACCAAAAATTTATGAGCTCGATCTTGAAAGCGACAGTATCATATACTCACCCCGCGATTATAGTTTTGTTATCTCGGGCCCCCCACCTGAGTAGTTAGATCTGGTGACAGGACTAATAGTCCTGCCACACCAGACCCTTGCAGAGAATTCACTCTTATAAAGAGTGCCAAGAAAGCATTAAGGGATTGAGCTAGGGAAATATAAATCCAAAGCGTCCGTATATATCTGGCCTCAAACTATTGCCAAATATCATACTATTTTTCTGTAAGGGAATATTAAGGAAATGGTTATACATTAAAGGTATTCTTATTGAGTGATACCTTTATTCAAGTCAATAAGAATATTGAATATAGTACTTACCCTAGAAGGGTATACTTGGTGTCTCTAGTGGATCCTTTATGAGAAAATAACGTGCTAGATGACATGTAGATTGTAGTATTGATAATAAAATATGTTTAGCTTAATTGCCATCTTCTAATTATAAGCTTACTGGAGTTTTCTGTCGGATTTTGCTTGTACATATTTTTGGCCTTGATAGGTTAGAATAAGCGTAATACTCAGAGAATTTTAATTCTACCGATTAGAGTCCTACTTAAGACCTTGATATCTATTTCTTAGTGTTCACTCGATCAATTAGATTAGTTCATTCATTAAAGACTTTCATATCGGAATACTCTTAACCTAGAGGCCGACCGTAGGTGTTTAAACCAATATATCTAGCTCTTAACCATAGAATAATATCTTCAAGTGACACTAGCGTGGGTAATTGGCCCTATATATTTAGGCCACACCCCGTTTTCGCCCATTAAAAACACATCGAGAGTACCAAGCACGATCGAGTAGAAGATTTTAACACCCTGTCCAAAACCACAGGCAATAGCATTCCTAGCACCGATTTTCACAACCATGTCGCCTCTCTCGACTCTTATCCTCCATAGGGACCTCCCTTGTATATCGGTACCGTTACCATGTAGATCCACAAAATCGGTTCTGGCCTGTATTTACTGTAAGAAGGCGGAGAAAAAGCAGGAGGAGTCGCTTCACCAGTCCCCCCAGGAGGTTCAATGGACCACCATTCTAGCTGATGTGATGGCAGTTCAGATGTTCCACATCAAACTTTCCTCTACTAATGTTAAGCGACTATCCGCTCATAGAATTTCTCGGTCGCCCGCACTTCGTAGAGCGTATGCGATTGCATATGATAATTGTACTCGTGATCAGAGACGGAAGCTTGGTAGGGAGTTGGCTAGGCAGGTCCGTAATCTACTCAAGGGGTCAGATAGGGAGGAGTATAGAATTAGGATGGTTAAGAATGGATGGAAGGGGGGAGCTGTGGGGAGGAAGAAGAAGCTGGTGGGGGAATTGAATGGTGGTAATGGGGCCCTGGTTTGGACTGGGCGGCTGAGACAGAGGAAGTTGGCTAGTTATAAATATTTTCATTCTTCTTGAGGCCTGCCTATTGTAAACAATCTTATTGTATAGTGGGATTTCCTGCTGGCTGGTAATTAAAATGTATAGGACTCGGAGAGTATTTTAACTTATAGACTAGTTGCTTAGGCTATTGTGGAGGGGGTATTTGGTACTATCTAATGTAGAGTCAAATAGCACGGGTGGGTACATGTATATAGTTTAGTATGTAAAGGCTCTATTACGGCAAGGCCTTGGTGCAGTAGAGATCTGGTCGTGAACCGAGAATTGCATAACTGTTTAGGATGAAAACTGGTAGACGCATGCAGTAATAAACCGTTGTGATTTATACTAAAGCTACATGTAAGGAAGAACATCGCCGACCACGCTTGGCCGAGTAAGAACCCATACGGGGCGGTATCTCTGATCAGATAAGAATATTATTATAATACATGACTTATACTGTGCTATAGCGTTGCCCTCCACTGCGGGAGTCGCCGAACCTTAATCTTGGCGCATGAGTTGGTTTGAGCAAATTTCCTTCGCTCCCCTCCGCTCTGCAGCAGCCCCACCAAATTTAAAGAGCCGTGAGCCAGTTTCTTGGTGTGACACAGAACGCCTAGAGTAGGGAAATGCACTCTTCCATTCCAAAAGACGATTTCTTGGGACCTGGAAGAAGGGCAGAAGTTTTAAGAAGATGGGCTCTGAGACCATCATCACGGAAGGGAGGGGGAAAAAAACCAAGAGATTAGATTCCTGCTGTTCCCCGGAATTCGGTCCTTCGGCTGATGCAAGAGACACCATGGAAAGCGAGGCGAAGAAAAACAAAGGTGAAAGTGATAACCTATTGGAGTCAGCACACAACATAGCAGCTTCTCTTTTAGGCTCAAGAGCTCCGTTTGGCTAGAACAGTTTTGGGTAGGGGGAGAGCGAGGTCTGGTATAGGCTGGATTTATGGTTAACGTTGGACTATCCCCCACCAAAAACCCGCTCATTGGTACACATACGATTTTCTAGGAGTTTATATAATCTTAGCTGTCTCCTCCATTTTCTTTTCTTCTCTTCTATTTCCATTGCCTTCTGGATTGTCTTGTTTCGACTCCTTTTTTTTAAAAAAAAATCATAATTCCAAGCTACAACAATCTAAGTATCCCATCCTCAAAATGAAGTACTTTCTCGCTATCCTGTCGCTCGCAGCAGCTGCAAATGCTCATTTTCAGCTCACGTACCCTACTTCTCGTGGCGACAACGATGAAACTCAGGCAACCAGCCCATGCGGTGGCCTTAATACTCCATCGGCCGTACGAACAGAGTGGGGGTTGACTGGTGGAGTACTAAAGTTCGAAGCTGGCCATGATGAAGCCGACACCGCTGTGTATTTGGCCATCGGCAACAACCCCACGGCAAAGGACTTCAACATCACCCTTGCATCCCAATTCTTGCAAACTGGATTGGGAACCTTCTGTTGGAGCAAACTTTCGATCCCGGATGGAACTGAAGGGATTGAGAATGGCGTGAATGCAACGATCCAGGTTATCCAGGCGGGTCATACTGGTGGTGGATTGTATAACGTTTGGTTCCCCTTCCCTCTATATGTTTATGTTTGATGACTAACATTTCATTCATAAAGTGTGCCGATATCACTTTTGTCACAGACCCTCCTCTCTTGACTCAAGACTGCGCAAATGGTACCGGCGTCAGCGCAGAAGCTGCTACCACTGTTGCCGCAACCTCTACTGCCACAACTACTGCCAACTCTTCATCCACTGCCACAACTACTGATACCGCCGCTGCTCAGACTTCTTCTAATGCTGCGTCGAAGTTGACTGGTGGGGTTGTACTTGCCGGTGCCCTCGCTGCTTTCGGGTTTATTTTATAGTCTGTGAATACTGGTGCTTTTTTAAATTTTTTATTTGGGATTGGTGAATAGGGTAGCAATCATTGTATAACTAGTTAGATGTTATGATATTCTGCGGAGAGCTTTTTCTTCTTTGGGTTTGGTTACATGGAAGGGGTGTATAATAAGGAGAATGAAGGCTTTACCTCGGAAATACTACTCCGCGTATCATTATATTAAAAAAACTACCATGTGCCAAGGTTGACATAGCCATCTCGTGATAGATCCTACACTGTATTATCATATGAGAAACTGCTGTAGCAACCTCAAACTATAGTTTATTTTAAGTTCCTCAAATTTGGAGATCGTGAACTGACGTGGGGATCAATATATGTAGCATGGTATTAGTTACAATCGTAGGCTCTTATGTAAAACACTTCTTTTTTCAATCCCACTATGAAATAAAAGACAAGAAAACACCAAGAACCCCTCCCAAGAAATAAAAACCCACCCATAGGAACCTTCCAACACATTATGCATCACCCCATTAATGTTCTCCGCTGCCTGTCCACCTTCCCCAAACAAGCTCACCTGCAAATATTCCGCCAAGCACCGCCATAAAGTACCCAACATTAAAAGTCATAACTGCCAACATTCTACACCAAGTCAAGTTAGCTTCCGGGATTACCCCACCATATATAAACCAACCAGGTACTCACAGCAAATACCCCACCCCCGATGCAACCACCGTCAACGCCGACCTCGGCAAGTCCACACTCCACCTCCACGGCTTAGCACCCCATATACCGTTCTTCTGACCCCCCCTCTTTGCTACCTCTTCCTCCTTCGGGTTTTCAATCCCGCTATCTTGCGAAGAAGCTCCAGCGACGAGAATCTTTCGGGATGACTCTGTCTTTTTCCACCGGTGCTCTAGTACGCTGCGGTACGCGACGAGGAAGCGGTAGAAGAAGGCTAGTGCGATTAGGAAGATGATGGTTCCGGCGTATTGGCCTTGTGTAGTTGGGGTCCAGCGAGTTGCGTATAGTGGGTCTGAAATGGTGGCATGGAAGGTCATACTGCTCATACTGCTGGTACCGGAGGAAGAGGACATGTCCATGCCATCCATTGAGGAGGAGGAGGAGGTAGTATCGTGGTGGAGGGTGAAGTCAGACATGGCTGAATCGTGTCGCTGGTAGAGACTGGGCATTTTGGGGGATGGGGTATTAGATTTGGGAGCAGTGAATGATAGGTCTTGCACAGCAAGACGGGGGGGGGGAGTGGAATTAAGTAAAGTGGGTAAAGGAATGAATCGAAGGACACACCTCGGGGAATTGAGTTAAGCTTAATTTCTAAA
The DNA here is from genome assembly GCA_033030425.1 of Verpa conica. Classification (NCBI taxonomy): domain Eukaryota; kingdom Fungi; phylum Ascomycota; class Pezizomycetes; order Pezizales; family Morchellaceae; genus Verpa; species Verpa conica. Next base: position 1,194,979 of record JAUFSD010000002.1, on the reverse strand, counting down.
GAATGAAGGAGGCTCTTCTCTATATAAATATGCAAACTCTATTGATCAAGACAGGAGAAGACTGGAGTTGTATGTTGGTAGTCCCAAAACTGTGTTACATAAAAGAAGGAGAATTTGACACGAGCACTGCGTCAATAATGTCCAGTTGATGTAAGGAACAAAAGTGAAGGAATCCGAGAATGTGGGTAAGGAGACCAATATGTGCGCGCGCGAGCGGGGAGGGGGTGGAGCTTTTGTTTCGGGTGTTGGTAGTAATGATGGGGGGAAGGTAAGCCAGTGATTGATAGCACTTGGCTTGCGAGCATCCTTGGAACCTGGCCAGTGCGCCAGTTTGAGAACATTTAGGTGTTGTTGACCTCTGTATCCGGTCAGCGTAGCCCTGCATGTGGAGAGCACATTTCCTATAAATCCAAGTTTTACAACAATTTGAAACAGAATGGTTTAGACTCTCACGAGTCTACTCCATGGCTTGCCGCTTGGCGGGGTCTCATGGATTTGGAATCTCGCCCCCCATCTTGCACCTTGGCATTTTATCTCTTCCATTTTAGCATTTTGTAACTGGCACATCTAGTCGCAGGATGTGCTGCCAAGCCCAAGTGTATTCAAACTCGAGCTTAGGGGGTTTGTATGAGATTCTCCTGCCAAGTCAAGCATACGACACGTGTGCGGCTCTACTCGAGAGTCTTTGTCTTTCATAAATGCCTTGCATATCCAGGTCAGGTACTGCATATTGGGATAGTCAGGGACTCTACCTGTACTGCGATAAGTATCTATAAACATATCCCAATCTCCGAGCAAAAGTGATGGAGCTAGTTTGAAGTTTCTGGCGATCAACTCGTACTTAGGTAACAAACTTCATTCGCTCAAGTAATTCGATTACAGACGGACACGCCACCTTTAAATTTGCCCCTTTGGGTATTCAAATGACGGCCAAGATCCGAGAAGGTTCTGTTGATCTGAAGTCTTGACTAAGGAAGATCACAGCTTCAGTTATCTAGCCACGGCTTTGATCCCCAATTGTAGAATCTCGGTGGATATGGCCGAATCATTTTCTGTGATGCCAGTAATGAACTCTACAAAGTTCTAACCACTAAATTAAAAGTGATGCCCTAAGCATTCTCGTTACGATCTGAAGTTGGGCCCGCTTACCGCACGCGTTGGGTATGATAACAGAGGCTTCACATACTCCGTGCGCCTGTCTGGTGCGGGAGTTTGAGCTCAATCTTGGCTCGGGTGGTGTTGTTGGACCCTGGTTTGTGGGTGAGCATGTTTCGGCTCAAAGAGGCCTGGCGCCTGAGCGGGTTGGCGACAGAACGGGGAAGTGGGAACGCCAAAATACACCCACCCCACATACAACTGACCAGCACGATGGGGATGGGCTGTGAGATACTGTGAGATGCCCGAATGGGCTGGAGGGATTGTGGGGGTCTTTCCGATTAGGATTATCGGAATGTCTGGCTTACGAGTATTCTTCTCACTGTGAGGCTGTTTTTCTTTGAATGGTTCTGACATATTGCTTCTCTAGGAACTTCTCTAGCTATCGCTCATGACTTTTGGCTTTTGATCGGTTTACGGTGGTTCCACCCTTCTATACTAAATCTCACAATCTGTATACATCTGATTCGCCTGTCTTTTCGCCTGTGAATTAGTTGCTTCAAATCGTCTTCTATCTCCATCTCCATCCACATATCCTCTCCACCTACTACTTGAGGTTGCTCTTCAATAATCATGTCCCATGCTGGCCATGATCTCCCCACTGACCCGTACCTGGCTAAGGTATATTGGATGTTTGCCGGTGGGGCTATTGCATTTGCTTCAGTCATCCATCTAGCCGATACCCTATTGTACCGTCAAAGGTTCGTTCTCCCTTATTCAGCTCCATAAGTTCACCCACTGACTGACTTCAAGGCTCTCAGCAGCCTCTAAAGCCCTCAGTAATCCTGCTCGTCCCAAGAACCCGATACTGCGTTGGTATGCTACGGCTACTGCGATAACCCGTGAAGTTACATATTATACTATGCCACTTATTCCTTCACTGAACAAGCGGTGTCCACGACTAGCAACACTTCCACCATTCGGCAAGATCTTATTAATTTCTGCAAATATTGCACTGTTGTTCTCATTGGCCACATATGGCTTTCAGGTGTCCAACAGGCGCGACTGGGAGCCCATGGGGGTGCGGGCAGGTTGGATAACCGTTACCCAACTTCCCTTGATATTTCTTCTCGCTGGAAAGCGTAATCTAGTCGGATACGCCACAGGGATTTCATACGAGAGGCTGAACTGGATCCACCGCTGGGTGTCACGGTGCATGTTTCTCACCGCCACATTTCACCTTGGGAACTTTCTGCGCACCTGGAACCAGTATGATTATGTTGGGAGAAAGTTTCAGATTGATCTAATCTCGCGACGAGGGCTAGGCGCTTGGTGTGTTTTGCTGTGGATCGCACTATCAAGCTTTGCACCGATCAGGGGGTTCCGGTATGAGTTTTTTGTCGTACAACATATCGTGAGTGTGATTGGGTTTATTGTGATGGTCATGCTACATACACCCGTAATAGCGCATCAATATGTATGGATATCGGTGGGAGTATTTTTTCTTGATCGTATTATTCGGCTGGCTTTTGTATTCTACAATAACTTTGGTATTTTCCATGGGAAGCCACGCCAGGTTCTTACTTGCAAGGCAACATTTCATCCGCTTTCGGACCGTACAACCAAGATATCTATCTTGAACCCGCCGTTCAAGTGGAGTCCTGGCCAACATGCATTCTTATCCTGCCACTCTATCATCCCACTACAATCACACCCTTTCACGATCACTAGTTTACCATCTGATAATTCTTTGGATTTCGTTATTCGGGCTCAGGAAGGCGCAACTAGGCGACTCTTCTCCCATGCTAGCGGGGCGCTGCCCCCTGTATCGGACACGACAAAAACAGTCATAATTGATGGGCCGTATGGTTGCATGCGGGAGATGGAGCAGTTTGATACTGTGGTTCTATTAGCTGGTGGTACAGGGGCATCTTTCATTACTCCGCTATTGAGGGACTTGGTACGGCGGAAGCATGAGGGGTTGCCGACAGTGACGAGAAAGGTACGGTTGATATGGGTCGTGAAGGGGCGTGGACAAGTTGGATGGTTTGCAAAGGAGCTCACAGAAGCAATAAATAGCGTAGTGGGGATGGAAGGCTTCACGCTAGAGATGAGCATATATATTACTTGTGATGAATCTTTAACAAATAATAACGCTCACACCCAAGGTCCGGACTACAAAGGCGAAGAGAAGCAAACCCCACCACAACAGGATTCTGAAAAAGAACAAGACTCTACTATCTCTGAAACCGAGCTCTGCGGGGGCGATGTCTGCTGCTGTCAAGAAATCCTCGAAGATGAAGACGCCATTGTCTCCGCCAATACCACCTCCGAGAAACCCGCCAAAGCCGAATGTTGCTGCTGTGGGCCCAAGAAAGAAAAGCAGCAGAAAGATCTTAATAGATCCTCAACAGCCACTTCAGTGGCCGCGACACTGCTTCTGCCTGAGGATGTGTATATTGCTTCTGGAAGGCCAGCGGTTAGGGCACTTATTATGAAGGAACTGGAAAAGGCACTCGGTGAGACAGCGGTGGTGGTTTGTGGGCCGTCAGGGTTGATTGATGCAACACGAATGGCAGTTGTTGGGTTGAGTGATGAGAGAGCTGTTCATAAGGGAACTGGGGCACAAGGCATTTGGTTACATGCTGAGGCATTCTGTATATAGGAAGAGACTGAGTGGAGGATGTAATTGTGGTGAGTGGTATACGAGTGATATTTTATGATTACCTGGGGTGGCGGTAGTTGGGCTGTGCTTCTAACCATGGACTCTGTAGATATTGTTTGTGGAGGTTCTAGTTTTTCTTTCTGAGTTGGGGTTCTGGGAGTTGAGGAGCATTTGGTTATATGGCAAGAAAACTGCCTTTCGAAAATTACATTATGGTTAAACCTACAATCACTATTAATCCTGGGCACTAGTGCCTATAGTAATACTACAATGTAATCGCCGTATAAGGGATTAAGTTATAAGGGTACGTACTCCCGACCGGACAGGGATTATTTGGTGAGTGGTGAGCCTTTTCTATAAGGATATCCGCCCTAGAAAGTTATAATAATACTCTAGTTTCATATCTTTATGGGTGATCTCGCTGTAGTTGGAACACGGTATAATAGCTTTGCAGTCCGTGTTAGGTTACATTAAAACCTAATTAGCGAGAAATTACGCATAGTACGTCTTCCATTTGGCCCTTCGTAAGCCGGCTTTTGCTGTTTATTGTCCTAATTACCGATAGCATACCGAGTGATTACGGATGATGAAAAACATGGAAATATGACTCTGGAGTAGGCCACGACTTTCAAAGGCACTGGGCTTGAGGTACATCGCACTGTAGTCTCTCAACTCTGTTACAGTCTTTAAGCCCTAGGTTTAAAATTAGGTAGAAGTAATCGGTACCAATCAATTTGCTAGATTCTAGAGCTGAAACCTGTGTATAAAGGGCGTATATTCTCATTTTCTTGGGGGGGTTATTAAATTATATGTATAGAAGTTTTGAACCTGCGGTATCACTTTAATCTTATCTGTTTCCGTGCTTTCCCCTCTTTTCAGAAGGGTTATACGACACAGACTAAAAGGGTCTTGTAGCGAGCGTGATCGCTATCACTCAACTGACAGGGAGCCTGGCCTCCACGGGCTATGGTTATATTGTAAGTATAAAATAGGCGCTAGATGAGATTCGAGTATTCGTCGAAAAACTCACTGATTTCAACAAAGTTATCAAGTCTTTACAAGAATATATCGATCAGAACCCAGATTCGACTGTTTTGAAAGATCTTAGGGGGTATTACGGTCCGCTCAAGGGTTGTGAAAAGGAGTTGAATTGGTTGTAAAGAAGATTACAGCTAAGGGAGGGGTTTAGAGGGGTGATTGTCAGATTAACATGGCCTTTGAAGGAATGTGAGACGTTACGCTCCGTTCAAGAGATTGAAAGGCACAAGTCTCTTTTTACACTTGCCCTGGGTACAAATCAACTGTGAGTTAAGATATCTCCGTATCCATAATATACTCCTTTGGAACTCTTATAATTGTATTTCATCAGGATATGCTGAATTTCCAAGGTCTCTATCAAAAAACATGCCCGAGATACCCATTCTCTCATACAGCATCTCAGTGCCGAGACTGTAGTTTATTTAGCTGTGACGTGATCAACCACCTCCAATCCCAGGCTTCCGAGGGAAAGTATGGTGTTGCATATATACTTCGATTGTAAGGAACAGGGGCAACAAAGGCGTACCGATGTCCTTGCTAATATAATTAAGTAACTAAGTCTCTAAACCCCAGAACTTCTCTTTGAGGTTGAAAGGCTGTACGACGACTTTCTAAACGTCAAAGGGAAGCGGCTTTCTGACACAGAACTCTTTCATGCTCTTCTAGCACTTTCAAAAAAATTCAGCCGGGTTTTTTTGGTCTTTGACGGCCTCGACGGATGCTAGGAAAGTCGGCGAAAGTTCCTCTTCCAACTATTCAACGAGCTTACAGAGAATGACTTGAACCTATTCTTAATCAGTAGACCACATCCACAGGATGTACAGAGTTTGCTTTCCGGAGCCACGAAGGTTAAGATATTCGCAAAGGCAGAAGATATTAGGAGATACATACTTAAGATTGACGAAAGCTTGCGAACAAAAAACTTTGTCTAGCAGGGAAAGTGCAAAGAAAGGATCATCACTCAACTTGTGGAATGCGCAAGCGGGATATAAGTGTCATTTTTTATGATTTGAATCCCCCTCGTGTCAGTGGGCTCCCAATTACCAAGTTTGGATTTTGGATACATAAGATCAGGCTTTCTTGCCAAGAAATTTGGACTGGTAATAATCATTATTATTGTCTTAGTTTACTAATAAAGTGGGCACAGGTTCCTACTCGCACTCCATATTAATTACCTCTGTTAATAAACCACCGCAAACAAAATGTTGTTTAAACTGCTGAATTAATTGTCTAAGGGTGATAGAGAGACCCTATCGATATACGCTCCTAAAGAGAAAACTATAAACCCTTATATGGGATGCCTTGCCTGGATCCTCAAACATATTAAATAAGAAAACACGTGACTCATATATGAAACCCCCATTGACTATCCTTATTAGGAAGCATTTACAACACAAAATCATCAAAGAACTGGATAAGGTGAAGTCTATATCTACAAGAGAAACTCTTTTGGATCCTACTTATGAAAGAGTTATTGAAAGACTTGAAAGACAACCTAGAGACCAAGAGGAACTGGTAGTGAGGATACTTTCATGGCTTGTACACGCAAATCGTACACTTATAGTTTGCGAGCTTTAAATCGCAGTGTCGGTTGAAGAAGAGCAGTACGATCTCGGGGAGCTCGATTTACCTGGCATAGAAACGCTTCTCGATGTTTGCGGCGGTCTAGTTACCATTGACGAAAATAGTGATACGGTTCGACTTGCATACTATTCTATATATAACTTTTTGAAGGGCTTGGTTTCTGAAAGGTGCAAATATTCAAATCGCCATGGATTGTACACCATACCTCTCATTTGACGGCTTCGCAAGTGGCCCTTGCACATCCCGTGATCTTTGGAATTTGTGCCTTATATCATATCCGTTCTTACAATATTCGGCCCGCCAGTTGTCATACCATCTTAATGCCTGCGATGAAAATTTTTCAGCGGATGTCGTCCTCAAATCTCTTGATAGGCCAGGAAATATTTCTTACCTACAAGTGTCTTGTGCACCTGATCACCGCCTTCTTTATAAAAAAACACCCAAGAGGACAGACCAGATTGCATGTTGTATCAGAGCTAGGATATTGCGTGGTAGTTTGAAGATTAATTGAGGTTGGGAGTGGTGTCAGCTCCAAAGACTATGATGGATCATCACTATTGCATTGTACTGCCCTGCGAGGACACGAGAAAGGAGTTCAATTACTGCTTGATATGGATGCAAGTTCAACCCTAGACCAAAACGGAAGGACATAACTACACCGGGCGGCACACGAAGGGCATGAAGTAACCGTCAATATCCTACTCAATAGTGGTGCAGACCTCTCAGTGCCTGATATAAATGGATGGACTGCACTCCATCAATGCGTACTTGAGAGGCACGAGAAAGTACAAAGCGCTGATATTTCAGTCGCAGACGGTGATTAGTGGAAACCATTACATTGTGCCGCATCTAAAGGGTACGAGAAAGTTGTAAGACTACTTCCAAGGGAAGGAGTAGATGAATCAGCTATGACAAATGATGGATTAATTCTACTGTAATATGCAAGGTACGAGGGCCACGAATGTGTTTCCGATTTTTTGCTAGGGAACAAGGCCCCTACACCGACTCAGGACAACGATCGACTAGAAATCCCAAAATTTCCGCCCAAACAACAAAGCATAGTGACAGTGAACCGACTGCCAATCAGCAACCCAACCCCACCCTCAATCGTAGATGGCGATGGGTGGACACCATTGCATCATGCAGCATCTACAAGTCACCATAGCTCGGGGGCAGCCAAACAACTACTTGAAGAAGGCGCCGACTTTACTTCCATCGACAATTATGGGCACACGCCATTGCATTGTGCAGCAATGGAAAGGTATAAGAGGATGGTTAAAATCTTGGTCAGAAAGGGTGCTAGTGTATCAGCTATAGACAATATTGGGCGAACATCATTGCACTGTGCAGCATCTAAAGGGCGCGTGAGAGTAGGAGGGATTCTGACATATCAGTCAAGGGTAATGACGGATGGACACCACTTCATTGCGCAGTATCTGAAGGGGAAGATCAAATGGTTAGTGCACTACTTGAGAAAGGTGCCTGCCCCGTAGTCTTGGACAGGAGTATATTGGCATTAATTTACCGTGCAATGCAAGGAGGCCACAGTATCATTGCCGAAATGCTATGCGAATATAACACTACGACCTTAAGCCCTACGTTGGATTCGAGTAACAACGGACGGGTAAGTATGCTATCCGAATATATTACTGTAACCCTAAGCCCTGCACTAGATTCAAGCAACAATAGGCGAACAAGTATATCATCCGAGTGTAGTTCTGCGGTCTTTGACTATGGTCTGGATTCGAGCAACAACGGGCAAGCAGATATACTGCTCAAGCATAGCCTTACGAGGCTATTTCATAAGTCATATTTAAGTAATGATGATCGGATAGCACTTAAGTTATCTATTTCCGAGAGGGATGTCGAGTAGGTTTAGGAGCTAATACAGGACAGGGTCGATTTATCAACTCCTGATGATGCCGGGTGGATGCCTCTACATATCGCGGCGCTTTACAGACATGAAGGAATAGTCAGATTGCTACTTCATAATGGCGTAGATATTCATTTGTTGATTCAGGGTGTACTGCAGCTTAGTGGGCGGTGTCTAAAGGGCATAGCGAGATAGCAAGGCTCTTTCAGACAGCGTCAATTAAGCATTTAGGCAGTGAGTGCTTCAGAAACGAAGACGATTGGTTCCCATATTCATATTTTTAGCCTGGATATAAACCTTTCTCTTGTATGTATATTATGTACAGCCACTAGGCAGATATGTTCGTGATGCGGTTTCAGGTGAGACAGCGCACGGTTCCTGGAGGAGAACCCAAAATTCACAAAACTTTGAAAATCTGCTGAAAAACAAGGATAGATATATAAAAAAATTCAGATTTAAGAGGTAGATACTTGAGATTATCAAATATTTTTAGAAATGATTTGCAAGATTTTACCTTGTCTGACTGATTTTTGAAGAATTACTGAACTATACCTAAAGTTGTCAATTCTTCCGCCGAGACTAATTTCCACATCATCTAAAAGGCCAAAGCACCAGTTAAAGCACTTTTAGAAAACTTTAGGGATTCACCATGAGATAGATACATATGTGAAAAATCTTTCATAGAGTTATTAGGTACTCAGAGTAGTAGAGATTTATTGGAAATTTAAAGGAGATTTTTATCTTTTGTTCTAGATTTATAATAAATTTTTAAATATATAAAGATTCCTGCCGAGCCGTATTTCGTCATCTGAAACCACATCACGAACATATCTGCCTAGTGACTGTATATGTTCTGGCCCGTTCGGGGGATGCTGCCTATCGGGGGGACGCCCCCTGAACGGGCCGGCCTGTTGGAGGGATACACCTCCAGTGCGTGGCAATAGAGGAATTAAGGAGATCTCTGTTAGCATGATACAGAACCTTGATTAGCATGGCCCACGAGGCCGCTAGAGGGGGTAGCGCACTTTACCTTGGGGAGCCTATGCCTCTGGACTATACTGGTCTGATAAGAGGATACTTACGAAATCGCTGGTTTATCTTATGAACTGATTGAAATAGGGAATAGATCCTAAGTATTTCCTATAAAATGATGTATTTATCGGTTATACTAAGGGCCTACTTATAAGGGCCATAGCTACTTCTCTACGCTAGAGTATTCTTATTTAAAATTTAAAAAAGACGTAATTTTCGTCGGGCGATATTGCAGGAGGGTAGAAATACCCGTTCATCTTGATGTCATACCACCTCCAGCAGACCAATGTGGTTGATGGTACATGAATTATTGATGTACCCTTTCCCTAGTTGAGATTTCTGTTTCCTATCTATTCTGGTTGCGTAGTGATACCCATCCCAAGCCCTTTGCTACCTTATAGGTGACCGGTATCTACCTTTGTCCTCTTGCTTATGAGTAGGGTTGCGGCTATTTCCGGGTAACGGCATTGCGATAAGATAAGACTACATCTCTAGTGGTGGTGGCATGGCCCAGAGGTAAGCCCTCTTATACCTAATCATCATCGCTACAGTCGCCTCAATTGCCTCGAAGTTTCTGGTTTCGGGTACTCGAATCTACGACAGCATTTTTAACCCCATTTATTCAAATCTTGAAATTTCACGCCCTGTCATTTACTCGCAGTTAGCTAAGCCTAAGAGAACGGTGGGTTAGAGATCTGTACAGCCAAAATAGGGATTATAGAGAGCCTACTTGCATAGTAGGGTCACGAAGAAAATATGGTTATAATAGACGAAGTTGCAAATCCTTCTAAGTCAGCATTGATAGCGCAGCTCGTATATGAACGTCAGGAGGAACAGGGGGGCGCAACAGCGAACCCGCTTGATGAGAGTGAACCTTTTCAACAGTTGTGGGTCCCCAAACCAGAGATCTACTAGTATGTATGAGATGGTGGCACTAAACAGTAATGAATAAGTTATAGGTGCGAGGCATGTAGACGTGGAGATGTCAAGACGGTCCAGTCTCTCATCGCATTTGGAAGTGTCAATTTGAATGCAGTTGATGCATATGATTACTTGCCACTTACCTTGGTAGGCTTCTTCGAATGATAGGATAGTATGTGGGCTTCTGAATTAGTTGTTGACTGAAGGTGTGTTTTCGGACAAGGCTAGCCTTTGTGGTCACTACGAAGTTGTGCAGCTGTTACTAGAAAGTGGAGCTATATGTGAGCGTGATACGTTCCAAGGGGAAAGGTATTACTGCGGAACATCTATTTACACAGGAGCTAGTATTGACAATGTGGAAAGGATTCTTTATAACGCATTGAACGACCGGATACGAAACCTGCTGCTTCAATATGATGTAAGTCTTTTACTCTACTCTATTTACATTTAGGTGACTTATATATCGAGCTTTCGGCCTTTAGTACTCTAAAAGCCTTGACCCCGCACAGCCATGGGCAGCACAAATAAGTTCACTGCTCTATCGACAAGAATTAGACTCGACAGATGTAACTATCCTCGCTGCATCAAATGCTTCATCGGCCATAAAAGAATTTAGGTTACACAAATTTCTCCTTGCTGCCCGCTCTCCATACTTCCAGCGAAAGCTGCAACAGCAGACAAAGATCCGACTAGCAAACTCGTTTGACGCGCGGGCTTTTGATGTAGCGGTACGCTACATCTATCTAGGCGAAGTCATGGAAACAGTCCCACAAGACGTATTGCATGGTATTGAGAAGCTCAGTAGACACCTAGAAATCCCGGATTTGTGGGAGCTAGTCCTTGTTGCAGGTGATCCACGGGTCCGGAGACAGAAGAGAAGCGAGAGCGTAAAACAGGCCCAAGATGACCTTGACGAATGGTTCAAAAACTTTGTTCTTGGTCGTAAGATCGAATTGGATGCCACAGGAAAACCCGAAGACATTCATATGGATAAACATAATGAAATGTTCGCGGATATTTTGTTGAGGGCAGACGAATTTGAGAGTGGCGAAAATGAGGATAGGGCGGTAGACCTCACTATCAGTGGTCGCTCTCGCGTTCTGAAACGCTCCATCATTTATCCAGCCCACAGAGCCATTCTTCGCTCTGAATTCTTTACAATAATGTTCAGTTCTCCCTTTCGAGAGGGCCAACAGCGTGGAGATGATGAGCCCCTGCAGATTATCTCATTAGACATGACTCCTGATGTGCTTGAGCTAGTTTTAGCATTTTTCTATTCAGAGAAAGTAGAAGTTCCATTGGAACTGGCACTCGATGCTCTTTTCGCAGCCGATCAGCTATTTATTGACCGACTAAAGACAAAATGTGCTCAAGTTATTAGCACTGCCGGGCACACAGATGACTTGCCCTACAGTGTGTATGATGTCATCCGTGCAGGCTGGTTGACTAGGATTCACAGACTCGAAGAGTTTGGAGCAAAATATATTGCAGAGAGACTTGAGTTCTTTATTGATGATAAAGATTTTGCAGATCTGGTCCAGGAGGTAGGTTTTTACGGATTTAGGATAAGTCCTTGAAGAATTTTAGACCTAATGTGATCTCTATAGAGCGCAGAGAGAATCGAAAAACGTCAGGAAACAGATACAATCGAGCTTGTCGATGACATTCGATACTATCTAAACGAACGCTTCCGTATGCGTGTTGATGACATGGGAATGTATGAAGAAGACGGTGGTGGAGAGGAGAGTGCAACAGGCGAATTAGAAGGTCCGCGCCAATACAATGAAGTAATAGATAAGGAAGAAATAGCCGAAGTGTACCTTGGAAAGAAATTAGCGGATTCCCGTATCAACGAATTGGCTGTGCAAGAGGACAGAGATCTCAACACCGAAGCGGGTTTAATGTACGACTCACTATTGGGTCAGATTGATGAATTGTTGGGTTTGTACTCCTTTATTCATTTTTTGACTCCTAGCCTATATAAAACATGGTTATATTAATTCGTTCCATTCTTGTGTTTATAGGACGACTAAGATTGGACGCTTAGAATAAATATGAACACACTTCGCTTTTTATGGTAAGAATAGACTACATAGATGTACCTCTAGGCTGTGAAGTGTTCTATCATGTTTAATGAGAGGTTTCATCTAAAGGAAAGAAAGTGCTGTTTTTTCATCAACTTTTCTAGCCCCGTTCATAATATGGGTGGCGCTAGTAACAAAATAGATTAATGTTAGGCATAAGCCTTAAGCAAGTTTAAGGCAAAGTATAAGATACTCTTCACAGGACCTCTGCCTCGTACCATTCAACGTTTCTACCACAGTCGCCAAAGATCAATATTGCGTAGAGAAAGGTATTAAATACAGCCCCCTAAGAAGCGCCTTAGTCGAAAACGATATGCTTCTAGAAAAGAATTTAACTATAGTAAATCCAGTGCGACATTATCACTACAAAACTATAGATACTCCCATAAATAAGTCCTGTACAATCAGCCGTGCCTCTAGGTTTATCATGCCCATCGCTACAATAAAGTCTAGCCCATAACGCTCAATCCTCATTACTCAACTCCCCTCCTCAAGGCATCTAGAGCCACCTCGTAAGAATATGGACTATGATCTGACATCATCCCACTTCCAAATCCAACCTCCTGAAACTTCTTTTGCACATCACCCACAATAAAAGCTTTAACTCTAATCTTCCCCTGTACACCCACTCCCTCCCCATCCACTCCCTCTTTCTTCACAAACAACTTATCCGTTACTACATTCCAGACCTCACCAGGCGGAACTAATTTCTCTGCTCTCATCACTGCCCGTAATGTCTTCATGACCGCAAATGCCCAATCATCATGGTCCAGGGACCCTCCTAGGCTGCCTCTGCTTAGTCCATCAAGAATCCTCCTACGAATTTCTGCTTTCGCGCCTTTTGTGTCCTCTTTGAACGCAACTGCAACTGTCCAGAAGTCACGAATCATCCCAAATGATAGAGATGGCACTATGTCCCGGCCATTAACAACTGTGGTGATAAGAGTCCTTGTTGCGCGCCGGAGGTCCTCTGATACACAGGCTGGTGTACCATATGCATAACAATGGATCTTACGACCATCTGGTATCCGGATACCATCTGTTAGGGCGGTAGCAGCGTTACTAGTTATGAATGTACCGTTGCTAGGTGAAGACAACAGTATAGCTAATATTGCCGCTACTCCACCACCTAGTGAGTGACCGGTGATGACGAGTCCATAATCTTTGAACTCTTCGAGTGCAGCCTTGATTACTACTAGTAGCCGGGAGCGCTTTCTGAGAAGTAGAAGAGCAGAGTTAAGCATGCCCTTATGAACCCTGTATTTCACCCCGCGAAGGTGTAGATCTTGGTACTCGCACGTAAGATCCGTTAATACATCTTCCAGTCCGAGAGTACCTCTACATGTAACCACAATTGCTTTCGAAGGATGGTCTACTGCCACGAAGTGTACCAATGGAATCCCACTATTCACATTCCCCTCTGCATCATACCCGCCCCCCGGGTCTGCAAACGAACTCAATAAGATCGTGTCGAGCGGCAGTTCAGTATGGTGCGAAAATGCATGATGCTCTGCATGGTGTGTAGCTGTAGACGGAAAGATATGTGATGAACCAAGCCCTAGGAATCGCATGAAGTTCTGGCCGTACGAGGCTGCTGCGAAGCGCATATATTTGGCGAAGTTGTTGCAGATATGTCCACTTGGAAATATCGAGTCTGATTGAGGAATGTGCGACTCGAGAAGAAGAGAGGTTTGGGAGTGTGTAGTTGCAATAGTGTATATTGAGGGAGACCCTCGGAGGTGTCCGCGCGGCGAGTAAGAAGAGTGCGAGTCTAAGGAGTCGAGATTTGAAGATTGGGAGTACACCGAAGAGTCACGTCTCATAAAGGTATCGCGTTGTTGGATTTCAGACATCCCGGAGATAGAGGATTCTCGGCGGAATATTCTGCTTCGTGAGCTGCTCCGTTGGAATCTCATTTCAGTCGATTGTGGTGATGTAGGTCTGCTAGAACCCAAAGGGCTGGAAAAAAATAAAGGTTCTGTAGAAGCTCTCGTATCTCGCTCATTGCCCCCCTGTGAGGCATTTAGTGACTCTAGTCCTGTCTTTCTCCTTATCTTTGGGTGTGAGGGCACTAAGGTCTCTGATATACTCTCTCTCCTCTCTTTTTCTACCCTTTCTTTACCTTTCAACTTCTCCCTCTTCTTCTCCTTATGCCTCTCTTCCCTATCAATCTCTCGTAATTTGTGTTTCTCGCCTCGATTCTTTTCAGGGCCACCAACACTTGGTGTAGAGAGCCGTCTTCGTGAGTTTGCTTCAGCCGGCTGTGAGTGATCGTCCCTCGGTCGGTGTTTTCTAGGTTCTTTTTGTGTGGGAAGTGGCTCTTTTTCTGATGAAGATGCACTATCTATCGCTCGAGCTGATTTTCTTAAAGGCCTGGCTCTTTCCGAGCTTGTTGATGGTGGCGGCGATGTGTCTGATGGTATTTCCCCTATAACTTTACCCTCGCCAGTAATCATGTCTTCCGCACCAACAAATTCTCCATCCTCCCTCTTTACTCGCTTGTTCTTCATCTTTTTTGTGATGGTCTCGTAAACAATCTTATATCTTGGCCTATTGCCATCATGATGGGAGCTCTCAGATACAATCACTGCGCCTTCCGGTGGGGTAAAATCTGGTGGTTCTGTCCCAATGACTTCCACAGTTGTGGTTTTTGTAGTCGTTGATGAAGTTGTAATAGATATATCTGCAGATCTGTAAATAAATAAATAGTGGGGCTCAGTATACGTAATTCCGTCGTTTTTCAGTTTCCTGGAGGTGGTCCCACTCACGGAGGTAATCTCGCAAAATAAATAGGTGGTAGTCCACTTCCATTCTCAATTTCATCCTCATGGCCACTATACACAGACACCGAATCCATTTCCTCATCTCTAACAAATGATGCAGCAGTCTTACCCTCCGCTGGGGTAGCACCAACTTTCTTCTTCATCTCATCAACAACTACATCCCAAACAAGCTCAACTCGTATCTCTTTATCGCTCCTTGCTTGTGTCTTTATTTGTAGAACCGCAAAACAAGTTAGCCCAATGATAAGATCTGCGGCTCCAAGCTTTCCTTCGCCTTCAGTATTCTCGTCGAACTCTTTTCGGATTAAGGTTACGATCGCTGAAATGGCACGTGAGGACTCGGTCGAGCCAAAAATTGAATCAAGTGTGAGAACATAAGTTTCGGCAAAAGAGGAGAGTGTAGTAAGTGTAGTTGAAGAGATCTCAAAGCCGGT
The DNA here is from genome assembly GCA_033030425.1 of Verpa conica. Taxonomy (NCBI): domain Eukaryota; kingdom Fungi; phylum Ascomycota; class Pezizomycetes; order Pezizales; family Morchellaceae; genus Verpa; species Verpa conica. The sequence goes on along the minus strand of JAUFSD010000002.1, from coordinate 1,179,470 downwards.
TGAGAGGAGAAGTTGAGTCAAAGATATTGAAGAACGAAGTAGGTTTATCTATAAAAATTAGGCTAAAAAGTAGGCTATAGGTGAGATGAACGCCTACTTACACCAGTTTCTGTCCACCCTTCTACATGCTCTTCTCCGCCATCAATACCTCGTCTCGAATTAACATCATGTCCAGCTCTGTTTAAGATGCCTTCAATCGCAGCTCTTCCAAGCTCTAGCCCGGTCAATGTTCCGATCCGAGCGCTAGCAAGCGCAGCCCCTCCAACTATTGATCCAAGTCTGATTGAAACTGTAGTAGATTTCGAGATTATTGAGACAAGTGATGCGACGGGACTTGGTAGAAGGGTTGGACCCGACGCTGCATGCGGCGGAGTGATGAGGGATGAGGAGGCTACTTTATCGTTCTGAGACATCTTGTTAGCTTCTTTTTCGGTCATGCCAGTTCTCAGCTCTAGATGGTTGTAGAGAGATTATAGCGATGTATGGCAGGAGTACCAAAGTATTTCTCTCTCAAGCAGAAGCCAGAGGACTAGTTATGCGTGTTTTGCACAGCGTTTGCCACGTTGTTTCAGATTCCGTTGGGGATTTCACGTGGAAAACGCCAACAATACGGATGCGGCTCTAAGTGCAAGTATTTGTGAACCAGTTTACCCAGGGGAGCGTTGGGGTAATGTAGCAGGGTTATAACCGCTTATCTTCATGCTATTGATCAGTGCCATGCACTGTAGGTCGCGTTTGGCTCATATGCAGGACCAGTTCTCTCGCCTGGCGCGGTGTTGTGCTCAGAGTTATTTGTATATAATTCAGCATGCCTATAGTCATTAGTTTTCAAAAATATCTCTATATACGTAGAATTAATTTCTACAAATAAAACAGTCGCAGTACTTATCAGAATCAAGCTTCAGCAGGCTAGATCGATATCCCTAGTATCATACCTTAGACCTATTCATAATCGCTTACTAGTAATATCTCTGTCCACAGTAATACAATTAAGGGCACACTTCACGGTGGTTAGGGTAGGCCTATGCCTTCCATGTTCAGACACCCTATTTATTCAAAAGAATATATGTTATGTAGTGAGTTGGCCTGCATGAATATAAATTATCCCAAAATCACATGCAAATGGGACTTTCGGGGGAATCGTTGGGAAATTCCCCGCACCTACGTTAGTAGTGCTGCATAATACTACGGATTGTATCGGGAGGTTATATCGGCTTGGCATAGAACCTCGTGTTCCTCAACAATATTTTTTAGTGCTACAGAGATCCAATCTAGCGGCCCTTATAAACCCTAGAGTCATAAAACAGTAATACAAAATTTATTAGAGATTTATATGTATAAGTAGCTAATAGTTCTTACGTTCTAGATTACGAGGATCGGGATTGGTTGAATTCGACCCATAGCCCAATATATACATAGTATTAACCAGTACATGTAACTCGAGAATATCTGTATTACCCATTATGTCTTACTTGTCTGTTAACTCATTCAATATAAACCCCTTATCTATATTATACCTTCAGAAAATAGCCTTAGATCTCTTCCTTGGTGGTTGCCCACGTTCACATCCCAGACAAACCTCAGCTTCCACTTTATCCTGTTTCCTCTAAGTTCTCGCCCATACGCAAATTACTCTCACCTGCCAACCCATGCTCTATCAACTCTATAGCACATGTATAATACTCTACTCCAGGCCTTTGAACATAGTCCTGTGGAAGATGTTCCCAATTTCCACTAGGCAATGGGAGACAAAACCCTGTCTTCCGATTAGATTATGTCCTCCTTTAAATCATTGAAAAAAAACTAGGAGAAACCTACAAAGAAAGTCCGGATATTTTCTCCTCAATGAGTCTACGACGGCAGACGCCTCATCATATCTTACTTGTAATTCAGGTTTCCAGGTATTTTGTCGTACCCGCCAGGCACGCATATTGTTGTACATTTTATGGAAGTTCTCTGTATACGTCCGACGCTCGCTATCACTTGGTCGAGGATCACAATCCTGTTGCTTTGAATTCCATGAAACTGGTGCAGGTATTGTCAAGTCATGCGAAAGGATCATATTTGCCCGCCAATCAGCGAGTTCTTTCCCTCGACGTGGATCACCTCCCCAAGCGCCTGATTCCTCCCCACACTTATATACTATGTTAAGAGCAGAGTCCCAGAGATGCTTTATTTGTATTTCTTTGACTGGTTGAGTTTTTTTGAATAAGGCAACAAACTACGAGATCATCCTTTAGTAAAGACCTTGAAAACTAGAAGGTCTACGGAACATAGTATTATTACTCACAGAATCGCGTGCCTCGTCAGTCATCTTTAATATATCCCACCAGTTACCGACAAGTGGAAATGGAATTATCGTTTTTTGTTTAGCCTGTAGTGATCTTTGAGGCCTTGTCGGGGTATCATCTTCCTTTCTTTGGAATATCCTTGAAGGTGAACTGTTTTTTTTTTCGGGGTAGTTCCAAATGAATTTTCTAACCACACTCCACGACTTCCTTTGCCAGATCTAGTAGTAAATTCATCATCCTTTTTAGTAAACAAGCTCATGCTACTTCCCTTACGAGAGCCAATAGCAAATATATCGTCAGGTTCGCCAGAAATTACTAGTTGACTATTGCTTTCCTTGCAAATGTCTACAGGATTCATATATTCAGCGTTCCTTGAGAGTTCTATAATATTCTTAGTCTTTCCACGCTCCTGAGGACGCCGTGAGGATGATTCTTTTTCTCGGGCCGCTGCTCTTTTATTATGGAGACCTATCGGCTTCGGTCCTATAGTTTTTAGTGTAATTCTCCGTTTCAGTACTTTCTTCTGTGATATTTGCCCGGGAGTCTTGAAGTTTCCTAATTTAAAAAACTCAGATTCCTTCCTAGTGATTGTTTCCTGATTGGTGGGGGTGGCATTATGAAGCCTTGATTTTGACTTAAGGTATCTATCTAAAGGACTAGAGTTTTCCCGCATGACCGGTGTATGTTAGTATTGAACTATCTTGGGGTCTTTTATCAGGAGATGTTATTATAATATATAGGATGGAGTGGTCCTCTATATAAATACTTATGTGAAAAACGGTTAGATGTCATTACTGGATTTTATTGTTATATATGCTAACAAAGAAATAGATCCTGTAACACACCTATATAGCCTCCGGTTTCTCCTATGTGAACTTAAGGATATAGCACGTAGTTTATAGTAATTTGCGTAGTCTAAATAGTATATATGAGTATTTACAGAAAATCTACACAACTTTCCTTTAAATATATTATCGATATCTCCATAACCTATGCGCATATGGGAATACCCTACTCTTCTTATCAATATATCCCGTCATAGACGTCTAATTACCAGCAAGAAATATATATATCCGTAGTGATAAGATCTATTCTTTGTTCTAACTTTGATTCAATCAACACTAAAGTTCAGACCATAAATAATCTATAAGATCAATGCGACGAACAAAGAACAGAGATGAGTAATAGACCGGTCACAACTCCAAGCCTTTAGCTATACCAAATATCCTATAGAAAAGTCCTAGATTATAAATACATGTCATGTATTCTCACTCGATTTAAGCTGATATGAATGAATGAATCTATTATAGGTACATGGGATTTAAGCTGATAATTAAGCTAGACTATTTCACCAGGTAGGTGACCTGCTCCCCGAATTTGTACACAAATACTAGATCATAGTGTTTGAATGGATAAATGTTTATTGAGTATATTGGAGATGTAACAGACCCTACCAGGGCTTAGCATATTTTTGTTTATATATTAGCATAAGAGAACTTTTCTTTTTTTCATATATATATCCTGAATATTGTCTTAGGAGATCTATGTGGAGGGTTTATGGTAAATTAAGGCACCTATTCTTGTTTCTTCTGCTAGTATAGTCCTTAAACTTCAGCCAATATTACGATTCATGTGTAAAAATTTACCGTTAAGATTAAATTGATTCTCTGATTGTAATTGTAGTCATCTGTCGATCGAAAGAAAAGATAAATGTATTTTAATCTGTGTATATATATCCATAAAATTATATAATATAGAAGGTCTAGTACAAAAAAATAGCCGCTTACTACCCAAAAATTAGCTGAGGGCTGTATTCTCTAAGAAATTAAACTAACGGTTTTAAGGGGCATATTATATTAGATCCTCTTTAGCTCCGAGTATGTACGGAACCATGATACATGTACCAGCGAACCAAGAGCCAAGAAGAATACCAGCTGAAAAAATAAGCATAAATACATAAAAAGCAGTCCCGAAAATTATATCAAATGCTTGAGCTCACGAAATACAAAATAGGCTATCACTCAGGAAGTGGGCTATTTGCTAGTTGTGTGTCTCAGGGTTAGGGTTGTTAATGTATTCGGCGAACGCCGTACTCCTGCACTTCTACGTCAGACAAGATATCACGAGCGCAAGTAAAATACCCCTCTACATATTCTGTCTTTCTTCAGCTGCATTGACTCCGTTTACCCTTTCCCCTATTTCCCGAGCCCTCGACAGAATTACAATTCAAAATGTCCCCTAAAACAATAACTGTGATCGGCTCCCTTAACACAGATCTGGTAACGGTAACCCGACGTTTACCGCAGCCCGGTGAGACATTGACATCAAAGTCATTCTCAACAGCGCCTGGAGGGAAGGGTGCAAACCAAGCAGTCGCTGCTTGCCGCCTTTCCCGTGAGTCTATCGACGCTAAATCAGACATTACGGTAAAGATGGTTGGTGCTGTTGGTGCGGACGAGTTTGGTAGTTCGTTGAAAGCAGCGTTGCAGGATAACGGTGTCGATGTTAGCGATGTTGTTGTGAATGAGGATGCTGGGACAGGCGTTGCAGTGATAATAGTAAGTTTTTTCTTTCAATTCCTACGTTAGAGGAAGCCAATGGGTGAGCTTGTATCAATAGTAAAACCCTATAGTTGGACGAAGACACAGCTGAAAACCGGATCCTCATAAGCCCTCGTGCAAACAATGCGGTCACTAAAGAATTGTTTGCCCAAACGTATTTTACTACTTCAAGTCCGACGTCTCTACTGCTAATGCAGCTCGAGATTCCACTCCAGACAGTCCTACACCTTCTCAATCTTGCGGATGAAGCTAGTATCAGAACTGTTTTCAACCCAGCGCCTGCAGTCCCTATACCTGTCAATTACTATCCGAAGATGACACACTTAATTGTGAACGAAACCGAGGCGGCAATCCTGACAGGAGAAGAGGTAGATGGTCTAGATGTTGAGGTAGCTGCGACGACCCTCTTGGCACGCGGAGTTAAGGAAAGTGTTGTCATCACTCTTGGCGCAAAAGGAGGTTACTTCAAGACAACCACAGGAGAGAAAGGATGGATGAAGCCAGAGGTTTTGGAGGCTAAGGACGTTGTTGATACTACTGGCGCTGGTGATACATTTGTTGGCGCGTTTGCTGTCGCAATTGTTGAAGGGAAGAGTGCCAAAGAGGCCGTGGGATGGGCTGGTGTAGCGGCAGGGAGGAAAGTAAGAAAAAGGGGTGCGATGGCAGGCATCCCGTGGAGGGGGGAGTTGTAGTGAGTAAGGCCAATGAGGGAATTTGTGGATATCCAATACATCAAAAGGATACCTTAGCAACAGCGGGCGGTAACGAACTGTAAGTAGGTGCTATTTGGTGGTTAGTTATAGCATGAAATACAGAAAATTACAACTCAATATGTGAGATTCACACCCCGAGCCGTTTATCCTAGTGTCTTAATTCATATCTGAGTGGCATTATCATGAGTTATCACTCGAAAAATGAGTTCTTTGATAAGTATTCGGGTTTTCATGACTAAATAAAGCCTAAAAACAAATGATTTTAATCTCGCTTGCTGTGTTGTCCCTGGTCAAGATATGCAGGTCCCAAATCTCCCTTAATTGAAGCGATGTGGGGGAGCGAGAGGGTACATGTAAGTCAGACCTTTGCGCACAAACGATCCTCTCCACAAAATAGTTGAACTCAATACGTACTCTACCATCTACCCTGGTACCCTGGAAAGCATTGTTATACTTGTTTACCCCTAAGCCTTTAAGCAAGTACCTAGAGTTACAATGAGAGAATTATCGGCCCCTTTCACAAAATAACCGGCACGAATCTCTCTACCAATTATTTACCGCATTATCGCATGTGAGCTGTGTACCATCAATACTTTTGATAAACATAAACATTACTTATTTCGATTCCAACAAGTACCCTAAAGTCGTTAACTTGATTCAAATACCTCGACTGATGTACATGGGCCACGGTACAACGTGTTCGGCGAGCACTTACCCACATGCGAACCACCCGGGGGCTATCACATGCCGAGACATAGCCGTTGCATCAGCCGTAAAAAAAAATAACGATTCAGATCCAGGCGCTGTTAAACGATCGATTTAGACATGAGACTTCGATGATCTTGCCCCAAATACTGGTGGTATGACTCGTTAAACTTACATAGTTTTGTTAGTTCCTGCTAAGAGAGAAAAGAGTGACGTTACTGTTGTCGGGGGTTTGGAAATCATGTAGAATAGATTAATCAGAATTAAAGGAAAGAAAAAGCAGGGGGGCCGGCCGGAGTTGAGCACTGATGAGATCCGTGATATTTTTGGAAATATATTTACGTACAGTCATACTTCGCTATGCCGGATCTCAATATGCCGGATCCCTTGCTATCCCGTACAAAATCCTCTGGATTCTTGCCATCCGGCATATCGAGGTGCGACTGTACTTAAATCGAGAAATTTGATTGGGCCTTGCGCTAGGGCTAAGAACAGACGTACTGGGAGGTTTCCGCATTGGGTGCTTTTGTTTTTTCCTATTTTTTATAATTTACTATCGGATGCGTAAGGATAACGAAGAAGAATAAGTATTACAGCTTATGTTTAAACTTAAGATTGAGTTACATCTAGTTTTTCCTGTAGCCCAAGATCCTACTAAAGGGTCAAGTTCTAAAACTTGGGCTTAGGCATCAGTAGGAATTTAAATTTGTTGCCCCTGTCTGCATGAATGGGATACTGGCTCAAAAGTCCTGACCTCCCTGATTGTAGGTGATGTGTCAATTTCTCGTAGATTAAGTCGCGTCTTTCACAAATTGAGAATTGGTTTTCTATTTCACAATTAGAAGTGTCTAATTGACTTGCAATAGTATAATGCCACTAGGGAAAATCTCAGGGAAACCACAGACTCCATAGGAATCCTAGATATGCACGTATCTATTATAATAGAGGAGGACCTGAAGCTGCTGGCTGATTATGCAGTTGATCTTCAGTGGGCTTGCCCAATCGGGATAGAAAAGGGCCCCTCCCGGTTGGCTCAGCCATGGAGATCTCCGGCGGGTATCTGTTTCGAAAGAAGCCAGCGCCCACAACTCAATGGTGTTTAACTACTGAGGGAATTAAAATATCTGAGGGGGGTGATATTCTCCACTGGAGCGCCGGTGTCGATACTGCCTCCGATTTCTATTTATTATGCGCAACTGTAAACATTCATTGTTTCTAGTTTGCAAGCAAGCTAGCTGAAAACTAGGTAGCTTCACATGCTTCTGAAGTCGTTGCCCCTTTCCAGTATATAACCTCCCATGTATGTCACACCAAACCTCGGTACTCAACTCTGGTTGTGGGGTATTCCGCTATATCCATAGTAGAGCTAGTGTATATAGAGTATAATATAATATTCGGCTTGTGCAGCAAGTTCTCCATTTGTGGGGGATCTCCCCAGATTTACTATGCCAGCATCCTGCTAAGCTTTTTATCCGGTAAACTATTCGGAGATTGCAAATAGAACCAAATTTCTGTGACACCTCATGTACCAGTTCGTTTTCAGGAAATTCTCGTACATGACTCGCTGTTATTCACATGCCAATAAAGGTCCGCGTATGAAATTTCGCGTGGCGAGGCAGATGATGTGTGGTCATTGGCGATGCGATCTGGGTCAGCAAGATTGGCAAGCTTTGTAGAGTAACTGGAAGTAGATAATGCGTCTATTTAGGGAGGCTGGGTTTGGCAAAACCCCTACTATCACCTCTAGTATAAAGACTCAACAGAGTTTCCTGAATTTGCATTTTCTCTCCCTCATTCTTCTCAATCTCCTTTCGCTCAGCCACATTCGCTCTCGTAAACGACACTCGTTCAAAGTTTGAATTCAAGTTTTCCCTACAAAACCAACTCAAGTGAAAATGAAGTCTGTCTTTGTACTCGCTATTGCTGGCCTTGCTGCCTCTGTCTCCGCTCAGAGCCTTTCTGAATTGCCCTCATGTGCTGTATGTATCCTATACTTGTGGATAATTGGAAGTCATTTTATACTAACATTTATATAGCTCACTTGTCTTACTGCTAGACTTGCTGCTACTAGTTGTAGTATCACTGATTTCAAATGTGCATGCTCCGATACTGTTTTCGTTAGTGGCTCAGCAACTTGCATTCAGGAAAGCTGCCCAAAGGCAGATCAGCAAAGTAAGCTCTCGTTACATCACTTATTAAAATAATTGTAACAAAATACTAACAAACATCTCGTTTAAAGAGGCTCTTTCAGCAGCTGGCGCTCTTTGTGAATCAGCTGGTGTTACCATCCCTACTACCTTCCCCGCGAGCTCCGCAGCCGCCACTTCTTCAGTAGCCGCCACTTCTTCAGCTGCCACCACTTCCGCCTCAAGCACCGCCTCTGCTTCCGCCTCTGCAGCTCCCACCACTAGCGGTAGCACTGAGTCTTTCCCATCAGTTATTGCGTCCTCAACCCCTCTCAGTACCTTGATCACTAGCACTGCTACTACCACCACCGCTAGCTCCTCCGGAAATCTCACCCAATCCGTCTCAGTACCTGTCCAGACCACCAATGCCGGAAACCGTCTTAGTGGCATGAACGGACCCTTGGTTTTTGCCTTGGGACTTGTTGGTTACTTGGCGCTTTAAACGCGGGTAGCGTATAGTGTTCATGAAAAAGGAAAAGAAGATTGGCTTCTAATGTAAACTGTTGATGTATGTTGCTAGGATGGAATGAAAATGTGTGTATGGGGGGTGGGGGTATTGGCTTGTTTGGCTGTATGGGCAATTTCTTTTCTTCTCATGAGATTCTATTAATTATTATTTTGAATATACTTCCTATTCAGCTGAGCCCGTGCGGTACTTGTTTCAGTCCAGCGACTTTGGGCCGGTTGCCTAGCTTGGATAAGGACGGCCTATTCAACGGCCGTGAGCACCAAACAAAATTTGAATCTCGATCTTAATAGCCCTAGACTAGAGAAAGCAGTTCAACTACCACATAGATAAGTTGACTATGCGGGCGTCAACGCCACTGGCCTAGCTATACTTAATAGTGTTCTCTAAACCCGGCCGAGCTTCCTTTAAACCCACCAAAGCTAGCTCATGATAATAATCCTTAAGATCAGATAGCAGGTTTACATTTGATAGGAAGTGGCGGTGGCGCCTACATTGACGATTTATCGAGTCAATACAGTAGCCTAGCTGAGCTTATTACTTACTAGCTTAGAGATATGATAAGAAAACAGTACCTATTCTAGAAATTTCTACGACAGTATTCAATAAGGGGGGCTTCTTAATCAATAGGCAGAATGTATTAGTGAAAGTTGATTTTCAAGGTAACTTCGGACGCTGATATTGTATATGTTCATACCCCTACGACTATATAATGACAACGCGCACATTCTAGAAGCTGTAGTTGAAAGCACTAGCCCAAAACACGAAATTTATACTTGAATTCTATTATATTATTCTGGGCAGGCGCTGTAGGCTGTTTATTATTTTCTTCTACAGAGAGTGAAACATCTAATCGAGTGATAGTATGAGTGGATATTGTGTGGTGGTGCGTGCTTAGTAGTGGCTAGTCGAATACTAACGTTATCTAAAGAGAAATATCGATCTGTATAAATGGAAAACTTTCGTAGGGATATTGCTAAGCATACTCATTATATATTACTCGGTTGAGATTTGAAACTAATCTTAGAGTTAGAGAAAATAGCCCTGAGCTACCCGTATTAATTGAGGCAGGGCACCAGGATTTAGACTCGAAATATTTCGACTAATCCTTGGTACTAGTAATTGTATTAGGAGAAGGTAAAGCCAGCTAAATACATAGGTGGAATTGATTGAAGGTATGATTTGTGATTTGAGCCTGGTAATTATACGGTCCTAATTTTTTCCCCTCTCAGTAATATACAGTCTTAATGAACAAAAGGAAAACACCTTAGCAGTACTTAAATAGTAAATAATCATCTCAAGCGAATTATCATTGGTGAGAATGAATGTTTTAGGGGTTCAGGGGCTATATAGAACAAACATAAAAATGAGCCGTCAAGTCAATTCACATCTCCTATGGCGCGTGAGTGAATTATATCTCATAATGTAGTACTGTAGGGTATGCTCATAAGAGTTACGTACAGTTGTAGAGAAAAAGTAGGGGAAACAACAATAATTTGAGTTTATAAATCTCGAAAATAACAAAAGATAGCTTTAACCAACGCCTACAGACCTAGCTCCACACCGTAAAAAACAGTTCACATCCCATTCTATCCAATCATAAAAGCAATAAGGGACTCAATCCCTTTGACATAAGTCATCACACCTTACAAGAAGTTATTCCTCATCTTATCCTCAGTAGTCATGGAAGAGTTTGACTTAGTTGTTTTCCAGATTTTTGAGTATGGGTCCCAATCGGAACGGCGATGACGGGGATACTCCAAGAGATTGGCAACATTAGTCGAGTTCTTCCCGCCAAAAACTTCATTAACAAATGCAAAGGTCATGTCCATCCCAGCAGCCTTTCCAGAAGAGGACCAGATATTCCCATCCACAACCCAACGAGCATTGCGTTGCCAGAAGACCTTTAGTCCCTGCTGTACTGACCAATTCCAGATTACCTTACTGCTAGTGACTTTCTTGCCATCGAGTACACCAGTCCTGGCAACAATTCCGGAGCCGGTACCAACGGTGATAAGGTAACGGAGCTTGGGGTAAGCCCCCTTGATGAAGTCGATGTATGCCTGATCGATCTTGAAGGCACCGATACCGCCAGGGACAATGAGGACCTCAAGGTCCTTGGAGACTGTCCCAAAAGTTGCTGTAGGCCAGATCTGCTGGGCGAAGTTGGACCCAGCGTTGTAAATATTTTTCATTTCCGGGCCCTTTGTAGAGACGGGCTCCCAGGTCTTGGAGATGATGCTTAGCTCCATCTTGACGGTTTCAGAGAGTGTATTGAAGACCTCGAGAGGTCCGAAAACATCCAACGCCTGAAACCCAGGGTAGACAACAACGCCAAACTTTGTTGGCTTGTTTGAGACTGTAAAGTGCAATGTTAGCTACCGTTATTCTGTGTCCTGGGTGAGATCTTCCTGGTGAGTTTTTACTTACCACCGGCTGACTTATACTTCGGGTATGGCCGCGAGCGGCCGCGAGGTTTCTCGAAATACCTCCCGAGCGATTCTAGCGCGTCCAGTGGGTTCGGTGGATAATCGGCGTCATAGCCTTCATCATAACCAAAATCATGATAGGCATATGCTGTTGAAGTCGTGAGACAGATAACACTGAAATAAACTGCAATCTTCATGTTTGTTTTGTCCCTTGGGGTGTTTGTAAAAACTAATATGAATAGTTGAATGAAACGTATCAAACGTATTTCTTGATCAACAAGATCTTAGAAAAGGAAAATGAGCGACGATAGAGAGCCGAAAAGGAAAGAAACTGCGACCCGACAATATATAGATGAGAAGGCGTTGGGCACTTGCCGGAGGAATCGTAGATTTATATACATGTAGATGAGTTTTTCTTCACCACAAGTCAGATCACTCAGTCCACTTCTCACCGGAACTATTTTCCCGTACGCGAAGTCACTATCGTGAGATTTCGAGGGCGTGGGTTTGGTCACCGGGATTAATCATTATCTTGATTTGATATCATAGGAGCATATGATGGGAGTTGTTTGAGCGTGGTCCAAGGTACTCGGTCAGGCAGTTGGAGGTGAAGAGCAAACTCCACCGGTAACGAGGCTTTGTCGGTGAACCACCACGAAAATTTATGATTACCTATTTAAGAGCACAGTGCTAAGAATGGTAATTTTCTCGTACTTTTACACCGATGCTTAAATTATCATCCCGGCAGTCCTGATACAGTGCCTGTGCCATAGCTAAGCGATTAAAGCGTTGCATGAGGCTCGTTGCTGCGCCAGCAGCCTGCCGGTGGTAAACAAATTCTAGGGAGGCCTATAATGAGAGAAACAGTATACGCATACGAAAGTTTAGATATACAAGAAGTACTTATAGAACACAATAGTTCAAGATAACTATCTATCCCTAGTTTTGTAGTCGTGCTTCCAGCTCTAGCTGTGAAGAGCAAAGTGGACGTTCACCGAGTCCAAGGCTAGACGGTAGCGTGCCGAGTTCCAGTAGCAGCGCGTACCAACTATCATTTTCTGTCTAACCTTTCTGTCTCTCCTCACATTACTAATTATTTGCTCTTTTCTTCACCTAGTATCTTCCGATGTGAAATGACTCACAAAGTGCTGGGCTGGGGACGAGGCTGGAATAATCCATACGCCCATTTATGCCTCTCTTTCAGCGACTACAAAAGGATTTTTTTCTGACATCGAGTGACAGGTAAAACTCTGGTATTCACCGTTTCTTCGCATGGGCTACTTACCGCTTCAATGCATAGAGCCAAGGCTTTCAGACCAGATTATTACCTTCATTGTTTGCATGTACCCTTTTAAAGACTGCTAGAACCCTCGCTGGGAACATAGGGTCAAGAAAACCCCTAAATCTAGAGTGGATCTTTACGTACAAATCTTATCACATCATCATCAAACCATTAACTCCATTGATTTATTTTTTATAACTATGTAGTCCTATAGTTACTATAGTAAGTCTAATCAACTAGAGCTTACATGTAAGATATACGCCGATCTTACGTACTGCTCTAAACGTATTAATCTAAATAATAAGTGCCCAGTTTTAGAGATTATAAAGTCGCTCCAGACGAGGATTTTTCTTGAGTAGCTTCACTCCATGTCTATCTGTCCCATTTGGTCTTTCCTTGGTTTGTGAGATTTGGATGTCCATAGTTTTATCTCCAGAAATATCCTAGCTGCGCACACTAATATATTACCAGATTACCCGAGAGAACACTCTGGTACATGTACTAACTAGAATCAATCCCCCCCGGGAGGCCTAGTTGTACCTAGCTGTAGCTCCATGCCCATCTAAGGATGTGTAATAGCTACATGGGTAAAAAAAAAATACTAGTATGTATCGCTTAAAGTAAAGATACTTTTTCTTCCTCCCATACTGTATTATATCCCAGAATTTACATTAAGTTATATAGTAGAGTAAAGTCACACCTAGTTTAGGTATTGCGTTCATGTGTTTGGTACTTCTCTAGTTATGAGACATAGAGGACTCCATATGCATTAAAGTAGTGGCACATACATATTAATCCTTACCACTATAGAAGGATCGTGTTTTCCCTACATTATTCCACCTCTGGGTATATATAACACTACGAGCTTCAACATTTATTTCCTCGCACGGCTTATGTATACCTGCGGTAGATTTAGACACGATGAAAACATGTTTCTGGTTGTTTTTATTGAGGTCTAGGCTCTTAATTTAAGAATATACTACGGGTTTTAAAAGGCATATCTTACATAGTTAGGATTTTAGGATAGATGAAGTAGTTTTCCAAAGGTATAATAGGTTTCTAAGCTTGTGGCATTTGCGCCGTATTCTCATTCACTGAGGGAGGGCTACCTAATCTGAGATGCAATAAAGTCCTGTCACATCTATTAAACCGGTATCAGTGTTCGGACACTGTCAATCCTAGTCTAATATCCTAAAACCAGTCCAAGGGGCTACTTAGCTAGTAAGTAGCACATCTTAGAATAATTAAAGCTGCCTTTGTGACTCTGTAAATTCTTTCTATGCAGATTAGCTGTTTTGTTACATGATTTCGTTATACGGGGGATCCACATTTTGATGGCGTCATGTCTGGCGGCTGCGGGCTGTAATTTGGCAAGATTTTGATGGTCCAATTAGGTTAACAGAGGTGGGGAGATAACTAAGCTCCTGTGAGCGAGATCTAGGACTCTAATCCGATAGAAATGACTTCACTAGCCTTGAGTCTCATCATGAATAATCACTCGGTGACACTGTCATAGAATGTAGTTTCTGAGAGTGAAGAAGGCTATCATTAAAAGAAGCTTTTATAAAACCCCAAAGACATGTAACATACACCCAGTATACCGATATACCTCAAAAAAAAATCATTATATCATACCCAGCATAAGAAACATTCTATTATTTCCCGCTAACTCTCACATCTCAATTCCGATCCTCAACATTTAAATCATCAAACTCATCCAACAGCTCCTCTAGCGCAATCTCTGGTAGTTCTTCATCATCTTCATCATCTGTCTCCACTTCCATCTCCTCACCCGTCTTCTCAACACCCTCCATCTTTGTTCCTGTTTGTGGGTTTTTCCGGGTATTCTTATACAACGCCAACGTACCACGTAGTTCTGCATCCTCCTCAACCTCCCGCAGGAACATTTCGTAGTCACGTTCGGCGCGTTCTTGGTCTTGTTTCCGGGGTAACATTTCAGATTCATCTTTTGCCATTCGCTGGAGTTTCCAAGCACGGGACTTGTTCTTCTTTTTCCGAGGATAACTCTTCTTCACTAGTATGACGTCGGGGATACGGTTCGGCGCGTTACGCTCAAGGTCTTCGAAGTGTTCATTGTTGAGATTTGCGCCGGTTATGTGGTAGCCGAGTGCTGAGTCTCCAGGGTGAAGAATGCCACCTAGATGTGTGCGAACGAGGTAGGTGTTGTTGTTGGAGGCCATGTCTGATGCTCGTGCGACTGTTACATCTGCAAGAACATGTTTACCATGAACCGGCCCAAGAGGCTCGATATCTAGGACAATGAATTCTACGAGTGAGGATACATCTGCGAGGGAACTGAAAGGGGCACGCCAGTAGACGTTGGTTGTGATGTCTGTAACTTGCAGGGTATTTGGGTCCATGAGATGGATCGAATTACCGATTCGGTTACATAACAGTAATGGAGGGATATTCCCTAGTGATCGTGCCATCTTCAGCGGGATACACACAAGGTCGTCCTTACATATAGGTACGATCTCAACTGAGTATGTGAACTTGTAGGACTTGGTTGATGTATGAATATCTGTTGAAATTAGTTCCGAGGACTTTTGTGACCGTACTGGTGCGACCGCTGTAAGGAAGTCAACCATTTTTGTGGCATGGTTGCGCTGGGCGTAGAAGAAGTCGAGTCCATCTTTAGCTTCGCGGATGTTGACAGTGTCACGGTGGGCATTGTGTTTTAGGATCAGTTGCTCAAGGTAGAGAAATGTTCGCTTGTGCGGAACTTTTTGCCGAACCTGCACACAAGCTCTCCAGGTATTTGCTGTGTAGAGAAACTTTATGTTAGATAATCATTTCTCGCCATCCACGTGGGGTTCTCGAGAATCAAGATACTTACCGGTATATGATTTCGCACAATCCGGGCACTGGTGATATGCCACTACATACTCTACCTCAAAACTCTGCTGCAAAATCGTACTTTGGAATGCCTATCCCCGGTTAGCCTCCCCAGATTCCCTTTCTCTACAAAAAAAAAACTCACT
The DNA here is from genome assembly GCA_033030425.1 of Verpa conica. Taxonomy (NCBI): domain Eukaryota; kingdom Fungi; phylum Ascomycota; class Pezizomycetes; order Pezizales; family Morchellaceae; genus Verpa; species Verpa conica. Next base: position 1,163,835 of record JAUFSD010000002.1, on the reverse strand, counting down.
TCTTGTTGTACCGTAATCTTGACCTTAATTCTTTTGGAATGGGGCTCAGTCCAAATAAAACTTGCGTCAATAATTCTCACTTTCGTAAGTCCCCTCAGCCTCCTCAAGCACAACGCCAACAACTCTCTACTTTCAAGCGCAGCAGCGACCCAATGGTTTGGGGGCTGTAGCCACCTGTCGCATCCTCTGCAGAAATGGATTGTGGCTTCGCGTTGGATGCCTTCGGAGATATCGACATTGAGCTTGATACAGTCATAGCACATGGCAACACCAGATGAACCATCTATTGGTGCTCCACAGGTTGCGCAGAGAATTCTGTTAATATTGCCACTAGGTTAGTTTGTTGTCTAGGGAGGGAGAGGTTCTTGTGCAAAGGAGCATACGTAGCAATCGCCTGCTTTTGCCCTGTGAAAGGCTGCATCTGAACAGAATCATCGATCTCCATAGTTAATTTTATATATATGTTTTCCCGTAGTACCTTATAAGTGTGGTTTTTGGTAAGATGGGGAGAGATGAGAGGCAGTAGTCGTTGATTCCCATTTTATTGCAGTAGGAAAAAACTACCCCGCGAATCTTATCTAATCTAGTCTAGTCTAGATAAGATTTCTAATCGGATGCTTCCTAAGCCTCCTGTGCCAAGCAACGCATGCAGTCAGGAACAAGACGCGGAGTTGGTTCTATCACTCACATTAGGTACAACGGAGTTTCCATAGCATTCGGGAAATTATTAGATATCAGTAAAGCAATTACGTAGCAAATATGGTATGTGACTCTGACCTTTTCCACCGACCATCTGAATGTATTGCTGACAATTAGTCCTTCTTACAGCCGCCCCGGAGGAGACAGCCTCCTCCTCCAGCCAAATCCGCAGTCCCCAAAAAGAAACCATCAGCCTCAAAGCTTGGGGGAAAGCTTGGCCTTGATGCAGATGAAGAGTCCGAGATACAGGAAGCATGGGAGATATTTGTTGACAACGACGTATCTGAGGAGGTTGGGGAGTCTGTTATCCCAACAGCGGATGTCCGGAGAGCTATGATGTGAGTTTGGTTCCAGGGAGGTTGGGTAGAAAATTGCTAAATTGAAGGGGCCTAAATAGGGCGCTAGGTTTTGAGTCTTCAAAGGAAGAGATGAAAGAGATCATTGAGACTATAGATCCCGAGGAGGATGGATTTGTAGTTTACGGGATGTTCTTGGAGGTTGCGGCATTGAAGATGAAACGTTCGTTTCTCCTAATTACTACCCTATTAATAATATTGTTAATATTCACACCTTCGAACTACAGAGAGGGACCAGCAGGTTGAGGTCCAAAAGGCCTTTGAACTCTTTAAGGGTGGCAACGAAGGGCCGATTACATTAACAGACCTCAAGCGAGTCGCAGCGGAATTAAAGGAGGATGTTACAGATAAGCAGTTGAGGGACATGCTTATGGAAGCCTCTAGTAAGGACCTGAGTAGAGGTGTTGATATGTGAGTTGACAAGTTACCTAAGTGATTAATGATGATTCCTAACAGTACATCTAGGAAGGATTTTGAAGCAGTCATGAAGAGAGCTGGGGCTCTATAATAGTGCCGCTTTAAAACTTGTTGCTATCTTCTTTAAACTTTAATAATTGTTGGGAGTTCTGGAGTTTCTTTCACTAATTCACATATACCATATGTATTAATAATTCACTCCTCTCTTTCTTGCCGGTGCACACTATAAAATTACTTCATTCAACTGGTAGGACATAAAATTTACCCCCAAACAGCTAGCCACATTTTCTACCCTTTCCAGAGTACTTTTCTCAACTCGTAATTTATGCCGAAATTCGGTGGGTATCATGATTGCGATTGAGGCGAAATTAAGACCACAGAGTCCCCTGTGTAGATAATAATCAGCGTTTCATGACCATTTACTGGGCATTGAATTCTCCCGGCTGGCCGACCTCTAACGAAAAGCATCTCCGAATTATTCTTGACCATCTGTCACGCAATATATTATATTAGCCTTTTCTTTCTTTCTTTTTCCGAAACATTTCTACTGTGCTGTACACACCTTCACAGTATCGTCGTCTTCATCGTCGCTCACAATGTAAATCGTCTCCTCAACATCACCCAGCACGAGATTACAATGAGAATCGTAAGCCTATCTTCCAATCAGAACTCTATGAAGGAAAAAAAGCCCCAACCGACCCCACTCGAAATGTCTAAGGGGAGAGTTACGTGTAGCCTCCCCCGCAGCTCCCGGTCTCCACGCAGCTTGACAAAAACGTGTTCGTCCAACGACAGGCGGACGAGGTCGAGGGGTTCTTGGATCGGATTGCTATCGTCGGCGTCAGACATCGTCTTGTTATTTGTTTGCAGATTTTAGAAATATGTTCTCGGTGGTGCTTTGTGTGTTGGTGGGGCAGACAGGTTGTTTGAGTGGCTGCCAGGCATATCCCGAAAGAGGAATAGTGGGCGCCGTGAGGCTCGTTGCTGACATAATAACTACAATCGCATTGTTACATTCTCGCCCTCATGGCATTGGTGTCTTCAATTGGGATCGCGACTTCTCTGCCTCGTGAGCTACAGATTCAAATCAAACTACATCAACACCAACATCATGCTGTGCGCAAGTAAGTCCAATTCCCAACATTTTCTCCTACCTGGTGGCCAGTACTCATTCTATGTGAATTATCTAGTTTCCGGAGAAGCGCCTACTGTTCCTGTCGCGTCGACAAAGTCGGGCACCGTCTTCGAGAAACGTCTGATAGAGGCCTATATTGCCGAGCATGGCAAAGATCCAGTCACCGGCGAAGACCTATCTACAGCTGATCTAGTCGAGCTGAAATGTAGGCCTTATTCCTCTCTCTTATTATCAAAGTCTTACAATTGTCGTTTGTTCAGCGTCAAGAGTCATTCGTCCTCGACCACCCACACTCACATCCATTCCCTCTCTCCTTGCAACTTTCCAGAATGAATGGGATGCCCTTGCACTCGAGACCCATACTCTACGTCAGCAGCTTTCACAGACTCGACAGGAGCTCTCAACAGCGCTATACCAGCACGATGCTGCAACGAGGGTCATCGCAAGGCTGCTGAAGGAGCGAGATGAGGCGAGAGATGCGTTGAGTAAGATTAGTATTGGGACTGGTTCGGGTCCTGCTGTAGGTGGTAATGGGGACGCGATGGAAGTAGATGGACAGAGTGTTCCGAGCTATATCCAAGATAAGGTGGAAGAGACTCTACAAGCGTTCGTCCCCCTTTTCATCTTATTAATGGAGGATACATTGCTAATATGATCTCCATAGTAAATCTGGAACAAGGAGGAAACGTGCTATTCCCGCTGACTGGGCTACAGCGGAATCAGTTTCTGCTTTCTCAACTCTCTCAATCTCCGAGCCTTTGTATCCCGGCTGCAGCTCCATCGACCTTGATGCCTCCGGCGAGCTCGCACTTCTTGGCGGAGCTGATGGTATAGCAGGCATCTACTCGATCCCTCAACAATCTCTCTTGGCCCCATTGAAAAGCGATGATGGGGCAATTATGGATGCATTGTGGGCCGGGAAACGTGTCGTTACTGGTAGTTCATCAGGTGTGGTTAGGATATGGGATGAGTCTGGTAGTAGCAGCACTACGGTTTCCACCCATGCGGGTGAGGTGACAGCGTTGGCAATACATCCATGTGAAGGAATTTTAGGGAGTGTCGGAGCAGATAAAAGTTGGGTTTTATATGATTTGGAGGCTGGGAAGAGTGTTGTTCAGATTTATGGCGAATCCGGTATGTCAAATCTTTACCTAAACTAAAGCAGTAATTCTATGCTAACATATAACAGAGCTTACATCGGCAAATTTCCACCCTGATGGTCATCTTTTCGCAACTGGCACAATCTCCTCTGTTAGAATCTATGATGTCCGTGCGTCCTCTCTTGCTGCCTCCTTCGGCCCTCTCAGTGGGCCCGTCTCCTCCCTTCACTTCTCTGAGAACGGATACTGGCTCGCTCTCTCAATCAAGGGCCAGTCACAAGTTGAAATCTGGGACCTCCGGGGGCTCTCCCAAACAAAGCAGATTGATATCGGCTCTCGTGTGGACAGCGTCAAGTGGGATTACACTGGGCAATTTATTGCAACTGCGGGACCAAGCGGCGTTTCTGTGCAGCATTATGCAAAGAAAGGCAAAATGTGGAGTGAGCCACTCAGGGCTGGCATTCCTGCAGTTGCGACTGCGTGGGGACCAAGAGGGAGCAGCCTGATCACCGTTAGTAAGGAAGGTGTGTTGACGGTATTGGGAACGAAGGAAGATTAGGGACGAGGGAGGTGTTAGTGTAGTATTATTTTATAAGTAAAATAGCAGCAAAAGTGTTTTTTTTTCTCTTGTTACTTCACATGTTATCTAATTTGAAGGATCGTCTAAAGTAGCGCCATTGAGTATTTCTAGAGCGAGGGCAATATGTTCAGTAGCGAGAAATCGTGAGGGAGAATCCAATGAATAGCGATTATGTTAATGAGGTTCTATCTCCTGCTCCTCAAACTTAAATAGCGGGGTCTTGGTGACTCTTGGGCTATTGCCTGTGGGGAGGCCTCTTCTATTAAAGCACTAGTCCTTGCTAAAGGCGCCCTATTATCCTCATAAGTAGGCGTCCTTTCCCTATTCGAGAAAACATACTCCTCAGTCCCTGGAGCGATCCCAAGCCTAAGTTCAATAGCTCTTTCCGGAGTAAGACTTGGGCCAACAGCACTATGCCAGTACCTAAGAAGTGACTGGTAAACCTCATCAGTGTGAATGTTTTTCTCATAGAGCATTAAATGTCCTATGGATGCATATGGTCGTTCGTGACCACCTCTATTCAGCTTCTTAGGGTCCTCCCACCACTTCCTTATTATGTTCAGCCCTTCTTTTCCTCCTCCGATCGGGGTTGTAGGGATGTAGCTAGGGATAGTGAGAGCTTCTGTCCTGTGGAGCCGCCATCGAACCCGTCTAAAGATTGATTGGGTAAATACTCTTCTAAGAAGGTCTACTTCACCGCTGAAGAAATCACTGCTTGCCTGGGAGGTCCCTGTCGACATGGGGGGTAGTTTTTTTTTTTTTTTTACGGTTTAGTATATTGGACGAAAGTAGTTGTGGAAGGGATGATTGAGATGGAATATCTTTATAAACACCACCCTAAAGTAGTTTTGTTTTTTTCAGTTGTGCCTGTTTCTACGTATGCATGCAGCAAGTCGGTTGAAAACACTGTCTTTCTTAAATGGGGGTTTTCTTTTTCTTTTTCTTTTTCTTTTCGCAGAAGTAGCGTTAGATCGGATGTACTGACCACGTTTGAGGATCTGCGCTTTCCTTGTGCTTTGCATCCGTCCCCCAGTCCCCTCCCCAGAAATCGTTCGCTTTGGGAGGTGAGGTTATTGGTACAGGATTTGATTGGTTAGATATCGGCTACTCAGGGATTAAAAAAAAAAAGCTAAAAAGATAGGAAAAACTAATATGGGTAAGCGATTCATGGGTGGGATGTAAACATACATAGATCTGGTGAATCGGTATAAGGGAGGGAAAAAAACCGGAGCACTCCCCTGCTTTGCCCGATGGTGACACCCAGGGGGCGTTTGGTACTGGAAGTATTCTTTGCTGTTCTTGAGGGGTGTGGTATCGAACTGAGAATATAAGACGCAGGGTTGTGTTTTGTCGGTCTAGAGTACTTTTAACTCAGGAAATGAGATCCAATTGTGTTGTTGCGACCAGAATCTTAGTTTGGCTATCAAGGGGGCGTATTCCTGGTGGAGAAAAAGGGAAATTTATAGCGCCGGTACTTTACGTACTAGGAGTTTAAGCTCAGTTTTAGGCTGTTCCATTGTTCTTTTTGATTATCCATTTCAGTTAATCCCTTTGAAAGCAATTGCCGAGAAGTCACGATAGGGATTCTTTCCTTAGGCCCTCTGCTAACTGTACACAGAATTAGCGGTTTAGCTGGGGTTAGGAGGCTCTGCTTGTCACTCATAACCTCGGAGGGAGACTGTCACGACATGACATCAGAGGATAGTCTTGACGTCAAGAGATGAAAACATCTATCTCTTGCAACCTCGATTATCCCAAAACACAGAATATATAAGACTATCTGAGAGAACCTCCCTCAGCTGCTGTCAGTGGTGGTTGTAGATATGGCGAATGGTTTCCTATGCTGCTGCAGAACGACGTGGGCCGAGATCTTCGGAGGTGATTTTCCTTGGCGGCCTCAAAGAAAAAGGAAAACCTTCAGCGTGGGTGTGGTCCCACCGCTCGTGGTATTTCTTACTAAGTGTGTGCACACTTGCCGAGTCGGCCATCTCACTTGAGGTGAACAACAACGACATCCCTCCTTCTATCTCCCCCCCACCACCACCATAGAAGATTTGTCCCCCTCCTCCTCCTCTCCTCCCCCTCCTCCTTCTCCTCCTCCCCCTCCTCCTTTACATCTCTTTCCTATACTCCCCCATTCGCTGGTATAGCAGGCACCACCTCTGAATCCCCAGCATAACCCCACGCCCCCTTTACGATCCGTCTAGAAACCCCTCGCACAGCTCTAATGTCGGACGAAGGTTATCGCTACCCTCGGCCACATCCATACGACAACGATGGCCCCGGATCTAGTCGACCTTCCAAGGTTCGTCTTTCTTCTTTTGCTTTGCCTCTGACGGTCCTTCTCTCCTGCTGCTGCAGCATAATAACATCAATCAAATTTCCCACTGCTTCTAGCGTCCACGGGATCAAATGAGTATGTCCCGATTGAATAACGCAGCAAGCTCCTCTACTGGCCCAAGTTTGATCCTTCCTGGCAGAGCTGGCCACTATAGCAATAGCAACGGAAATAATAGTAACAATAACAATATGGGATCCCGACCATCACTCCCACCTCCAACTCGCTCTTCATCGTCTTCGCAGACCATCTCAACAGGGCAGACGATTATCGACCTAACCGATTCACCCCCACCACAACAAGACGTATTCGCACCTGCAAATAGAGGCCGCTCCCATGTTGGCAGCGGTCCCTCCCGTAATAGTGGTAGAGTGGAGGTTATCGATGTTGATGCGCTGCCAGACCCTCCAGTTTTGCCACTTGAAATTAGGTTCAACAGGAATTCTGCGTCTAGGATCTTGGGAGGTGGCTCCCATTTCGCGGGTCGTACAGTGCACCACCACCATCACCACCAACATCATCATCGACAACAAAGTCACGGAGTTGGTTCACGGCCGGTGCCAGTCGAACCAAACTCTATATACTCCCAAATAGATCATTCTAGGGCCGCTCCAAATGTCGGATTTCAGCCAAGATTTTTTGAAGATATGGAGGATCCAATATTAGGTCATGGCGGCCGGATTGGGCAGGGACTACCAGACGTGAATCTTGGGAATATTAGAGATGTGGTGATACCGCCACCTTTTAGATCAGGGGGAATACCAGGGGGGCCACAAGGAGGAGGTGTTAGGGGGGTAATGTCACAGGAGATGATGACTTTTCTGAATTTTGTACGCCCACGGCAAATGTGGGGGCAAATGCCAAATGAGGTTGGTTTTGCGGATTTTCAACCTCCAGTATTAAATTATGAAAGAAGGGCACCAGGAATTATCAGGGAGGATTCGCCAGTTGTCGATGCCGCGAGGGCGAGGAATATAGATTACAAGTCCCCGCCACAGGCAAGGGAGGGGTTCACGCGGAGTCCGAAGGAGAATGATATTCTAGTATGTGCAAACTGCTTATCAGAATTGGGTGCGAACGAGGATGGGCCAGTGGCACAGGAGGTCTGGGCCTCGAAGTGTGGTCATGTAAGTCAACACTTTAGTCGCCTTTATCATTTCCGTTGGCCTAATATCATAGATAGAGCTACTGTGGCACTTGTGTTGCTACATTTCGTGCGCTTCCTCCTCCTAAATTGATGGGAGCCCGTAAGCCCGTACGACCAAAAGCTAAGAACTGTTCTGTTGGCTGCAAGGTCAATCTTGCAGCAAAAACCTCAATGTTCAAGATTCATTTGTGATTATCTCATGCCGGTCTTGTTTATGCACTGCTACGAGGGGAGTATATCTTCTTCTTCATAACTTAATGGAAATTAGGCGCACCTTGGTATTTACACTCTCTCCTTTCGTATGTTGCTACTGGGTTCTCTTTCGGTGTGATAAAACGGCCTGCATGGGGTATTATGTTCTTGATTATACCTTTTTTTTTCTTTTTCCCCCTACGTTTCTTATCTTTTATTCCCTTACGATTATTGTTACTTTCTTCATATCCTATTTTTATACTACTCATAGCAGGTTATTGTTTTGTTTGGGGGTTATCTTTTGATTTCCTTTGTATATTTTCTAACCCTTACTCTTTCTTCTAAGTGTAATTTTCTTCATAAAAGGTCACCGGCGCTTGTGGGGGGGAATGGAATTTTATAAACTTCATTTACTTTAGTACTAGACGAATACCAGGGGTCGACCTAGTCATGCATCGAGGATCTTTCTATTTCCATGGCTAGAGAGTTAGGGGTTTTTGTTTGTGAGATACTACCTGTCTAGCTGGAGGAAATATTCTGTCAAATTGGAGTTTTTTCTTCTGTTTCCCTACCTCCATTCTATCTCCCTGCATGGGCCGAATCGCGATAATGCACCTCTCTTGTCATTTTTCCATTTCATGAGGTATATGATATATCTGGCTATTCTCTTTTCTTGCTTTTTTTCTAGGGTGTTGAGTTTGGATTTTTTGGAGTTGGAGTTGGAGTTGGGGTCGGAGTTGGGGTTGGAGATATGAGCTGGTCCTTTTTCTTTTCACTTTCCTTTTAAATTTGTTGTAGAATTTACTCTAATGAGATTTTTGGTTTGGTAACCATGGTTTCGTGGCATCAGATTTATAGTAAAAGATCCAAACAATCTTGGGTTCCCCACATTAGACCTTCTACCCCATACCTTACCAAGAGCACCTCATCTAGTTCGGGTTGGCTAACAGATGTTGTTAGTACGGTACAAACCCTCCTTTATTAGTCCCATGTGCTTCCGTTGGCTCTTGGGTCTGTAATTACAGCACTGGGGTTTTTGGGTGTGGGGAACTACGAGCGATAAACAGTATGTGAGTCTTCTTCCACTTTATTCTCTACCTCCTGTCCTCTCATGAGATAGGGGTTATAGCCACTCAAGGATGCTCTCTCAAACCTTATACATTAAATCCTTTGTATGGTTAAGATGGTGTGATGTATGTGAGGCGGCCGCAGAAAATTTTATAGATCAACCGTAAGGGTACAAGTACGCATATTAATACATAAGGCTTTTGCCCAAAAAGCTAGAAAACTCTGCTCTTACAATAACGGGCAAACTCCAGAGCGGGCCGCCCCGAAGGCTGGGCATATCATGACGTTTGTTTTCTTATATAGCTTTCTATCTAGGAGTTTTTTATAGCAAAGAACCGACTCCAGTTGCGGGTTGTTGTGGGCTCTGCAAGACAGGGTATAATACAGGACACATACATATCTAAGTAAATATTCTGGTCTGGTGGCTAACTTCCCCAATGCCGGATTCAATATCGGGCTCCTTACCTCATAGCTGGAATGATTTTACAGAACTTAGGCCTCAATCTTTCACTATTATATTTTTAGATTGACATGTCCAGTCATCCTAAATGCTTTGTAGTAAAAATAGAGTATATCATAAGCTTAAGATACTCGCCCCGCAGCTCCAGCGAGCGCTCCCATAGCCTCTATATATATGCTCCTCCTACATCATAAACCCAAAGCCTGCTTTTACCTACAATATACCTGTTTGATACCCATAATACAACATGTTTACGGTATACATAAACGAGTGATATTCTATGGTGAAAAGGCTGGTTGACTTGGCAATGTAACATAAATAGCACAGGGGGTGCCAAGTCTAGCATCACAGCACCCCGCAGTACAAACATCAATATCAGTCCCCAAACTAGACAAATCAATGACCAATCTAATTAGCGACTTCCCAAACGAAATTATCGTCATTATTGGCGAGAATCTCGAAATCTGAGACCTCTCATCCCTTATCCTTACCTCCCGCCGCTACAACACCCTTCTCCGCCCACTCCTTCGTCCCCGTCTCCTCAAGCTAGCTCCCTTAAAAGAATACGCTTTCACCGCGCTCTTCTGGTCAGTACTCACGGGAGATGATGAACAAGCAAAAATAGTTCTCGACAAGAGCAAGGGTATCGATATAATCGACAGCCCAGGTACTATCGCTGCTCGCGTGTACTGGGCAGTTAGAACATTCGATATTATAGTCTGGAATTGGGTCAGAAAGTCAGGGGCAAAACTAGTTATCCGGGATAATGGGGGCTATAGAGATAGTATGGGATTTCATGGTTATACGCCAATCCAATGGGCGATCAAGTCGCGCCACCAAGGACTTCTAAAGCTAGCACTTGAGAAGTATGAAGAGAAAGGTATCGATAGTCTAACAGGCGAAGTCGATATTTCTATAAAAGAAGGAAACCTGGAAGCTGCTAGCATCCTACTCGCTGAAATCAAACGTAAACTTGGAGAAGACGCATGGAAAAAGGCGCATACAAGAGCAGTCGAGATGTCTATATGGTATAAACAGGAGTCAGCAATCAAGCTTTTGTTTGCGGATGGAGCAGATGTGAATGAGCCGGACAACCTTAAGAGAACTGCACTTCATCTGGCTGTAGCAAGGCAGTTTCCCGGTCCGGTAAAGCTATTGCTAGATATGGGTGCAGATACGAATTCTCAGGGGTGGTTCGGTCAGTCGCCGCTTCATGTTGCCTGTAAACTGCGAGAGAAATCAATTATTAAACTGCTACTACAGCATGGAGCGGATGTTGATCTGGAGGACTTGTTTGGGAATAAGCCGGAAATATAGGGCTACTGCTTAGAGTTATACCTCCTGTAGTTGGTCAGTGGGGTGTAGTGGTAATATATTTCTATGTAGATACTGAAGGTTAAGTTTGGGTTAGGTTTGTTTTACCTAATTTCCTGACTACTTATAGGTATAAGAGTTTGTAGATTCATTTTTGACACCGAGGGTTATTAAGTATAATTTATTTGGGTCAACAGGGACTGTTCAAAGCGTGTAAAATATAGAAGTTAGTCATTAAGAATTCTTCTAAAGTTAAACGCAATAAATTACTATATATATAGCTAATCACTTACTTAAATATATAGAGAGACGCGACTTGTAGATACAGTATGAAAAAACGGTGTGAATTTACTGCTATAGCACTGCTGGGTTTAGTCGTAAATACCGAATTAAATCAGTAATTGACCTAGCTATATTACTGTACCAATACTGTATTTCTCCCATATCGCTAGCGTATTGGCGGGACCACCGTACTAATCCCACTCCTCTTTTTGGTAGGTATGGCCAGGTCCAAGTCTTGTTCTACCGACGAACAATTGATTTTTATAATATTGCAACGGTTTGTATAAATTAAGGGGAATTAGGCTGTTAAAGAATTTTGAATTCTACATAAACTATGCATTACTATACAATCACTCGACATTAAAGGCACCAAAAAATTATCCGCTACTACATGTACTTTTCCCCATCGATCTGCACCACATCCACCCTCTCCACATTTTGCTCTAACTCTGCTGCCTCAAGGTTGATATCGCGTTTTCCAGAAACCTTGTTTATCATTTCTCGTAGTGGGGATACATCAAAAGCCTTATCGACGGATTCTAGAGAGCAGCCCTTCGTCTCAGGCATAAAACAGATGAAGACCACTATTTTTGTTAGCAGAGCTTTGAATTGACAATACCAGGGGGAGCATACAAACTGCAAAAAATGTAGCCCCTCCCCATAGAAAATATGGTCCCGAGGGTGACCTCGCTAGGAATAGTGGTGTCGTAAATGCAATCACCCAATTGACACTCTATTTATTACCAATTAGTTTAGTATGAATACAAAAATCAATAGCGAACTTTTGGGGTATACCCAATTAGCCGACAGTGCAAGACTGCTCGCTGCAGCTCTTGTATCGATGGGCTGGATCTCAGTAACGTAGATTCTGCACATAATTGCTGTCGTTGAACAGAATGATATCAAAAAAAGGTAGATCAACGCAATGACTGCATATCTCCCGCTATCGGTGCTATTGGCCCCAGATGCATAGATTGAACCAATGGCAATCATTGCTGCTGCACAAAACCCGTTTCCAAAGATCATTGTTGGACGGCGACCCCTATAATAGCCGTAAGCTAAGTACTATGTGCTAATGATCATGAGGGTATAATATTACCATTTATCGGTGTAGAATTGGGCAATGATCGTAACGACCACATTCAGCAATCCAGAAACCCCGCTTGCCAGGAAGCTCGCATTTGTGCTGCTCAATCCTGCTTGGGTGAACAGGACAGGAGCATAATAAAGGAGTCCGTCGATTCCTGTTAGCTGCTGAAACCCACTCATGAAGACACCTAGTGATGTCCTCCGTCGTGTTTCTTTCCTGAACATGAGCTTTGTGTCATCCACAAGCTTCTTGAACCACCCTTGAGAGCTTGAGAAATTCTCATCACGGACTAGCGCCAGGATTTCCTCTTTCTCGATGTCACTGGAGTTTTGTGTTATCTCGAGTATTTGTAACGCCGCCTCAGCATCCTCCTTTCGACCAACATGGAATAACCAGCGGGGGGAGTGCGGGAGGAAGAGGCAACCGACACAGATCCCACTGGCAATTAGGGTCTGACATGCAAATGGGAGCCTCCAGCTTAATGAGCTCCCAATATTTAGACTCCCATAGCATATGAAATACCCTATACATATTCCCATGCAGATAAATAATTGAACAAGCGATGCAACTCTCCCTCGCGCCGTCCCCGGCGTAACTTCAACAGCATACACTGTGATTGGCGACAAGAAGATACCTTCCCCAATACCGGCGAAGGTTCGACCGACTAATAACATCCCTAAACCTCCAGCACGCCCGGACCCGAATCCAGAGAGGCATTGGAGAAGTGAACCGATGGCATATAGACCTGCACCAAGAGATATCGCATAGGTTCTAGAGATTCGATCGGCAATTGGACCTGCTACTAATGATGAGATGCAGGCTGGGATGAGGATCATTGATACTATCAGACCGCGGAGAGTGGGCGATAGAGGGCCAAATAGACTCTCGAATTCGGGCATTAGGGTTACAGGTCCAATTGAACCTGTATCAAACCTATAAGTGAAGGTTAGTTATCATAATCATGAATATATAAAGCTAAGATTTTGCTTTCCATTGTAACGTTGGGAGTTTAGGGAAGACTCACCCGTAAATGAACCCACCGAGGGAGACGAATGCTGCGCACCGCACATACACTGGCATATAAAAGTACTCCCTCAAACGACTCTGAATTGAGGCCTTCATTGAGCTCTTCTGAAAATTCCGATGCTATACTTCAGGTTATCCTTGTTATATATTTAGCCACCTTCAAAAACAGAAAGCACCTCTTGGTCCGGGAGGCCGTAATCAAGGATACTCCGACAAATATAGACTATCAGGCCGGGCCCTCACTAATCTTCTTATATTCAGTAAAGGCCCCTTCCACGATATCGCAATAATTTTTTTTGCCTCTTATCTGTATCCCGGACGACAGAATCCCGTAGGTGCATCCCGGACCACAGTGCGCCGAATGCGAGGCAGGTGGCGTACTGTGGCCCGTACGAACGTAGTAGGGTACAACCGCCGAGGGGTAGTATACCGAATAAAGATTTATTAACTGACACCAGTTTTAATTAACGGGGGCACGGCGATTGGAGGACTACCCGGTATAAATAAAAAAAGCATTCCGGAATAAGTAGGATTTTTTTGTCTAGACGCCCACAGACCCGGAATTTCTTTCGGATTGCCTAAAGCGCTCATGTACCAATACTAATAATTTAAGTTGAGATTCTAGAAAAGAAATATAGAGAGCATGTGATTATATTTAAATTTATTTGTAGAATTCACTACCGGGTATATTAGCTGGCTGGGATACATTGCCGACCTAGGGATAGGCAGTGACTTTTGTGAGCTCAGCAGCCTGGATCTAGACTTCCCTAGCACATATTCCGGAATCTTTTAGCGATCGTGCTAAATGTTGATAAGTAAGGATAGCGCATCACCAAGCAGTAGGATTTTACCTAAAAATAAGTACTATCCTAATTACATGATCTATGTACTCGTCGCTTTGTGTGGTAAAGCCGGCGAGATAATACTATGGTTGCTTTAGGGTGTCTTATAGCCAATGCTATACTCGCATGTTAATTAATAACTCGGAATTTTCATAACCACAACACCAAAACATCATCAAGAAACCCCTAATAAAAAGACCCTAGATGTGGTTAAGACTAATTAATATTTAGTTGAATTACCAATTGTAATGCTATGAGATTCTAACTACATGGAGTTTTCTTGTTGCTATTACACCACTGTGCTCATTCTGGTGGTTGTAACCACATTCCGAATTGTTAATTAACGCACGGGTATACTAGCTAAAAAAAAAAGTTTATCTACTAGGTTCACCTAGGTAGCAACGCAACCACCCACCAAGTCAAGTTACAATGCCAAAATATTAGCAATCAATGTAAATAGATGGAAGGGAAGTGAGTACTAAGAATTGCTTAGATTTAATGTAGGGATGATGGATACTTAAGAGAGAGTGAAAGGTTAACCCCTCACTTTGGCTTTGGTGGGTGGTTGCGTTGCTACAGTGAGGGGACAAAAGTTTTGGTAGTTTGGCGATTTTACACCAAAAATAGCATTCTGTCACCACCAACAAAATAATGAAAAAACCAACTGATTACTCCAATTCCTATTTTAGAGGACTCTTTAATATCTTAAGACTATTCTATATAATTTACAGGCCCAGGAAATGAATGCTCAAGGCCCCAGAAAACTCTACATTCCATAAACTGGTTGTCATGCAAGACTTTGTATGGGGCCTCAGGAAAGTCTCTCAGATCCAGACCTACAACAGCTAGAAAAGCGCAAAGATACTTATTCTGACAGTTAAAAACCCCCAGGAAAATTTAGGATCATTCTTGGGATATATTCTAGGAATTCTACCCTGTATGAAAATCTTTGGTTAAAGCTGCATGATACTTTTAGCCTAGTGAACATGGGTGCTTTGAGTATAAAGTAGCGCTTCTACCAAAACTTTTGTCCTAGTACTGTACCTAGGTGGTCCTAGTAGATAAACCTTTTTTTTAGCAAGTATACCAATGGTACCGTAGCTTCGCTGTGAGAGGACGACCCTCTTTGTTCATGCTTGGCAACTCATAGGAGCGGCGTTAGAGGTAGCTCAAGTAATTAGACGGCTAGACACGGCGAAATTGATCTTTGAAGGCAATTTGAGGGTAGTATCTTTGATAATACGGCAGTTTTTAACCATAGAGATAAAAGGTTTAAGCTTAGCTCCCCAATAGTGATAGCAGTGATTTTGGATAAACCAAAGCATTAGCCACCTCGTCTTACCCTGGATCCGCAGTACTACATGTAGCTTCGGCATAAAATAAAGGCACTACCGTATGCGGAATATAAGCTGTGGATATTACTTGCGCTATCACTACCTATCTACTCGTCGTAGAGCTGTCTAAAAGAGTGTCTAGAACTGGCTTCTTCCCCACATAAGTGTTCACCTATTCTCAAAAAGTCACTACAGGAATATACAGGTAGAGATCTGGGTTTGGGGGGAGGAGTACGTTGGTCCTGTGATAAGAGCTCGTAGTGGGGAAGACCCACCTTTGAATGGCTAGCTGGACCGGTTCTAAAAATATATAAAGGTTAGATTAGTTACTAATCAGCTACCTGCTAAAACCTCCCCGATAAAAGATCAATAGCCCCAAAATACCTCTTAGCCGGTATAGCTGCTACGTACACTCGAGAACCATCTAGCTTTACAGGGGTAGTTGTTCCGATAGGATTAGTTAAAGCAAGAATCACAATAGTGGCATGTAGCTATAGAAAGTACTCTACTGAGGATTTAAGGGGCTCTATATATACGAAGGAAAGCTCTACAAAGGGAGACTCTGAAGATAGATTTTATGTAGGGGAAGCTTCGCAAATAGAGATTCTAAGAAAGGATTTGTAAAAAGATATGGAGTAGTAATAATAGAGAGAGTAAAGGAGACATACATATATAAATATCTTAGAAAGACAGCCTTTATCTCAGATACATGTAATAAGTCATACTCTCCTAACCTGAATACCACTTGTCTCAACGCAACACTTTTTAGAATTAACATCGGTTTCGAGTTCTAGTCTTTGGGTAGCTCTGGGATTCTATTTGACGACAGATAGCGGACGGTTCTGTACATATTTTCCCAGGTAGACCTCACGTAGCCGAGGGTTTTCAGTAGATGAGGAAGTAACAAACTATATCACCAACTGACCACTGGGGTCTTGTAATTAGAAAAGCCTCTATTTAAAATCAAAGCACCTTAAGCTATTAGAACTCTCTCAAAAAATACTTTTAGGTATGATAGGAAAGAAAACGCCAGAAAAACGGATGATGAGCTATGATCTCTCCATGTTATCTATCGTGATATTTTGGTATACGGACTTTAGGCCCTTCATTCTCATTGACCAGCTTTCTCTCAACCTCATTATCTTCGCTCTCCTCCTGCTCAATCAAAACAAGATCACCATTATCCCCGAGACATGCCCGTACCGTTTCCTCCAACAGCATCCCTTTATTCGTCAGTAACAGGGAATAACAGAAGCACCCCGATATATCTAGACTTACCAACAGCTAACAGCGCCGTCTCGTCCAGCGAACGGTAACTAACAGGGCCCATCCCATTTGCTCCATAAAAATCAGCAGCATACTGATGAACCGCAATCAACAAGTCCTACCTATATTTTAGCTTCGTTCCCCCCCTAACCACAAACAAGTAAGTAAAAGCAACCCACCGAATCAGGCAACCCCAATGCTTCTGCCTCCCCATATGGAATCGGTTCATCCGGCGCATTCCTCCTCCTCCCCAGCACCTCATCTGCTGGCATCGCCTTCTGAGACCGCTGATTTTTCCCACCGGACGCGTCCCTGGTTAGTCTGGGGTGGACAAAACCTTCGTAGTTGACCCGGCTCGCAACTGCATCGTAGACGGTTGCGTGGCGAGTACCTGCACGTCTTTTCCGAGGCTCTGTGTTCCGGGGTGCGGTGGAGGTGGAGGAGGTTCTTTTCCGTTTTGGCATTTTATTAATGGGTCGGGCTGAAGAGGATAAAGGGTTGTCTTGTGCGTGTTGAGCCGCACCTTAAATGTTCTTGGCGCATAACATGTGTAGCCCTAACCCTATAGGAGTCTAACCCAGGAGGGATTATCATCGGTCTTAAGTCGTCTGGTGGAGGGAATATAGGAAAAGGTAACTGAGGGCAGGTGAAGCCTAACCTGAAGTTTTGAAACTATTACTTTGCATAATAATGTATGAATAGAGCACTAATTGGTTAGCCCTGATCGTAGGGTATAGGCCATACATCCCATATCAGCGACCCTTTGGCCTACTCCCCAGCTTCAGTGATCAACTATAGCTTCTGAAATGCATACCAAATATGTACCTCTAAAGTAAAAGCATACCCCAATACCAGCAGCAACCCCTCTCTTAGACAGCGGCATGCGAGTGAGAATCAATGATGCGGCCCAATCCGTGCAACATGAAATCTTGGCACACTAATACCTTCCCACAGGAAAAAAACCCTCCACCGACGGAAACCTCACTCCCCCACCACAGCCGATTCAACCAATCGAACAACCCTCGCAATGACGTCCTCTCTCGCAGCCCAGCTGCAGAAGATCACTGCGACATCAACAAACACGCTCAATACCCAGAAACTAAAACAAATCCACTCGGCTTCACTCTTGTTCCCTGCATCTCATGCGGCGACTCAGGATCTTGACACAATCTATTCTATTGCAACTGAGGGCTTCAGGGAATTGTGCCAGATTGATGAAAGGTTCATTTCATATGAGCGTGGGCTATTCGGTGAGAGTAGTAAGGGTGTTGATCGGTTCTTGCTGCCAAAAAATGAGGTGGATGAACTTGATCGTAGTATTGAGGGATTCTTGCAACTTGTCAGTGGCAGGCTCTTATTACGTCCTGCATTAAAAGCCGTTGAATGGCTTGTTAGAAAATTCAGGTACACTATTTTTTGTTTTTTACTTTTTGTTTTTTTGGAATCTTTACTGACTGAATTATAGAGTCCAAGAACAAAACACCGGAGCAGTCCTCCTCGCCTTCCTTCCTTACCACTCCCACTCAACTCTCTTCCCCACCCTTCTAGGAATAATCTCCCAGAAATACATCCCCCATGAATTTCTTTTTCTCACACCATATATCAAACCTGCTGCGGTAGTTCCCCGTCATGTGATCACCCACGCCCTCTCCCACCGCCGGGACTTTTTCAACATGCTCTCCGAATATGTTGTCTACGTTGTCAAGTCCCACCGTGACAATCACGCACTCCTTTCATTCTACTCTACCGTGTCTACTGAGTCCGTCTCCCTCATGTGCGATGCTACAAGGAAACGAGGTGGCCTCACAGAAGAAGACGTGCTACACCGAACTATGACTATTCTGGAAGATGGTTACAAAGCCAGGAAGACGCCAGAGTTCCAGATTGGCTGCTATATGCTTACTACTATACTGGTTTCCAAACTATCGCTTTCTGGGCAGTTGCTACTCTCGCTGATGCAGGGCGTTGTAAAAGGGTGGGGTACGAAGACTTTGAGTCCTGGGTTAGCTTGCTTGGCGTTTCTTGCACAGGCACGGCAGGGGGACAAGGATGTTCGTGTATCGGATGAGATTACAAAAGAACTACTCAAGGTTGATAATATTACAGAGAGGCTACTTGCTATGGGTGAGAAGTATAGAGTTGACAAGCTTGTTGTCGGACTTTGTTTAGGTGTCCTTGACAGACTAGGCAAGAAATATGGCCTTAAGGAACTGACTATAACTATTAAATTGCTCGAAGAAGCCCGCATGGGACCTAAACAGCGAAGACTAGTAATGAAGAAACTCGTCGATGTCGCCCAAAAAATCGGAGAGGGTCAAACAGCAATCACAGAGAAAGAAATTGACTCTCTCGAAGACGTCAAGGAGAAACTTGCAGGTTCTCTTGTGCGCTGGAACAGGCTCGGCGAAAAACGTAAGATGGGAAAAGTTGTCAAAGAAATCCTAGAAAACGATCAAGTCGATGTTGAGCTGCTCGAACTCAAGCTACAGACAGTTATCAGGCCCACTATCATGCCCGCCACAATGAGCGAAACGACACAAAAAGTTATCGAGGCCCCGAAGGAGAACACAGAGACTTTCGAAGAAATCCTTGCCTCGATCCCTGAATCTGTGGAGGGTGATTCTTTCCTGGCACCCACACCCCCATCAGTCCTCGAGAAGTTGTCACAGGCGTTTATTGCATCAATCACATCCTCCAAAGAATTCAAGACCGCTCTTCAGCTACCTATTTTCAAAAAAAGGCCTTTGGAGAATGCATTCTCTATCTCCCTTTTTGTCAAAATCTGGACTTCACTTCCTTACCCTGCCCTCGCTCGTACTAAAGCTCTGAAAGAGTGTACAAAATACATCAAAACGATCAGTGAAAAGTTTGATCTTCAAGCTCTCATTCCGCATGTCCTCGTAGCACTCGCAGATCCGTCGAGGAATGTACGCCATGAGGCCGCAATGTTAGTGGTGTTACTAAACGACCGTTTTTCGTCTCTAGGAGGTGATCTAAGAAAGGGGAAGAAAAAGAGAAGGTCTAAAGGTGCCAATAGTGAGGAGCCGATCAAGTACTGGGCTATCGACACAATCTATGGAAAAGGTAAAGAGACGGACAACGTAAAGTGGTTAGAGACAGCGGAGGCGAGTAAGTTCCTTGGGGAGGTTGTTATGGGCAACTTGGAAGAGTGTGTACTTGACTCCAACGTCATTGGACGCTCACTCGAGGGTGTACTCAGCTCTCCCGACGGGAGACTGAAATCGAGCTTAAAAACTAGTATTATGGCATTCCTTGGTAGCCACACAGTTAATGCTCCTGGACTACTCACAAAGCTGTGCCTCCTCTCGATGTTGAATAGGATCGAAAAGATGACCATTTCTCGGACTGAGTTCCTTATACCCTCTTTGACTAGCTGGATCAATGTTAAAGACTACAAAACACGCGTAGACCAGTGTGTCGAGGAACGAATTGATATTACAGCCCTCGAAGAACAGCTCGTTGGTATCATCTCAGAAGGCGAGAACACTAACGGTATTGCAATTCTCGTCGAGCTTATTGAGAATAGCTTCAGCTCTAGTCTTCAAACTGCATCTGCGGTACGGATCACTAAGATCTGGGATACCCTCGATGAGGATATCAAAATTAGTGCTGCAGAAAGCCTTTTAGAGCTTGCCTTGAAGGGAGAAGATTCAGGAGAGGCTATTCAGGTTCTTAGAGATGTGACGCTTCCTACTGATGTCTTCAACCGGTTCTTGGGAGAATCTAGGCTGCACTTGAAAGCTGTGTTGCCGGGCAGTTCTATCCCCAAGAATAAGAGGCAGAGGGTATCCATTGTAGTAGCTGCGACTTCTGACGGGGAAGTCGACCAGGCAGTTGCTTTGAGGAGGATTACTGTTGTTTCGGAATTGTTGGAGGGGCAAGGGGCAGAGAAACATCCAGAGTTGCTGAGGGAACTTTTTGGTGTGTTGGCGGATGTGGGAAATGCTGAGTTTTCAGGGATTGCATATCTGCATGGTGTTTTGTTGTCTTGTATAGGGGCAATTATCAAGAGTTACAAGGTATTCTTAATCATCTAACGTTTGGAAGATGGGAAGTTGGGCTAAAAGTATAGTAGGATTCTAAGTCTGTGAACCTCGACAGCAGTGTGAGGGCTGATGTTCTCGTTAACTGTATCCGCTCAACTACTAGCCCACAGGTCCAAAACAGCGCATTACTGCTTTTGGCCAGCCTGGCTGATGTAGCGCCCGATGTCGTGAAGCACAGTGTCATGCCTATCTTCACTTTCATGGGTGCTAACACTCTTCGCCAAGACGATGAGTACTCTGCACATGTCATCGAACAGACAATCAAGCGTGTGATCCCACCACTTGTCAAATCACTCCAAGACCAAGGTGGCGACCCTGTCATCGGGGCTGCCGAACTGATATCAACATTCGTGGCGAGCTATAAACATATTCCTGCGCATAGGAGAGTTAGGTTGTTTATTGCACTAACTGAGACCTTGGGTGTGAACGAGTTCTTTTTTACATTGCTCCTAAAACTAGCGGAGAGATATAAATTAAACGTTGGTGCTGGCCAGGTTAAGGCAGTGGAGGATGGAAACATCAGCGAGTTTTGCACCATGCTTGCAGGAAACTTTAGTGCTGAGACTCAGTTATTGAATGTGGTAAAGTACCTCAATGTCGTCTTGGATGTCTTGGAGCCCTCGGGGAGTGGGCTCGCGCAACATATCTTTGATGAGTTGAAGGATACTCGTCCTGTTGATCTTGCAAGCAGGCTGTTGCAGGTTCTCGCAGATGTGTTGAATGGTGATAATCTTAGGATCAGGGCATCAAAGGCATTGAAGACAGAAACCGCGGATGCTGGAAAGCTCAGGGCTTATTTCTCAGATGCGTTGGAGAAGACGTTAGCGCTGGGTGAGACGTTTGGTAATACAGAGATTAGGGGTGATGTTTCAAGGGTCCTGGAGCATCTGCTAGATTTACTGTCGACGCCACAGTTTGTGGATGTTGTTGAGACGCTCATTGATAGGCCTGGGTCTAAGGTAAAATCGGCGTAAAGACACCTGTTCTAAGGGTTTGAAGCTAATAGGGATATAGTTCCGGAGAAGTGCTCTTAAAACATTCAAGGATCGTGTCACCTCCGAGCCTAGAACCAGCCCTACTTCCCGTAGTGCTGTTATGGCCCTCATGCCTAAGATCGCCGCGATAATTTCCAGCGCATCTCCGAATGAGTTGAAGGCGGACGCATTATCCTGCGTCAATGCTGTCACGATCAAATATGGAAAGCAAGAGCTTTCTATTGTAGCCGGTCTTGCTGATGCTGTTATCAGTGAGGGTGGTCTCAGGAGTACTGATGATGGGCTCCGGGTGCTTTCCTTGGTTTGTTTAACCTCGATGACTACATGCCTCGGAGGCCGTATCGTGCCGGTTTTGCCAAAGACTGTGCCATTCGCACTAGGACAACTGCGAGCAAGCATACAGGAGGACAAGACGCATGAGATGATCCATAATGCTGTATTTGCATTTTTAGATGAGCTCGTGAAAACAGTACCATCATTTATGTCAAGTTATTTACTAAAGTTACTGCCATTAGTTTATGGCTCTGCTCGATCCTACGAATTTGACGGAGATATTGCAACGAGTGTTAGGAAAGACTTGCTAACGAGTGTGGCGGCGAGTATGGATGCAAAGACCGTGATCGCCGCTTTGCTAAAAACTTGGGTACATGCGCTTAATGAAGGGACCATGGCTGTTGATGAGGTTATCTCCACCGTGGAGAAGGTTATTGAGGGTGCAACGAAATCTACCATTCAGAAGATGCATACGAATCTTCTACAATTCCTCCTCTTGGCTTTTGATATCCGCCGCAGCACAAATTTTGATACTGAGGATGTCGAACACCTTGAGGAACGCTCTCTGAAAGTCGCTTTGCAGATGGTCTATAAGCTCAATGATAAAATTTTCAAGCCGATGTTTTTGAGGATTTTGGAGTGGTCTGCGGAGGACCTAAGAGACAGTGATCCGGTGGGGAGGAGTAAGAGGTTGACTGTGTTCTGGCAGATGTTGACCATGCTGTGCGAGAATCTTAAGGTGAGGATTTTAGGGAGATCAACTAAGTATATATTATGGGAACTAATTCTTGTAGTCACTTGTTACTGAGTATTATGGTTATGTACTTGATAATGCGGTAGAAGTTGTTGGTAAGGGCATCGTAGATGAGGCCAACACCGAGCTGTGGGAGGCTGTCCTGAAGAGTTTACACGTTGGCTTTTCTACTGATGAGCGAGGTATACTCACACCTTTACGGCTACAATTTTAGAAAATTTCTCTAATAATTCTACCCTAGACTTCTGGCAATCTCCTACACACTTTGACAAGATTGCACCTGCACTATTATCCTCCCTCAACGGTGCAACTGCAAAACTGACTACCCCGGCTATTGTCGAACTCGCAAACGCGGCACAGTCTGAAGACCACTTCAAGTTCATCAATACTCAAGTTCTACAACACATGCGTTGTGAGGATGCTGATGTCAGGCTCGCAGCTGTGGACACAATGACAGATTTATACGCCAAAATGGGAGAGGAGTGGTTGTCATTACTACCTGAGAGTGTACCATTTATCGCAGAACTTATGGAGGATGATGAGGAGGATGTTGAGAGGGCTGTACAGAGGTTAATTGTTCGAGTAGAAGAGTTTTTGGGTGAGGGGGAGTTGGATGCTATGCTGAATTGAGTTAGGGAAGGGTTGTAGTTATTTTTTAGGAAAGGTTTTGTCTATATAGTATATATATCTTGTTATGGCTTTTCCACCCTCGTAGCTATGGCAGATTGTTTCCTAGGTCCCTATACTATTTAAATCTCGGCATGTGCCGTATGCTGAAAATTGTCCTTTTATTGTCTTAGATGTCACCCTATTTTTAGTGTTAGACACCTAGCTTAACCAAGATTTTTTTATCCAGAATGAGTATTCTCAATTAAGGATTCTTTCAGACAATTTTACGGCACTACTCGTACGAGTGATTCTTCATGACTATTGTAGCCACGGGGCAGCATACCATGCCCTGAGGGATCTTCCTTATTTTAGTCTTCCCCCATTAACCAAAACTTCAAATCTCTCATATGCTATTCATTATAAAGATTTTATTGCCTCTAGACCACACTACCTTATCCTCAATCTGACCCCCCAAAATATCTATTATTGGCAGAACAAAAGCGGTTCGGGGTTTTTACTGTCTCCCTAGGTCCACTCGCTTATGGTTCGAATAAGAGGCCTTACAGCCTTGTTTTACGTCTTCGCTAACCCGCTAGCTGTTAGGCTATCCAGCCTGAAAATAAAACTTAAAGATTGCCCATTGACTGCGTTTTTAGAGCGTTAGCTATGTGGTCTATGAGGCTGTTCGAGACTCCTTGTATTCATAAACCTTCTACTTCATGGACTATATTTAATTGAGGGGGTTGAGTATTCTAGTTTTTTTTCTTACGGCTGTGGAGGCACTGCCAGTGAGGTGACCCCTCGTGATTATAATACAGCTGACACGACAATCACGGCATACAAGCCTCACTACCTATCTTCTATCTGTTTGGCCCTTGTCAAAAATCATGTACTATACTTCAACGACTAGATGTATTACTAAGGAAAATCATATGCCATGTAGGTTTAGGTCCGCTCCATGTCGTTTCGTATCTGCTCGTGGTCAAGCTTAAGTTTAGTACTCGTTCCCACTAGTATCTTGCTTATCCTAAGAAATGTAATACTCTATTCCTCACCTAACAAGGCTTCTAGAAGAGATACTTTGGCAGTATTATGCAGTAGAATGTTCAATCTACTAACGTTAGATAACATATCATAACACCAACCGAAATCATACAACTGATTCCGGAGTGTAAACCCTCCTACCCTCTCTAGTATTGTGTTTTCTTTACTAGATGGGTACGGAATATGTACGAAGACCAAACATAAGAGTATGTATTCTCTAAAGGTAGAAAAGTGATTCCAAAGAGTTCCCCGCCGAGTGATCCACCATGACCAGATATAGATATAGCCTTCGTCCATTCATTAATTAACTGACAACTATACAAACCCCTTCTGTCTGCATTTCACGTCTACTGAAAATTTCAAAAACCTCAAAGTAAAAAAAAAAGTACATCCACATCCACATCTACAGCCCCCCAATACACTAACACAAGCCATTCCAACACCCCCACCCCCCCACCTCCACACTTGCCTCCCTCCCAAAATACCTCTTACAGACCGCCTTCACAAACGCCACATCCCTCTCACTATACCTATCCAAGCCCAATCTCTCCACATCCTCCAGACTAAAAAACACCTCATCCTCATCCTCCTCTCCCTCCTCAACAATATCCGCCATAACTCCCACCAACCTATCCGTCAACCTATGAAAATACGCCACAATATCCGTCTCCAAGCAGCCCGTTCCCCCCTCCCTCCCGGACTCCGGGGAAATCAATGGCACAGTATCATCCTCCCCCTCCTCCCCTTCGCATGCGTCTGGTCTCTCGGATGTATCTCGGCGCTTCTCACCCGCAGAAGCCCACCATATAAATGAAGTATAAGCAATCTCTCTCCACGACAACTTCTCACAGACCTCCTCCTCCCTCCGTTGCTCAGCCTCCTCTTCCTGAATGTGGCGCTGCATCCCTCTTCGTAGTGCACGGTAGCGCGCTAGGTCCCGTTGCGTTGCTAGTACTGGCACCCCAGCTGGGGATTCTAGCTTCGGCCAGGCGCGTTTAGAGGCATTGATGTTGTGTGGAGGTGGGAGGGTGACGACTAGGTCGTATAGGGAGGATTTGACGTATAGGACGCCATCAGTGGTGCAGGCTACCCAAGAGCCCGAGGAGCTGGTAGGGTCGTTGTGGAGTTTCGCTTCGGTGTCGAGGAAGGGGATGTCTGGGACGCCGATGGAGAAGAGGGGGCGTAGACGTGAGGGAGGGGTAGGGAGGAGGGTACTGACAGAGAGGGGGATGTTGGAGAGGATAGAGATATCATAGACTGTTTATTGGTTAGTTGAGGCTAGGGCACGGGGACAGGGGACAGGAGACAGGAGATTACCGAAATTACAGGCTAGCTCGACTGGCGCACTAGTGATGAGGAGGATTCGTTGGCGGTTCAGGGCAGCGCGGTATAGAGGGAAGATGAGGGGGCCGAACATGTCGACATATTCTCGGAGACTCAGCGCTGGATGGAAGGGGCTTAGGGACTGCCCGTTTGGTACTAAGGTCGTCGTATCACTTATGCTCCGTGTTCTTGTGTGGCCGAGTCTGTCGAAAACGGGCTTGTACCCTCTGTACCGTAGAGAGCTTGGACTCTCTACGGGTGAATCTACCTCTGCCCCTGCGTCGGTGTCGATAATCTGGTTCGTATCGTAGTATTCCTCGAGTGCTGCGTGGTTGCTCGTGTCTACGGCATATGCTTTTGCAAGGGCTTGAAGGTTCGCCGCGTGTTTCCAGGACCTCCCGAGACGGCCGTAGGAGAGGGGGACGAGGATGCCAATAGATAGCATCAGCGCGTTACGGTCAGCCTCTGGGGCTGGAACTCGGATGAAGGCGCTGACACCGGCATATGGCTGTTGGACAAAGTAGACCAAGTCGGACTCGAGATTGTGGAGGCCCGAAGGAAGGGACTTAAATTCCACGCCATCCAGGGAGACTATAGGTGTTAGCTATGAGCGGAAAGAGGTTGCGCATAGGGGGGTTACCATTAGGAGAGGTTTTTTTCCATGTTATTGTATATCTAGAGCTATGTTAGATGTGTTGTGGGTAATTACAGCACCATGGGGGGGAGGACGTACCCAGCTTTAATGTCGAAGCAGATGACAAACAGCGCAGCGATCGGAGGTAGCTCACGCGGAAGGGAGCTTGTAGCCGTAAGGTCAACATGAAGTCCTTGAGAATCGACTCTCATTGCGGGAGTTCTGAGGGGAGGTGAGAATATCTTTTCGAGGGAGTTCTGGTGTTGTGTCGGACAGGAGATGTCAAAGAACGGAGAGAGTCGGGGGACATGGCTGTCACTCTGTCACGCAGACCGGGGGGGGGGATTCTGTGTGACTAGAGAGAGTAAATAACTCATTCCTCAAAATCTAGGAAGAGATATATAGCTATTTAGAGATTTGATGGGACAGGGAAGGGGACGGGGAGTTTATTAATTATATTGATTGATTGTTTTGCTTTTTCTGCAGGGCTAACTATCTCACTCTATTCCTGTGGTGGTGCAAGTCTCCCCCGCAAATGCCCCTCCGCCTGCCCCTCCGCCTGTGTGTCCCCCTCCCCCTCCGCCTCTATACCCCCCCTCTCCCCTCTCTTTATACTCCCCCCCTCCGGCTTCTCTCTCTCTTGAATACTCCCCCCCTCGCTCGTCTGCCCCCCCGTAGAATGGCCTCGACTTCCCGCCGTGAGCAGCCTCCATGGACCTCCCCCACTACCCGCCCAGGCATCTCTCTCCCCCCCCTCAGGATCTACAACTCCCTCACACGCAAGAAGGAGCCCTTCATTCCCATTGATCCTGCCGGTAAAACAGTGACATGGTACTGCTGCGGTCCGACAGTCTATGACGCAGGTCATCTGGGTCACGCTCGGAACTACGTCACGACAGATGTACTACGACGAATCATGAGAGACTATTTTGGATTTGACGTCAAGTTTGTACAGAATGTTACAGACGTGGATGACAAGGTGAGTTTGATATATGCATACATATATACTGTGTATGTATAACGGATACTAACAGCTCTAGATTATCCTGCGTGCGAGGCAGAAACATCTCCTCGACGAGTTCATCTCTGCAAACCCAGCCATCACCGATAATGTCACTTCAACCGTCACCTCTGCATGGAATGCCTACTTCAACAAGATTGCCAACACTCCCACTCCCTCGGTCACCCCCGGCACCTTCTCAGAATGGGTCTCAAAGACTCACCCCCAGCTCACATCCATCATAGCCAAAGAGGAGGCTAAAAAGACCAATCCCTCTGAACCAGACGAAGAAGTAACCCTCGACGAAGCTACCACAAAGCTCAAGATGCACCTTACGACACTCCTAGTCTCTTCCCGGGCCCTCGTCTCACCTTCCCCAGACACCCCAAGCTTCTACGCCGCCACGACCTCCATCCTCCTCCCATATCTCGACAGCCTACACAAAAACCGCAATTACGAGCAAGACGTCTTCGGGAAGCTATCAACATACTGGGAGCGCCACTTCAATCAAGACATGGGCACCCTCAACGTCCTCCCCCCGACAACTGTCACCAGAGTCAGTGAATTCATCCCCGAGAATGTCTCCTTCGTCGAGAAACTCGTTAGCAAAGGATTCGCATACCCCACCGCAGACGGAAGCGTCTATTTCGATATCTCAGCCTACGAAGCTGCAGGTCACCACTATGCGAAACTACAGCCGTGGAACAGGGGTGACGAGGCGTTGATTGCGGATGGTGAGGGCGCTCTAACGAGTGATAAGGCGAGCACACTACCAAATACACTACGTGACGTACACCTACCAGAGAAGAAGAAGAGTCCTCAGGATTTTGCATTGTGGAAGGCTAGTAAGGCGGGAGAGCCTAGTTGGGAGAGTCCTTGGGGGAAGGGGAGGCCTGGTTGGCATATTGAGTGCTCGGTTATGTGTAGTGAGGTGCTGGGAGGACAGGTGGATATCCATTCTGGAGGTGTGGATTTGGCGTTTCCACATCATGATAATGAGATTGCTCAAAGTGAGGCGTATTGGGATGGGTAAGCTTTGGCGACTTCTTTCCCGTACATGGATGATCACTCGGTGCTGACTGAGGGAGATGCTGCGAGGGACATGAGACTGTAGATGGACGACATCAGTGGATCAATTACTTTTTACATATGGGCCATCTAAATATTCATGGGTCAAAGATGTCAAAGTCTTTAAAGAACTTTGTGTCAATCCGTGATGCCCTTGGGAGAGGAGGATGGACTGCTCGGGGACTTAGAGTAGTCTTCTTGATGGGCGGATGGAAAGAGGGGATTGAAGTCCGCGAGGGGGTACTTGCGGAGGCGAGTAAGTGGGAGACTACAGTTACAAAGTTCTTTTCCAACGTCAAAGCACTTGTGGCAGAGGAAGAAGCACGAGAGAGCAAAGGAGAGAAGATTCCGCAAGTATTCGGAGAGTTAGAACATGGAATCCACAAAGAGTGAGCTCCCTCCATCCCCTTCATAGAACACGCCGCCTAACATCAAACAGACTCGATAAAGCCCGAGCATCACTCCACACCGCCTTCTGCGACAATTTCAACACCCCAGAAGCCATGAAAGTACTCACAGACCTCATCACCGAAACTAACAAATACATGGCCGCCACCTCCTCCCTCGCATCCGTCAAAGAGATCGCAAGATGGATCACTCGGATCGTCAACATATTTGGCCTCGATCCCCTCTCAACTCCCAACGGTGAAGACAAAATCGGCTGGTCAGACGCCACTACCACCACAGCAGCAGACGACACTATCATGCCGTACCTCCGCGCCCTATCAGCATTCCGTGACTCTGTGCGCCAGCTTGCAATTGCAAATCCAGACGATAAAACGTCAAAGGATCTCCTTCTCCTATCTGATAAACTCCGCGACTACGACCTTGCTGCGCTCGGCGTATCGTTAGATGATCGTGAATTCGCAAATGGGAAGCCAGCGTTAATCAAATTTGTGCCTGCAGAAGAGCTCATTGCGGCACGGGAGGAAAAGGAGAAGAGGGCGGCGGAAAAAGAGAAGAAGAAAGAGGAGGCGAGGTTGAAGAGGGAGGAGGATGAGAGGAGAAAGGGGGAGGCCGCTAGAGTGAGTCATTTGGAGATATATAAAACCGAGGAGTGGAGCGAGTGGGATCAGGATGGGATCCCCGTGAAGGATAAGGAAGGGGTGGAGGTGACAAAGAGTAGAGGGAAGGCTCTGAGGAAGGGGTGGGAGAGGCAGAAGAAGATGCATGAGGCGTGGCTCAAGACGCAGGGGAATTAGGGCACATGTATATCTGAAAAATCTGATATTCATTCATTCAACCTCAAACCAAAAACCTCAACCGAAATTTAACACCTAGTAATACAGTATCAATGCCTAAATTAGAAGCTGGTATGAAGCTGTATTATAGGAGACACTATCACTACATA
This sequence comes from Verpa conica, assembly GCA_033030425.1. Classification (NCBI taxonomy): domain Eukaryota; kingdom Fungi; phylum Ascomycota; class Pezizomycetes; order Pezizales; family Morchellaceae; genus Verpa; species Verpa conica. Next base: position 1,134,071 of record JAUFSD010000002.1, on the reverse strand, counting down.
AATCAGGTAATTAATAATTTCCTTCTCTTATTCAGGCCAATTCCAACGCTTCTATGCCAGATACCTTATGAGCTTGGCTATGGATACAGGGTTAAGTACAAACCAAATGATTACAGTCAGAACTTACCAACGCCACGACTACTGACCCAGTACACAAACACATACCAGCTATGAGTAAAGTAATCACCTGGTAAAAACCTAATAACTCTGATTTCATGAGCCTACTGTTATCATAATGCACAAACCTAACGTCCTCCCGCACAGATCCACTGTACCAAGGAAACTTATGACGAAAAATCCTTCCTGATGTTAAGACGTCTAAGTTTTACCTTGTTTTTGTGGAGAATACTGTTTATATGAGACTTCTTGTTCACAAGAGGCACTCTTTTACAGCAGGCTACACAGACCCATGAATATCCAGTGATAATACTTGGCTGTTGCTATGTAGATCCATTTTAGTATGTAGAGCAGTCATCAACTCTTTAAACCTGACTTACCTTAGAGCCTTGCTTATCCTCTACAAGTTCACTTCCCTCATGCGCTTCAGGCCCTTCAGGGTATATTCGGTGAGCCTCAACCAATACACTAGACTTGACTCTCTTCGTATCATCTTGGAGTTCAATTTGAAGTTGATTAGCCTTGTGCTTTTCTTCTTGAATCAATTTCTGAACATAGATCCTTTCCAAAAGCTGCTTCATTGCAGCCCCATCCTGTGGACCGGGAAGGGCTTCGAGTATACTAACTCTAGATAATTGGGTATTCTTCTCTCTCACCGATCTGTTACCATTTCTACCATCATTGACTCGGCTTCTCCATTCTTCTTCATAACTGTGTTTAACTCTACCAGAGGTAGATTTGGGTACATGGGCATCCCCAGAGTCGGAGTCAACTTGGATTGAGGCTGATATAGAAGACTTGGCGATGTTTTCTAAGCGAGCTTTATCAGCCTCAAACCCACGAAATCTCTCCTCACGAGCATATTCCTCAGTTTCGTCCTCCAGCGTTCCTCTACCATCCACTACGAGACTCCCAATACCACCAATCATAGTAACGCCAGCAATTTCATCTTCAGAACCTGAATCAATCTGGATTGGGGGTGATGTAGGAACTGAAGAATTTGTGGGAATGCCGCCCACAGTAGCCTCGGGTTCATATAATATACTCGTACTCCTCACAGGTGTCCCAACAGCCTCTGTACACAGTTAGTACCCAAACTTAAAACAGTAATAGAGAACTCGGTAGAGATAAAATAGGAGATAAGGGCTAGGGGTGAGTAATAGAGTGATTGAATAGCTAAAGATATTTAAATTACCTTTCTGATTTACCGTATGGTATCCTTTTGTCAACATCCACAAATAATTAGCAGAACGAACCCTATAACCTGAAAACTCCTATTAACAAACTGAATTAAGTCGAACGCCTTACCTTGATTAATCTTCCTTGTACCTGTTCTAGAGTATTTTTTCCCCGCTCTCCTATAAGTTTCCTCGCTCGAACTACACATCGGGGTGTCAGGAAAAGAATCAGCTTGCTGAATATGAGAGGGTAAAATGGAGTGTGGGGAGGAATCAACCGTCCATTATCTGATTTTATTGATAATTTATCAGACATTTTTTTATTGTGGAGACGATCAAATGTATTTGGGTAAATTCTTGGGAAAGATGGTTGAAACGAAGGTGATGTAGCCAGTGACAGAGAATCCATCATGGCACATCACTCGCAGAAAATATCAGTGAGCCGTGTCAACAAAAAGACATGCCCACAATCCTGCTTACAGAACTAGCGACTCGGATATACGCCCATATCAGCGCACAAGTGTCAATAAATTAAGTAATCTCGTCTTTACATTTAGCTATCATCTTTTTTCGTCACACTTCTGTTTAGTGTTTGAATTCTAGATGTCCATGTGCAAGATTTCTCTTCGACTACATTCTGGGCTTCTCTTTCAGTAAAGTTAAAGGCTAGAACACAGATATTCTTAAGAGCATAATATACAAGGATATTTTCCTAGCTTATGATTAAAAGAGACTTTGGTACTATTTATATCCTGAAGATACCATACAGAGTCTCTTCTATCACATTTAAATTAGTCGCTCGGCGTATTTTAGATACCTGGGTCGGCTTACCGCCAGTATAAAAACTACTTAGAAAAAGTTTCGGTACATGTCAGCACTCGCGACATATGAGTGAACTACAACGACGGAAAGAGGGATATCTCCACTACCTCATCGGCGGGAAATACAGTTTTAAGTTGGAAGTGCTACCGAGTTCGTCAAAGAGTTCTGTAACACGGCAGACTTAATCTAACATTCTCCAGAATACCGCATCAATGCCGTACCAAAAATACCCCACTCTCCCGTACATGCACTGTTTCAGAATAGAGCAAACCTCTATAATGCCACTCGCTTGGCACATATCTTTTTAGACTGCTACGGCTTCCACACTGCCACACTGAGAGTATATAAATACCATTTCCAAGGCCAATAAAAAATGAATATTCTCATGAGATCTAAATTAGATAGGGTTTTTTAACATCTCATGATACTTTTTGTAGCTTTAGGAGCACCCAGTTAATGAAAGTGCCGTTGTGCTGATAAGTACCCACACCGTTCTGTATAGTACGGCTGAATGCGTCTCTTGGCGCAGGAACCCCCCTAAACCAGTGCAACAAATCTGCCTTTCAAACTAGGGGCAAAAAATTGAGAAAACTACCCCCCTACATAGGTTTATCTCAGCTATCTGAGTCATTTTTAAAAGAAATATTAGGCCCCTCTGGTGAATATCCATACTGGCACCGAACTCTGGCAGTTACTTCTCTCTGGTGTGTGGTATTATGAGGGGGTGGTAGTTTAAAAAGATATGCGCCAAGCGAGTGGCATTATAGAGGTTTACTCTTCAGAATATTTATATCAGGGAGTCGATAAATATAATTCATCTTTAATGATAATCAAGTCTAGCTTACTGAATTCAATGCAAAAATAACTTGATATCCCCTCAAATCAGAACATAATTCTAAGTACCGCATTATAAAAGTACAGCACTTCTTTTTAAAAAAAACAAGAAACATTGACAAAAGAAACCCGTTGGTTTTACATCATCTACATCTACAGTTCATCATGTTTGTCCTTCCTCGCCTGGGTTTCTTTCTCCTCAACAACCTCTTCAAGTACATTAGGCGTTGCCTCCGCCTCTGCCGCACTAGACGCTGAGGCTGAGGCTGAGGCAGCTGCCGCTGCCGACGCTGAAGAAGATGAAGAAGCAGCAGCCTTTGCTTCAGCTTTCTTGATCCTTTCCATAATCTGTTGCTGTTGTAGAACGTCCATAACAAGCTTGTTTAGATTCTTCTTCTTCTTCTGGAGCTCTTCGACAGTAAAAACAGGATCCTCATAGTCTGGCTTGGCCTCTTGCTCGGCTTTTACTTTCTCCAGCCAAACCTTAGTTTCTTCTTGTGCCTTCTCCAGGGCCTTTGTGTCAATCTCAGGCATTATAGGTGCCTTCTCACCATCTTCTAATTCGGAGTCAGGTGTAGGGGGCCTAGTGGTGAAGACCTTGATAAGTTCTTCGGTCTGACCAATAACATCCTCGAGAGCCTTAATCTCCTCTGGTCGCTTCTGCTGTTCGATTTTGCGGTTGCTTATAGGTATTTCGAGAGCTTTGAGGTCAGATAACTTCTGTTTGATAGCAGCGAGATCGGCGGTATAGCCCTCGTCGTATAGCCAATCAGTGGTTTGTGAGAGGAGGGTATCAAACTTCTCGCGCTCCTCGGTGGTAGAAACACCGACAAAAAGAACATCCTCAAGATAATCACGACCACGATAAGAGAACGCCTCGAGTTCATTGCGGGCTTCCTCGATATCACGACGATTCCTATCGAATCTATCAAAACCTTGAATCCTACAAGAGGTTAGCTTTCTGTCTCTAGTGTAATAATGAGATATAACTCACTTTGAAATCAATCCTGCCTTGTCGTTTTCGGGAACTTCGGGGAAGCCTTCCTTCTCGATAGTATAACTCAACGGAATTTTCTCTAACTTTTTAATAATCTTTGGTGTAGAGTCATCTTCCTTAGTAGAAGCCTCTGCAGAAGCAGAACCCTTCTTGGAGGATGTAGTCTTAGAGGATGCCGTCTTAGAATCAGTCTTATCAGCCTCCTCTAAGACCTCCTGTTCACCTTCCTTCTTTTTCCCAATTCCGAAGAATCCTTTGACACCTTCAACCATACCTTCCTTCTTCGGAGCCTCCTCAACAGTCTCGATGGTACACTCGACCCAACCCTTTGTAACCTTGGGAAGGCCATCCCTCTCTTTGATTTCCATAGTGAACTTTGTCAAAATATCCTTTGCCTCACACCCAAAATCATCGGTCAACTTCTGGAAAGAAGCAGTGAGATTTTGGACCTTCACAAGATCGAGAAGCTCTTGTCCAGATCTCTGCTTTGGGTCTTGAGGACGGGGAGGAAGGTTGAACAAGACTGAGAAATCGAAGTCGGTTTGCTTTGGGAATGGAATAGTTTTCTCCTGTCCGATCTTTGAAAAGTAAGGGAAAATCTGCTGGGATGTTTCTGTTTGACGATAACTTATCAGATTACAATCCATGTTAGAGTGATGGGGCCACTACCATACCTTTTGCTGACTCGCCATCCTTCTTGTACTTGATCGACACAGGATAAGTACTAATATCGTGAGTCCTAATCTCCTTTACCTTGAATCCACCACTATCCGCGGCACCCTTGAAAGTAGCCCCAAAAACGGCAGCCTCATCGGGATTAACATTCCTAGAAATCTTGTCCTGGCCTCCCATAATCTCTTCCAACTTCTTCCCAACGAAAGGAGTCCTGACTGCACCTCCATGAAGAATCAGGGTGCTGACCTGATCTAGGGAGATTCCGGAGTTGGCAATCGCATCCATAATAGGCTTGGTGATAAGGTCTTCGTACTCCGCAAGCATCTCCTCGAAAGTAGACCGGAGGACTTTGCTAGACCGAAAATCAATATCGTTAAACAGCGATTCGACAGAGCCCATAGTTTCGGTGTTGGCAGAGAGGATCTGCCGTACCCTGGTAGCCTCCCTCCAGAGCTTAGCTGCGGCACGACCATTAACTTTAACCTCCTGCCTAAGCTCAGGATTCTTTTCAAGAAGCTTTTTTGCCTTAGGACTTGCAACAAAATCATCAAGAAGAACATCAAAGATTTTCTGGTTGAATAGGTCTCCACCAAGAGTCCTGTCGTAGCCAACCCCCAGAACAGAAACTTCTTGAACGATCTTTGTGAACCTTCCAACATCTTTAACGCTTTTGGCTTGGAATTTCAAAACAGTGGCAGTTGTCGACCCGGCTCCCATATCATAGATAATGTGGTACTCGGGGGTCTTCTCATCGAAGGTACGGGTAGTCGCATAGTTGATGCCGACAGCCAAGCCATCTGAAACGAAGCTCATAACCTTCAACCCCGCAAGCTTTGCTGCAAGCTCAAGAGCGTGCTTCTCTTCCGCACGGAAAAAGGCTGGAACGGTGAAAACCACATTCTTGATCTTTGTGCCCGGGCCCGCCAGAGCTTCAGCATTCGTGACAATATTCTTGAACTCCATAGCAAGAAGCTCTTCCACCATAAACCCACCATCACTATAGTCGACCGAGGGAGCAGAGGTGCTCTTGAAAGCAACGGTGGACCTGAACGGGCTCGGGATGATGTTAATCGCTGGGTATCGTGCAGAGTAAGTCATGACACCATCATCCATTATGTGTTGCCCAAGTAGTTGCTTTAAGTTAGGATAGACGTCATTAGGGAACCTTGCTGCAAGATTCACAGCATCGGCTCCGTATAGTCGCTCAGGATAGGCGAATTCTCCTTCCTTTACAGGGGAGCTTGAGGGTTTGAAACCAATTGCTGAAGCTTCTTTACGCTTGGTGTCTTTGGTGAGGACGATCTCGAGAGGAATTCCTGGCTTGACGAGTGCAGCTTTGATATACTCCTGGCCGAAGTCCATACCAAGAATTGCGGTCGAGGCTGAAGCGCATGTAGTAAAAAACAGTAACAGCAGGCCAGGAATGGCCGCTGCAGGCACTCCTACGGGACGCATGACGGTCACTAGAGCTCCCAAAAGGGACTTGAAGTATTTAAGGTAGAAAAAACCAAGCTACAAAGCTTGAAACGAGGTGAATTGTGAATGGCCGAGGGGAGATAAAAGCTGCTCAAGTAGATATGTAATAATGGCAAAGGTTTAGCAGTGCGGGGAAAGCACTTATACCGGAAAACCTAAAAGGCGGAGGGAGAGAGAAGAGGTCTGATTTATGTTGAGGCTCAGGAACCAAAAAGGCCAGGTTGCGCCAAAACCATTGCCAAGCCGGAGAATTCCAACTAGGGCATTAGAGAAGTGTCCTGAGGAAACGGCTTACATAAGGAATAAATATTAGTTGAAGCCACGTTTATTTCATTTAATGACCATTTTACGAGACAGGTTGAGGGAACTCTTACCGGTGGGACAAACTAGGCAGGGAAGCAACTCTAGTATACCGTGTTTTCTTGTTTCAACCTGGGCCTCACAAGGAGTCACTCGTCACGATAACTTTGTTTCCTCTCCTTGGCAGCATCTCCTCAGTATCCAAATCACGTGAGAGCACTCGTAAACGCGCAACTCTATTCCCCCGGCAACCGCGCGTTACGTAGGCTAAACATTAGAGTCCCCGAAAAACCGGGACGAATACACCAAAGGGACGGCTCACCCCCCGCATATGTACCCCAACATCCGCTTCTGCACCTCGCCTCTAGTCCTAGTAGCTATCCATACCTTACCTGGTCATAGAAGTATACCCGTAGCATAAGACCTCAAGATCCATATTAATCTTAACCCACAAAAAAGAGCTCTTCATAACCCCAAACTTTAGCTCAGTAATATCTCAGAATGCCTCCTTCCGCAAGCTCCCGCAAACGCCCAGCTCTCTCATCCTCAATTCAACCCTCAATAACCTCCTTCTTCTTCTCTAACCCCTCAAACAATGTCCTTTCCAATTCCCCTACGATAGCTACCACAACTCCCTCAAATACAGTTACCTGGCGTACCAGTCCCTCTCCCAACGAGCTCCCCCCTTCCATAAAGTCGGGACTCCTAAACGTTGGCATGCGCGTCCGCAAAGCTGTTCCCGAAGGCCTCAAATCCGGCACTTACAAATCCACAAAATTCGCTCTCACCGTACCCGGCCAAGAGAGCGCCCCCCCGCAGCCAAAGGGAAACACCAATAAGCGTGAACACCAAGAAGATCAGCAAGTTGAGACTTCAGTGAAGGCAGACAGGCCGGTTGGACAGATTGCTGCGCCAAAGAGTTTGAAGAGAAGATACCATGCTGCTGTCCCGAGGGATACGGTGGGTGATACAGATATGGAGGACCGATGCAACAGAGATGATGATTTTGAGGAGGCGGGGTTCTTACGGCCTGTTTTATAGAGGGGTTTTTTTTTTATTAACAACACTCTAACATATTTTTATGCCCTTGCTTTATTGGGATTTGTTGTTTTCCCTGGTCCTCGTTGACTTTCGGGTGCTATGCTTGTACAATTACGTGACTATTGAGGGTGTGGTGCATCAATAACCATGATTTCGTAGTGAGGAGTAAAGAACCTTTAATTATAGCGAAAGTATCACCACTTCTGAAGGATCTAACCAGATAAAGTATCTCTATATTCTACCCAAAAGCCCACCTAAATATAGAAAGGTTGGTAAAAAGACTGGCCAAAAATATAATACCCAAGAAATACACATATTCCACTAACCACGCCTCATTCAGGTCCCACCCGTCAATGCTGAGAAAACACTCCTATTTCCATTTCATACAGTCATACATGACTCCTGGCAAGAAGCCAACCCCCAAATCTAAATATCTGCATCACCCTTGTCTACCAAAGGTAAAGGCAGTAGAAAACTATGCAACGTGACAAAAAAGCTAAAATCAGAAAAACGCCAGCAGTTTTTCAGGCCCTAGCAGATACTAAAAAATGATAACAAGATACACCTCTCCCCTTCCCCTCCAACTTATCATCAATAGGTCTAGACAAACAAGGAAAACACGTTAGCTGTTGTTGTAACAAAGCTATAGTTCATGTAAACGAACTCACCAAGCTCAAAAACCATATAATAATCAATATCATCACCATCCTATACTTCAGGTTCCCCCAATACCCTGACGGGATTTCCTCACCCGGACTCTTTTGTCTCGACCTCGACCTCGACCTCGACCCTTCTCCGCTCCTTCTATTCAATGGAATCACCTCCTCAACCTCAATCACCTCCTTTGAACCATCTAGACTTGATCCTCTCGACGTTGGGAGACCTGGTTGCTGCTGTTGTGGCATGCTGACTCTCGGAGGTGTCCCCATAATCCACCCCGACAGTACAGTAGTTGCTCCAGCGACACGATGGCTAACAAAGAGGAATAGGATGGTTGCAAGGATAAAATTCTGTAATCGCCCTGTCCAACCAAATGCACCAAGAACCAATAGACCCTTCGTGTCTGCCGCCATCCAGATATGAAATTGGAGCGTGAATGTCTCCAGCGAGCATCTCCCCAGCCATACAAAGATTCGAGAATGAGAGTTCCTCAACTGTGGTGTGGCATTTCGCAATGTGATGAATGACAGTATTGGGATAAATGAAATATACGGGTGATACGCATTGTACTCATATTTGTCCGCCCTTGTTGTCTCGAAGAGGGTATAGAGTGGGAGAGCGATGGCCGAACCGATAATTGAGTATTTTCTCGCAGACCCCCACCACAGTGTAGAAGTATAGGAGTTCTCGTTGACTTTGTTGAACATAATTGCTACAGCCATACCAACAAAGACAATCCACATATCTAATGAGACCCTGAACCTCCACTCAGCAACATCCCACTCAGTCCTCGCGACAAAACCAATCAGGTTGAAGATAGCTTCCAGGACCCCCGGGAAATAGGTTAATGTAGCCGAAAGTATCGCTGCGAGGAGGATCTTGACGGCGAGGAATTTAGTGTTTGAGTTGTTTTGTTCACTGATTCTCATAGTTGCGAACACAACCAAAAACCAGTAAGAACACAGCGGGGCGAAATAGTAAAAAATGTAGTTGGTACCCATCATAAATGGAAGCACACAGCTCAGAAGATTTAACCTAATCAGCACCGATGCAACCCTTTTCAGCGAGTAATCCTTTTTGTTAAGGAAGTAAAGAGCATGTCCATATCCGGTCATGAATAGGTAAGCAGCAATAGTTACACGAATAAATCCGTAAATAACAGTGACCTTTGATGCCCCGGTGTAGTGATAAATAAGGATCACAAGCTGCATCCATCCCTTCCATTCATCAGTCTGGTAACGGCCCAAGAAAGGTTGATCTGCAGCAGTCTCTGAGGTCTTCTGGAGTGTAAAAAGTCCTATAGCAAGTGAGATTACAGACCCCCACAGAAAGCTTGAAGTCACAAATTCCTTGTGGGCTTTGTTGAAAATTTGTGTACGATCCGCATAAAAGCAATACACGACAGCGAGACCAAAAACTAGCAAAGCCCAAGTAACCTCGTCGGATGGGAGCCATACAGCCTGTGCTATTGATTTAGTTCCCGTTTTCTCGTCTAATAATCTCCGTTAATCTCGCATCCTTAAGGTAGAGCCCTAAAGAGATTCTGACCTTTATTTCTCATATAAAGAATTGCCGGAAGAAGTCCCAAAACAAATAGAAGTCCAATCCATTGGATATGATTTGGTGCCTGGTACCTGTTGCAGCATGTCTGATCGTAAGGGTATCGTGTGGCTGTTACAGCATTGCACCTCAGATTTAGCAGCGCTTCCGCCTGCTTTGCAGCGATGCTCTCTACTAAATGAATGCCGGAACTTTCGTACATCTGGGGCATATTGGATGTCATTTGATGCCATGACCAAATCACATCTACACCCTGGAAATCCGACAGTTGCTGGAGGTACTGATTCATGGCTGTGATCTCTTGAGGGGTTATAGTAGCTCGTCGGTCATCGTTGAGCTTTGCCCATGCTGGGACAGTGACAGGTGCAATTAACAGGAGATCTGATTCGGCCAAATCTGTAGACCCACGACCACCCCGCATATGCTGAACAACATCATCAATGCTATCCTTCCACATCTTAAGGCCATTCATATTCTCATGTCTTGCATACCACAACCCAGACCCCATCAAGATCAACGCGGCAGTGTTCCCCATAGCATCTTGTGCCTTTCCATCGTTATAGGAGGAGAGCTCGCTATGCAGTCTACTTGAATTGAGCCAAGGGTCCCAGATAAACTCCAACTTGACATCACTTTTCTCTACTATGATATCAACATGCTTCTCAGCTGATGATGGGTTGGCTTTAGGATCGAGTGACTTTGCAACAGACCAGAAGACCTGCCGAATAGTAGAATCACCGATAAATAAAACCCGGCGGTTGGCAAGGCAAGTTGTAACGTCTTTGGAGGTGTATTTGTGCATCATACAACCCGGAGGCTGCCAGTTCTGAGGGATTATAGATGAATTTATTGGGGGCTGATCAAGCCATTCCCCTTCGTTTAGTATTGCACCGCATTTGAAAGGGTCTCTAGCATCTAGAATTTACGTTAAAGATTATCGTTAGATTGGAGATCCATAAGTGTTCTGTGGAACCAGGTCACGCGACCAACAAATTGGGAGGGAGCTTACCGAACCAGCAGTAGCGTAAAGCCACACCCAGCAAAGTAACGCAGATGAATGCCACAGAGATACGGTTGACAACAGCCGGAGTTAAATACTGGCGAGCAATCTTGAAGTGCGCCATAATGAAGTAAGTTCACATACAATGACGGGGACCAGAGTGAAAAAATTTGGTGGGTGGAGAGTGATGAGTGATTGTACTGTTTTGGGTGCCGTCGATTTGATCCAGTGATATAGGTCAGTGTGAGAAGAAAAGGAGAAGACAGAACTCAAGGAAGACCTGCAACCCCCCGACTGATATCAATTCGAGCAAGAACTTGACTTGACTTGAGTACGTAGTCCCTGCTCAAAAAGACAGAATAATAAAGCACACGAGGCCAATACATACGCAGCTACCCGACACGTTCAGGGGTCCATTCATTAATTACATGTATCCTGCGTAGGGCCTTGGCAGTTCTGAGATCTGCAGCGGCCTACCTAACAGCGTGTATCTTTGAGGCTGTTTTGTCTCGAACTTGGCGAACTTGGCGAACAAGCCTCAAACCACAATGCAAGCTGTGCTATCCGAGTCCCTACCTCTTCCCCACGACTGATTTACAACTCCTGATCACTCTGACTTCCGCGATCCGAGTGGTTGAGGGGCTGCATGCGCGAAATTTTAATGCAGTGTTATATAGAGAGTCTAATGCAACGAGATGAAACTGGAGTAACCCGGAAGTGTGCCGATTCTCTTGGCATTCTGGATATCGGCTAGAAACCTGTAGTGTTCACAAGGAAACCGATATCCTGCGGTATTTGCTATCACCGGATGTAATACATATTTAAATATGGTAGGTAGGTAGTATGCTAGAGTGGCACAGAGGCTGTTTCTTGGTATGTTCTGTAATCATGCATCTGTTATCAGTTCTGGCCAAGCACTGAACTTCTTGATTTTTAGACTCTTGTTTATTGTTAGGCGTTAGGCAAAATGCGTAATCATTGACAAGAAAAACAAAAAGATAATAAACGGAATCATGCATAGTCACTCGACGATGAATTACTATGCTTGCCACCAACATATACTGCTCTTTTAACCAGATAACCCAGTTTAAAATCTTAGTATTCACCTAAACAACAAACTCCGACCATAGTGATGCCCCTAAATACTTCTCGATTGTTTCCCAGAACACTACATGTACCAGCTCCAGTCAACTCCTCCAAAACATCACTCGTATCAGCCAATAGCCACAAGCACAATTTCCGTCACCTAAAAGTCTTTGAACACATATTCACTGAGGCTGGAAACTATCATCTACAATTCATACATGCGGTTGAGAACCTTAAAACTAGTGTGTTGGGTTAAAGGGTTCTCAAGAGCCAGAGATGGTGGATCTGCTACTGACTGGATATATAGATATTGTGAGTGGGAAAGTCTGTTTGAAATCTCTAGAAATACAGCGCCTCTCCTATCGATTACTTTTAAGGACTTCATGTATTATGAACAATTAATCAATCATTATCGGTTACTTCATCGATACTTTAGCTCGAGTGATCTCCAGTGATTAATCAAACATGACAGATGTGAGCTTCCATCATCGTTTACCCAGCGGTATCAGGATAACCCGAATTCAGCCACCCAACCCTGTGCCTATACAGGCCAAAGAGTTTTTTTTTCTTGTACAAATATATAGGGACTACAAATCCCCAAACCCTCCGACTCTTTCAAGACTTTGAATTCTAGTTCTTCTTTTACACAGGCTGGTTTACCATATTTACACACACACCGTATCTAACCATCATCATGATACACAACCCATCTAGAGGGATAATGAGGGAAGATGTTCGCAGTTCCTTCCATATACACAGGGGGAAATATAAGAAATATTTCAGAGAGAAAGGTAGATTTGAACCTCAACTAGAGACTATGACTCCTCAGCTTCCTTCCTCGTAGCCTCGTATCTCTTTCCTCTAAAACTCCATACACCCCAATTGCCCTGACTCAAATCCGTTGGATCCGCACTACATTTAATTAGCACACACTCTCCCTCCACGGAAAGTAAAACCTACTCATTAATATCCCACCTCAAGCTCTTGAACCGATTCTCTCCCGGTTGCAGCAGCACATCAAATTCCCCCATACACTTCTCCTGCACCCAGTTCACATCTCTCTCCATATCATTCTCTGTATATCCTGTCACAAGCACCGGACATTTCGTATCTAGTAACCTTGGCAATGTATTCTCCCACTCGGCCGCACTCCCTGGGTGCCCTAACCCTGGATGGAAAAGCACAAAGCAGTCAAAGTAAGGATCAAATGGCGCAAAGGTCCCTGTAGCGTGGAGAGTATGGTAGTGTTCAACGAAAGTGCTAACTTTCATGTTATGGGATACACGCTCAACGATTGCACCAAATGGATTTGAATCAGAACGGTCCGGAAGCGGGAGTTCTGAGGATCGACCATCGAGGGCCTCAGGGCCGATGAAGACAAGATGAAAAGTGGTGAGGGGGAACATGTGGGTTAATTGATGCCAGACTTCACGAGGAAGGGAGGATTCAGCCCGGGCACCGAGGACGAAAATCCGAACGGGTGGCGGGGTTATGCGGATGCCTTTCATGTCCTTTCCGGCGCCGGTTTTTTGGGGGTGTAGGGTGTAGCGGAGGGCTAGGAATAATTACCAATTAGTTAAATCCTTAGGGCGGTGGAATATATTATGAGGGAATACATACCGCTTACACTCTTCAGGCCTTCGATGGTCAATCTATTGCGAAGGTTGTAGGGACTAAGTTCATGCAAGAAACTTGCGATTGTAATAGGGTACGTCAAGAGTTTAGTAACCTGACGCAAGGACCTAGGATCGTTGACAGCTTTGAAGTCGCGGGTGTAGAGAAATGTATCCCAATTTGTGAAGTTTATCAGGGCTTCGTCCATCTGTTCACCCGGGTATTCAAACTCCGGAAAGAACCTCCCCGAGCGAAGATCATGGTCATCCTCATTCGCTTCCCTAAGAGCATCGCAGATGAGAATATGATTCTCGTAGTCAGCAGCCCAATGCTCCTCAGAGCAGTAAGTTGGAACACCGCAGTCAGAGCAAGTGAATTTCACATGTTGCGGGGAGTTTGTAGCACGATGCCCAGGATGTGGACAGTACGCAGTACGCTTGATCGCAGCTGCACGTTGGCGCATGGATGGGGATGGAGAGCTTTCCATGGGGTGAAAAAGATTATTTGGCTTGAGGAGGACACGGGAGCCATCAGTATGCTCATATACTGGGTGGTCGCTCACAGAAGCCATCTCTGAGGGGAGAGGTGGGGTTGAGACATCTTTCTTGCTACCGAACACTGAAAGAAAAGTGCGTTTTGATTGGAGAGATGGTAAAACACCATTTTTCAATTGGATTTTAGGATTTGTGAAAACGGATGTTGATAGTCTCCTAGGGAATTGAAGTTGTGGTCTGAGAAGAATTTCTGATGGCCGAAGATGAGTTAAACATCTTGAGCATGTTTGTGAGGGCCGCATTAATGTAGTTAACAATCGAGTATCTGTGAATTATATACAATTTACCTACTCGAGGATTAATATGGGCGGAGATGATAAATTTTCAGATATGTGGGGGGGAGGGGAGGTTGAGGTATTGGTGGGGCTGATGGGAGTTGATGTTGGAGTACTCTACTGCCGTGTAGGATGTGGGATGATGATGTCGTGATGTCGCTTAACTCTACCTGCATCCATCATCTCCACTAATGCGGGTCCTGGTTGACTAAGGTGATCTTGGAGAAGGACAGATGGCGAAAATGAAACACCAAACACAGCGCTGTATCTGACACTGCTCCTTCTGCTCTAGCTGTAGGTGCTGGCAATATCATTTGTCATCGCCACATATTGCTAAATAGCTTCAGTCATTTAATAGCCCCCATTCTACTGTACAGTAGTTTAGACAACTCCTTCATCACCATCTATCCCCCCACATTCATCATGTCCTCCCCCGGCAAAGAGGTCTCATCCTCAAGTAGCCATCTCTCTCTCTCAACTCCACAGACAATGGATCCTTCGGCTATACTAATCAAGGTCTTGTCACCTGCTGAAAACTTCCCCACGGATCTTGCCTTTCGCGTATTGCCCAAATCCACTATTGGAGAGCTCAAGAGCAGCATCTCAGCTACCTTAGACTCTCGCCCAGCAAACGACCAGCAGCGACTAATCTACAGAGGAAAGATGCTGACAGATGAGCTTGTTATCGAAACCATTCTCGGGCTGGGCCCTGGGAAGGACGGATGCGCTGGTGTATGCCCTTCTGGTTCCCGCTATATTACCTCGGGCTAACTTTTGCTACTCTCAGGAAACACCTCAAGATGCCTATACGTTCCATCTTGTCATTCGCCCTTCAATAAATAGCCCTACAAGTCCCAGTCCTCCTTCGAACCCCTTTCTAAGTTCTAACCCCTACTCAAACACATCTCCGCCATTGCCGTCGTCTTCGCCGTCGCCACCGGGTAGCGGACCTACCACTACGACCACTACGACATCCACCATTACTCCAACCTCGAGCTCGTCAATAGTTACCACCACTACCCGCATAACAACAACATCGGTAGTTCCACGGAATAATGGTGCACCCTCGATCCCTGGAATTGGTGGTGCACCAAATTTCGCTGCGATGAGCTTTGACGAGTTGCGACAAACACTACGGCAACGCGCTCAAGCTACAGAACAACAGCAAGATAACCTCGCTGCCCGGCAGAGATTGACTGAGGACTTGGCACGAATGAATGAAGTTCTGGGTCAGAGAATTTCAACGGCAAGGCAATCAGTCAATGCCGGAGTAGATGTATCAGGGAGGAGCACTAGCATTTCAATCCCGGGGTTTGGAACTTCAGGGTCTGATTCGATAAGTAGGACCCAAGCAATTAGATACGGGCCGGGTGGTATTCCGGTTCCCTCTACAGGAGTCCCCACACCTGTTGCAAGCGGTAGCGGAACTGTGGCTAGCTCTTCGGGAGGGTTCACGAGAGCGCCTATGTCAGAACAGATGAACCAAATCTTAGAAATTGAAGATGAAGCTAGGCGTCGAGCGCTACTAGAATTGCAGCAAGAGGAATCCGAACAGCGCTCGGAGACTACAAGCTTCACAGCTACGAGCCCTATACGGAACCCGTTGGCGGATGTTTACCCATCGGTTCAACCAACAAATAATAACCTTCTAGGCGGGAATAACTTGATTTATATCCTCCAAGACGCTTCCGGAATGCCTGCCGCTTTACTTGTAGGACCCCCTGGAAGTGCTGGGCCTCCTGTTCCCGCTCCTGCTCCTATCGCCAACATCAACTGGGCTGCAGGTGGATTAGCCGATATTCCTGCAGACCTCAGAGCTCTCGGCTGGCCTGTGCCTGATAATCTAAATTTTGGTGCCCATGTGCACAATAGATTCCAAAACGGTGGTTTTGGGTTCCAGGATCACCAAGCCCGTGCTGCTGTCAACAGGAACCGACCAATAAACCTTGGTGATATTCTTGCTGGAGTTAGAGCACGTGCTACGCATTTCTGGCTGGCGGTTAGGCTGGCTGTGTTTGTGGTGTTATTTACTGGGAGTGGAGGATGGAGACGGATGCTGTACTTGGGTTCTATTGCTGTTTTAATCTTCAGTATGTTCCCTTAGATGACGGCATTATGCCTTAATTGCTAATGCTAACCCCGCACTAGTCTGGCAAACTGGCATCTTCAACGAATTTTTCCGGCCTTTCCTAGAAGCAATAAACCCCCCAGTACCTAACCCTAACCCCATCCCAGCCGCCGGTGCCGCCGGTCCTAATCCCGAGCCTAACCAGCCACAAACTCCACAACAGCCATTAACACGCGATGGAAATGGAAATCCCATTGGTCCCGCTCACACAGCTGAAATGCTTGTTGCTCGCCATGAAGACCGTATCCGAAACATGATCCGTGGTGTAGAGAGAGGCATTACAATTTTCTTGGCGAGTCTTGTACCAGGGCTGCATGAAAGGCATGTTGACGCTGTTGAGGCGAGGCAGAGGGAAGCACAGCAGTTAAGAGATACACAGGAGGCGGCAAACGCCGAGGCTGTAGGTGGGGTGGCGGCTGAGGGACAGGAACCAGCAAGAGATGTGCAGGAGGGCGCGGGAGTGGTCCCTCCTCAGGTGCCTGTAGTGGAGGCTGAACCAGAGGTTATTAGGGGACTATTATAAATTACTACAGTAGCACTATAGTCTTTTTTCTGCTTTCTTTCTGTTTTTCTGGCGGTTTGTCATTTTTCAGCCGGAGTAAGATAGTACTATTTCTACACTTTCTTTGCTAAGAGTTCTGACTTTTATAGTCCTTTCATATGTTGATCGGGAACTTGGAAGTTCTTACATCCCAATTTGCTTTTTGGATGTCGTTCTCTAGTTCAAATCACCCCTTTGTATCTAATCTTCGGATATCCTTAGATTTCATGTTTGAATCTAGTTAGAGGTCACTGCTGGCTTAAAATCTCATTTTGTACTCTCCGCAGCCCCTATAAACTAGTAGAGTGACGGCCTATGATGCCATAAAAACCCCACCAACCCGGAGAAACATGGTGGAGGCTCTGCCATGCCAAGAAATAACCCCTCAACGATGATATTTACCTACCCCACTAACCAGCCCCGCCAAACTCAAAGTCAAGCAGATCTAGCTTTATCTCTTTAAAAAGTAATTGCAATATAGGATTAGAATTTTCATTCAATATGCCTAGCTACAAGATTGTTGTTTTTGAGGGTATGTATTACCGTTTCGATCTTGTGCACACTCATGACTCTTGTACTGATACAGACTATTTATTTTTACTTAGGTGATCACTGTGGTCCAGAGGTTATCAAGGAGGCTATCAAGGTCTATTTTCGCTCCCAATTGAGTACTTGGTGTACCCATTTGTAAAACCACCAATTAATAAATTACGAGGGAAATATAGGCTCTCAAAGTTATCACAGCTAGTAATCCTGATATCGAGTTCGATTTCCAGCAGCATTTGTTAGGTGGTGTAAGTTTACTCCTTCCTTAGTTAGATGCATCAAATTGATATGGAACATGTGAGTAGGCATCCATTGATGCAATCGGCTCTGCCCTCGGCGACGATGCTCTATCTGCTGCAAAGGCAGCCGATGCAGTCCTTTTAGGCGCTGTTGGTGGGCCAGTATGTTCTCCCCTCGAACAACATACCTATGAGCGCAGGTTGACATTGCAACACTCCCCTCACAGAAATGGGGAACTGGTGCTGTCCGCCCTGAACAAGGGCTCCTCAAGCTTCGCAAAGAAATGGCCACTTTCGGCAATCTCCGTCCCTGCAACTTTGCCAGCGAATCATTAATCCAATTCTCGCCCCTCAAAGAGTCTGTGTGTCGCGGTGTCGACTTCAACATTATTCGTGAACTGACAGGGGGTATCTACTTTGGTGACCGCAAAGAGGATGATGGTGATGGCTACGCGTACGATATTGAACCTTACCACCGTCATGAGGTGGAACGAATTACACGTCTTGCTGGTCACTTGGCTATGCAACACAACCCCCCGTTGCCAGTGTGGAGCTTGGATAAGGCGAATGTGCTTGCGACTTCAAGACTCTGGCGGAAGACGGTGGATGAGGTTATGACGAAAGAGTTCCCGAGCATTAAGTACGGGCACCAGTTAATCGACTCTGCAGCAATGTTGATGGTTAAGAACCCCCGCGCTTTAAACGGGATTATTGTAACCAGTAACCTGTTTGGTGATATCATCAGTGATGAGGCAAGCGTGATTCCGGGAAGCTTGGGGTTGTTGCCTAGTGCCAGTTTGTCAGGCATCCCAGATGGAAAGACCAAGGTCAATGGTATTTATGAGCCGATTCACGGGTCTGCCCCTGATATCGCTGGTAAAGGTAAGTTTTTTAAGAATCTCCTCCGATTGTAGGGAGGACACGCTTATTTTACTAGGAATTGTCAATCCCGTCGCTGCCATTCTATCTTGCGCTATGATGCTCAAGTACTCCCTAAATCTCCCAAAAGAGGCTGTAGCAATCGAAGATGCTGTCCGCAAGGTCCTCGACATGGGTATCAGTACTGGTGACATTGGTGGAAAGGCTACTACAGCTGAAGTTGGTGACAAGATCGCTGAAGTCCTTGCTGAAATCTTGAAAGCATGAGTGATATATGGTGATTCATTCACCTATTCACAAACCCCTTTTTGGGGGGCAAACTACATGCGTCTATACATGTTTTCTTCTTTGGTATGTCTGGTCTTTTTGTCATATTCTTATAAGCGGGGGGAAATGGGAAATTAAAAAATGCAGATATTCTGGAGGAACTGAATAGGCAATGAATGCATTCAATCAAAGGAAAGTAGGATATAATTTTTTTTCCTAAAAAAACGCCTGTGATATAATGCCTTTCCCAAACGCCTTATAGTACATTTTTTCATACTTTGCTCGGCCAACTACCTCAGTTCTAGCTCTGATATCATTGCACCCGACATAAATGGAATCTCCTCTTTGTCGAAGCTAGGCCTGTATTCGAATCTCTGTCAGCTGGCTATCCGAATTGAGAACTCATGAGGATTGGGGATTGAACGTACGGTTCTAGGGAAAATATTTGCAACCCCCGGACATGGGTATCTTTTCCATTCTGATGATTTGCATGGATGCAGACCTGAATGAGAAACGTTCGGAGTTGTCCACTAAAAGAGTTAATACCAATCGCACTACTAAAAAGAGGATAAAATCTACAACATACTCCTCGTGCACTCCATCTAAGTTAACATCGATCCAGCCACTTGGCTGTTCAAAGTTCATTGTAGTGACTTCCTGTAGATCATGGTACCCTGTTCCAGACATTACAGAGATCTTCGTTGGAGTGTAAGACTCATCATTTTCGAAATCCAGGAACATCCGGATACGTTTCACGAATACCCTCTTGGCAAAATGAATGTTAATCATGTGTGGTTGTGGGCCATCGGATCTGTATTAAATTAAAACTAATTTGCTACTAATTTTAAAGATGATAGAAAATATGGGAGCCTACTGCCAGAAAAGATTTGTGTCTTCATCCCTCAGCTGCTCCACACCATTACCAGGTTTAGCTGTCGACACGGTCCAAGAAGCAAGATTCCCAATCTCCTTCAACCCTTCTAACGAAGCTTCGGGCACTGTGACAACTCCACTAATTAGTCTTGAGCCAAGATGACAAAATTAAGAGAGTGGTATCTAACTGCTGCTTCCGCCAGTAGTTTCTTGTTCGTCGTCGTCGTCGTCGTCGTCCTCGTCCTCTTCGTCGTCTTCCTGTGAAATTGTCTCTTCACCCGCGTCGTCGTCATCAGTGAGAATTGGTGAAGGGGAATCTCGGGCATTCAGGGGGCTCTGACGTCCCCCATGTCCATATTGTAGGTGGCGGGCTCTTGGTGGCATTGTTAAATTTTAGGAGGACGCGTTAAATAGTGACGTTGTACTCAGGACGTGTGTAAATCACGTGCGTTACCAAAGTTGCCCCATATAGAGTCCGGGTAATTAAAAGGTCAAAGAGCTCAAAATTCTATGGGAAACGTGCTAAGGCAAGTGATATACCTACCTTCATTAGCCTCGTAGACCAGGCTGTAGAGCTTTTCGGTTGTGGTTGGTCAGCTGATTTCTGCCTTATGTTATCATCCTACTTACATTATAATTTAGTTACCACCCAACACCACTCTATCAGCCTGGTAAAATAGTTCCAAAGTCAACTCCCTAACGATAGTATTAATCTGAGCCACGGCTCATGACGCTCCGTATAAATATCTCTTCCGCATACTTTGGATGTGAGCCTATAGGGTTATGCAGAGGACTACTACTACCCGTTACTGATTTCAATAGACCTTCTGGAGCCTCAGGTAGCCATCCCTTAGTCTCATAAGAATTTCTTGGCTGTCTTGTACAAATATATCAAAGTCAGTACTGTTGGCGATCACAGCGATCTGGAACCCCAGAGGTACATAGCAACCAAAGCAATTATCATAACAACCATGAGAAGTATAAAACTAATACTAAAATTCTTGAACTACATCTAGAATTGAATTAAGGTATATACCATAGTTTAGGCCATGTCAGCCACCTCTTAGGTGTATTTTTTTGAGAATTTCTTCAGGTTTGACGGTTGTCAACAATAAGGGTCGGTAAACCATTACACTCCTCTGTATGGTGTTACTCAAGAAAGCTTTCCCGTAGCAAGGGCACTTGAAATCTATTTTTGCTATTGTAATCTGCTGTTTTGATATAATTTGTAGATAGTGGATTGGAGAAGCAGTTGAATCTTTGTCTCATATAGAATGAGAGTGTACTATGAGAGTGAATTCTTGAGATCACGAATTATTGAGAGATGTATTCCCGGCAAGTGCCCGGGAACCCCACACCAGCCAGCCACCACATCCTCCTCCGATAGCTATACAGCACAGTCGCCCTATAAAAACTCGGGCTTGGCTATAAGAATATTCGCTTTATAAGAATACGTGTTCAGGACCGAACATAGGTTATTTTACGGGCACTAGTATTTTGTGTTGAAGATTAATAGTGTAATCTCAAACCACTGGAATCGAACTACAGAACTTGATACCTAATGTAAAATGTCGCAGGATTAAGGGTATATATCCTAGATCGCAGCTAACTATTCTTAAGTCTGAGTTTATATCATCTGAGGCAAGAAATACTTAGGGTAGGCAAAAAGATCCTAAACATGTAGACTGCAGGCTGGTTTTGGGCTGAGTTGGATCAGGGTCTTTATCAGAGGCATGAATGAGATCCTATCAGTTAAGCATCAAAGAGAATAGCTTTGTCCCAAATAAGAAAGTGCAAGCCCTTTCTATATCGACTAGAGGTCGCTGTCCCTAGTAAAAACCCTACATAGTCTAACCCAGTCCGAAACCTGCAGTTTGCATACCCAAATTCTTTTTTTCTCCCCCAAGCAATCCGAGTTGGCTTATTTTTCCTTTTATGCCTACCGGTCCTTTACAATCCAATTAAATGATACATGACTGAGTATCTTCATCCTCTTGGGCTAGTGTGCCAAGGGGACAGGAGGCTTAGGGCTAGGGCCACAAAAACACAGGTTTCATAGTTTGTTCGCTGGCAACCTAAACTTGAGCCTACTCAACTTCACACCTATTTTAACATCTTTCACTATCACCTACACTCTCCACACTTCCAAAATCACGTCTTGAAAGTTTCAAATATGCTTGAGACCATCTATATCACCAGACACGGCGTTTGTGCTCCACTTTCCTAAAATCTAAGGTCAATTCCTTGCTAATGAAGTTCCGATAGTTCCGTAGCAATTGGGTTACCGATAATGAAGGGAATTACTCTGCCACAATCACCTCTCCGACAGGCATACCGTCTGATCCTCCGCTCGCTTCTCACGGAGAAGACCAGGCCAAAGAACTTGCTGCCCATCTTGTCAAACTAGACCCAAAGATAGAGAGGATATACACTAGTCCCTTTTATAGATGCCTACAGACAATCACCCCCATCTCTGAGCTTCTAGACCTTCCAGTTCTAGCGGATAATGGCGTTGGGTATGTTTGGCACTTTTTAAATCACAATCCATGATGGCGTGAGCTATTTTTGAGAGCTGCAATAAGTTAGGCCGTAGCTAAAACCATAATTTAGGGAATGGTATGGAACAGCCCGCTTCGGTTCGTCATTCTTTCTTGTTACGGCATTTGTGACGCAGAGCTCTAACATGCTTAGATCACCCCTCCCCCGCTTCTCCGGAACTTCTCCACCAATTCTTCCCCCGCCTTCAAGTATCCTATAACCCCTCAATAATACCCTCTACTAAAGGCGAAACTCTTGAAGAGATTCATAACCGTACGGCGTACGCACTCGCCAAGATTATCACCGATATAGATAAAGAGTGGGCCGAAGAAGGGGCAGGGCCAAAAAGTATCTTAATATGCAGTCATGCGGCTACAAACATTGCTATCGGACGTGCTCTCACTGGTATATAATCCAAATTCCTTTGTCCCTTTACCGAACTTGAAACTAATGTTTCTGTGGTTTCAGGCGATCAAACACTTGACGTAAAGACGGGGACTTGCTCATTATCTACATATCGCCGCCGCCATTTCGAACACCCACCAGTCACTCCATTCTTACCGATCCCCTCGGAAACTGACCCGATCCCTGATACAAACTGGCGTAATGGAAACGGTGTTGGTGGCGGTTGGGATATCACTATTAACGGAGATTGCTCTTTCCTCAAGGATGGAGAAGAAAGAAACTGGTGGTTTTCTGGAGATGAGGCTTGGGACTTTGGGCTTATAAAAGAAGCTCCAGACTTTGGAGGCCCGGGAACTGTACCGACACCTGGAATAGTGGAGAAGGGGATCAAGGAGGAAGCTAAAATCTGATCTACAAGCCTATAAAGTACCTGTTAGAGTATAATCGTATCCTCTAGGACCACCTTTCCTTATATACCCTACCTCTAGTGTTAGATTACAAAACAATTTATTTGGAGTTTGGAAAAATATTGAGTGGCCAAGCGAGTGAGTTTTGATGGTTACGATGTGATTAGATAAAAATAATATAATCTTACGGATACTTTATATGTATTTATATGTCGTGGTATATAGAATGATACTAACTTGAACCTAACCAAACTACTCTTATAGATATAAATCTAGCTCCCAAGCACCGTTTATGTATCGCAAATCTAATACGTGTATAAAATCAATATCCGAACCCCCTTAAACCCCATTTCCCCTTCTTACTAACGACCTCTTTCCCCTTATTCCCTGTATTCCTCTCCGTCATTGGATTCTCCCTAACCCATTTCTCATCAGCAAGCCAGTTCTTTATTGCTAGTTCCTCGTCCCAGTCTGCCTCTTTCATGTAGACCTCGGCAGAGTCAAAGTCAATACATTTTGTCTTCAGCTGAAACCTCTTGACTTTTGATTTCTTGGCCTCTTGTTGCTGTTCCTCCTCGGTTGGTGGATGGGAGAGAGATGGCCCGTTGTAAGGCGGACTAGGGATTTCAATAGTTCTTCGGGCGTGTAATAGGTGATCCGAGTACAAATGATTATGGTTCCGGATGACGTAGGCGGGGACTTTGTAAAGCAAGGACAAGGAGAGAAGGCTATCGTCTGAACGGAGGTAGTGTAGAACACCACTCGTAGATGATAAGGACGAGCCAGAAGGGACTTTGTACGATGGAGGAGGGTCTGAGTCTAGAGTAGAAGTGTAGGATGGTGGGAGTGGACGAAAGCTCACTGTATCGTCATGTCTTTTGCTGCCTGCTTTCGGGATCGATTGGCAGAATGGACAATAGGCCCCGAAACGTGGATTTCCCTGCACATTGTAGTCGCCGGTCGTTAGACCCTACAATACAGCAAGCCTTCCCCGAAGCTCCGTTCAAAGGGCAGAGAAGTTGAAAGTGCATACTTCGATGCATTCGCCACAAACAGACCTTCCGCAGCACTCGAGACTCCGGCCTAGCCGTTGCTTCGGGATTTTAGGGTGTACTAGCTCCTTGGTGCAGATGCCGCAATAGAGCTGAGCTGAGGATGCATAGGGAGGCAGGGACATTTTTCTTTTCTTTTCTTTTCCTTTCCTTTATTTTCCTCTTTCCTTTTTTCCCCTCTTCTTTCCCTGGGGTTTGTTGGGGCGGTGCAAAAGCTTGGTGCTGTGAGCTGAACAAGAAACCACTTTCCTCCCTTGGTTCGGCAAGGAAAGTGTTTGCATCGAACCTCCGGAATATTTACCTTTTCTTATCTAATCAGCTAATCAGCGGGTTCTGCCGGTGAAACAGCATGACGAAGCGCATGCGAGAATCGACCTAAGGTGGACGGGGCACCGTCGATAAGCGACCGGCACTTGCCGTCACCCAAAAAAGTATGGCTCGTGCGTCTTCGTTAGTACCTGGATTCTACTGTGGTGGGGCACCGGCTCTCCCCATGCTTTCCCATACAGTGGTGGGCTACACCCCCTGAAATTTGTGCCGAGTGCGAAGACATAAACACCTGGGGTTCATGTTTCCTCCAGTGCTGGAACTCAATACCGAGCCAACAATGAGTACTTTATCGAAAACCAGGCACCTGGATTCGAAATACGGTATTTTCTCACGAGATTCGACCCGCTGTGGCCGGGGTTAGTACGCATTAACAGGCGCTGGAACAGTTAGAAGCCATAGAAATGCCTGGCACTAGAACAAGAAAGATACATACTTGTACTGATATAGAGTAAAACTGTTTTATTTTTTATTTTTTTGTGTTGAAAATTGCGCAAAACCACATATTAACTCCTACCACAGCGGGTCGAATCTCGTGAGAAAATACGGTACTGCGTCAGACTGAGCACTTTTAGGTCGAACCTACGGAATGAGACTTAAACTCTAAGTGATATAGCCAGATAATTTTCCCAATGCTAGCAGGGAGCAACACTGGATATGTTGGTGTCTCAGAAAATATTTTTCCCATGCCGCGGCATGCAGACATGCTAAGCTTTGACAGCGTGAGGTACATATGGCGAGGCATTTTCTTGGGATCCCATACCAGCATGTGTCATAGTGAACCGGCTTTGGGAGTCAAAAGCCCGTTGTTAACCTACTCCGCATGTTCATCTAGACTCTAAGTTCCGAATAAGAAATTACAAAGCTACGCCCGACATGAGTTTTGAATGGACACTTCCCGAACCTGCATATCAGTATAATAATACCTGCAGGGAATTTATTTATTGATACTAATAGTGATATAGGTCGCCGAATACAGCAGCAGAGTCCCCTTCTCTCCACTCTACCCGCTTTCATACTCATTATATTGACACATCAGGTGCCGTAGGGTATTGTTTCGAGATACACGCTCTATAAAGATGTTAATAAAGTTACTAGACTTGGCATTCCCTAGTATTGAGAATTCAAGACTCCTATCCTGGAATATCACGCCGTGTGTGCTATTATTTACCGTATATAGATGAATTGAGTAGATATTCCACATTCGTAATAAGCGAATATTAGGGTAAAGAACCTCTTCTATACGTTTCATCTAACCAGTATAATAATCAAGACCTAGCACCGTTAGTTTAACCGATTCTTATTGGGTCGCTTAAACTGGGAGCGCCTCCTACACTTGGCCTTGATCTTCCAAATAAAGCAGACTTCTCATGACATAACCTGTGCAAAGAGGGGGGTCTCAGGCTGCCGCACAGCCTGAGAGCCCGACTTGCTTGCTTGCAGGCCAAATCAATATATGTACATACTCTACTTAGTTATACCTTAATTATACCTAAGTGGTTATTAGCGACTTCTGTACCAGGCGTGGCTTATAGTTATATATCATGTCCCCTTAGCAAATTCTCGGGGGTTGTTGCATTGTAGATCATTCACTTTAGATGCACTGTATACATAACAGCCCTGGCCTTTGTGTGTGATTCAGGAACAACCGAGACTCCGAGAATTTGTGGGGCAGGAGGCTTGACTAAAAAAAAGAAAACCACTAACCAGCGGAGCCGATGTAACCCCAGTGCATTCTTTTTGGGGGAATCAGTAGAAAGAGAAAAGCCACACAAAGTGAAATATCCCGTGCGCGTTACTGATAGGGTCCCGTGAATATTGGGAGCTTATTTTTTCTTAGGGCGTCAAGGCGAGCGGGGCGAGAGAGTGGAAGTCGATCGACAGGGTTGGGTTGTCATTTACTTGGCCATGCAAAACACGACAGAGCTATCTGTTAATATTTCATGTCGATCTTTCTTTGCTTGAAAAGGACCGTCACGGCACAGACGTCAGTGGGGCACCGCTGATCTCCAAGATATAATAAATCCTCTCGATCGTCTCTCGTCTGAAGGGGCTCTGAGAATGATACTGTTGAGGTCTGCGCGTTGCTTTACAATGTCATGCGGGGAGAGCGACTTCAGATCACTACGTCATCGTAATCGGTTCAATGAGATCAGCAAGTTTTCCCCGCTTCGCGTGGGGGTTTCTTCTGTGTATTACTTTCGAAACTACGGCGTAGTAATTGTAGCTACATGCTGGTAGGGGGAGCATTTGGCGGTGAGAAATCCCGTTGTTGCTCAGCATAATAAGAATATCACGTGCACAATCGTAGATATCAGAATAGAGCAGGAAGCAAGCAGTGGGTCATCATGTGGAAAGAGGTAGGTGTGCCAATTGGTCGATGTGCGGGATCGTACATTTGCTCTGTATTTTTGATCGATGATGACACTAAAATCTGATGAATAAAGGGCGGGCATTAAGTGGACGTTGGTAAAGTGCCAGAGCGGAAAGGGCCATCTGCAAATTTCTAGAAGAAAAAAAGTAATGGTACCCAATTCTATTCAAACCCAATCGATACCCGGCAGGGTAGATGTGCATGTGTCAATTGTTTGTGGTAGTGATTGGGGGGGGGTGGGAGTGGGAGCTCAAATGTTTTGCCTTGCTCTGGATGAGCGGGTGAGTTTCTCAAGAAAACAAGTTTAGACGTCGGAGACAGCTACTATGGTTGGATACCAGTAAGTTAAAACGGAATAAAGCTGTCAAGTTCCAGCCAAAGGATTGTACGGACACGGGGGAACACGTTTCAAGACAGTTTGGGGCAAACAGACAGCGCATTGTGTACCTGCTCACAAACACGGGTAAGATGCAGAGAATAGCAAGGATTTTCAACTTTCAAGGTCGGAATAAAGATATTTTGAAGCGTTCGCGAGCTGTGTAACTCTAGAACCGAGGCAAACACTTTGGTGGGAAGATCTTGGCTCTTGTGCTGCTAATCTTAGTACTCTGGCCGCTTCGATGCAGCATCCGTAAATCTAAGCAGGTACCTGCTCGCGGTTGTGTGCATTTCGAGGCAAAGAAGGCCCTGCAGACAATATTTCGGTTGTGTAATGTTGGTTGGACTCGTCCACTGGGCACTCCGGCACTGGCGTAAAAAACAACAGGGCGGGTCACCCCTCCTGTCTCGCAAGAGAAAATATGGTACGTCGTTGATTAAAAAACGATTCCCGCTCTTCGCTTACTATTAGATGAATTATCCAAATATATCAACGGGATTGGTGATTGTAACCCGGCACTTCCTAGTTGTGATATTGCGAAATGAGGTTCGGTGCTATCGAATAGGTATGACGGCGTGTGTGCCTTGGAAGTTGGAGCCTGCATAAAAAGAATAAATGTACTCTAAGGCACGTAAAAGTGCTGCTGCTTAGGGTTTACAAAACAGGGAACCGAGGACTTTTTTATGCCACATGCATGTACGGTGAATTTTCTGTTGATCTTATTCGTGCTTTGAGCTTCTACTGCCCGTTTTATTTATTTTACGCGGATGGGATTGTGGAGAAATCCATCAGATGCAAGATGGAGAACCGATTAAGAGCGGCTGCTGCATAAAGCAAGGAAAGGTCATTGAATCGGTGCGATACCCCGGGCGCATGGCCTACGTAGTGCGCATTAGCTACACTTTAGTTACGTGTGATATTTTTGAAAGTGATCCACGATATGCTTGTTGTTTCCATAGGCAGTGAGACCATTTTTGGGGGGAAGAGGAGACCTCTCATTTGCCAGAGTTTTTTTTCCTATGTGAGTAGGGGATATGGTGTGGGTTTTCTGTTGGTGTACTATAGCTATGGGCATCATGTCCGAGCAAGGGTTATTATTTGAGTGAGCCTCAAGGAGGGGTTCAATAGAACTGCGGGGGGAGAGTTTCTTATGGATCAAACCTGAGCCTAGAAGAGATCTAAAAAGAATTGTTATGATACTTGTAAAAGTAATACTTCGTGCCCCTCTGTAATACCTATATTTTGTAGGATTTCTGTCTTCATAAAGAATATTCTACGGTGTCCGCCGCTGTCAAGACCGACACCTGACGTTGTTTTAATCCCGCTGCGGCCTCTATAGGCAATCTGCCCGCCTCTGGCCCCCGGATTAAACACCCGCCCACAAGGACAGCAGCTCTGACCGCAAGGTACTACGCAAGCAAACTCCGTCCAGAAGCCTTCAGCGCTCATCTTTCCCGTTATCAGAATCAAGACTAAGCTTGGCATTCCCGCTTCTCGCCGCCTGGTTTCTCGGGATTTCGCAGTGGACACTGACACTACATCCACTTCCTGGGCTAGTCGGAAACCCTCAGCCCCGCATGCCAGGGGAAAGAAAGGAACAAGACTCACTGACTCGGACCATAGTTCGTAAAAATCAACTCAGGGCACACGAGAGAGGTACATACATACATGCCGACCGGTACGCGCGGAGACGTTGAGAGACACGCAGAGAAAATCGACGTTGGCTTTTTTTTTTGACTGCGCCCCCATCACCAGAAACCCCCCATAATCCTGCCCACCCGCTGATTCTTCTTGGTCCCGCAGCACAACCACATAACCACTGCCGCGTCTCAGACTCGTGAGGCTGGTTGTTGCCCCTCCACATTTTTCCTCATAAGTATCAGCAGTCCTCATCAGCCAGAAAGAAATCCAAAAGCCCAGGAGTCCAGAATAAATAAATATATTTACCTGTCCCTTGGCCTATCCATCTCAATTCCGACATACATCCCATCTCTCGCTTGGGATTCTCATTGAGCATCCTTCCCTTGCATTCTGCTCTTCCTGCGTGTGACCTCACCCCAAGCCTTTCCAACAAGGTAAATTGTCAACGCCAAACGTCAACGTCAGTGTCAGTAAGAGTTCATTCCTAAACAGCAGCTTAACCCCGACAGACGTACCGACGGTTCGGCCGACCGCTATCCTGGCAGGCTTAAACGAACGCCCGCGGGTACTCTCTCACTTTTCCTCTCCCATTCATCCCTCAGTCAAAATGGCCTCTACTCCTTCAGACGAACCAGGTTCACCATCATCTCCTGATCCTTTTTCTGAATCTTCTCCGTTCTCGATGCCACCACCTGCACCCCCAATCACCCAGCGGACAATACCCTCCCTCCGCTCGTTATCGGACCCTCAGTCCATACCTGGAGACCGTCCAAACCCTCTTGGGCCCATCAACGCTGCCAGACGACCTCCGACAAATACCCCATTTGCCTCAATGACATCTTTCGCTAATGGAGGAGGCCTCCCAGCGGATGTCCAAGCAAGGTTAAAGGCATTCCAGGCATCACGGAAAATGCCCAACCCAGCGGCGAATGGATCAACGGGGTGTATGCCAGCAACTGGTCCTGCCATGAGTCCTGCCATGAGTCCTGTCATGAGCCCAGTCATGAGCCCTACTGGGGGCTTCCCTATGAATCCAATGATGCCACGGATGGCCCGACCAACTCAACCACCTAATTGGAGCTCGGCGCCTGTAGTTACTGCAGCAAAGCCCTCGTTAATGGAAAGAAGGAAAAAGGCTTTCCCCGGCACCCTCACTGGAACGGGGGGACCCCCACTCCCTAATGTTCCTCTAAGTGCAAATGCTCCAACTAATGGTACAAACGGAGGTATGGACGGTAGACCCACAGGGGACGGTAAAGGGTCTTTATTTGATAAATATTCCGAATATGTGGATGCAAAGACTGGAAGCTTGAAGTTTGCTGGAAAGGCAGTTCTGCACAGCAAGGGAGTCGATTTCTCGTCAGGGAGCAGTTTCAGCATCTCGTTGGACGAAGTAGATATCCTCGAGGAATTAGGCAAAGGAAATTACGGCACAGTCTACAAGGTAGTACATAGGCGGCCACGGGGGGCGAGAAACGGAGAGATTGTGTTGCCCGGAAAACTTAATTCACCAGTCACAGGTACAAACTCTCCTCCATCTAGCTCTCCTCCAAACGGTGAAGTTAAATCACCTACTATTGCTTCACGAGAAGGCGCGGGTACTACGAATGTAGAGATGGCGATGAAGGAGATTCGGCTTGAACTCGATGAGAATAAGTTTGCCCAGATTATCATGGAGCTTGATGTGCTTCATCGATGCATTTCACCTTATATTATCGATTTTTATGGCGCTTTCTTCCAAGAAGGTGCTGTCTATATCTGTATGGAGTATATGGATGGCGGGTCCATCGATAAACTTTATCGGGATGGTGTTCCTGAAGGCGTGCTACGGAAAATCACGTATGCAACGGTAATGGGACTAAAGACACTAAAGGACGACCACAATATCATTCACCGAGATGTCAAGCCAACAAATATCTTGGTTAACTCGCGAGGGGAGATTAAGCTTTGCGATTTTGGTGTTTCCGGTAATCTTGTTGCTAGCAAGGCCAAAACAAATATCGGGTGCCAGAGCTATATGGCGCCTGAACGGATTGCGACCGGGGGTGTCCAGGCCGCGCTCGGGGGATCAGCGCCGGGGACCTATAGTGTACAAAGCGATATCTGGAGTTTGGGTTTAAGCATTTTAGAGTGCGCCATGGGATGCTACCCATATCCACCTGAAACCTATAACAATATCTTTAGCCAGCTTAGTGTAAGTTTTCCTTAATACATTATGTGCAATTCCTTTTTTTTCTTTCTCAAGTAGGCTAATGTCCTTGGAAACTCCTAGGCAATTGTCGATGGTGAACCTCCAGATCTTCCAGAAGAAGGTTTTACTCCACAAGCCCGTGACTTCGTCCGAGGTTGCCTCAAAAAGATTCCAGGAATGCGCCCTGCATACGCAATGCTCCTCCGTCACCCCTGGTTGGCGGATCTTGGCCAGCCAGCCACCATCTCCGAAGAGGAGGAGGAGTCAGAAGTACCGGCATCTCCTCCTACCACTGAAAAAGGCGATAAAGAGGTTCGTGACTGGGTGCTAGGGGCAATCGAGAGGCGGAAGTCTAGGATCGCCTCTGGTGGCAAGGGTCCGGAATCCGAGAAACCAGCGCTCCATGCCGCTCCCTTAGACGCCGTGATTACACCTGCAAAGGATGGGAAAACACTAGTGAATCCTGTTGGTGCTATTGTTCAGGGGGTTGGAAAGCTTGGAGTCACCTCTGAGTGATAAAAAGGCGTTGTAGCACTGAGTATTTCTTTTGATTTTATTTCAAAGAGGTTGGGTTGTTTCTTTATTGATCTCGTTTTTTTGGATCACTTGCATCTGCCGCTTGCTTTTGGTGTTTCTTCTTCAATGATGTGCTTCATTGCTTATTCTCTTCTGAGATATTTTTTCCCTTTTTTCCCTTTTTTCCCGGTTTTCCACTAGGGGTTGGAGTCAAGATCCCTTTTGTTTTCATGATATTGATGTATGAATGGTCTATCTTCTTTTGTTTAAATGTGTAACATTTTCTCATTTTGATTCCTTTATCTCTATTTTACTGGTAACAGCTACAGTCACAAACGGATGTCTTGTTCTAGGGGTGTTGAATGCGTTTACTGATCTTTTGCTCGGTCTCTCACTCGATTACCCACTCGCTAATTGTTTTTGCTTTTTTACTTTTTATGGATTGCATATGAAAGGCGGCTGTTGACATGGGCATCTTATCTAGACATTATTCTTGGTTTTGGCCCTTTCTCTTCTCATTATTTTCATTCCTACTGTGTAGTATTGTAAGATTTTCTTACTCTTTGGTTTGGGCTCTGCAGCTTGTCTCTTTTATGGCGTCTAGTTTAGTTAGTGGGGAATGCAATATACACATGGGGTTACAAGGGATTTCCTAGAAGCACAATAAATAAGCTTTTATACTAACATGTACACACCGTACTACCAGTTCTCAGTTCTCAATTGGAGCCTTGCCTGCAAAAAAGTCGCTCAAGTAGACTTGGGCGTGTCTATTAGGTATTGACTGTCGATGAACCTTATCATAGGTCATCACTCGATAGACTATATCCTATTGACCCTTGTACGGCAACAAGACAAACCTACGTCACAGCACTGCTGTTTCAGCGTTTATAGGCTCTAGGTAATTAATAATCACGTGATTTAACAAGGTCTAGCTAGAATACTATTCATAAGAATAGTCTTTATAACACTATAATCCCTGACCTCGGCAGGATTCCTTGTTTGTAATTATTGCATCTGCTAGGGCTATTTTACATGCTTAAGCCTCCACCCTCTTGCTATAATGGTTGTCTTAGTGAGAAAGAAGTATATGTAGAGAGAAATGATTCATCTACCACTATTACACCTACCGGTACCGTGGTACCTTAGAACCCCAGAGACTCTGGGTTGGACTAGGATTAGTTTCAACAGCTAGTTACAGGTCCCTTTATTTTCTTTTTTACTTTCTATAATAAACCTGATAAAAATTAACCCGCGTGGAGGAGAACCCCTGTAGAAGTAATGGGGATTGAGAATTGGGCCCATATATTAGGGGGAGGGAGTTTGAAATACGTAGACTTAAGAAGTTAGCATACGTCATCACCAATCATGCTATCGATAGGCACTACATAGCCTAAATGCGCAGTTTGTGGCGGATAGGCATGATAGGTCATTTCACAGGCTACCCTTGGCTGAGTGACTTATCCACAGAAATCGTGCGAAGCCACGGAGCCACATATGCAACTATGCATGGGACCCCCTGGAGTACTGGAGTTTGTCATCATCATTATGACGAGTACTCTCTACAATGGATAATAGTTTGTGTGGGATGTGCCGTGAATCTTCACTAATTGGTTTTATTGTATCGCAACACTGCCCTCCTGGGATGAGTTGCCGAAGGTCAAGAGATAGTGGTTCGATCCCTTTGTTATAGGGGTTTTTTAGTTTCTGTTTTTAATATGCACTAAGAATCTCTCTCTGAGTCTGGTCCTATGAGAGACTTTATCAAATATGGACCTCATACGTATAAATACGAGGGTGTAAAAAAAAAAAAAAAGAGAGTTGAGCCAAGGATAGCTGCAAGTTTCAGGCCATATCCTAACAACAAAAGACCGACGGTAGCTTGCAGAGCGTTTCGGAGTACTGATCATTTCGGGAACCTGCTTGTACAGCACTACATGTAAGTGATAGCAAATACAGCAACTAGTGTAGCGTATAGTACTAAATGAATGGTATCAGATCAAGTCTTCATCCCCGTGACATTAGAAACCTGGGGAACCCCCGCATAAAGAAGGCTTGGGCGGCGGGAAGCTTCCGAAAACGTCGTCGACGTTCAGTTGTTACCATGCACACTCCCGAGAACTCTGTTCTGCATTTGCCGGAGCTGCAACGCTGTCAGTCAAAAGTTTAAGTTTTGCCGGATTCGTGGGGAGATACCGGTGCGAGATGGAGATCTGGAACATCCACGGTGTACCAAAGACAATATTTTGGGAGAAGGTTCTAAGATGTGTGATAAAGCAGAGATGCGGAGGGAGAAACTTGGCGGATGCGCTATCTCTTCTTTTTTAGACATCATTCTCGTGATTTCTTTCCGGGAATTTCCGAGTGCAAAGTAACGAGACATGTTTTGGGACAACGAGTAATAGTTTGTTTCTTGTTCATTTGAGTTCTTGAGCCCTGGGGCGCGTTTGTTCATGACCCTGGCGTTCTACATGATGACCCGCTGGGGCGGTTCTGGTGGGGGACATCTCGACGTTGCACAGCATTGAGAAGCTGATGAATGGAATAGGCTAGCCTTACTTATTAGCACCAACCAGAAGACCCCTAGCTACAACGTGCCAAAGCCCAACATGGCAAAGCAGGTTCTTTGGGCGATTGTATCTCTTCGTAGGGGGTGGCGGGTTTTGACGCGGCTCTGACGCCATCCCCTGCTCCGGATCTGCAACAAGCCGAATGTCTCTGGGGATTTGATTTCACTATGATGTGGCATCAAGGGTCTAGTTTTTCTGGTCGGTACGTGTCGATGTACTCGGTCATCGAGATTTCTAGAGAGACAGGCTTGATAGTGAAGCTAGTCGATGAGTGGTTACTAGATGGGATAGGGGACCAGGTTTATCGAATGACAGGATGCGCATACTCTAATTTACATGTAGGGCAGAGTGACATCTTACTAGGAAGTGACTTCTAGACGGCGGATTACTAGAGGACTATGGGAACATTCCAGTGCGCATTTTGGTACATATTCCGCTGTACCGTCTAGAGAGAAGGACCCGAAACGCTTCTAAACGCTTCCAGACATTCGCAATTCCTGTGCCAGTAACAGTGCAACAGCCGCCGCCGCGTTATCTTTAGCACAGGCCCACAACTGTCTGCCTGCCTGTCCCCGTTATCTATCACTCGCGTTGCCGCCTGCGCCCGGTTCTCTTCTTCTTTTCGGGCTGAATTGGAAACGTCCGGAAGAGAGCCCAAGCCAGTGCTCGAGACAGCCAAGAGGAGCCTAGATTTGCTTTGTTTAGGTGGGTGAATATCTCTCTCCCCGGGGAAACTACTATAAGCTCGACCTTTCCACCGGCTAGTGCCTTCATTTCGCTCCCACTTGTCACTGGAATCATTTACCGACACTTTAGTCAGATACAAAATTCCCACCGCTTAATGTCCTTCTTCACTTCCCCGACATCGTTTCGGAACAATGCCCTTCTCTCAGCTACTTCGCTCTTCTCAATACCTTCAAACGACACCCTTTCTGCCTTTGGTTCATCGATGATGTCGCAAAAAGCTCCCCACGCCAACCATCCGGCGCTGGGCAATCTCATACTCCTTGTTTTTGAGGCCGTCCTGGAGGTTGTTTGCGTGTCGCTGCCGGGCTACATTATCGCTAGAGGCGGTATGTTTGATGCCGAGATGCAGAAGTTTGTGGCAAACTTGAACGTTTCACTGTTTACACCGTGTTTGAGTGAGTAAACCTCTTTTTTCTTTCGTATCTTCGTATTTTCGACTCTGCTGTTTCTCCTGAGACCGTTGCTGTTTTCGGTAGCTGGGTTCCCGAAGCGTTATTCTAATGCAATGTGTGCGCCACAGTTTTTACAAAATTGGCAAGTCAGCTTACTCTGGCAAAGATCGTCGAGTTGGCGGTAATACCGGTGATCTTTGTCGTTATGACACTGGTGTCATATCTATGCGCGTTGATGGTTTGCAAAATATGTGGATTCAACAAGAGAGCAAGGAATTTTGTTATTGCTATGGTAAGAGCTTCATTTCACATCATTTAGTTTTAAGAATCTAGCTGACATTTTACTTAGGGTGTTTTCGGAAACTCAAACTCTCTCCCAATATCACTTGTTATTTCTCTCTCCATGACAATATCTGGGCTTCATTGGGATAAACTTAAGAACGATAACGATGAAGAGGTCGCTGCCCGTGGTATTCTCTACCTTCTGATCTTTCAACAGCTTGGTCAGCTCGTCCGTTGGTCATGGGGCTATCACGTTTTGCTAGCCCCTCCCTCGAAAAACGACCAGGCAGAAAATGGGACTACGGATGTGCGAGTTTACCGTGATGACCCAAGTGACGATGACAGTGATATTGAATCCCAAGACGTCAGGGTCGATCCGTTCATGTCACCCCGTTTCGAGAATAGTTATGTTGGGCTTCACAAGCAGCTCACTGACCCGATTGAAGCTCCGGGCGACTCTCTCTTTCCTCAAGACTCTCGTCACCATTCCAGAAAAACCACTGGCGGCACCACTGACTCTGCTTTTGACTCAGCTGGTGGGCCTTCCGGTGATCAAACACCGATTACTCCTTACACTGCTAGCAGCGTATCTGGATCGGCGCAGTCTAGCCGTCCTTCAACCCCTCCTGCTAATGGTATCCTAGCGACTCCAGCTCAAGGCAATCTTGGTAACCGCGATGTCACTCGTTTCCCGAGGGTTCACAATTCTGTGCATGCTCAGCCTCGCTGGTTGGAGCAGAAGGCGCCATTTGTTTCCCGCGTCTTCAAGGCTATCGGGAGTGGGTTTCTGCGCTTTTTCTTGGGGCTTAGGGATTTTATGAACCCTCCTCTTTACGCTATGTTGGCGGCTGTCGTTGTTGCTTCAATCCCTTCGTTACAAAAGCTTTTTTTCACTCAAGGCACTTTTCTACAAAACTCAGTCACGCGCGCTGTCAGCCAGTGCGGCAATGTCGCCGTCCCTTTGATCTTAGTCGTTCTTGGTGCCAATCTCGCAGGAAACACTCAGCCAAAAACAAATGCTTCAACCGAACGTCATGAGACTAAACTCCTTATCGCAGCCCTTGTCTCCCGCATGTTGCTACCATTTGTTTTCATCGCTCCTATGCTCGCGATCGCTGCAAAGTTCCTCAACATTTCGATCCTTGATGACCCGATCTTTGTTATTGTTTGCTTTTTATTGGCTGGCGCTCCAAGTGCTCTGCAGCTGGCTCAAATTTGTCAGCTCAACGGTGTCTATGAGGCTGTTATGGCTAAGATTCTATTCTGGAGTTATGTGGTTGTCATTCTACCCAGTACCTTGGTGCTTGTAATCACGGCTATTGAGGTTGTCGAATGGGCCATGTAAGTGCTCTATAGATGCGGTAGTTGGTGTCACCTTTCTCTTTTCAGATTCCGAATACTAGTAGCGGCGCGAGAGGTTTTCTTGGTGGTTAGTTTTACTTCTGATTTAGTTTCGGGGTTCATCGGGTCATTATTTTCTTTTTCTTTTGTGGTGCGCTTTATGGGACTCTGGACTGTACGAAAAGTCATTTCTTATGTTGAGGGGGCTTTCTTTATGTTGCATATAAACGAAGTACAGATCTAGGCGCAGCGCTTTTTGTTTTGTTGTCTTTTTTTCTCTTTCTTTTTTCCCCCAAGTAATTCGTGGTCGTGTGGGGACTGTAGAAAAGATGTACAGTACGTAAGGGGGCGACCGGCGATAACAAGATGAGGGCCTTATCTCTTATGATGATAGCCAAGGAAGGAGGGAAAAATTAAACATGTTTTTGTGTGGCAACCTGCACAGATAAATATTCCCAACCAAACCAGCCCGTGCAATACCAGGACAAGAAACAAACCGTATATTTTATATCAGTGCGAGTGATTGTAGGAAACCTGACTATGCAACTGTGTTGGCCCGCGGTCTCGTGAGTCGGCTGTGTCACGCCGGGAATACCTGGTTATTGCTCTTCGGAAAAATCAGGATCCATTGATTAAGGATGGTTTGGCTCCACCGCTTTCCCTTTCAGTGGGTAGGAGGTTTCGTCTCTCTTAGTTTGTGTTTCTGCTCATAGACTGGGTCTATCTGTTCTTACCCTTCTGCTACCCCTCCTCTACCCCTCCTTAAAGACAACTGTATTCACTGTGTAGTAGCTACCCCATCTCTGGGGCTTAAGAAAGAACCATCTGCCTATCAGTTGGGTGTACTATCTTGGCTCCATTGTAGCACTCGAGTCTAAGATCCATTCAATAACAACTTTGCATATGTCTTCTCCGGCATCTTCTGCCCCTCCCACTGGTGCTGCTAAGGGTATCCAACCTATTTATCTACCTGCTACTATCCGTCTATTCTGTATTGCTTCTAACTCCCACAGACTCTCTTCCAATAGCAGATGAACAGGCACTAAGCCCCACAGGGGAGGCATCATCACCAGAGCAAAAGAAGCCAGCCCGTCCTACGACAATACTACACAAAAAAGTCAGCAGTAAACGGCTCGTCGGTCGTTTACCAGTATCTCCATCCCCTACAAGTTCCGCTTCTCAGTCTAGAGTTTCCCTGGTACCAGGTCAATGGCTACAGCAGGAGCAACAGGAAGGGCAATCAGGAGCCTCAGAGAACGAGGATACACACATAGGCCAGCCAACCAACGCACATCAGCAGAATGCAGGAAACAGGTATCACAACCTATCACCTGCGGGAGCGAGTTTCACAGGACTATTGGAGCAGTTAAAGGGCTGGGCACACAGTGAGAGGGAAAGACAGAAAGCTCGTCGTGATAAAAAAGCTGCCAAGGGTGTTAAGCGTCGTACTTCGCAAAAAATAGAATCGCCTGCAGCTGAGGATATCGGGGGACTTGACGGATCTGTTTCGTCGGTTTCTAGTGGTGACGAAGCCGAGAAGGCTGCGATGGACGCTTTTTATATGATTCTTGCTGCTGCTACTCCTGAAGCGTCTAATGTAGAAAAAAGGCCAAGTGCTCCGAGGAGAAATTCAAGGCGGAGATCTAGTAGAGCTAAATCGCTCAAGGGAGGACATACTTCAGATACCGAATATGCTTCTGATGGAGAAGCATTGGTACCAACCTGTGAAGAGGTGTTACAATCAGTTGAGGACGTGGGGATAGATGAGTTTAAAAATCAGATTCTGAAGTTAGCTCATACCCTTAGGTGTAAAGGGTGGAGGGCAGTACCTTTGGATAGGTATAAGGAGATCAGTGTGGAAAGGATCAGTGGGGCTTTGACTAATTCGGTGAGTCGTTTTTTTTTATTTGTGTTTTTTTAGAGCTGTATGAACAGCATAAGAGGAATGTAATTTTTGGTAAGAGCGCATGTATTGCGTCTGAGGCTGGTACTACGAAATTTTGTATTTCAAACGTTATAAATTCATGGCTGGTGCCCTGAATTAATATGGTCTTTTCTTGGGCATTTTGAGATAAGAAACCGGCAAGAAAGTGCTATATTCTGGGGAACTGTTCAACTAGAAAGCCATTGTACTTGCAGATGAACCTAGTTCTAGGCTAATATAAAATTATTTCATAAAGGTTTTTATGGTTACTGCACCGAGCGAGCTTTCACAAGTAGTGAATAGCCAGGATCCCCAAAGTAGCACAGTATCTCTAGGGCCTACAAAAATACCAGCGTATGCTCATTATTTCCTAATTTAACCTCGGGATTCAAGATAGTACCCACACAAAATTTCTAACCCTTTGGCAGAAAACTTCTCCTCCGCATCTACGGCCCCGCTGCTTCCCACCTCATCGACCGCGAAAAAGAACTTTCAGTCCTCCGACGCTTAGCACGTAAACGGATTGGCCCACGTCTCCTCGGAACATTTGAAAATGGCCGACTTGAAGAATTCTTCCCATCTCGTACCCTTACTCGGGATGATATAAGGAATCCAGAAACCTCTAGACATATCGCAAAGAGATTGAAGGAGCTACACGAAGGGATTGAGTTGGAGGAAGGAGAGAAACAGAGAGGGCCTATTTCTTGGCTTAACTGGGATAAATGGGTTCCGAGGGTAAGGGCAATAGTCGAGGCCAATGATAGCAAAGTAGGTCCTGCCGTTGGGACTACTTGGGAGAAATTTGAAAGCACTGTGGAAAAGTATAGAGAATGGCTCAATGAACGTTACGGAGGGGTAGAGGGTGTGAAGAAGCAATTGATTTTCGCGCATAATGATGTGAGTTGGGCATCGACACTACTAAAGTGATTAGGGGTTTTTCTGACTTTAAGGTGGTAGACGCAATATGGTAATATCTTGAGGTTACAAACAGCTGGGAAGAGTCCCCTTCTTCTTCCTATGAACGAGCATAAGCAGTTGGTTGTCATTGATTTTGAGTATGCCAGCGCTAATACTCCAGGGTTTGAGTTTGCAAACCATTTCGTAAGTACTTAACTCATTCTATCACTCCGGTTTTGGGCAAGGGTTTTTTTGGGAAAATCTGCATCTAAATTAACTATCTCCTAAGTGCGAGTGGATGACGAACTATCATGACCCCGAAGCACCTTATTTACTACGAGAAGCCCTCTACCCGACTCCCGAACAACAGCGTAATTTTCTCCGTGCTTATATCGAACACCACCTTACAGGCGGCTATAATACCAGAGCCCCTTCTACTAGCACTCCAGATCCTACTCAATCCCCTTCCTTCAGTTTAGATGCCCGTGTTCCCGTACCAGCATACAAAGAAGAAGAGGCGGCCCACCAAAGAATCGTGGAAAAGGAACTCGATAGACTTATTGAAGAGGCTCAGGCCTGGCGTGCTGCAAGTCATGCTATGTGGTGTGCCTGGGGTATTGTGCAAGCGAAAATTGAGCCCTTGGAAACTAAGCAAAAAGAACCACCCATGAAGAGCCTAGAATCTAGGGAATATGGACTCTCTGAGGAAGCCGAGAATGCTGTCAGCGACATAAAGGATAGAAAAGGTGAGGAGGAAGATGAATTTGATTATCTCGGTTATGCTCAGCAAAGGGCCCTGCTATTCTGGGGAGATATGTTGAAGTTGGGCATCGTTAAACCCGATGACATTGATGGGTTTGTCCTAAAGAATGCGAAGAGGATTAAATGGTGATTGTAAAGTAGTTATCTCGTCTATGGGCTCTATCAGGTTAGGTTCATGCTGAGGCTATCAATAGCTGGGCTCTTCCCATTTTTGTGCTAGTATGAGACCAATGAGTGAACGATTCCGTAATCTACGGGTTTCCTGTAATTAATGAACCAAAGGGGGGGGGCAGTGGGTGAAAGTTATATGTATTATACTAAATTCACTCCGTTACAGCCGAGCCTAATCTCAGTGCTTTAGTTCTGTCCAGCAAGGTTTTTTCTCAAGAAATATCCATCCTAGAATTCTTAATACAGTCAGTATGCAGAAATGTTCGTGATGAGACAAGTCTAAAATGACGAAGTATGTCTCAGTGGAAAATTCCGGCAATGTTGGCCTATGTTGGAAATTTTGTAGAAATATAAGAACAAGCAACTAAATACTCCAAATAGGAACTTGGGTGGGAAATTTTGGCTGATAAATTACCTTTTGAGGTTGTTTTTTGGTAGATTTTTAGACTTAGATAAACATAACTTTATGGATCGCTTTGCGCCATCTGAAACCCGTTTCATCATAAACATTTCTGCATATATACTGACTACCTAAAATAGCGAAGCACATTAGCACAACCAATAACGCTATAGCTACATTTAGGAGTATAACTAACCCCTATATAATAAATCAAAATCCTGGATATCATAGGGAAGCCCTATTATACTTATGAGATACTCTAGCTACTTGCCAAAAGAAAAGGTTGTCATCGGGGTACAACCAGGTCTCATAGGATAATAACCCAACTTTGTTTTATAACATAGTTGCAGAAACTTTTAAACTAGGGATTACCTTTAGAAATTCCCTCTTCAGGTAGTAAGATATTTCTAGAACTTAAAAATTACTAGTTGCTGTTTTATCTAGAGTCTTTTTGTCCTGAACGTTGTAACGCTTGGTTGATACCTTGGTGACAAACTTTTTTTTGGCAAGTAGTCGCTGTAGTCTATAAACTAAGGTGTTGTATTTCTAGAGGGCTTTTCATGGTGACGATAGGTTTATGGGGTTACTTACTAAGCTTTCCTCTTAGCAATAGTCATGGCGTCATCTCTTTTAGATACAGAAATCGTATGCAGAGCTACAGCTCTTACACTTAAATTATTCTTTTTTCCCGCCTTCATAGACTCACCTCAATCTTTCAATCTTACAGTTTCCTTCGTTCACCGCTCTTTCACTTAAGTTTGATAATGCCTTATATTTCTCCTAAAGGTACTGTAGAGAGTCTCTCTTCCATCCTCCCAGGTTTCTTCAAGTCGGGACAAACACCAACGGCTCTACCAGGGGGAGGGGAAAACTGGTTTACGAAAGCTGCCAGCTGTCCCTACTTGAGCTCCTCCGATGAGTTTAGGGATCTTACATCAAACGTTTGGGCCTGTGCGTATAGAACTAGAAGGTTGTTAAAACGGGCCGTTTCTTTAGTTATCATTGGTAATAGCCCTAATACGTTCAAAAAAAAAAAAAAAGATATTGCATTTAGAGGCTTCTGTTACTGCTTCCGCTTATTAAGCGTTTATTAATACAAGAGATTGAGCTGATTTGATGTTTGAATAGATGGACCCAATGAGCAGGCTAGTTCAGGTTCTGGGCTTGGCCTATACGGCATGATACTCACTATCTGTATAGTTGTCATTGCGTCATATTTTGCGGTGAGGGTTTTTAGATCATTGGCTAAAAGGTGCAAGGAAAAGGCTGTACTTATCAGGGATATCGAGAATTGTTCCGATTGGGAATAACGAAACCGATGGATGTGTAATAATTTAGTAGGTTTTGAGAGAGTAAAGGTTTATATGGAGTTGGGTTTATATTTTCTGTAAGCTGATAATACTCTTTGTGAGTAATCTGTTGCTTTAGCGTATGTGGGTTTAATTATGAAAGCATAAATGTGTCAAAATTTAATTTACAGCCGGCCATAAGCACATGGTGAATCCTTGAAACCATAGTATGCTAGTCTATGGATTTACTACTGGTGGTAAATTCTAGTATAAAAACCCTGTATTCCAGTGCCTAAAAGTATTGTTTTCAAGAATTATGTACTTGTATCTACTGAGTCGACAGATATAGCGAGATGGCTTCTTTTCATGATGTATTTGGTGTATGGAAGCGTAAATCGGTCAAAAGTATTTTTCCCACCGGTGGTAAATTAAAGTACAAAAACGCTAGATTCCACCTTGTACTTATGTCAAACACTCCTAGCACTAGTTAATTTAATTAGGTAGCAAAGTCACTAAGCCACTAGAGAGGTAAGTCACTATCACTAATGTCTAAGCACCTGTCTTAATAAATTAGTTTTAACTTAAGTATAGGGTGTTGGATTCAGTGAAAATAGCATGCACAAGTGCTGGAATCTAGCGTTTTTGTACTTTAATTTACCACCGGCGGGAAAAATACTTTTGACCGATTTACGCTTCCATATTTGGTGGTCTAGTAATCTTAAAACCTAAAGACTTAGGCATAACTAGGATGCGTTTAGATAAGTAATTGGAATAAGCAAAATTATCTTCCACTGGTGGTTTCTGGGGTGTCA
This sequence comes from Verpa conica, assembly GCA_033030425.1. NCBI lineage: Eukaryota > Fungi > Ascomycota > Pezizomycetes > Pezizales > Morchellaceae > Verpa > Verpa conica. Next base: position 1,090,995 of record JAUFSD010000002.1, on the reverse strand, counting down.
CTACTAGCTATTTAAAGCTTTGTCTAATTATTTTTTTTAGGAGATTTCTCTTTAGCTCAAAATGTGTTCATATAGTCATTTACGCTAGACAGGTTGAGTGATAAGCTGTGAAAGGGACACAAATAGGCCGGGTAAGACTGTCTTGGCGTTCTCAGAGCTACCCCGCGTATGCGGACTCAAGGTGCCGCGTAAAGCCTAACGCGAGCGTCCCGCGCAAGATCCCACCATCCTCCGCCATCATCATCCACCATCATCATTTCCATCAACCCCGCCTCCTCCTCTCATCATCAAATCGTTCTCCCGATCATCCAAGTATTTATCAATAGCGTCATTCCCTCCAAAAGCTTTCTAAAACTTCTTGGAAAGCTATAAATCGGAACTAAAGGAAGACCTCTAGGATGCCGGGCTTAAGTTCCGCCGCCGGTCTCATCGGTCTTTTGGATGAGCCTGATCAGCAACTCAGGTACTATGCTTTACAGAAGCTTGATGAGCTTGTGAATCAATTCTGGCCTGAGATTGCAGAGAGTGTTTCGAAAATGTTGGTTAAAATCCTATTGGCGTTTGCGCATGTGCTTGCTTTAGGAGCACATGGCTTCTATCAGGGAAACTTAATCTTTTGATGGGACTATCAAGGACTAATCATTATGAGATAAATAGTGAAGTTCTGTATGAAGATGAGCAGTTTTCTGAACGCCATCTCGCTGCTCTCGTAGCTTCCAAGGTCTACTACCACCTCGGCGAGTATGATGAATCTATGATTTTTGCACTTGGAGCTGGAAAGCTATTTGATATCACTGCTAAAAGTGAATATGTGGAGACAATAATCTGTATTTATATCCATCTATGCTCTGCCATACCTTCGGGTCAATCTGTTGAACCTTGATAGCTAATTAAAGTGGCTAGCCAAATGCATCGACAAATACATCCTGATCAACTCCCACAATGATTCTATCCTCTCTTCTCCTCCTAGCTTACCGCCCTCTTTAGTCGAAGATGCATCATTTCCTGCATCAAACCCTACTAAGAAAGAAGCCCTCGAAAAGGTCGACCCTAGACTGCAAGATATTGTAGAGCGAATGTTCCGAAAGTGTTATGAGACAGAAGACTACAAACCAGCAATAGGGATTGCTATTGAGGCTAGGCGACTGGATGTTGTAGAGGATGGTATCAAGTTGGCGAGTCAGCGAAGCAAAGAAAGAAAGGGGAAAGTTAAGGAAGTAGAGGATGAGAAGGATGGCGGAGTAGAATTAATGGATTACGTACTAGACATAACTATGGGTGTTGTTCAAGAGATTGGACTAAGAGAAAAGGTTTTTTTGCCCTTATTTTAATGATTTTTGTTTCTCTGAGTGAGTTCTTGTGATGGAAACTAATTTACCGGTAATCTTAAAGCTTCTTCGCCTTTTAGTCAATCTTTTCCTTGCTCAAGCGTCACCAGATTATTTTTCGATCAGCAAATGCGTAATTCATCTTAACGATACCTCACTTGCCGCAAAAATCCTCCAAGAGCTTGTCCAGAAAGAAGATTCAAAATCTCTCTTGGTAGCCTACCAGATTGCCTTTGACCTAGACTCCTCCGCTACCCAAGAGTTCCTTCAAAAGGTTGCAAGCGAGCTCCCTGGATCAGAGTTTGATGAGTCAGATGCGTTGAGCACCGCTGCAACAACAGGCGGTGACACAATGTTGACGGATTCTACAGAAGATGATGAAAATACCCGATTGCTTGGAGGGAGTGGAAGTCCAACAACCTCTATATCTAAGGCTGATAAATACTACCGGTCGATCCGCCAAATTTTGCGTGGAACGAAAAGCATTGAGCTTTCACTAGAGTTCTTATACCGAAACAACCACACTGATATGACTATCCTCAACAAAATTAAAGATTCTCTTGAAGCCCGAAACTCCATCTTCCACACTGCAGTAACGTTCTCGAATGCATTCATGAATGCCGGAACAACGAGCGATGGTTTTTTTAGAGCGAACTTAGAATGGCTGAGTAAAGCGGTCAACTGGTCTAAATTCACTGCAACGGCTGCTTTGGGGGTTATCCACCGTGGGAACCTTAGTCAAGGAATGAAATTGCTTGAACCATATTTGCCACAAGAAGGTGTCTCAACTGGCTCCCCGTATTCTCAGGGCGGTAGTCTTTATGGCTTAGGCTTAATCTATGCCAATCACGGCACAGACGTACTTGACTTCTTAAGAAAGCAATTCGGAGCTACTGGTGATGAGATGGTACAACATGGTGGTGCTTTGGGTCTCGGTGTTGCAGGTATGGCTACTGGGAACCTCCAGATCTACGAAGAGCTTAAGTCAGTTTTGTATAGCGACTCTGCTATAGCTGGAGAGGCAGTTGGGTTGGCTATGGGCTTGGTCATGTTGGGAACTGGGAATGCAGGAGCGCTAGAGGACATGATTCAGTACGCGCACGAAACACAGCACGAGAAGATTATCCGCGGAATCGCAATCGGTATGGCTTTGATAATGTTTGGAAAGCAAGAAGCTGCCGATGATTTAATCAATGCATTGTTGGATGATCCTGATGCGACATTGCGCTACGGAGGTATCATGACTATTGCGCTAGCTTATTGTGGGACAGGCAGCAATAAGGCAATTCGACAACTCTTGCATGTGGCTGTAAGCGATGTTAATGATGACGTCCGAAGAGTTTCTGTCATGAGCCTTGGGTTTATTCTTTTTAGAAAACCAAGTGCTGTTCCTAGAATCGTCGAGTTGTTGAGCGAAAGCTACAACCCTCATGTTCGTTACGGTGCATCCCTTGCTCTAGGGATTTCATGTGCTGGTACTGGCCTCGATGAGGCTATTGATCTATTGGAGCCAATGATCAAGGATCCTACTGATTTCGTGCGCCAGGGTGCGCTGATTTCAATGGCGATGATTTTAGTTCAACAGAATGATCAAATGAATCCTAAGGTCGCCTCTTTGCGGAAGACCTTCGAAAGTATGGTTGCCGAGAAACATGAAGATGCTATGGCCAAATTTGGGGCTGCTCTAGCTCTAGGTATTATCGATGCTGGTGGGCGAAACGTCACTATCGGACTCCAGACCCAAACCGGCAGTCTAAACCTCCCTGCGATTGTGGGGATGGCAGTTTTCACACAGTACTGGTACTGGTTCCCGTTGACACATTTCCTTAGTTTGAGTTTTGTGCCAACTGGATTGATCGGCTTAGACGAAGAGTTGAATGTAAGTAAGCCTTATTTCTGCTGTACTAAGTGATTTGACTAATGGATTTTTAGATCCCTGATTTCAAGTTCTATTGTAACACAAAGCCTTCTCTTTTCGACTATCCTCCAAAAATTGAAGAGTCTGCGGAAAAGGCCCCGGAGAAGATTGCTACAGCTGTTCTATCTACAACAGTAAAAGCGCGCCAGCGTGCCAAGCGTACTGAAAAAGAGAAGGCTGCTAAGGAGGCTGCCGCGAGAGGTGAAGATTTAATGGAAACAGAGCCTACAGCATCTACACCTGTCACACCAGGACCTTCCGCTATAGAAAGCGACGACAAAATGGAAATTGAAGAAGAGGGTACTGATAAAAAAGAAGGGGAGGGGGAGAAGAAGGATGGTGAGGTTGAGAAGAAAAAGAGAGCAGAGAAAGAGAAGGTTGGATATGAGGTTGTGAATATGGCTAGGGTACTACCCGAGCAGCTGAAGTATATCAGTTTCCTGAGTGATGGCAGGTACGAGTCAGTCAAAAAGGTATATATCATCTCCTTACACTTTTATATCTGATTACTTGCTAATTTATCTTTCTAGCCCACGGGTGGGGTGCTACTGCTGTTAGATCGCACACCGGATGAGCCGGTTCAACCACTAGAATTGAAGGCCCGGAAAACAACTACCACTTCTAGCTCTGGACAAATGGTTGGGGGGTCATTAGCGAACCAAGACAATACTGGGGGAGCGGCGGCTGCGGTGAACATCCTTAACGCTGAGGATGATGAAGGCGATGATGATGCGCCTGTACCGGAGGAGTTCGAATATCACACGGATAGCGAGGAGTCATAGATGGTTCTTTCGTGTGAAATAGATATGGTGGAAACGGGTGTATCTAGTATAAACTTTGACGTTTTGCGTTTCTTGTTCAAACATTATTCTTGCCATTTAAAGTGGGATAGCGTACTTTCCCCATAATAAGGGCGTGCACGAACTTCTCATAGTCGATCAGGAGGTTTAGGGGAGCTCTAGGCTGGACAAAACTACCTCCTAGTTTCGTCTTTTTAGTTGTTTGTGGTATTCTCTTAGTGATGACTCATTGGAATTTTTCTACTAAGGAGCTTCGGTAGTTACTGATTATTCATAGGCCATGCTCCTAGAGTTTTGATATCAAGGGTTCAATTGTCATTATATGCGTAGTAAATAATTAAGCGGCCCTTCGACTGATTTAAACCTTTTGAGCTGTAGAGGGCTTAGTTATTCTGCTTATTCACGGGCAAATAGCTATAAGGCTAAGTGATCTCTGGACAAAGGCCGCTTGGCCTTCGCATAGAATCATTTTCATCAGCTTATGGCGGCTCGTAGCTACCAAATGCCAAAAGATAGAAAAGGCAAGATAGGTATTTGCCACATATAACTTATTACAACCGCAACAACCATACCAACAAAAGGAGTCCTTTGATACAGGCAATAGAAATTTACAGCAATTTTTTCCTTGGTAAAAAAAAAGTAAAGGAGTAGAGTGAAAATACTAGCTTAGCTATATAGCTATACTCTGGGGGTCTCCTCCACAGATTTGGTGTTTTGGCATTTTGTGGATACGAGCCACCGTAGCTTAGTCCGAAGTGTTTTGCTTCTACGGGAGAAGCTGGCTATAAGAATACGGTCGGGACCGAAAATTAACATAAATTTAGAAGAATATTATAATATTCTTATAGCTAGTTTCTCCTGTATACCTTTATATTGTGTAATTTCTAACGGATATAAACCATGCCGGGGTCTAACTCTGCTAATGTCCAGCTACACAGAACTTTAGATGACGGTATTGATTTTCCCAGAATCAATTTTCATATGCCCGCCAACCCTCCACCAATTCTTGACATAGCTCTCACATCTCTCAGCAACATTTACCGACGTCAATCCGATCTTACGGCAATGAGCCCAATGAGCTGGAGTTCCACACCCGAATGCTAGTGGTACCTGAAGTCACTATTTTGTATATTTCAATCCAATAGAGTTGTATTGCTTGCATTAGACGCTATCACCTCGATCGTATAGTACAAGTGCCGCTTTGAAAGCATCATTAGCGCTGGGGGAATCGGTTTTTTTTGACAGTTGTTGGTGATTTTTGAGTCAATGACTGCGCACTCTAGTGTATGTCAGCTGAGTGATGAAACTGCCGATAGGCGATTTAGTAGCTTCATAGGGGGGGCGTAACAATAGTGAAGAGGGAGAAGCAGAGGATGATTATGGGAGGCAGAGTATTTCTTATCTGTGGTAGTGACAGTGATGGGACATTTGTTCTCATATTGCGGGAGGTGCTGTGGAGAATTTATAAAGAATTATGGGAGGTTAACTTGAGTGATAATATATGATTTGCCTAGAGAATTCAGCGTAAATAATAAGTATTCGGGCGCTAATTACGAGCGCTCTTATAAAAGCTATTTTTGGTATCTGGGATAATGCAACTGAAGTAGCTACTCATATCTCATATTTTTTTAACTCAATGATGGGATGAACTGATCCTGCCAAGCAGTGCCCAGACCTTGGCTTCATCTACCACAAGACGTCGTCGCAAAGCCTAAAACTCGAGATAGGGATTTGGGGACGCGTAGCCTGTTAAGAAACTAGATTGTACGTCTTAGATAAGAATATGAAATCTTTGATAGCTCTAGTCATGAACTAGGTAAATTAGTGGGTGGGAGGGGGCGAAACTAAAAAGGGGGGAGAACCAAATCTATTATAGGGCTTAATTAGAGTCCTTAATAACTAAGACTATAGCCCTCTATTTTATGGTAGTATCATCGAATGCCTTCTCTATTTTACCCTCAAGATGTTCAGTATAAATACCTGCGACTAATGGATTCTCCCTGCCGCACCCTTTGTAGTTTTACAAAGCTCTACCGCGCGTAGACTTTAAGTGGAATAAATATCTGGGTCCGTAACGTATTATAGATATCAAGGAAAAAGAGAGTGCGCTAGTCTACAGATAGCTACTTGGAGAGTAATTATGTAGAAACATCTATAGTTTTTTTATTTCTTTTATTTCTTGACATTAATGTATTACTAAATGTTGTGATTATTCTAATCTCATGAATGAATGAATTATAAGTATATGGAGCCATTCTAATCTCACAAGGAGAATTTCTTCCGCAGGGGGGAACATTTATCTTGTCATAGTGTAGAAACTTTAAAGTGATAAACGTTTATGCTTAACTTAGCTTTTATCACCAATAACAGAGGGGAAGAGTGTATTTATTGCACGAATCTCTTTAGATATATATAATAGACTGTTTTTTGCTATTGGATAGTCTAATTTAGATTAAGAGTAGTACCTAAAAAACTTCATGTAACTCGTGCAGGATCAGAATTCAAAGAGGAAATAACTAAAAGCACAGGTTTGTCGCCTAAAACTATTTCTCAAAGTATTTAGTAAGTAATGACTATAAATAGAAATATTTCGGACCCTCAGAGTAGTATCAAGGAATTAGCGGCTTGATTTTATAGAAAAGGTACGTAGATTAATCAGTAGCAAGAGATTAAAAATATCATGTTCAGGGGACCGAATAGGATATCCTGAGCCTCTAGGGTGTCTTTTTTTATATCTCGGGGAAGTTTATTATTATTGAATATGTACGTAGTTTGGTTTAATATATCATGATATAAGAGATGAAAGAGCAAGTATAGTAAACATTTGATAAGGCATATAAATGCCTATTTGGGTACGTTTTTATTTTACTCAAATTGCTTGAATTCAGTCAAAGACAGACTTAGCCTTTTATCGGCACGTAAATGCCGAAATTTTTTTCCTTTTTCTTTTGTGATCATTTGTTCCTAAGTGGTTAGGGGTTAAAAAAAATTCTGATCTCTTGTTGCCGTATTTCCGGTTCTTATGCGGCGCACTAGGCGTTGCAGCTAGCAGCTTCTAGTCTAGGGGTATTAAGATCTTTCTTGATCTTAAAAAACCTTATTCTTAAAGCTAGTTTCAACGTCTTCTATGATTATTACTGCGTTTACTATAATCGGCCATGGTGAGGCGATACTGAACAATGTTCCTTTGAGGGCTTTCGTATATACAAAATATTAGTCAATACAGTGCGCATGGTTTACGTATATATCTAATCGAATCTTAGCCGACATAGACCCAAAGAGGAAATTTTTGTATAGCTGTAAATAGAATTTGGAGAAATAACGGAAAGCAGTTCTAATCTAAGCTACACCTTCTGCACTGGTAAGGAAGCTTTCCATAACAAGCTTGGCATGGCTAGCATCAGAGCTAGCGAGGGGGGTCGGTATTAAACCCAGCGTTTCACAAGGCCAGTTTGGGATTGGGAAATGACAAGCTTTGGGAATACAATATAATCCGAGGTAAGTACTCTCGGTATTGCCGGTTGATTATTCCCGTAAATTCTTTCTTCAGATTGACTTTTGTAAACCAGGTGCTTATCTGAAGTGCTGTATCATTTTCCTTGGTAGAATCTCGTCTGAGTGGGATATCAGGCAGTATGCCACAGTCGAAAAAACCAGTAAAATCCCTGAACTCTACTGATTTCCCCACTCGGTATTATTGAATCCCCGGTGGTCTGGGTAGTTTGGGGTCAGAAGTATCCACTCCACTCCTGAATTGTATGCTGTACGTATAATGTTACATGCGGGTAGGCAGCGGCCGGCTACCACCCCACCTGTTCTTTGAAGCACTTCAACCTGCATCTACCACAGATTACTATCTACCATGGCTCTATCTGCTCCCCCCCCTCGCACCCTCGCTTCGTTAAAACGGAGATGACCCCACAGGCTAAAATAAAGTTTGGGCTCTCCTGCGATAGATTGACAGTGGCGTGCAAGGATCTCGGGGCACTAGCGGGATGACTATACCTCTAAGGGGGTTGTACTTGTGATCGGTGTTAGAGGAAGATCAACCTCCGTTAGGGTATGTATTTTGATGATACGACACCTTTCACCGGTAATTCTTGCAGTTATTGGCCACTGTGGTCCTCATGCCGTCCTATCTACTGCTCTCGTGTCTTGTCAGTGGTTCAAGTCCTGCATGTAAATCTACTATATAAGAGATAATGATTCTTCCTCTTTTTCTCTGTGGTTCCATCTTTCATCCTCTAGTAGATAAGGAAGCTGTTAGCTTGAGCCCTGCCTTCAAAATTTATCCACAATGTCTAAACACGATGACAAGATTGCCACGTCGGGTGAAGATGTCTACGAATACCCCCAAAATGCTCCTCATCTTGCCGATGCTGCCGACTTCCAAGACCGAACAATCTCTGTAAGAGACTGGGTCTCTACAACTTTTTCTGATATTCCTGGCCAGCTTCTTTACTATGTCAAATCCCTTTTTCCAATTGCCACCTGGATCCATCGCTACAATCCGACCTGGTTTACTGGAGATGTGAGTTTTTTTTTCAGTAGAATTTTGGTCTAAAAGATAAATTACTCAATTATAGTAGGTTATTGCTGGTCTTACTGTTGGAGCTGTAGTTGTTCCGCAGTCAATGAGTTATGCTCTTCTTGCGTTCATGGGTCCTGAATATGGGTTATATTCGAGCTTCGTCGGTGTCTTTATCTACTGTTTCTTTGCTACAAGTAAAGATGTTACAATTGGGGTAAGCACCAAATACCATCTATAACTTTTAATTAAAACTTAACCAAAGACCTTTAGCCTGTCGCTGTGATGACTCTTGAAGTTGCCAAAGTTATCACTCACGTTAGGGAAATCCATGGTGAAACATATTCAGCTCCAGAAATCGGCTCAGCTCTTGCTTTGATATGTGGAGCTATTTCAATTATTATCGGCCTTTTGAGAATTGGGTTTATTCTAGAGTTTATTCCTGGTTAGCTATCTACATTCCTTAGTTTCAACACCTTTCTGACAGTATTTATCTAGCCCCTGCTGTTGCTGGATTTGTCACAGGGAGTGCTTTCACTATTGCAACAACCCAGATCCCTGCACTCATCGGCGTTCAGAAGAAATTCAATACTCGAGATGCGTCATATATGGTGATAATAAATACTTTAAAACACCTGCCCGATGCCAAGCTCGACGCTGCCTTCGGATTTACTGCTCTATTCGGCTTGTACTTTATCCGTTGGATACTGAAAAAACTGAGCAAACGATACCCACAACACAAGAGGAAGTTCTTCTTCATGAGTGTCACACGAAATGGCGTCGTAGTCATTATTGTTACTCTCGCGTCATGGCTCATCACAAGACACGACCCTAAGGGGAAGGCTAGAATCACGATTTTGAAGGATGTTCCTAGAGGCTTCCGACATGTTGGTCCTTTGAGGATCGACACTCCTCTGGTTCAAGCCATTATGCCACATATTCCTGTTGCTGTAAGTAGTATTTCCCTCATCTATTCCGGCCTGTGAATATACTAACAGTTTTAAAAGACAATCATCCTATTGCTTGAGCATATATCCATCGGCAAAGCTTTTGGGAGAATTAACGATTACAAAATCAACCCGAATCAGGAAGTCATCGCTATTGGTGCTACGAACATCATTGGAACCTTTTTCGGTGCTTATCCAGCCACTGGCTCTTTCTCACGCACCGCACTCAAATCAAAGTCTGGAGTTCGTACACCAGCTGCTGGTATAATAACTGGACTTGTCGTTATTCTAGCATTGTATGCACTCACAGATGCCTTTTACTATATTCCTATGGCAGGCTTAGCTGCGTGAGTACCTCTTACTCCTACAGATTATTTTGAATACTAACTCTTAGAAGTGTGATCATCCATGCTGTTGGAGATTTAATGACTCACCCCCGCCAACTTGTTGTCTTCTGGCGTGTACAACCAATTGAAGCAGTTATTTTCTTAGCTGCTGTTTTCATCATCATCTTCACAAACGTTGAAAACGGCATCTATGTCGCAACTGGCTGTAAGTTTACAAAGATATTAGTTGAGAGGAAGCTTTTTCTGAATTACGTTAGGTTCTTTGGGCCTTCTGCTCTGGCGTATCGCTCGGCCCCGAGGTCACTTCTTGGGCAAACTACAGGTATCTGATGGCAAAAATACCAAAGATGTTTGGGTCCCAATCGACCGAAGGACAATCAATCCACATGTCGAGATTCAGAATCCACCGCCTGGTGTAATTGTTTACCGCCCTACTGAGTCTTTCACTTACCCTAATGCCTCCAGCCAAGTCGATTGTATTGTGGATGAAGCCAAGCGGATAACAAAAAATGGAAAGCCAAATGCATACGCTACTCTCGGAGAACGCCCCTGGAATAGTAAGTTCACTATAGCTTAACCCCTCCCACCCCCATAGAGCTTATTACTAATATAAGTAGATCCTGGTCCTCGATCTGGTTTTAGACCTGAAGATATCTTAAACGATAAGCGACCTATAATGCGAGCCGTTGTAATCGATTTCAGTTCTGTGGCCACAATCGATTCGACTGGTATTCAGAGTCTTGTGGATGCTCGTCATCAGATCAACAAATATGCTGACCGAGAAGTCGAGTTCCACTTTGCTAACATCATATCCCCCTGGGTTCGCCGCGGGCTTCTCGCAGGGGGGTTTGGGTTTGGGGTACCTATGAAGGACTTTACCGAAGTTGCACCTGTCGTAGCGGGCAGTCCGTCATATTCTGCCTCTAGTTCTCAGCAGAACCGTATAGAATCAAATGACCTTAAGCATAGGGTAAAGAGTTACATCACAAACACAGACTTTAAGGACAAACGCTTCCGGACAAAAGATGAGTACGATCTCAACAATGAGGAAAGAGGTGGGGATGATGAGCACAAGCACTGGGCTGCCTTGATTTCAAACGACACGCCATTCTTCCATCTAGACGTTCCAGACCTTTCCCTACTACCTCCAGACAATAAGAAGGTCGATGTGGATTTTGAATATAGCCTTGAAAAGGTTGACACAGAGGATGAATACGAATTGGGCGACTCTAAATCTACTTAGATTTATTTCTTAGTTCTTTTTATTTATGGTGGCCTAAGCTTGTCAATTATATTATTAAGTATCTTGTTTTACACCTGGAATTCCTTTTATGTATATATATACATGTACTTTGAATCTATTGTGCACACAGTAACATAGTATATATGCATTACCTAGATATGTGACTGGCTGCTATATACAAAACCTACCAAAATAAAAATGACCCCCAAAGAATTCCCCAGAAACCGGAGCTTCGGCACAGCGTTCGCTTATCATAAGTTGCGGCTTATTATAGGACGTAGTCATAGCTTCCTAATTCAGTAACCTTTCTTAGCCTGGACTCTTGATTACTGATGACTAGATCCGGAAATTGTTGCCGTACAGCATTGAAGCTTGGGTATTAGTGAACCAATAGACTGCTACCAAGCTACCCTACGGTTCTCCAGGAGTTTTTCTAAGGTTGAAAACCAGAAATGACTATTAACCGTGCCTTAAGTATTTCTAAGTTATACCAACTGGCCCTAAGATATCTAGGCGGATGTAATCCCACAGTCGGTAAACAACCCGCCTCAATATTTTGATGTGCCTCGGCAAGTATTCGAGAAGCAGTGTTGAAGAGATATATTGATGTTTGGCTCGAAAAGGCAATGTTATTTAGTGTGGGGAGTAATATATCGGCTTACCTGACGGTACAGGTCTGTATGCAGTGAAAAGCATACAGTCACTAATACCCTGAAAAGCAATAGTAAGCTTATATAAGTCAATTCACAACATACGCGTACATTTTCCCCACTTCTACTCTGCTAGGTTTCTTATTCCAGTATTTTATGCGGGGGTAATTGGTACACAGTGTTCCAGTATTACGCGTTTTCGGCTTGAGGGGAACATTGTTCTTGGCTAGTTAGCCTAATTTGAGCATGATTCATAATCATCACCCTAGAAGCGTCTGCCCCTGTCCGCGCCGTGTATCCCTTTACTCACAGGCCACAAAGAGGAACTCTCTCATCACAGACAAGCCTAAGGAGTATGGTTCAAAAATTCATATACCCCAAGTATCTAGGCACTGATGAAAAGACTTAGACCCACTGGCGTGTGATTAGCGCTAGTAGCGCGATGTGGTAGAAGACAAGCTTTGCTCAGCAAAGGACAAGCCTCTTGGCGAAAGCTTATCCTATCTACGCGGCTAAAGCCATGGCCGTCTATTTCCCCACCAGAACACCAGACATTTGTTCACGATTCTGAAGTTATTCGACTTAGATGTTTTTCAGAACTACCTACATATAAATTTCCCCTCACGGGGTTAGCCCGGATTCAGTTCCGCCCCCGCACGAATGCATGTCCTATCTCCCCAGTGGTGACTAGCAAAGCCTGCAAAAGCTGCAACTAATCAAATAACAAGGAGGTCGGAGCTATCGGGGCTCTTTACACTTTTGTTGGAACATCAAGGCAACATCCACTTGTTGATCTTTTGCTTTATAAATGGGGTTGCCCCCAACCAGCTCGTCGGGAAACATGTAGTGAGAAGATAATAAGATAGAACTTCTTAGGTGATATAGTCCATTGCCGACATAACAAATACAGGATAGCTCTGAACTGTGTTATATCGGTCAAGGAAATTTCTTATCGTCTTTCTGATGGCGTCATATAAAGTTACTGTTGGCTACACTAAGCAACTTGTGGGGCCCGACGTAGTACTACATGTAAGAACTTTGGAGCATAAGCTGGTACTAATTCCCCTCCGCCACTTCGTAGAAAAACCAGAATCATTTGATGCTGTCCTCATAAATCTTTTTCAATGAGCTGTCCTCTTGTTTACTTCAGAAGGTGAGGGACTTTGCCAGATTAAGCCTTAAAATAAATGCAGCCACTCGAGCCGTAAGCTGCACGTTGTAACCCTAGCCCAAAGCTCTTGCCTCATTGAGAGGAAACCCTTGTTGCTGTGAAGGTTTTAAATAGCACTGCCTATTGCCCTAAAAGTTCGCCTTTTTGACCGACCTCCGACATAAAATAGATCTTATAGATCCTTCTAGGTATTTTAGAAACCCGAAGTAAAAGCTAGAGATCAGCCCAAAGCGCTGATAAAGAAGGTGTACCACATAAAGTGTTAATTCCAATGTGATATGATCAGAAATAATGAACGGAGACCAATGAATTTATCTGTTTTAAAGAAATCAATTACTAGCTAGCCACTGTTGCTTCACCTCTTTTACATTCCCTTAGCCAAGCCTCTACGGTATAAAGGAGATCTTACGAGCAGGAGATGCATGGCACGCAACTCACGTGGAAAATCAGGTCATAGATTCGGTAATTTCCACGCATGAGTCGTCCTATCAGCATTTGTTCATGTGCCTTGTAATCAAGATCGGCCCCAGCCGATAAATATGCTTGCACAATAACCTTCATATCATGAGGCACATACTTTAACTACACCTTGAAGGAGATGGAATCTTGATTCGGAGAAATGCTTTACTACATACTAACTAGGTCAGGCCGAGGCCCGAGGGGGATCCACACTCGTCAATACAATCCTGTAGGAGATGGCATGCCCTAGCACAACCAGGAAACTGGGTTAAAGATAGTAAGAACTTTATTATATAACAAACAGGACTGATAACAAAATAATTTATGAATACTTTTCTTTTTCCAATCACAGATCCTTATGTACATGTATATTGATAAATATGGGTGGACTTAGCTAGTCACCACCTACCACTCCTAGACACCCGCGGGGGTTGCAATTATAGGCTTAGATTTATATAATAACAAATCTTCAATTTTTTAGTCCTAATTTAGATATCTATAGAACAGGCCCATATTTCCATGTACTTATGATTAATTCATTCATACAACAGCCCCATTAGTTTCAAGTAAATTCGAGTGATTTACCATGACCCAAGTTGAGTCAAAATCCTTTAAGTGGTCAAAGGACATAATAAATTTAGAACGCAAAGAGATCGTGTTGAATTATAGATATTATGATAAAAAACCTAACTATAGGCATATATAAATTTTTAACTTGCTAACATGTACCTCATTAGCTACATGCATTATCAGCAATAGCTCTGTATACAACCCAGGCCGCTCTCACAAAGGATAACTTCTTAGCTTACCAACAAGAAACTTTAAGAGTATCTAAGGATCTAAAAACCACCTCAGCTTACCTATATCCGGGCACCTCAACAGTGATAGGTCTTTAGATTATTTTTGTATTTAATACTTTTACACGGATTTAAATATAATCCCCTGTGTTGTTTTTTCTAAGATGAAGTCACAGACAACGTGGCCGAGTGGTTAAGGCGACAGACTCGAATCAAAATTCGTGGTATCTGTTGGGTTCGCCCGCATAGGTTCAAATCCTGTCGTTGTCGTTCTATGATGAAATCATCTTTTTCACTTTTGTCCTTTCTCTTCTTGGTTAAGGCTATGGGGAAATGACCCTGAGAGGTCATCCATAGCCTTTTTTTTACCACAAACTCAAGGAGAATAAGTAGTGCCATCTTAGATAAGTTTCAAAAGTAAAACCACTCGTTTCTCTAGTAATATTTGTTAATTAGTAAATAAAAAGGGTGATGGTTTAGTTTATATCAATATGAGGGAGCAGAGTGAAGTACCACGGCTTCGTATATGTATATATATCGATATATCTCATTACAAAGGCCTCTATATCCTCACTAGAAACTAATAGTTAGGGTATATAAATAGGCACAAACTCTACGGTAGTTTATATCTGCGGTCTGGCTAAGGAGCTCACCAAAATATTTGTTATCCTTTATTGAAATATATATGTCAGAAAAGCACCTACTGTACTGGATAGCTCTTTACATAATTAATTGACTGTCATCAAATTATCTTCGCCTATTCTAGAGACCTTCCTGTGGATTCAGCTATCCAGAAATATAATCCAAGGCGGAATTTCGAACTCATCATCGATCTACTCTCACTCATATAAAAAGGAAATCTCTAATATACACGAGTGATTTTTTATGCCCCATGTAATAAGGCCAATAATTCATGTACAACTACATATAGAGAACTAGCCAATCGCAAATTTCGGCGATACATAGGTAGACCTAAAGTCACCTGGTAGCAATGATAATAGGCTTAGGGACTGCAAAAAAGGTGTATATACATATAAGGTATGGTAGCTGCCTAGAGCGCGATGTTGATAGAATAAATACTTAAAAATTAATGCTGCTTACCTGAACACCTATTAACTATCTAGAGCATCTAAAACACAAAATAACTTTTACATAATTACTAAGAGGTCCAAGCATAATTAATAAGCGAAGCATAGGGGAAAGGGTGCGAGAAGTTTAATATTAGTAAATATAGGAAAGGAAAGGAATAAAATGAATAAGCAAACTTATTTGTTGAATTTAAAATTAGAGGCAAAGCATACTACCTATATGTAGTATACCTCTTAGGGGAGGGGGAATTATATCGAGTGCTTTCATATATATCTCTTTATATGACTAAATAACCCTAAAGGCTTAATCATTCATATTATCTGTTAGGGTCTAGCCGAGTCCACCAGCGGGGCAACCGATATACAATTTCAATATCCGCGCTAAACCTAACGAAGATGGTGGTTTATACGAGTACTGAGTACTGCACCGAGTGATACTATATGAAGCAAGTATATATAGACATCTATTTAAGTACAAAGAAACAGAAATACCATTTTTGACCCTGCTCACCAAAGAAAACGGGATTTCCCCGGGGTGAATGGCTATACTTAGGCCAGCTACTATGGTGGACTAACGACGGTGGTGATGTGGGAAAGTTCTATTGCTCTCGTTTGTTAATTGGAAATTTCGCACCTCTCTATTACTACTATTATATTTTCTAGAAATTTCCGGCAATAGACTAGGGCTAAAGCCTACCTATCAAATATTGAGGTGGAAAAATGGATCTGGAAACGTACGGCTCGCTGTGACCGCTTAGGGCTCACATGATCCTTAAATACTAGATAAACTCGGTAAACTATATATCTATCTTAGGGACTAGAGAGAGCGAGACTCGGCTAAATGGTTAGGATTAAGCGGGTTCTAATGAACAAATAATATTGAGGCCTTAGTCCTCATTTCTATTGTAAGAGCGTAAAAGGGAAGGTAATATTTTAGCCATTTAGTGTTTTTTAGTAACCCCTCCAACACAAATGCTAGGATACTTCTAGCTCCATAATATAGTACACGCAATTTTTAAGCTTATCGGTGTCGATTTCAGATCACTCTTGCATACACCCTAATACATATGAATGATGTAGCGCAGCCATAGAGAACATAGTTAGCTAAGCATATTTCTAGCGACTACATCGCAAGTGTACATACTTTGCAGAAACAGAATTCGTCTACGAGTAGAACCAAACGAGTCGGTAAAAATTGATTACAACGGATAAACGAGGATATGATTCGCTCTAGTAATTACATAGAATACGCACCGCCTTTCCCTACAATACTATCTTGTCTCAATTTGGGGGTTTTTTTTTGGGGGGGGGGTACAAGAAATGTGTGAATGGAGCTAGCTTCTATAATAACCTCGTTCTGGAGACTACATATACACGTTGGTCAGGGGCAACCTTACCCTAGAAATTAGAGACCCTATGAAATAATATAGCAGTCCAATGTTTATAAGAGAAGAATGATCACCATCACTAGATCGGCTATAGAAAGATGCTAACGTCAGACTATATTTTACGAGTCGATACAATATAGACTGTTTCACCGAGATCTGGTATGTGTAACCTTAAGAATACACTTCTTTTAGTAGTAATAGATCCTATACAACAGAACTGTTATGGAGAACACTAGTATAAGATAGGCATGTTTGAAGTTTATAAAACTCAAAACGATCTAGTCCCCAATACTAATTCAGCTTGTTCGGGGTTACACGTAGAGTAAGATATTTGAAACTTTATGCACTAACCTTGAAATAACGAGGCAGACAATGTTAGACTTTCCTAAAATAAAATTAAAATGGAGCTAGACTAGCTGCTGATTAGTCTAGTTTAGTAACATATATATAGCTTCTCAGCCGTGTGGCGAATGATAGTCTGTTATAATTTTCACTTAGCGTAGATGATTTGCCTTGGCCAGAGTAACAACGAGTGATATATTATGACAATTTTCTTTCCCTGTCTAGGATATATAGGGAGACGATATATGACAAAAATCCCTTCACGTTCTTCATAGCATCAGAGCTAGAAAAGGAGATACCCGGTAGCCATAAAATAAGACACGGATTATACTGACTACAAAAAGAAAAAGAGAGTTGAGATACTATAGTTTCCCATCACCCCAGTAAAGTCTCCACAAAAAATGTTGAGGTTCTAACCGTGTTATCAACAAAAGTAACCTCGGGCGAATGATTCGGTAAGAAAGTAGCCCCACTAGTATTCCGGCTTCTCTTGGGTGCTGTGTTGCAAGGCTAAAAGCATGCATCGCCCATTCTTACTAAAACATACATCTTTTGTCTCTCATGCGGCCATTTAATGCGTGGGTCTCCACAGGCTCTCAAAGATTCAGCTCTACTTACACTATAAAAAAAGAACATACACTTCTTACGCGCAGATGCAGGTGCAGGCGGATGGGCGGATGATTCCTTCCTGCAATCAGCTCGCATCAGAATACTGTTTCAGAGCATTAGGCCTTGCAGAAGATCGTCCATTGACTTTCTCATCCAAGCTACTGTACATGTGCGGCGTTTTACCTACTCGTAGTCTTCAAGCGTTTCCGGAATACGGTAACTGGGAGCCCATGTTTTTCCTACGAGGTCACTTTTGCAAGCCTGTGCCGTTGGCCAACTCAGGTACCTATTCCTCGGCAGCACAAAGTTCAGCGAATGACTGGCCTTAAATTTGAGGCAAAACACCCATGAGGTGCATTACACCTTGAAGATACAATGTGACAGTAGGCAAGACATGGCGCTCCCTGTTACCGTACTCCGGAAACGGTTGAAGACTACGAGTACAGTCCTAGACCTTTTAAATAGCCTGCAGTATGGTAAAAACCAAGCAAGCTTGTAAAACATGTAGGGCTGAAGTGTAAAGTACGATCTCAAACCTTGAGAATTACGCTAAGGTGGAGTTTCATCTCGTGGTAGATGATACAGCACTAGTTGTAGCGTATAATAATTACTTCGTGGTACATATAGACTACCCCCAGAACTATAGTTATGTAGATCTATTCATCAATCTCCCCCCCTTTTTTCCCTTTCTTAATACGCTCTTCCATCCGCTGTTTAGCCTTTTGCTTAGCACCACCCAACCATTCGTCGTACTTTCCTTCCTTCAGCTTCGAAGCAACAACATTTTTCAAGACCTCATGAGCAAAGCCAACAAAGTTGTGCCTCCTAAGCTCGTTTTCCCACGTCCACAATTTCCGCTTATCATCCTCCCTTGTTACTGTTTCTATATCCCCGATCTCTGCGGCTTTAATCCTTGGATCTTGTACCATAGCAAGTAGGTTGAACCGTATCTCTGTATCGGGGTATCTATCAATTCTACGCTGCAGGACAGGGATGATCTTGTCGCAGAACTCAGAATCGTTGCAAGGTCCGTGTGAAATCGGGGATGGCTGTAGTCCGTCGAGTTCATATAAAATACCATTAACGGGTGTATACGCAATAAAATGGTAAACATCATCGTCTTCGGTCGCGGCACGTGTGCCCTCATCAATAAAAGGGCTCGAGCGGGCAAAGGAGTTATGAACATCACGGATTAATTCTAATTCAAAACTAGTTATAGGCGTGAGAAATTAGAGATAGGTATGGTAATCTAGACTTACCTGAGTTTGATAGAGCTTCCCCACGTAGCTGTAAAAAAAAAGTTATATTTATGAATATTCTAAATGGAAATTAGAGTACAATACCTCTGCAGGAAAAGCTTGTGTGAAGTCTCGAAACTCTCTCAGCGAATTTCCAATTTGAAGATCCCCCCTGTTCAATAGAACGGACAGAATAGCTTGTGTAGCGCATGCGTTTTGGATCGTCTGATTCGCAAAAAAGATATTTTCAGAGGCCTCAAAGTCGTACTGCCCATCAACAGCTTCATCTGTTTTCTTCTGTCCAACCAGATACTTAAAAAGGAAGATTACGCCGTATACAGGACTAAATATACATACTTTATTTTAGCGAAAGATCAACAAGATATGGTAATAGCTACACACGTTTGCTGTTTAAGGTAATCTGAATCAAGAGCTATCATCTCCTCAAATTGCACATTCTGGACACCGAGATTCTCGACAAGGTAGGTGAATACACCCTAGATGAAGTGGGCCTGTTAGTCGTACAAACAAGACAAAGAGGTAATCAGTAACTGGCATAGTGAGGACTTGCAGCATCCGATTCAATGGTATTCCAGCCCCCAGACATGATGGGCTACAAGCAGTATTATGCGCTTGCTAGTATTCAACTGGTTCAGCAAGGTGCGGAGCGGGGACCGGTGCCGTTGTCAAGGTGGGGGGGGGGGGTTGATGATGCTGATGGAAGACGACGGACTGTAAGAGGTTCGAATAAACACACCACTAGCGCACCCTGGAGGCGCAGAGGCTCTGTCCGCTTTGTCAGCTGGTTCTGTTTGGAACGTTACATCATTGGGCCTGAAACATTGACATCTCCGGACTCCGGGACGCGCAGACCAAACGACCCTGCAATCCCCATTTAACTTAGAACTTCAGCCCTACTCTCCAGTCGTTTTGGGGACAAGATACTGTGGGGTCGAAACACTTGTCAAGAACACATTCAGCATGGTTATCTAGGCCCCTGAGCCGAATGAGATGCCGAATACCAGTGCGCAATCTTACATACGTACGATAGTACATACATATAACAGGGATTTCCAAGACCAAAACAGACTAAATAATTTCAGATATTCCTCCTCCGGATGTATGCTCTATACTATTCACCCATGTAATATTCTATTGGTAGCCTTAATTCCCCATGTTTATAGGCAATTTTCTCCTAGAATAGCAAGCCGGTACCTCAGGAGTACACAGTCGGTAATATAGGAGTATTATGGCCCCCCAGGAGATGAGGTCCAAATGTCCAAGGTGCTCAGCCACAGTAGTTAAGGTGTAAACCCCCACTGATGCCCTAGCCGTTCTAACTTTAACCCCTCTACGCTAGTACTGTATGCAGCGCAGTCATAGTAATTTTGAAGCTGAGTACGTATACTTCAGGCAAGTTCTTCAAAGTTCGACCGTAAGCTAGAGCTTTAAACATTAAATTATACCATAGCTTCATGGAGAAACATCCATCCGGGAGGTGATCACTAAACATATTCCGGCACATCCTACCATGCACCAACATATATATCCATAGATTTGGCAACTTGACTCGAAGCGGCTTGAAGGAAACGTTAATATCAAAGCTACTAACATGCAAGTTTTGACGAGAAAAGATTGAGCTAACCAATTGTAATGATAGTAACTCTAGGAAATTAAAGATAGACATTTAGCGAACGGGAAATAGTAACAAAGGAACCAAAATAGATCAACCTTTTAAGCCCAGAAACCAAACACCTATTCTCACCGCATGACGGCGCGCTGCACCGATACTTGGCTCATGATTTATATACATGAGCCAAATAAATAAAAAATAAAAATACCAACACATATTACCTTAAACGTCTTAAAAACGACGACGAATTCTAACCCATTCTAACCTCTGCCCCCTCTATTAATCCTTATGAACCGCTATCGTAAACCCAAGTGATTTTATATTTTACCACACGATCTAAATACTCCAATGCCCACGAAGATGTTCTGGTGATGTAGGCGTGTTCGGTAGGTGCGTGATGTTCGGCGACACTGCAAAATTCGAAAAAGAATTGACATCGAACCCATTTGTGGGTGTACACATGGGTGTGTGCAGTAACTTGATACCGTGTTCGGTTTTAATCATGGGTACCTGGTTACTAAAGTCGTGTTCGTAATCCATCATTCCTTCCGCATGTTCCGACCCAACTGGAGAATTAACTTCCTCCATTGTCCGCCACCCCATCCGCTCCTTGAATTCATGCACCATTTCTAGTGGGAAATCCATTAGGCTGATTGGCCATTCCAGGTTTTCGCTTTCGGTTCGTTCCGCATTGCGTCTTAATAATGTCTTGTAAATCTCTTCGATAGGGCCGATCGACATTGTACCAAAGTAAGCTGCGCCAACAGCGGGGAATAAAGGCTCAACAGCAAGAGCAACGCCATAAAAATATGCAAGGAGGATCATGACACTGGGATCCCGTTCGACGCGCTTACCAAAATCTATAGGAAGGAAAAAAAGCCATGCACGTAGCGGATATATGTGCTCGAATTGATCCTCTGGTGACTGAATGGGTATGTAATCTTGGAGGTTTTGGACGAAATTGATAAGGTCACTTAGCCCTTTTTCCTCATCGACCTTCCCATTGACGAAAGATTTCAGCCGTTTTAAGGAATCATATATGTGGTTCAATACCTGTTTGTCGCGTTCCGGATTCACGATTTGCGGCTGGAAAGGCGTCCTGCAGAATATCTGTTTCTCTTCCATGAAGTCGCTGAGCTCACTTTCGCCTTTCCATTCCTGCATCGCATCTATAACCGTAGACGTTCCTTGCATCAGGCTGGCCCACATACGCCTGAAACATATCTCAGTCACCTGGCCGCCAAGGTCCGAGATTAGGAGGCACTCACCAATCAGTAGCTTGCCATGAAAGCAGAATAGACGCCGCAAGCACGGCATCTGAATTCTCTTTACAGAACCTTCCGATAGCTTCCTGTAGCCCTTTAAGAGCTAAACCCCGATGCTGGTAGGCAAGGTGCATCGTAGCTGAGCATGTTGTCAGCCAGGAAAGGTGCGACGCTGACAGCGCCAGCAGCGAGTGCATGACAAAGTCACTACTCGTGGCAATCCTTAGAAACCTCTCAGACGGCGTGTAAGTATTTTTTTATATTCAGAGTACTACCAAGAGCAATCAGAGGGGCTTGGAACACACATTGGTACTCGCTTCGTCCATAGTTTGTCCTTCTCTGGCTTAGAGTCTTGCATCCGAACCGCAACCGATGAGATATGATGTATTAATCGGCGATCTACTTGAGAGTAGTTTGAAGGTGAAGGCTCGTTGCTCAGGCCGAGGCTAGGAAATGGCCACTCTCCCTTGATAGTCCAGTTGTCGAGTTCTTGCTGGTCCTGAGAAGAGATGTTGAGATCAGGACTTCCAGGTATCTGAACGTTCTCTCCCTCAACTGGCGCATCCATATAATCACACCGAACGTTATGTTTCGTACAGTTGCGGCTTTAGAAACACAAGAAGAGACATTACAAGCAGTTAGTTATCAGTCTAAGCTAGAAGAAATCTTGACAGGTTTAACGAGTAACTCGTAACAGGGTTCTTTGATTTGAACTCCCCGTCGTTACATACCATTGAGGAAAGTTCTCATCGCATCGTATATGCCTTCTCTTGCATGTTCTGCAGCCTTTCCGCGACTTGGTATGACTTCTTCGTGACCCGCTGCCTGTGCCTGGCATTTTTTGTGCTGCGTAAGGGTTGTAGGACGATAAAGACCTGGATATAATTATAGTACTAGGGTGGATGTTAAGCCAAGTAACAGCTGGGGAAAATATGTATAATAGTCCACCTCAAAGAAGCCACGAGGGAGATCAAGCCTGGTATTTGAGTTGGCCGCCAGTTCTGCTCTAGTATGGTTTACGTCTTGGTCGTCGATCGTTAGGGGCGCAGCCTCGCCCAGGGAAGGGGAAAAACGGAGGGGTATTAATGATTAATTCGCTCTGTAGGGTCTCGGACCCAACCCGCTGGAAAGGACGAATTAAGCATAAACAGCTGCAAAGAGACGTAGTTAAATCGTTGTGGGGGTGACTCAGAGTCTCAGAGTAAACGGGAAAAAGAAGAACCGGTTGAGCGAGAGACTGGTTGTTAACTGGCAAGGAATCTTCCTCGGAGAGCCCGATGCTTGAAAATGATCCGCTTGGTATTTTTTTCTGTTCTAGAATCCGAAAGTAGACGCGTACAATTAGTTGCGTTACGTGACTCTTGGTCAAATAAACTAAATAAGAAGCAAAGAAGTCCGACGCGTCACTATTTAACATGGAAATACAGTCCTTGTAATGTCTGTTCGTCAACTTGTCCCACACAATTGGGCGAAGGTCACACACATACACACAGCCTTGTGTGACGGGCCATTATTATGGCTTCGCCCTAGATCTACAGAAACTGAATATCCATCGATCCAGTTCCATAATTCAGTCAAAGGGCCAAAAAAAGTACAAATATAAGTACAGTTTTGGCTCGAAGACCGAGGATCGGATCCTGACGGGAATGGTCGAAATCGGAATTACTTTTCCTATTAGTGATGCATTGCATTTTTCTTTTTCTTTTTACGTTCTTTTTATCCATTAGAACGCAGATATTTCTTGGCACTTGATCAACTCTGAGGGCAGCTGGAGCCGATAGCCGTTTGGACAACAACGAAGAGTAAGAGATTCGAAGATAGACGAAAGCCTGAATGCCTCTCGCTCAGCCTTGGAGTCAGTCAGATAATTAGTATGTTACAAATTAACGGGTATGACAGTGTCCCACAAGTTCCCCTGCTGCAATATTCCGAGAGCAAATAGAACCAGATCCTCTTGATGCTGGGATTCTAGGGGACTTCGGTCGCACAGTCCATTCCGTAGCCCGGAAAATCGTCATAAAAAAGAGCCGGTGCTAACTCGCGTGGTCTAGGTCCCTTATATACCCACGTGGTTTAGCCGAATAAGCGCTTACCTACACCTTCTCACAGCCGCTCCAAAGCCAGAGATGTAAGGTGAATCTAAAAGGCACAGATGTCGCATAAGAACAGAGCACAAGCCTTCCCCGCAATAGATTACTTCCTTTCTAGCACTAGACAGATATCGCGAGATATAGGAGTAGACCTATCTCTTACAGCTACCTTGTCAGCTTGAGGCTCAGTTATTCTGATAGAGGATTGTCTTAAGAGCTCGGCCACGGCGTACTGCCTATGGTAGTAATAAGCCCCGAAGTCGCCGAGCCAAATTTCGAACTCACTTTGACGAATAGGAACTCTAAAAATTAGGGGGGAAATATCCCAGATTTCTTTTTGTGAGACCTAATTTTCAGAGTAAGTGTCTTCCAAGAAGGTGATTAGGGTAAGATACTACGTTGCCGTCCAAAAATAGGCAGAGCCAAGATCTCCATCATCCAAAATGGATCTTAATTGGATGTTTTGTTTAACGTGTTTTCTTACCTAGCCACGCCAAACACAGTTGTCACATCCAAAATTAAACCTACAGAAACTCTCTCTCCAGCCGTAGTAGTTCCTGCAGATATACGATACTACGACAGCTATGCAGGAAACCTGGTGTTAGTACTAGTGCGACGTAGGACGATTACAAGGCCCAACTGTTGCGTTGTAGGGAATTAGTATACAACTTGCAATATTTGAAAAAAATAACCCCGGGTACAGTCAGCACCAGACTCTAAAGTTCGTATTTATGAGAATTTCATTGTTAGGGATCTCAGGACCAGACTCGTATCAAATCCAAAACTAGAATCACTAGCACACACAAGTTTATCCGAGTCCTCAATAAAGTCGGTGGGCCACCACAAGCCTGAAACAGCGCTCTACACAGCAGCAAGGTGAAGTAAAACCACACTTCCCCTAGATGCCAGAATCAGTTGCTATTTCAGACGAACTTGATCCGAAGTGCCATAAGGAAATCGGCGATTCGCCACTACTACAGACCTTACCTTTGCGCTCTTTGTGCCCACTATACTTTGTGCTTTGCGTTCTGTTACATGGAAAAAATATCCTAGAATAGCTCGCTTCAATGAGTCGAACCGGATAGCCAGTTCTAGAAGCTTGCTCATGTCAGACGAGATAAACGGGGAATCGCGATTATTCCCACGAGGTCTCCAGCAAGATTCGGGCCGTCCTGGCCATGATGGCGGCAGATGATCATTATCTGAGGGTCCTGATGCGGCACTTGAATGGTCCGAGCCCACTATGTATCGTCAACGTTTAATAATAGAGAAAACGTCATGTAGCCCAACTTCCTGTAGTTGCACCAGGTTTTGACATCACTACTCCAGACCCCCTACTTGGCTTAGCTTTAGTAGAATTTTGCTATGGTTAACCAATTCTCCATCCACTTTCATTCGTTTGCTTTGCTAAATAAATAAATTGAAAGTGCGTCAGCCAGCATGTGAGATACCCAGGTATGTAACCATGGTAATTGAAAAGCGGGGTTGGTTTAGCAATCAACCGGGCCGGAAACTTCGTTCCTGAGACTCCCGGTAGGTGAAAGCGATGATACTGAGTCCAGCTATAATTGAATCGACGCTACCATCCAACCCTAAGTCAGGGTACCCCACCCGACCCGCAAAAGTATCTTGGCCTCGGCCCAAACTATCGGTTCTCCGACTTGCAGTTTGTAAATTTATCAGGTGAGGTTACCGATATATCCTCCACCTTCTTAAAAAGCAGTTGACGTATTGAGATGCCGAACCGTAGGACTCTGTACGCACACACCCCGAGCAAGAACCCTTGAAGGGATTCTATAAAGATACTATTAAAAGTTATCAGGATACATTTAAACATCCAATTAGTAGAAAAACAGTCAAGTGGACAAACTGTCGGTTACCATCTGCAAGTCCAAGTTTGAACGATGATTGAGTACCCTTCAAGCCGCCGCCCCCCCCCACCTCCCGAAACTTCAGTTTGTGCATGAAGTCACACAACGCCAAAGTGGTGACGCAACATACATGCGTATCAAAGTACTGAGTACGGTTAAACCAGGCATGTTATGTATATCATTCCCGGTTTTATTACACCAGAGAAAACTGAGTTACATATCACGTGGCCAGCCCGAAAAAATCCAGCGTATTGAAAGCTTAGGTCTTTAAACTTTAAGCTATAGACTTCGGAGATTCCGAAGATCTATAGTTATCATCAGCTCTAGGAGTCTCGAATCATGCCGTGTTCAAATTGCCAAGACTGTGGTTGCTCTTGTCCTACCTAGACCCACCACCCTGTCAGGTGATGTGTAGCTATTTTTGTAAGTAACTAAGTCAATAGTTCTTTTAAAAGTAACATGCCCAATGCCCTTCCCGTCAAAGATAGATCACTAACTGACCAAGTTTTATATAGATTCGCTTAAATCTTCCTTGCAAGACCAGAGCCGTTATGACTTCGGTGGCCGGGTGTTGGTTGCAGGCTCTCGGGTCGATGTATTGAATGTTAGTGTCCCTAGAACTTTCAGGCCTGCATGCCATTGAGTTGCTTTCTAGTAATTAGACCAAAGTGCATCTAACTCGCCTAATTTTCTTGATTTCGGCCTCAACACTTTTTTTGCGAGGCTATAGACCCTCCTGCTATCTTACAGCCATCTCTCTACTACCCTGGAGTAGAAAAAATATGTATTGCCGGCACACCCGTAAGCAAGGATATCCTTTTTACCTCGAGGAGTAGGAAATGGCTGAAAGATAGAAAATAGATCCAGATTGTTGCTAAATTAGGATACTTCAATTGTTGCTAAATCGAAGCAGAATGCTAATCCCGATGTGAGCCCAAGCGGTGTTGTCCCGAGGCTAGGCTCGAGAAGTTGATATTATCTCGCTATTGTGATTCAGTGCTACCTTTAGTCGCGTAGGTATTTTATCCAGTGCTATTCCTCGTCTTCGAGCGTGTTCGTCCAAGTTTGACCTGTGAATGATATTTTCTTAGAGGGCTTTGGTGGCCCCTCCCCACTATATATCCTCCCGTTATAAAAGGTGATCTTGCCCATTGTATGACGAATTTTGAAAGTGGTGGCGTTGAAGTTGAGACCTAACTCCGAGACGCCGCAGCTGCCGACCTAGAGTACCCCGCGTCACCTACATGTCAGGAACACAGCCACATACAGACAAAATATAGCTTGCCAGTGGTATTAATGTATATAGTCCACCGTCAATTAGATGCCTGGAAATTCCTCCGGCCCTAGGCTCTTTCATTCGAGTATATAGTCATTTCGATGGCTATGTTGGGATAAACAATAATATAATAAATATTGGTGCGACGAAACTGGTACGGATAGAGTAATAATTGACGAATTTCCCCTCTATATCGTATCTTGATGATGGAAAATACTAAATTTATCCTAGAAATCTGAGTGATTCTCTTTATCAGGACCTGTTTCTGCTCGGGGACAAATTATAAAAGAACCAGATTTAAGAATCATATAAAACTCTTATACGTACGTTCTCTAAAATGCAGCCCTCTAGCAATTTTTTTTTTAAAAAAAACAGAAGATGACATAAATGTAGGTCCCCAAAAAAAGATCAATTGACCCACCCTGGCAAAAATACAACTCCTGGAAAAATTGTCCGGTTTGGCGTAAGCAGTAGCCGCAGGAGGGCAGCGAATAGCATGCAGAACCACAAACCCTCGCGGGCACTAACGCCAACCGCCAACCACTAGCATCACATTCTTAATCTTGAAACACCACTCCAAAAGGGTAAGATTTGAGACCTTTATGCACTGCTGGAAGAGGGGCACAGAGTGGCCGAGGAGAGACGGTGAAGCAAGTTTGAGGGACTAAAGGTGATAAACTGAGGATGAGTAAACTACTTATCTTTATTCTCGACCCACACAGGCCCAAAAGGCTTGTTTTGATTTATAAAGGCCTACGCGAAAGGCTTGCAGTTGTTTCGTCTGTGAATCCAACTCGGCTCTTCGGTTGCCCGCGTCACGTCACACCAGTTGGCTACCAAAATGGCAGCGGCAGCCCCACCAGCCAAGTGCCCAGGAGTTTACTGTCGGCCCGGCCGATGGTACATCACTATTAACCTAGAACGAAAAAAAGCGCGGAATTCCAGAGATGAAGGTGAAAAGCAAAAGAACAGGATGTGCAGGAGGTGGAGGATGCAGAGCGCCATCTTTAAAGGGTCGGCTGCCTTCTCAGCCTTCATAGAAAAACCATGTTAAAACCGAGAAATGGTTTTGGAAGAAGTGAAACATACATAAAAGACATGTAAAGACACAGGGACTTCCCGAGACATGAGGCTCTTACAGACTACGTTGTGACACGAGGTCTATGTGAAAAAAACCGAGGGGTGGCTCCCAAGACAAAAATGAGGAATCGGGTTAATAAAGCCTACGACCACGAATCATCAGCAATGTACCGGTAACATTAGGCTTTTCTGCCAGAAAACCTATCAACACCATCAGAGAATATTCTGAGGCACGACTCATCTGCCGGTATAGCCATTCTCTAATGTTTCAAGCTCTAGCTAGTCACGCCGATTTGGAGGTTTTGGCACTGAGTGTTGGGATCACGGTGTTTGCTCTACACTAGTCCCAAAGTAGGTGGTGCGTACGCAAACTCAATCTTAAGTTTGAACTGCATAATCAATGTACTTTCCGTCCCCCTGCCTACCCCTGTCATTATATCTACTAATCTTGAATTCTATTGTAGTATTACTATCTGGATTTTCCCGGAGATAAGGGGACCAAGAGAAAAGAAAACCCAGGTTAGATACTCGGATGTTCATCCCTCCGGATATTCAAAAGCAATACGCCCGGTCCTGTCCCTAAATCAATAGCCTAACAACTCCCCCGAATTTTCCTTTGTAACTTTTTTCTACCCTCTTCACTTTACGCGCCGCCCTGGGGAGCCTAATACCCCTTTAGGTTACTAAGCACCGCTAACATATGATGAGCGGTATTTTTATAGGAGATCATTAGGAAGGGTTAAAAGAATTGGAGTAGCTAAAGAACTTACTGTTCGGGTATCATATTCCAAATCATAGCCGACTCAACACTGTCCTAGTGACGAGTGACCCACTATGACCCACAGCCTCTAAGGCCCAACCACTATTTTTCCAAAAGCGCTTTGTTATTTTGTCTTTTGTAGAGGAATAAACAAGCTTTTAAGCGAGCGGAACTATCCTGGAATTCCGCGATTTGTGGTTATGTAGGGGGCAAAATAGCCAAAGAAACACCTCAACATCTGCAAGGCACCTCATAAGTGCACACGCCCAATCAATCAACAGCCAGTCAATCTCACCCCGCACGGAAACCTCTAACTTCAATCCCAGGGCACTGGGAAAAAGAATCACAGACATGTCTCGGATTTAGAAAGCGCCTCAAAAATTGTGGGTCGCTTGCCCAATACCCATAAAATTGCTCGGGGGCCCACACACCCGAGACCCCTCAACGTTACCGCGTACCGGAATCCTAACCACCCCCCAATAATGTAGAAATGATCACTGAGACACTTCCAGATAAATCTCCAACGACTTTCTCCCACGGAAAAACGTATAGGAGGCGACAGGGGAAAAAGCAAACATTACAGGTCATATGTTGAAATTTTCTGCCAATTCGAAACTGCTAACTTTCGCGTAACGAGCCTGCATTTATTCCCCACACAACAGCGCGTAAGCTAGTCCTTACAGTCATCCCACATATACCATCCTACTAACTCAGCACACGTCATCATAGAGCATAACCTATCCCATCAATTTCAAGTTCCGTCTTGTTAAGTGCATCGGCACCCACCAACGTCAAATACAACCTTAGAAGCTATCAGAGATTTCCCCGCTGCAATCTCACTATCCCAATATGTATGCACTGAATCCTCCATACCCAAATCTGAGGCTTTGTCATAGCCATAAGGAAAGAAAAATAAACCCCCTAAACCCCCTTAACCCCCCTTAAACCCCGGAACCCAATTCCTAACTAACAGAAAGAAAACACCATGACATAAAAACTAAAGCACAAACCAGAAAACTTTTTTCTTCATTTCGTCGTCCACCTCTTGCTCGGATATGCTCCTTCTATATATAACAAAAGAAGAAATGAATAAAGCTAAAATGAGGAAGAAAGATAAATGGGAATACCACAAGAAATCACATAGAAATCATAAATGGGTGGATAGAGGGAAAAAGAAAACCGGCCCCTAGAATAATTCTTGCAAATAATCCCTTCAATCCCTCGTATATGGCGTTACATTCGTCACAACATAGAAGCTCCCACAATTGCTTGTTACTTTCCTCTTGCGCAAAAACAAAAGAGAAAAGGAACGGAAAAGTAAAAAGCAAAAACTCCTTCTCATATATTTTCGTAATACAATTATAAAGCATACTTAGTCCTCAGAGCTTCTTGGTCTTGTGCAGGAATTTGAGACATAAATGCCTCAAAATCTGCGATGAATCGTTTGTAGCCAAGGAGGGTCTAAGGTAATCTAGAGTAAGCGAAATTCGGTATAGTCTGGAAGAACTCGAGACTGGGATGGGCAATCAAACCTGTAGGAATAATTCGTTCAACTCTCCACTTGCATGCTTATATCTCGCAATTGCCCTGAAAAATGGTACTAGGCAACTCTCCATCGCCTCTGGATTTCTCCCCACAACCAAGCAGAACCCTCTCAATGCTGAATCCTTCTCATCCGTCTCTGCAACTTTCTGTAGCGCATCGAGGAATGGATATGCGAATGATTCGAGATGTGGTGCGAGTTCATCACAAGAGCCCAAGCCTAATCTTCCAAGAGCGACAGCAGCATTTTCAGTTACTGAGGCTGGAATATCAGGTGTCTGAATGATTTTGACCAAACAGTTATACAGTCTTTCGACATATGGACCCATTCCAGGACCTGTACTCATGATAACTAGTTAGCGATAGCAAACTCTATATGAAAGGAAGAAAGCACCTTGCTGTAAAGCAATTTCTCCACAACTCCAGCACGCGTTGTTCACGACACTAAACCCTGTTTCCAGTTCTTCCTCGCCTAATATCTCTATATCTAGTTGTTGGATTAAGAGCTCCATAATATTCGGAAGGAATGGGTGGAGTTGCTGGAAGACATAAATGGCACAGTCACCAAGTAGCGCATACGAGGATTGCCGAACATCATTGCTTTGATCCTGAGAGCGATCAGTCAGCATTTTCCTATGAGATGCCTTGATAATTGGGATGAACCGGGTCGCACAAAAAAAGCAAAAGGGAGAAAATAATTAAATAGTTAAATGTGGTAAGAGATGAACGAACCGCCATGCATATAATCAACAGTTGAAAGAATCCTAGTCTCGATCCAGCAATCAATTCAGCACTTGCCGAATCCAGTGCTTGGATCAGCGCACTCAAGAGATCTAAACTTGTTACTAAGAAATCTTTATCAGGATCTTCCATTGAGGGGTCGTTGGACACCGCCATCTGTAATTGTAAATTCTGATGAATTATGCCGATACATCGGTAAAATATAGGTGCAGCGAATGGTGCAAATGCTCGCCCCAGCGCAGTGGCGACATAGGACAAGCATTCAAGAAGCGGGAATAATTCTCTTGAATCATCTTTCACCTTCTTCCACCGATCAATTAATGCCGGCATTAAAATATCCACTAAAGGCTTTTCTGCTAGCGTATCGCCAACATGCTCGGCAAGGGTTTGAATACAGTCATACAGGATGAACATATTCCGATCCTTATATCTTCCCATGGCGACCACAAACTGTCGGACAATCGGTTCGATATAGGGTTTCAATAGTTCCTTACTCTGCTCCTCCAAGTTCGCGAACGCACTAGCTCCAGCCTCCTGAACCCTCTTATTTCCGTCCAACATCTTGGTTAAGATACCCCCCATCATCGGCTCAAAATATTTCTGCTTACTAGCAGGATCTGGTAGATGTGATGCCCAGCGGGAATAGCGACCCAAAGTCCAGCAGGTGATCTGACGGACAAGAGGTTCTCCATCATCGAGCAAAGAGATGAGGTATGGAATCAGCTCTGGAAGATGTGGAATAACACCCTCTAGACAACCATCTGCTACAGCACCCAAAGCCAATACTGCCGCCTCCCGATAAGGCCATTCAGGATGACGAAGATTCTCTTTGAGGTAAGGAAGGATTGTCTCGAAAACTGATTGATGGAAAACTGTTGCCAGCACATCCAATGCTGCTGCTGAGCACTTTCTTAGGTTCCAACGGTCTTCTGGGTCTTCCATTCCTAGGAAAGCATCTTCATCGGAGTCGTAATCTTCATCGATCTCCCCATCACTGAGTTCATCAGGAGCCACCTCACCAGCAGTCTTCCCATTGACCTTTTTCTCAGAATCCCCAACCTCCACACTCTCCCCGTTTGCTAATCTTTGTCTGTTCTTTGCAAAAGTTGGCCTAATGTCTTCAGCTTTATCTTCTTGATCGGCATCGTCTCCGCCACCTCCGAGCCTAATGATATCATCCTTGGCGTAAACCATTGACTGAAGCAGAACAGGAATAATCTTGTCAAGATATGGTCCCAATCCTACCCTCAGCTGCTCATGCTCTCCAACAGTCAGCCAAAACTCGGCCGCGTCGAGAGCCAATTCCTGTTCGTGAACGAGTTTTTGCTGGGAGATCATATAATCCACGATCCCTTCCATATGAGGTGCGATTTTGTCTGGTCGAATGTCCACGAGATGTACAAGGGCTCTGCAGACCTCCTTCCTCACATCCTTATCGGTATCGTTGCTGAGCCTGAATAAACTCTCGATTAAAGAATCAACGTGTACAAGAACAGACTGTGATTTGATGGGCAAGAATATGTTGATCACGTCTAAGGCATCTGCACGGACCTTTGCAACGGGGTGTTGGGTAAACTGAATGAACTTTGGAATCAGGAAGTTGAGAGGCCTCTGTCCATCATAATCTTTATCCAACTGTTTTTTGTTGTCCTGGCAAACCTTCAAGAGTGCACCCATAGCACCCTCTTGAGTACCAAGTGAGGCATCCCCGGTAGAGTTATCCACCAGGGAAATCAGCTGGGTCAGCACATCGGTCCATGACATGATTCCGCCCACATTAAGGAGTGTCGTGATGACAGTTCCAGTAAGGTTCCGAATCTGAGGATGGGTGTCTCGGAGGCCCAAAAGAAGTTCTGACTTGATATAAGTAATGATTCCAGGTAAAAGCGAGGCCCCCGAGTTTGCAATGTTGTTTTTGAGAAGTAAAGCAGCGGCTGACCGGACAATATGGGCATCACCCGGTGTCATATCGCCAACAGCATTTGGGTGTACGAGGATGTAGCAAAGGTAGTTGTTGATGTCCGGAGATTGGCTAGCCTGCTGGAGCATCTACATTGCAGATTGTCAGAAGGGATGCAACTAGAATAAACATGGCGAAGCATCACTCGAGTTCCAGAGGAGCCGAATGGGCTAAGTAAAACAAACCTCAGTAGCACGCTTCTGGGCGCTAGCATCGTAGGCATTACCCAAACTATCTTTAAGATAGCCAGCCAACTCCAGTATAGGACCTTCTTGAGGTTGCCACGCCATATTTGCTGTTCTGAGATGAAGTTGCAAGTGAATGACTGAAGGATTAAATAGTGGGCAGAGGGACGAAGTGAAAGAGCCGGGCTTGATGAAGAGGAGGGGCAGACGGTGCTAGACAAGAAGTCTAAGTAGAATTTCCCGGGGGGTCAGGAACTATACTTTTCGTCCAAGTCAGCGATAATGATGGGGGGAAACCTTGATGGGGAGCTGGCAGAAAGCCAAAGAAATCTAGCGGGAGATTCTTTTCTTCTTTCTTTTTCTTGGCTTGAATTCCTAGGGGGGGTTCTTTTTAGGTATCGATTAGGGTGCCACAAACCTCCAATGTTGAGAGAGCCTCGTTCACTAGAGAAAAAACAATACCCCTGCGTTGAAGGACAGCGCAACGGGTGAACTCGCTTGAGTGGAAACAGAAGAAATTAGTTACTGGAACGGAGGAGCTGGCAACCGAGGCGGAATAAAAGCAGAGGGAAAAGAAAGGGGGGATATGTAAGTATGTATGAATGTATGTATGTATGGTGTATGTGGGGGGGAGTGGAGCGTGGAGGGGTAAATGCTCGACATGGAGAGGAATAGAAGGAGGTGGCGCGCAGCAGCCCTACTACTGACTTTCTAGTCTTTCTCGCTTTATTTTTCCCCCTCACCCGTGGATGTGTACTTACCCTTTTGTTTTGTTTTGTTTTTATTTTATTTTATTGGGCACAAAAGGTTTGCTTCAAAGGGCTGGCTAACCGCAATAAAGGGCCTCTTAAAGTAAAACCCAGTAAATTCTGCAAAGCGCAGCCAATTCTTAGTTTGTGCTGGTCATATGTACTGGCTGGGAGATGAAGTGGGACAACAGTGGGCAAGTGATGGAAGAACAAGTAGAAGGAAGGTACCTACATCCAGCTCGCAGGTGGGGGGGAAACACACAACTAGCAGACACACGTCCAATCACAGGCAAAATCACTCCTCGCAGGCAAAGGCGGGTCAGGAGGAAACAGCGGAGTGAAGGAGGGGCGACACTTGTGCCCACTTCCCCTCTGGCAGTAAACGCTAAGGGTTAGGTTTTCAATCTTGGCCTGGATAAGGGCGGCTACAGCTGCTAGACCAGGTGCAGTTTAGTTCTTCTGTTGATTCCCGTAGTCGCGCTTGGGCCAAACCTGTCACTTTTCAGCCTCCAAACCGCAGCGCCTACAAGTTGATATATAAGTGCCCTCAATTCCCCTGCTGCAATTTTCGTGGTTTCTAGATGGACAAGCTAGATGCCTACCTAGGTAACACATATATCCATGTACCTACTCTACACTCCGCAGCTGCAATAACTGGCCACACTGCTGTTCCTATGTGCCTGTTCTATATTTCCTAGCGCTAGGCTACTCGCCTTAAGTAGAAGTTTTGATACGCGGGGATCTTCATCCGGATAGGATGCAAATAGTGATCTTTCTAGTATAAACTCGTATCCTCGTCCCTCCTATTGATTGAAGCCGATACATGTGCATGCAGATACAACCCCAAAGGCTGGAGTGTTGATACACGCTGCTCTAAGCAGGTCGATGATGTCGGGTCCTAGGTTTTGACACGCGAGCCTCATGCCTATCATTTATCCAACCTGAGACATTACCCTGAATCCTGCATGGTTTGGTACCTACATAAACAGCTGCCCTTACTGGCCTCAAATGAAATTCTTAGGATATTGTATTGGAATGCGCCGTTTTATTTCTTGCAGAGAAACTTATCGCTTCGCTCTACTATTGGTATGTGAAGCACGTCCCTTTTCAGACCTTCAAGGATTTACGCCTATATTACCACCTAATTATGGAAATAAAGTATTTCCACAAAAGACGCCACAAACTAAGGCAGCAGTCCACAAAGGGTGCACTATAATTATTAGTTTCATATGACCGGTCCAGAGATACTGTTTCAGATATCTCGATCTCGTAAAAGTAGAGGTACGGATGACGGTGGTCTTTTACAAGGCTGGGATTCACTCCAACATGAGATATCTGTCGTATAGGGGTTCTAGTGAGGAAAGAAAAACCTGGCCTTTTGATGGCGCTTAGTAACCCAGTATGAGCCATAGATGTGTCTAAAGTGGTCCACCATCGTACCTACACACAATTACATGTATTTACAGAGATCAAAATTATAAAAGGCGTAAAATCCCTAGCGATATATATAAACCCCTATCGATCGAAAAATTAAGCCAGTGGGGTCTCTTTTACACCTTAAATATAATACTATGCTTGTACTTGTAGATGCTTCGGCTTCGATCCACAACTCGAGCTATTTCAAAGCTCGTTTTGATATCAAGGCTTGGGCTGTGATATCTCGTTGATGCCTACCCGTGCAAGTACCTTACAATCTGGGTGTTGCGGTCGATCGGGCCTCGTGATCGAGTGACAATCTATGATGGATCTGGTTTAGGGACTGCTTGAGCGGTTTTCTAATATCAGAATCGAAACGGGAGGATGAAGAACCAAGGCGGCCTTCATTGAGTTCTGGTTTCGCACGATTTGGTACTACGCACCGCCTGATCTTTGTACGCAAAGTTTTATTGGCGTGCATACCTCATCCGCTCTGCCGTGGTGAGTTCAGACTTGTTTTTTTTATTGTTTCATCAGCAATAGGGTTAGGGTTTAGAAACAACTTCGACGGCTCGTCTGCCATCCATCATCGGTTTCAGCTGAGGGGTTCTGTATCTCCTAACTTTACTTTTGCTTTAGCTTGCGACTCGTATTATATCATTTTTCACAATCTCCTGATATATTTTTGGTAGTAGCACCTCTACTGAAAGCTTTGCCGTTTCGCTACGATCGGTCTTGCCCTCTGTAGATCGCTTCTCATAGTTAACTTCAAATGTGGTAAGGCTTGCTCTGGACCCTGGGAATATTCAGGGATGTTTGTGGGGAAAGGGTCATGAATTTGTACCCGAAATTCCATTCAGACCACGAGATGCGACCACAAGCCAGCTGACAACCTCACTGGATGTCTAAAACATATTTCCAGGTTTGAGAGATGACTCGTTATTTACTTCGGGGATAATAAAGTACAAAACAAAGGGAACAATGCTCTGCGCTACCTAGTTAAGGCTGATAAAAAGGAATACTACTGTAGATCATTGTTAGGTACTTGGGTATTGGCTAGAAGTTAACCGTAATGTAGGTACCGAATATAAGGTAACACAAACTGTGTCTCGGAGAGCCTTGCCCAGGTTCTATATATCAAGACTTGTTATAGGTGTGTTTCTCTACTAGCTCCACCCGCATTTAAACACGCTCTCACTCAGCCCACCAGGAGCCACAATCTTCTTTTTCGTCACAATATAGTCAGGAGCACGCTGCGGGGCGTGCGTCCGGCGTTGGCTCTATTGAGCAAGCGGATTCAAGACTTCGACAGATTATGAATAATGAAGATTTCTATGTCTTCCTTGCTACTTTACTGGGGGATGATTTTACATTTGTAGGAAGGGGATAGGTCTTGTTCACGCCATAGCACTGAAGCTGCATACGTCATTCTTATACCTAGAACCAATAAAAATATAATATGAAAACAAAAGGTGTGTTTCTCTGCGGGACTTCCCAGAGCTCATTCGAAACCCTGACTCATCTTGTCGCCTGATAAGTTGTGGCGCTGAGGTGACTTTCAGAAGTAGTAGCTGGAGGGGGGATGGGGAGAGGGTATGTATGTCTCTTTGACTTGAGGGCGCCGTATATATTACTCGAGCTTTCGTCACCCTATAGGTTTTTACACCTTCTTAAGTACTTGTATGTACTAGTAATAGCACTTCTATTACACTGAAATTTCTCTTGACTTTATTATTATCCGGTGATGTCATCCGCTCCAGCGCTACGTGTACTATCTCTAGGTATTACGAAAACTTCTCTGAGATGAATAAAAGGAAACTACTAACAAAAATACCCGTATAGACGGAGGCGGAGTTCGCGGATACTCAAGCCTTCTCATCCTCCGGCGAATAATGAGGGAGATCCAAAGACGCGACAACCTTCCATCACTACCAAAGCCATGCGACTACTTCGATGTTATCGCGGGGACAAGTACAGGAGGGTATGTGTACACATATACTCTATCTCAATCAAAATAGCCTAATGATGGGAGTGCCCTCTCTAGATTGATAGCAATCATGCTTGGCCGACTTGTAAGTTGGAGCATCTATTTCTACCTAGCAAGTAATGCACACATAGTCCCACCTTTCAACCACACAATCTTTCCATCCAATGCTTGTAATTTTGTATAGGTTTGTTCTTATATATTCTCTTTATGATCCTTCATAGCGCATGGACGTGGATAGCTGCATTTTGCAATACGAGAAGCTCTCGCAAGATATCTTCAAGACCGGCTTCCAGCTCCCTGGTAAAATGGTCTGGGACGCCTGGAGAGGAAATCCCTGGTTCAGTGGCGATGCACTAGCAAACTCTATCAAAACAGTCGTTGAGAATAACCTCAGCCCTGATGAAAAGACCGAGCTCAAGAGTCATAATAAAGCACTATCGGAAGCTGGCATTTTTGACCCAGGAAAACAGGTCTGCAAAACGTAAGCTTACCTTGATCTTTTTTATAAAAAAAACAAAAACAAATGCTAGCGGAAATTTATAACATTTTCCTTCCTACAATAGCTTTTGCGTCGCGGTCAAGAAAGATACAAACGAAACAGTTCGTTTCCGTAGCTATGCCACAAAAGACGGAGACGCAGATACGTGTGCTATCTGGGAAGCCGCCCGCGCTACATCCGCCGCTCCTCTTTATTTCCCACCAATGAAGGTGACCGTTAATGGCATCGAGGACGAATACTTTGATGGCGGCATGACGAGCAACAACCCAATAATTAGGGTTAAAGATGAGGTGGAACAAGAGCTCGACTCCCCGCAGCCGAGGTGTGTTGTTTCTATCGGCACTGGGAAAGTTGATAAAGCTGCGGAAGACCGTAGTCTTTTGCGGAAGTTTGGGAAATGGGTGACGGGTGGGTTCGGGTTGATAGGGTGGACTCTCTTGGCATTGGCTACCGATACGGAAGCGAAACATTTGGAGATTTTGAATGATGATAATAACAGGGAGTTCCGGAAGAACTATTACAGATTTAATGTTGAAGGTAATATGGGTAGTATTGGGCTGGATGAGTGGAAAAAGCTACCTGAACTCCGCCACGCAACTGATGAGTATATTGATACCCCAAGTATTAGGGATACGATAATCCAGTGCTCACAGAAATTGTAATTATATTATTTGCGCTGCTAGCAATAGGGTAGTAGTCTCAATAACTATATGCACTAACTTCAATTTCTATTATAAATTATTTACTAACTCGAGCTATGGAGCAAAGATATATTTCTATTATTTCTTTGGTCTTGATATCTAGATCTTAGCTGTCATAGGTGACCGGGATATTTGAATTTCTGTCTGCGCTTATATATAATTTTTTCATTCTTGTGTTCTAATTTGGCTATATATATGTACTTGAAAAAATTAAAGAAGAAATGGTATATGAGAAATTATATTGTAAAGCCCAGTATAAGATTAATTTCGGGACTTGTAACCTACATATTAGACTAGAAGTTTATTGCATCTATCTACCTACAGTCTTTATTACAAGAATTATTCCTGTAACTATGGCTGGCGCTAGGGTAAATTTTTAGGATGATACAGTATGCTACTTAAACAGGTACTTTAACTAGGGCCAGCTCTATTATCATGGAGTAGCCCCCAAGCACAAACCTCACTATTCTACACTTACCCACCTTTCACCCTCTCCATCACTGTCAAAACCTCGAAAGATCCCTACACCCATACCACCACCAACAACGATCCCCGCACAAACCCCTTTATCAAATCCTCCCGCGAAACCCACCTCCCCAACCCCCTCAACCCCCCCTAATTCACTTTCACAAGTAATCACTCGTTCTGGCCTCACTACACCTAATGCCTCTAGCATGAACGCAGACGATGTGATGCTGCTTGCATCAAACCAGACAACCGACTCCTCTTCCGACTTCATACCTCTATCTTGATGAGTAAAACTAACTATAAGCCGCTGCCCAGTAGGATCGATCGCCATGGATTGAACAACCCCGCCGTATCCACCACTACGTATAGGATGGGGAGTATAATATTGCGTAGTTTCTCCAGCACCAAGTCCAGTCACATCCTCTCCCAATGGCCCAATAGTAGGCGGGAATACAGTATACTCCGTATCTAAACTCCCAACATGTACGGCTCTCATACGATCATACACCCCGCAATAATCACCAAGAAACTTCCCGGTCGCTCTAAGAGCCTTCTTATATATTCGTCTACCATGATAATGTGATGATCTTTTAAACGTGAAAGATTCATGGACGGGTGTATTGGGCACCGAAGACGCAGATGGAACAGAGGCCTTAAGGACCGAGTCAGGGACTAAACGGAATATATGGACTCCTGGTTCATCCCGAACAGATACAACAAATGTCGGGAACGACCCATACTGTCGACTATCCGTATCCAGCAGTGAAGGAACTAATAATATTTGTCCAACACCCCCTCCCGCAGATACCCCCGCAAGAATACCCGGATAGAACTCGACGGGGTGCGAGTCAATCGTGATACCGCCCGCTCCGTTTTCCCTCACTCGAAGATAAACTACCAGCCCGCTCTCCATCCCAGCAATTAATGTGGTGTCAGCAGTTTCAAGCTGATATCTAGTCTCTAGGTCCTCCTCACCCCTAAGTGGGACCGATCTCACACCTGGCGGGACACCCCAGGTTAGGGCGGTACACTTTGCCGCCACCGCCAGTAATGCAAAGTGAGGCAAAACACGGAACGAAGTCTCCAACGTAACGTTATAGACCCAGACACCACCCATTGTCGTACCCACAGCTAGATGTTTGCCACTCGGCGAAAACGCCACTACCGTCACCCCACCAATAAGTCTCTCCTGTGTTCCAAGACTATTCTTCACCAGCTCAACACGCTCAAGCGTTGCTTTGGCACCTTCCCGTCGTGCATCTTTCGCCAGGAGATCTTGTGTCCCTGGAGAGAGGTGGGTGCTAAAGAATACCGGTCTACGGGTGGAATGTTTCATGGATGGCTGTGAGCTACGATAGCCAAACGGCGATCCTGATAACTGCGAGGGGGAGCGAACAGGGGTAAACAGTGACCCGAGAGCCTTCTCAGGTTTACTTGTTAAAGTCCATGACCCCGGAGTCGTAGCAGAAAGGTCAAGTGTCCAGATGTCGACGCAGCCTGTATCCATCCCCACAGCCAACTGATTCGCCCCATTAAACGCAAGGGAAGTAATCGTTAAATCAGCCGGAGAGTCAGCTGCACACATGTAGTAATCCAGAAAAACATTTGTGCGTAGGTCAAACAAATGTATTCTTGAGAATGTCGTTGAGAGTGCTAGAATCTGGATACTAGGGTGGAAAGCAATATGCTCGATTTTCTCCTCCCCACTTCGTTTCTTATTCCACGTTCTAGATGAAGGCGTCCCAAGAAGGGTACTGAGCCTACTACGCTCCTCGTGCAGTGGCCAACTGGTGAGCAGGGGATTAACTATGCTGAGACTGTGACCGAGAAAATACTTCAGCAGCAGATCACCAGGTGTGCTGCGAAGCCTTTGAACTGTGTAGTACGCATCGGTGCTGACGATTCGTATGTATTCAAGGTAATAAAGCAGCCTCCAAGGCCCTAACCATGGTGGGAGTGAGTCCCTAGCTAGTAGCACAGACGCACAATGCCGGATACGTGTACTATAGAGGGGCGAGGAGGCCTTAAGGACGATGAGGGGCGCATGTTTTTTCTTATCAAAGTTTGTAGGGAGAGTGTCCGTTTGTGATACTGGGTCTATGATTAGTCGTGGTTATGGAAGTACGGGGAAAGGGAAATGATATACAGATTACTCCATCTATCTCTACAACACTTGTTGATTTCGGCTCCTCTAGATTCTTGAAGCTTGAAGACATGGTGGGTGGACAGTGGTGATGATGCGCAGGCGGAGGGTAGAGGAGGTGCTAGCTCTGGCTAATGTAGGTGTAAATGCGAAGGTTCTAAATCGGGGGGGCTCTTTCACTCAGACAAAGAATGTCTCCTGCAGCGACCAGAATACTCCCCTTGCCTCAGACGTGCTATGTAAGATTAAAAGTACTACCATAAAATTCATTTTTTATAACTTATATGGATTAAATAAAAATATTGTTAAGCCAGTCATTTCCAGGCGCCAAACACCAATATCTATCTATCATACAGTAGTATATCTCGGACCTTCTAAAAAGTCTTCTGAAAAATAAAACTAACCTCCTTCCCTTCCCCATCCCTCACTATTCTTGTTAACAACTCATCTTCGATACTAACCTCATTGTACTCCTCGTCTCCCTTCTTCTCATCGCAGACTAGACTACTAGCCAACACATGCGAATACTCCATCAGTGCACTCAGCTGCGTGCCCTTAGGAGGTTTCTTCATAATCGTCATTCTCTCCTTCTCAATCTTCTCCACATCAACCTCACTCGCCTTCATGAGCCCCGGGAATTTTGGCAGTTCATCGTCCTCATCGTCCTCACCCTCCCCTTCAGCAGGTGAGTCAGGAGGTCCAGCGATATAACCTTTTCCTTCGCAATTACATCCGAGAAGATCATGGGTCTGACACACGGTTTCCGTGTCTAGACTAAATAGATCCCTTAGCTCATCTTGCGTGAAACTACTTGCCGTTGACTTCTGATCCATGACTGAGTCCGCAAGCCCAGTCTTTGTAAGCTGCCGCTGATAGATCTTTTCGTCGAAGCATCCTGTCGTCAACATTCTGTAAATCTTAACCTGCCTCTTCTGACCATCCCTGTGGATTCGTGCCATCGCCTGTGCATCAGTTGCTGGATTCCAGTCGAGATCAAACAACACCAGTCTAGACGCGCCGATGAGATTTATCCCTGCGCCTCCAGATTTTGCAGACAACAAGAACGCGAATGCAGTTTTACTGTCGCATCTGTTAAACTTATCTACTAGCTCTTGTCTTTTATTCGTCTGCGTTTTCCCATCGAGTCTTAGGAAGCTTAGTCCACGACTACTCAGGAGGTTTTGTAGAAGGTCTAATGTGCTCGTGTAGTTTGACACGATAACAATCTTCTCGTTCGTCGTCTTAAATAGCGTGATCAACATTCTATCTAGAACGCGAAACTTTCCACTATGGGAGCTGCTTCTTGATTCCAAGAGCTTTGGGTTTACTCCCGCGAGAAGGGATTTGACAGTTTCGTTAGTCTCCTTGCCGGGTTTTTCAGCAAGGAGACCAGGGGAGTTGCAGAGCTTCTTGAGCATGGTGATAAGAAGGAGGGAGGTATCGGGGGAGCGGTAACAGCTTTCAAAAGAGGGGGAGTCGATAATGGATTTGTAGACTTTTAGTTGCTTGGGACTGGGACGGCAGAATACTACATATTCTGTTTTTGGCGGGAGGTATTCAGATAGGATCTCTGCTGTCCGACGGAGAACAAAGAGCTTGGTTAGACGGGCGAGCTATCACCCATATTAGTATTATAAGGTGGTTAGCGATGAAATTGAATACGGACCTCATCACCACGAGCTTTG
The DNA here is from genome assembly GCA_033030425.1 of Verpa conica. Classification (NCBI taxonomy): domain Eukaryota; kingdom Fungi; phylum Ascomycota; class Pezizomycetes; order Pezizales; family Morchellaceae; genus Verpa; species Verpa conica. The sequence goes on along the minus strand of JAUFSD010000002.1, from coordinate 1,048,091 downwards.
CCTTTCTCTACGTCCTTTTTTGAAGCCCCCGGCTGGCGACTCTTGACGATCGGGTTCTCAAATTCCTTCTTGAAGGTCTGATAAGTCTCGAGCAAACCAGGATTGACAAAATCCACCATGATATAAAACTCGTGTAAATCATTCTGCAGCGGTGTACCACTAAGGATAACCCTCCTCTTGGTATTCAGCCCTCTAATCGCCATCGCACTCTTATTCTTCTCGGTCTTGAGCCTGTGTCCTTCATCCGCAATTACAATGTCAATATTTGTATTCTTCAGCTCGGCCTGCACTTTCTGTAGTTTCTCATAGCCGATTATCATCATGTTGTAGACCTTCCCGTGTGTAAAATCACGAATATTTGACTTGGAATCTACAACAAAGACCCCAATACGCTCCTTCCCGAGCCATTTTTTAAACTCTTTCCTCCAGTTATTGATAAGCGTAACCGGGCACACGATGAGCGCCTTCTTAACAACAGGGGCAGACCCATAAATCGGATTCTGCTCTACACTATATCAGTATTTTTTTTTTAAAAAAAGCCACAAAATTTAGTGATGCAAACATACTCAACAACGTCCAAAGTAATGCAATCGTCTGCAACGTTTTTCCCAGTCCCATCTCATCTGCCAAAATAGCACCTTGCCCATCAAACTCTTTCATCCCCATGACGGCCTCGTAAAGAAATTTAACCCCCTCCCTCTGATGCGGCCTCAGGTGGTGCGAAATAAAAGGGTCCACAACCACATCAACGAAATCCTTCCCATCCTTAGGCGGTCTCATCATTACAAGCGCTCCCTCTGCCATCGGGTCATGCCGCGGCGTTGGCGTCTTTCCATGCGTATTCGCCACCACCGTCGAGCTCAACAGCGGTGTCTTAAACTTCGTACCAAAAAACCCCGCTGCAGACACAGCCTGGAAAGTCTCGGGCGCCTTCACTGATGGGGGGAGAGCTTTCAAGAATGGTCGGCCGGCCATGAACTCTTCTCGGGAGAGGACAGAGTCGATCTCGACGTCTTTACCACTGATAGAGATGAGTTCTCCGAGGGTGGGGAGGGTCTTCATCATTGTTCGGCCCATGTCTTTACCAGTGGTGTCCTGCAGGATTGCAAATCCGCCGCTGACGGAGAGAATGCCGTCGCCGTCGAAGGTTTTGTGTTTCTTTGTTGTTTTCTTGCGCCATAGGACATTGTAGTAACTTTCTGATGGTGGTTCATTGGTGAATCCTACTGTGGGGGTAGGAGAGGAGGAAGAAGCTGTTGGGGTAGGGTTACGGACAAGGAGTAATGGCTTCCTACTCGTGGTGGTAAGTTTGAGTGTTCGGGACCCTTGTGAAGATGCGGATGAAGTCGAGGTAGGGAGAGTAGAACCGACACGGGGTTTCTTGGCCGGAGGTTCATCTTCGGGGGCTGCTGTGGGCTTACGGAGGAGCGGAGGGACGAATTTCTTTCCAAACATTGCGGGCGTGGGTAATGGGTGGTGATGGGTGGTGGGGGAAGACGCGTATGGTCGCGTTGGGACGTGCAAAGTGGTTGGGGGGACGCGTTTGAGAGTGCCAAGGGGATCCTGGGGCTGATCACTGATCACTAAGGAGTTTGCCGGAATTCGTATTAGAGCCTCTACACTTGCCCCGAAATGTCATCTCTAAGATAGAAGGGCATATGCAAGTACAAGTTCTTACTGCTATTTGCATTGCATCAACGATTTCAGAAGATCAAGTGAGGGTACATTCAGCTGCTAGATTTATACGACACCGGATTTGTCAATAGATATCCAGCCATTGAGAGCAGAGAGGCACATTTGCAATTGAACCAACGGGGACATATGGCGCGTAGATAGTCATGCCCTTGGTGTCTCTTGCCATTGGAGCGTTTAGTATAATACTGATGTGGTGATATAGTGTTGGTAAGGGGTGGAGGTTCTACTCTGAAGGAGGTTTCCCCCGGTCCTACATGTACTAGCATGTACTAGTATGTAGAGTACATACTCTAGATTTTGACAATTACTCGGCGTTGCCCTGAGCAGAGATTCCTGGCATGATTTTCCACCAATCCCGTAGGACTCTGCTTTACTCTACTTATCCCGGGTATAAGATCGGGATTCAACGACAGTGGAGAAATAGTAGTGCCAAGGTTCGGGGAAGCTGTTCCTCGTATGAAGCTTGTTGTAGTACGGAACAGAAAAGAAACGAGGCCCGGTTCGAATTGGAGCCGAGTTTCGTTAATCGAATCCAGTCTCCCGGGACGCTTCCCCCTCTGTCTTTGCCGTATCAGCACGGTGGGGGATAGTCGAATATAGATATTGGTCCTTGACGATGTTCCGATCTCGGGAGGAGCGGGTAGGCAGCTTAGTGGGGGGGAGGGGTCCTCTACTCGCGTTTGGCACAGAGTGCTTATTTTTGACATGAAACCGTCTCAGGTTGTGTAGCTTGGTTGATGTCCCCCCACTGGACCCTCCGCCCGGCATGTTTTTAGGGGTATTTTCTTACTTTTTTCGCCTTTACTTGGTTGGCGCCGCAGCGAGCTGGTGCTGAGTCGAGTCTTAAGGATATCCCCGACGGCGGGGGAGGAGGGCGGCTTGGCTCTGGCGGAAGTTGGCTGGCTTGGCAGCCCGGTTTGAGTGGGTCTCAGTTCATCGCCCCTCGCTTCCATCTCCGCCTCTATCGCGTTAATTTGGAGTCAATACATAGACACAGTGTGTGCTTGCCCTCCCTTTCTTTCTTCTCCCTCTTTTCACGGGATCTCTCGCAGTTTCTACTCCACCTTTCGTTATTTTGTGTGGAGGAGAAGGAGGAGTTTCTCATCTCTGTTTTTTATTATTATTATTTTACTTTTTATCTATTGAAGATTATTGTGATTCCGTTTACTTTTTTCTTCTTCTTCTCTTTCTCTTTCCCTTCCCTTCTCTTCTCCCAGTGATCGGGTTGCGTGTCTGTATCTTTGCATTGCGGCTGCTTTTGTGTTTCTATTTTTCCCTGACTCGCATTGCCCCCTGTCCGCCAGTGGTGGTGCTGGGCGTTGCTTGGTGCTGGTGCTGCTCTTGTGCTGTGCTGTGCTGTGCTGTGCTGCCTGTTTTCTGCTGCTGCTACCTACTACCTACCTACTCCACTGCTCCTGCTTGCTGCTCACGCTCCCCTGTCCACACTCCGCACTCCGCACTCCTCTCGCCTGATTCCTGTCCCGCCACTTATCTTCAGGGTCCATCATCACATTCCATTCATCACCTCCATACTAGACACTACACTGCACATAGCATACACACCATACTCGTGCCCATACCCGCACCCATACACACCCACCATACGCATACACTTATAGGACACACTCGCTCGGGACACAGACACAGCATAGACGCTCGCCCAAGATAGTCCATCTAAGACATCCAACCACAACCAACGACTATATCACGACACCTACGACCACGACACACAACGATCTACACAACACCTACTCTTGTCCCCCCCCCCCTCCTCAACCCTCCCTCTCTCTCTCTCCACTCCACTTCTCCCAAAATGACAGTCATCAATCAGCGCTCTCGTCTAAAAGACTCTTCCCCACAACAAAAGTACACAGGCACACCATACTACAATTTCCCTTCCCTCCCAACACCTTCGACTCCATCTTCAACCTCGGAATCGGGCCAGGGCGTCTTGATAGGCTTACTATCAGCATTTGGGTCTGCAGCCCTTGTAGCGCTGATATTTGCAATCATCTACTTTTTCAGATACACCTCTCGCGGCCGAATCTTTCTTGACCGGATAGGCAGACCCGGCGAATATGATGACGAACAAGCGCTTGCTCGTGAGGAGGCTGATGCGCTTGAGGAGATGGACGAGATCTCAAGGCAGGAGTACCTCAGGGCGAAAGGTATCTATCTCCCTACTTCGGATATCCGCGGTTGCAGCAGGACGAAAAAGAGACTGAAAAACTGACATGAAATTTGGGTTTTATAGCATTCATAGAGGCAAATCCCCCAGATTCGGTTCCGACTGATATATCACTGTCGCAGTTTCTTGCGATCCAGGAAAAGGGCGTATCCGCGTGGGAGTTCGAGGCTGAGCTGGAGATTGCCAATTGCTTTGTCGAGGCCAGGACCGAGATCGAGTTTTACGACTCGGTATGTTCCGTTCAGAGTAACTTGCCGGTGCCGAAGCAGAATGAGGTTTACTACTGGGAAGCGAAGCTCTATGACAAGCCCGAAAATACTCTTGTATCAATTGGCATGACTACGAAACCGTACCCCATGTTTAGATTACCTGGTATGTACCATCTTCTCTTTGGCCACCCAATGAGATTCCGTTCTAACACAACCTAGGCTGGCATAAACACTCAATCGCATACACATCCCTCGGCCAACGCCGCCACAACCAGCCATTCCAGGGCAGCTCCTATGCCCCATCATATCACCAAGGTGACGTCATCGGTGTCGGCTACCGTCCCCGCACTGGTACCATCTTCTTCACCCGTAACGGTAAAAAACTCGACGACGCAGCACACGGTCTCAAATCACTTAACCTGTTCCCCACAATCGGTGCCAATGGCCCTGCGTCTATCCATGTTAACTTTGGTCAGCTCGGATTCGTGTTCATTGAAGCCAACGTGAAGAAATGGGGTCTCGCCCCAGCATCTGGATCCCTCGCACCCCCACCACCATATGGCTCTGAGCAAGGTAGTATATTATTAGAGACCGGACAGAGAGGCCAAACACCAAGTGGATACTTTGAGCAGCCACACCCACCACCACCACATACACGCGGTCGCAGCAGTAGCACGCTCCACACAAATGTCAGAGTTGGTGCTGGCGCGCCTGGGTCCTCAGCTGTATCGCCTACGTCGCCGGGCCCCCAGAGAAGCCCTACAGATATATCATTAGCGAATATCAACTTTGACAACACGCAGCGAGTACATCGGGATTCTAGTCCACCCCCAGACTACAGCTCTCAATCGAGCTCGGCTAGTAGCAGTAGTGATGAGAGCGATGAGGATGCAAGGAGACGCCATGATAGGGAAGGGGACCGAGAGAGATTGTTAGGGCTTGGGAGAAGATCTCCAACACCAGCGTATGGCGATATTGTCAGAGAGGGTAATGGCATCGGTGGTCGAGGTCGAAGCGGAAGTGCGCCGGCGGGCCCGAGTGGTGGTGGGTTTAGGGTATTTTAGATTGAATAAGGCTTAAAAGCTCAAGACTTTGTGAATTGGGATGTTTGGGGGCGAATATTTTTTTTTAGGGGGTTATTTTTTTCTTTTCATGAAAATAGGTTCTGGACACATTTCTCTTTCTCTTTCTCTCTGATGGCTGGCATTTGTTTGGATTTTGAATTTGGGGCTGGTTCTTATATTTGGTTTTGGTTTCTTTATATTGGGTTTGGCGCAGGTACTAAGATTGGTACCGGATACCTGCGCGAGGGAGTTGCTGCTAGCTTTCTCTACATTCCTTCAACCTACTTTCCTTTCTCTGGATATGACCCTTGGGGAGTGGGGTAAGGGTGGGGTAGGATCGGTATAGCTTAGTACGGATATATCGCGCTATCTTAAATTTGCGTTTATCACTGGGAAAAGGCATACACTAACGAATTCATCTTCCTTCTTGTGTCTACTCGCTATCTTATCTCCTTTATCTAGTTATTTATGGATGGTGTAGTCTGGAGTGAGTTCTCTGGAGCGATTTTTTTTTTGTTGTTGGTTTGGCTTGACACTCTCGTACAGACCTTTCATGTCTCTCGATTTTGTTGGTGGTGTTGACTACTTACCTCCACACACTCTCTTCTCTCCCATTTTCTTATGTATGTCAGCCGGTCGACACTAGGTCGTAGGGTAGTCTGGACTCGTAGCTGGTGATAGAAATGATATGGGTCGACTTTTTTAGGCGTATATCTTGTAGATATAGCATCGTATATGCGTGTGAGATATACCCTTAGTTCAGGGCTAGCGGGATCTTTTTTTTTTTTTTTTTTTCGGAGTTGGAGTTTTGCTTGGAGGTGAGGGGGTAAATAATTGCTAGTTGCTGAGCATAGTAGTTCTTGTATTCGATTTATAAATCCAGTTCATTTTCCATGCCAGATATTAGTACTGTTTATGATTTCCCCAAGGTTAGGATGACGTGCAAAAATATTATTAGCGGTGGTAGGCGAGAAAGGAGGGTTAACTAAACATGAGAGGGGGGGCAGATGACCCGCCAATCTTCTAATAACATATGCACCCATTATCTAGTACTTCTTCATAATCGGTGCGGTGAGGCAGTGATGTGATGAACCGGTAATATCCGTCTCGTGCTAAGTTCTGGAAGGCAAGAAACTTCTCCCGCATGTAAGTGGATCCCCACATTCCAGACGTTTCACCAGCGTACAAAGTGTATTTCTAGTTAGAAATTACACTAGACGGGTATTTCTCTCTCAGTATTTACCAGGGTAGACTACAACACCGCTTGTGCGGTGTAATGGAAAGTTTTTATTTCGGGGTTGATGCGCAGAACCCTGTCCCGTGCCATCTTCTAGAACAATGCGATGGAAGAAGCTTATTCACATGTCACCTAGGGCTCATGCAAGACGGGGCAGATGGGGGGGGGGGGGTTGAGAGGTTCTTAGCTTGAGATGGTGTTTTACAGGTGGTCGTAGATCGCATGGATCCGTGGTACGTATTTAGGTAGTTATGGTGATTGGTGAAGAAGCTGCCTGTGAATTTTTTTACCTCATGCTGATAATGATACTTGGTGTAGAAATAGCTGAAGTGCTGTAAGTGATGTTACAATGACCCTGATCCTTTTTGGAGGGGGCTGGGTAGATGATACCTTTCCTCTCGCTTCGTCAAATACCTAGCTATTTTTTTAAGGTACCAGAGAGCTGCCTATCCCCTGGTTCCCACCAGGGGGCTTCGATTGAAAGAAACAACGGCAGTTATGATCTCGTTTGACAGTTCCTAGAATGAAGTTTGTAGTAAATACATGTAAGTCCTGTATCAGGAAACAAGGGCAGGTCGCCGGTGAAATGCATCTAAAACCACAGCGGCCATTTAATATATGCACGCCGCACGGGAGTCAAGGCAATTGCTCCAGGATATTTTTTTGGAGTTGAGCGGAGGTTACCAGGACATGGAAAGTCTGTGTCACCGTGTCAGCTGCAGATCAGATCATGTGGAAGACTTCTCGAAGCCTTCCTCTTCGGGTCATCACTGATTCAGTCTGAATGCTGGACTAGTTTTTGCTCACTGATGGCGGAGTTGAGGGCTTGCGACTGTTTACATAGGAACGGGACGGTTGCCGTTAGACCACTGCCATAGCCCTCTAAATGATTCACTAAGTCACTGAAGAACACGCATGCGGGACGCCGGGAGATGAGTGATATGAAAAAAGTAACTACTTCATGTAGAAGACAGGCAAAATAAATCGGCCAGGTTTAGAGGTTGATGCCTAGAAGTCCTAGGAAAGCCCTGGAAAACATATGTAATAGCCCGGGGGAAGAAGACATAAGACCTCCCGGGGGTTAGGTATGTCCCGGCATTTAGCCCCCAGCGTCTTATTTCCTGATGTGGAGCTGTGTGATAATGGAATCGATAATTAGATACCTATTGTAGCCTACTTTAACATCGGTGTCTTAATTACTCCCGCACGTTACTCTATCTACTGAGTATGAACTGAGGGCAAATGAGCCCCAGCTGAGTTAAATTCCCGAAAACTCTATTCTTGAGTGATTTTTTATCCATTAATTAGGTAGATGAGTACGTTAATATTAATATAATGGCGAAGTCGGGGGAGATATCCTGTAAAAAGCCTGAAGATCAATGCCTCTACTACATAGATGTATGCTTAAGTATACATAATTGTGAAACGGAGTCGACCATATGATATTCCAAGATCTTAAATCGATCCTACAAATCTCTAATCCCCTAGGTGCTAATTGTGTTGCACGTACATACCTAGCTAAACAGAACTCTAAATATTACAGTGAACCACGTGTGCCCGGATAAATTGGCGGCGAAGACTCTTGCTGACAGCTATGGGGTCAGGCAGTAGGTCATGAAGCTTACGAAGTCTTACAGTAATATAATAATGCCATGCAACCACTACTTATGTTAGACTACCCCTGGGTAAGCAAAAGACTATTATGTTTATACCTATGGTTGTGTACAACTTAAACTGCAGAGAAACCTCAAAAAGATAGAATAACACTCCCGAGGCTTGGATAATATAAAGTAAAAAATTTGAGGAATATCCATAAATGGAATCAGTCATGTATGCATTAGAATACTACACACATAGTGGTCAACTGATTTGTTTCCACTTGCGTGGTTCGTTTGAGATCTCGAGAGTGAGGTATGAGACTTTTTGCAAGTCAGCTATAACACTCTTTCCGGCCTAAAAATATTAATATGTATTAGTATACCGTAAGTATTATTGACTCAGGTTGGTCATTCCCTATGAAAGGGTAGTTAATCATGCCACAACATGATCTATGTATTTGCTAGATGCTACGTGTCTCAGTTGTGAAATCCACTCATGGCTCAGACTAATGGCTCGTGATCCAAGGCAACATTACCTTATACAAGGTATACCGTTGTCAAATAACTTGCTATATCGAATCCAAGGAATTAATACGAAAGAACTGCGTTGACATTAATACTAGAGTGAGGAGTAAACAAATGGTTCAAGTCCCTAATATAATGTGTTGAAATTGATATTGAAATTCTAGAGACTAATTTAAGACCGGACCGATCAGCCAGGTACACAGAACTTGTTGTCGCCCTAAGTCCGAGAAACTGACTGGTTTGCGCTAGGAACGCCCGCAGAAAATTCCAGGGAGAAAAAGCGCCAAGTCTCAAATTTTTGCTCTCCCACTAAAGGAATACACACATATTCCCCACATTATGATTTTCTTTGGAACTATGACGATAGTGATGTGTTGATAAAGTGCTGGATCGCACGGTCGGTATAAGTGACAAGGTTACCCCAGTGCCTACTAGGCTCCAAAATTCAGTACATTGACCATAGCGTTAAGACTGCTGTTCAAACATCTAGAATGTTTTATTTGGGTGATCAGCCCCGCCTTCAGAAACAAACGGTGAAAGACCATGGGTGGTAGGTATTCGCGGTATTTGGGGCTTGGTTTAACACAGTCTCGGATGCGTGGCTCATTGACCCAGCTGAGGTGGCGCGTGCATCTCAAGGCACGATACCTAGATGATCGATGGTACCTCTGCATGAATTCTGCAGATAGGTTTTTAGCGATACCGCCCCCAAGCTGCTGTACGCGCTCACAACACCAGCTCCCTGCGCTGATGGGGAGGTCGCCCGGGTTGAACATCGGGGGCAACATAGTTATGTGGGCTAGATTGAGAATTGTGTCCCCCTCGCTGGGGGGCTTTTTGCTCATGTGCTTCATACAGTTCCTTTCGAGTTGCAGCTTTCTTAAACTCCTGGACTTCCCACCTCTTTTGCTATTTAGTGCTCAGCAGTCAGTGAGATTTCACCTTTCATACTTTCCTGTATCAGAGGGTTTTCAGCTGCCAATATCCCCCCCAGATAGTCGCTTAGGTACCTAAAGTTGGCTCGACCATTCTTTTTGTTGATGAGCCGGACTTGGAGCCGAGTTGTCACTTCTCGCCACGGGTCTGCGTTCCTGTTTTCTCGCCCCTGATCTGGTAACACAGCGGTACATACCTGTAGGGAGCTTGGAGGCCGGGTTGTCTTGTGCTTTACGTCGACGTCGCTATTCCCAGTAGCAGCAGACAAACATCTTTCCCAGAGTACAACAAGCTTGTGAAGGACTGAAGGGAAAGGAAACCAAAGGGGATAGAAAGGCAGAAGATAATTAAGAGCACAGACAGCCGGTAGAATAAGCAAAGGGAGCACATCTGATCTTTCTCACTACGCCCCATCTCTCCGCCCACACTTGGTCAAACTCGCACACCACCTAAAATTCTACGTTTTCTCAGAAATCTGCAGTACTCACCAACCACTCTCTCCCGCCGAGTCCTAACAGGACTTCTAGGACCCACCACAGGTACCAAACGCTTGTTCGCGACTTCCGGAGTCTCACCTGTGACCGGCCGTGTGTGTGTGTGTGTGGTGTGTGCGTGGGAGTGTGTACGTGCTGTGCCACCAGACTCCCGTTATCTTTTTAATATTCCCTTTATCCCCCCAACCCCTTGCAAAGCTTCTCCTAGTCCCCTTTCCTTCATCCCATTCAATTCTAAAGTGGTGGTTCGGATCCCCCATTTTTCCGTTTATCATAAGCGTCTCTCCCATTCGCGCGGATCCTCTGCTAGCAACGCATAAGCCACTCCGTACGGGTTTCCGCAGTAATATCCACCAACAGGCCATATTGCATCTGCGATCTACAATCTCACAGCACGACAAACAGATTACGGCTATTACTTCTATAGCAAAAAAAAACATTTTTTCTTAATTTGGTAGTGGCACCGAATCCTCAAAAGGAAGTGCTGAAAGAGGAAAAAGTCACTAGGAAAACAATAGGGTTTTCAAGCTGGCGGTTCCAAGCAATGACGAAGGATCTCCTGCTTTCCAGGTCATTGTGCTAGTGAGATACCCCTCTCCCCACAATAAAAGTTACAAAGTTTAGGATACTGATCTGATCGTTGTTGGTTCGGGTATCGGCAGGGATCAGCGGGAGGTCCGAGCGAGGGCAACGTCTCTGGATATTTAATTCGATCTACGGCTACGGCCTGGGCTAAAGGTTCGCTGCTTGCTGTTGATGCGGGGACCCATTTGGCGGGGATTATACGAATCCTCGAAGAGCATAACGGCTCTTGGAATGTCGATTCTCCAGGCACTGATATTACCTCGATGACAATGTCAGACTCACCTAGTAACGGCGTGGCAAAGAGACCATTTCCTTTTATGGGTGCAGATCTGCCTTGCAATACTCCACGTGCAAATGCCGTATATGTCACTAGAGAATTGGTCTCGACATACTTGATAACTCACCCACACCTAGATCACCTCTCGGGCCTCGTCATTAACACAGCGGCTTTTACCCAAACAAAATGCCCAAAGAGATTAGCGTCTTTACCATCAACAATTGAGGCTATCAAAACCCATATTTTCAATGACGTTATCTGGCCCAACCTTTCAGATGAAGGGTGTGGGGTAGGGCTAGTCACATACCAACGTCTACCGATAGCTACATCGGAATATGTGGAGGTTAGCAAGGGCTTGAGTGTACAAGCTTGGCCTATATCGCATGGACATTGTATGAACACCCACTCCCATCGAGGGAGTACTAGTACAGGAGTAGATAGGAGCCCAGGTGGTACGGTGAAGAAGATATGTGTATATGATTCAGCAGTGTTTTTCATCAGGGACGAGGCTACTAAAAAGGAGGTGATGATGTGGGGGGATGTTGAGCCAGGTTTGTTCGCTCTAGCTCCTTAGTAATTTTTTGGTTTCTAGTTTTATTTTTTTGCTAATCTTAGGCGTGTTTTCTGCTAAAGATTCATTGTCACTTTCACCGAGGAATCATCCTGCATGGGACCAGGCAGCTATTCGGTTTCATAGAGGAGTACTGAATACCATCTTTATCGAGTGCAGTTACGACTGCTGTCAACCAGATCAAGCGTTGTATGGACATCTTAACCCGCCACACCTTTTTGAAGAATTAGGGGCTATGGCTCAAAGGGTCTTGGATTTACGAGCACAGGAGGAAAGGGAGAGGCGTGAAAGACTTAAAAGGAAACGTATGAGCCAAGCGTACATAGGTGATGATCTGGATTTCATGACGAAGAGACCGCCAAATCACTCTGGAAAAATTCTGCAAGAAAGCGGGGATCAGTACCAGTGGAGCCATGAGAAAATCGAGGCTGGGGGAAATGATCATGTAAATGGGATAGTGGGCGGTGATATGAACGGTAGTCGCCGCAGCTCAAAAAGTTCCAAACATGGATCAAGAACTCCTGATTCAAGGAAAGGCATAAATCTTGACCCAGACTATCTTTTACCACAACTCTCGCCAAAATCTCTGGGAAATGGGAGTCATGGATTTGATATAATTGGTATGGCCATAGGGCAAACACCGGAAGAAATAACACCATTATCAAAACAGCATCTTCCTTCGTCAGCTGCTATACCCGCAGGGATACTGGGACATACACCGCTGAAAGGACTGCATTTGGTTATTACGCATGTCAAAGACACTCTTGAAGATGATGTTGACGTGGCAGAAAATATCCTTGCAAGCCTAGAACGACTTGAAAAGGACAAAATGTTTGGCTGTACATTTTCGCTCAGTGAACAAGGCGGCACTTTTTATTTTTAAACCGCTGATGGTGCTATAGCGCGTGCTTTTAGCAGCCTTGGAAAGATTCCTTCCTTGCTTTTGACCTCCCATATCACATCTGTGGTAATGGGTAGGCGTCTTGGGGTTAATCCTTAAGTCAGGCTCATGAATAATGATATTTCCTTCTTGCTTGTTTCGATCAATTTTCTATATTTTATAGTCTTTCCTACTTTGTTTTTATTCTCTTCTGGAGTTTTCTTGTGCTCCTTCTTGGTTTTATTCTTTTTTAGCCTGCGTGGTTATCTTTTTCGGTGGCATAATGCCCTTTTTTCCCCTCAAAAATTTCCCTCAATTGATATCTTCTCTTTAGGTTGGAAGTTTGCATCGAGATTTTTAACTTTGGTTTCTTATGCAGAGCGGCTTTTTCGGGAAGTTCTTTTGGTCTCCATGGTTGGGTCGGGTGTTTTTATATCTTTTGATTTAGTTGGGGAATTAGTGTTGTTTCGTTAGTTGGAGTGAGTGGGGAATTAGATGGTGTGCTCTTGTATTTGAGGGTGCGATTTGCGACACTTTTCTCTTTGGCCGCTCTTAGTCCTGATTGGGGTATATATCAGCAGGGCAACATTTACTGTTTCTATATGGGGGTATGGGGTAGGGTAGCTTGGGTCTTGGATTGTACAATATACCGGTTTTTCGTAATGTATTATATTCAATGACTTGTACAAAAAAATTTCCCTTTAACTAGCCTAGATAATTGATGGTGCCCACTGTCACGTGGTTAAAACACTTACCCCTTTTATTTGTGATGTCTCACCCATACTATCTCGTGTATCCCTTAAGGTGGTAAAAAATGCTGCCCCCCTTGTGTAACAGCTAGTCATGTCTTTGGCTTGAGTGGCGGTCCAGTAAAGAGTGTTTTTTGGAGTAGTTCCCCCTAACCCTTCCCCTAACCCAGAAAACCGGTCAGACCCTGATTGGTAGGAGGCCAAAAACCCATACACACTACCCAGTCTATCCTGCTGGCATAGCGATAATTTCAGCCCCCACAGAAATGGGGCAGCAATGACACGATAAGGGATAAGAAAAATGAAAAGGAACCCTTACCATGATAAACCGAGAGGCTTCTGTTCCGAGCGATATACTACGACCCAAATGATGGGTCCTTCCTCTGGGGAAATAGTAATGAATCTAATTATAGCTGGTCTGGGCGGGTTTACACCCGCTTTTGTCCTAGCCGCCAAAGGCTAGATAAACCGAAGTCATGTGAGTTGAAAAATTCGCCTTGGATCTCTCCATTGGTCCAATTATATTTCCCTCTGGTTGCTGCAAGGTGAAGTGTGATGATTCCTTTTTGTGCGATTTGAACCCCCCCCCCAATTGTTGATATTACAATGGCATCCCTTTCCCCCTTACATTCAATGAACCTAGCTTTCTAGGTAAGTATAAACCGAAATCTTGGATATCAGGAGCCCTAGGGGAATATCTGCTGGTCTCATCGTTGGCCCGGGTTAAGAATGTATGTATTTTAGTATTAGCTTGGATAAAGTCAGCCACATTCACTAAGTAAAAAAAAACCGACTACCCTAATGGGTAATGTAGGTAAAAAAACTTAAATCACAAATCAGATACTTACAAGAGACCAGGTCAGATGACTACCCGAACCTGACTTGTGATGAGTATCTCAAAGGATAGGTAAGATACAACTAATGCAATAGAAAAGGTACGCAGAAAAATTTCCTGCACTTGTAATTTGTGCTCTGGTTCTCTTAAAAAAGATCTAAAGGAGATATGATACTTAGGAGACCGACCCTAGCACCAATAAGCAGCCCATAATATTCACGAGATGTATAGGGTGGGGGAACGCCAGCGCACATCAAATAGTCCCATGATACTCCTAAGGTGCTTTAGAACACGTACGCAGGGAGATAAACCTTAGCGCTTATTAGTGTTCCATGCTTCTGCCGCTAGATACCTAGACGATAATTAATGAGGTAACTACCACATAAGATAATAAACAGGTAATAATACTAGCTCTCGGAACCGCTAGATGTATACCCTTCTAGGATTAGTAATAGTATTTGAAAACTACTATTAAACTATATACTATATATTAGGATTTGGAGGAAGTGAGAAGGAAACTAAACTCGGGCTCAATAGAGAAAGAACCGAGTACAGACCTAGAGTTACCCCCACATAACCAGAATCATACCACAACCATAGATCATAATACTACATGTATCTCACTAGAGTTGACTACATAGCTACCTCAACGTACTGATTAGCCTGAACGATCGGGTGAAAATAAAATACAAGTAAAAGCCCTGCGTTGAGAAGGAAGACAGATAGAAGAAAAAGAATGTATACCAAAGCAAATGAGGGGTTCCATAGTATATCCATTAGGTCTAAATGTTGCGAGGTTCTATCCTCCAGCTGATAGACTGGGTTGAAGCATTTATCAAGTAGCGTATATGAGACGAGGCGAGGGAAATAGTGGCATAGATAGCCTTCTTAGAACAAGGGGAGAGGTAATTTTATGATTAGGTCTGAGTATAAATAATTGGCTACAAAGCTAGTCCTTTTCTCTCTTATCGGGAAATAGGGGGCAGATAATTGATATGATGGTTAAAGAGGGCCGAAGGATATGAATAGGAAGATAGGTGAAGAAAAGAGGGGCATGCTGAGGAAAGGTAGGTCAATTCTGATAGAAGCCCATGGAATTTTACATAAATCTCTACATATAGTTCACTCGACCTATAAGAATATTCTTATATATGTGGAATGCCAAGCTCACCTAAAAAGTGCCTCGGTTCTACTACTTGTATTCTTATAAGGTGAATATTCTTATCGCCTGAACTCTTATAGGACAAACGTACTTTATATATGCTGTATGTAACTTTTCTTATTTAGGAATTTTGCGTAGTATTTGCGAGTGACTCTTTATGACTCGTTATAGATAAACCTCACAAAACATTGGTCTTTCTGGGAGGCTTAATGCCGGGCCATATTAGACCCTATTTAGAGCTAGGGGCTCAAAAGACCTATATCTATTCAATAACGGATGTTATAGATACAAGTACCTAAACTAGACCAACGATTTCTCAATCAAGAGGGTTCCCACTTATATTTTAAGCTAAGAGAGTTACGGGTAGTAAATATGTAGATGTACATGTAGTCGTTCCATTACTGAGAAATTAAGGGTAATGTTGTATGTATGATATACGCTACTAAGGGCGGGGGTTGTTGGTATATTCGACTAGTGAGAACACCACGCGTTTAGATCGTAGGTAGCCATCGACCTTACAAGCACTGTAGAAAACTAATGGCCGCCCCCGACTCTCTAGCCGCAAAACGCTTCAAAGGGCAGGGATCATAGCCGAGTGACACTTTATGTCTCCTAGAGCCGCATTCCCCGATATACAACACGCGCGCACTTGGCGGGTGGACCCCAAAAACTATGATCCGCCTGCACGGCCAGCGCGATTTTAAATTTAACCTATTCCCCAGGTGCACGTTTCAACCAACAGGGGAGAATCAGGACAGCAAGGAAATATTAAGTGCTCTAAAGAGAAATAACTATACCATTGGCATGCATCACAGGTGTTAAGGCCCAAGAATAGTGAAGCCTGTCATATCGGAACGGAGAAGATCTTCCTTATCCGGGAGCCGATGATCTCCAATGACAAAATCTTGGAAATCGTTATTCAGGGCTAGAAGCCCAGCTAGAGGAGTTGTTGAGGGGGAAGGAAAGAGATGGGTGGTGGGAAGACTATAGATACTGGACCCTTTCAATAATACCACGCCCAGCTGAAGATTCACTGGACCAGTCTTAGACAACGCCTTCAAGTCTTTTTTGGTTGGTGTTTTTGGGGGGTGGTTCTGATCAATCCCCCACCCAAGAAGAGGTTCCCGCTATCCCTGCATGGGTCACATACAAGAAACCGGAAGCTCAACAAGAGAGACGTGAGATCCGGCAACAACACCAAGAAGGGTGGGTGCAAGTCCACAATACAACATCACCACCGCGTACCTGAAGGATCGGGTAGTTATCTAAACACTACCAGCCGACGTCAAACTCCTCCGGTCTTTCATAACTACTATCACCACAATCATCATCACCATCACCGTCACCACCATTCAGAACCGCCTATAGCACAAGGCCTAGACCGCTGTTTACTCGGCTGAGGATTGTCCATTGCTTATCATTATTTGCTGTTTGCATCCCACCCCCTCGCTTTGCCTATCACTAGTCACTATTTACTGTTCAGCTCACCTTCTATCACAGTGGCAGTAATAGTAGCTACATAGAATCTCCATCTCCGGTACCACTGCTAGGAACACCTACCGACTAGTGCGTCCACCCCGCACCCTTCCATCACCATGGATGACCCCGAGCTCCAGGCCCGTCTCGCGGCTCTTGAATCAGAGCTTGAAGAAGGCGACATAACCCAAAAGGGATACGAAAAACGTCGAACCCTCCTTCTCGCACAATACAACCTACCTCTCGAGTCTCCTGGCTCGTCTGGCCACCGGCACTCCCTTCAGGCCCGCTCAAGCTCTCAGTCACCATTCTCACGGACAGATTCTAATTCAACCCATTCACCCCGGTCGATGTCTATGCGGCCCGAGTCAACACAAAATCCGATGACGTCTACAGCAATGGGTGGTCACTATTCAGGCAGTATGAGTAGGGCATCAACATTACTATCCTCGTCGCAGAATTGGGAAAATGGCGGAGGTGACGGGGGAGGAGGTGGAGGGGGACAACGGCAAAGCTATATCCACCCATTAGCACCCCAACACCTCCGGAACCCTGGAGGCTCCAACAGCTCTGCAGCCACTATCCCCCAATTCCCACCTCACTCCCGGGATAACTCAATCTCTCTCCAACTACCAGGAATGCATGTCCGTAATCCCTCCGCCAATTCTGGGAATGGGATTCCGAGTCAACGAGATAGCTACAGTTACCCACAGCAGCAGCCACAATACGATTATAATAATCTTCCTGCTGACTATCCACTCGGCGACGGTGGGGGAGGTGGTGGAACTTCTCCTCGGGAAAACACAATGGCAGGATACTTCTCGGATTTTACAGCTCAAGGTTATGCAGGGGATATTAGAGCGCCCGAACACACGTATACACAGGACATGATGAATCGGTATAGTGGGGAGCCTGGAATGCCACCATTCTCACCATCTGTGGCAGTACCACCACCTATGCTCTCCGCCGCCGACCTCCCCCCGCCAGGCGCAGTGAACTATATGCTTCCACTCGAGCCCCGGGATGTTCCATTCGCAGTCTATGACCCCCATAATATCAATATTCCAATGTCAGGTTTTGACAATCTCGCTGCTGTTCTCCGTCACCGTTCAAAGACGAATCCAAAGCAACATGCTTACATAGTCCTTGACACCAAAGGAAAAGAAATGGCTGCAATATCTTGGGAAAAGCTCGCCTCTCGTGCCGAAAAAGTGGCACAGGTGATTCGCGACAAGTCAAATCTCTACCGCGGAGACCGGGTGGCACTAGTATACCGTGATGTCGAAGTGATTGAATTTGCCGTTGCTCTTCTAGGTTGTTTCATCGCTGGGGTAGTGGCAGTGCCAATCAATAACCCTGATGACTACCACAAGCTCAACTTCATCCTCACTAGTACACAAGCTCACCTTGCCCTTACTACTGACAATAACTTAAAGGTTTTTCAGCGCGATCTAACAACCCAAAAGCTCTCGTGGCCGCGTGGGGTTGAGTGGTGGAAAACGAATGAGTTCGGTTCATTCCACCCCAAACGTAAAGAAGACGTCCCACCCCTCCAAGTCCCTGATCTAGCTTATATCGATTTCTCTCGTTCTCCAACTGGCGACCTCCGCGGTGTGGTAATGTCCCACCGGACGATAATGCATCAGATGGGTTGTCTATCAGCAATTATATCTACTGTCCCCGCCGACAACAGTAAAGACACTTTCCACCCCTCTCTCCGCGACAAGACCGGGCGTCCTATGTCAGGAAGAGCCATGGGTGAAACTCTAGTGTCCTATCTCGACCCCCGGCAAGGAATTGGCATGATCTTCGGGGTTCTCCTCGCTGTATATGGTGGTCAGACAACTGTTTGGCTATCACAAGCAACCGCTACTACACCAGGCCTCTATGCGAATGTCATAACTCGCTACAAAGCTACCCTTTGCTTGGCAGATTATCCAGCGTTGAAACTCGTAGCTTACAACTACCAAAACGAGCCTATGGTCACCCGGAACTACCAGAAAAAGCTTACGGTGGACTTTTCCACAATTAGATTCATGCTCATTGACGCTCTCACAGTCGATGCCGAGTTCCATGAGATCCTTGCGGACCGTTGGTTGCGACCTTTGAAAAATACCCGTGCAAGAGATGTCGTCGCGCCTATGCTCTGCCTCCCTGAACACGGCGGTATGGTTATCTCTATGCGTGATTGGCTCGGCGGCGAGGAACGTATGGGCTGTGCGCTCTCTCGACTCGAGGATCACGAAGATGAAGCTTCTTCCGGGGATGAAGAAGAGGAACGTCCTGGGGTAGGGATAAACGGATACTCTTCTCTTCTCTCTGGTGGCATCGTAAGAGAGACCGGAAAAAAAGTCACGGAGCTCTCGGAGGTGTTGTTGGATAAGGAAGCATTGAAGACAAACGACGTAGTCGTTCTTGCAATTGGTGAGGAAGCACAAAAGAGGGCTGGTGATGCAGGAACAGTTCGAGTAGGTACATTCGGATATCCTATTCCAGATGCAACCCTCGCTGTTGTAGACCCTGAGACGTCGCTCCTCTGTTCCCCGAATGTAATTGGTGAGATATGGGTTGACTCGCCAAGTTTATCGGGGGGGTTCTGGGCACTACCGAAACAGACTGAGAACATCTTCCACGCACGCCCTTACCGTTTTGAGGAGGGTAATCCAAATCCAGTATCGCTTGACCTAGAATTCTTACGAACCGGACTGTTGGGATGTGTAATCGAGGGGAAAATATTTGTGCTGGGGTTGTATGAGGATAGACTAAGACAGAAAGTGGAGTGGGTGGAAGAGGGTGCAGAAGGGAGAGAGGAGTTTAGGTGCTTTTTTGTACAGCATTTGGTGGTGTCTGTTATGAGGAATATCCCGAAGATATTTGATTGGTTTGTTACGCCACTTTCTCTTTAAAATTGTGGGTTAGGGTTCGGTAGACTAATGATTGAGGAATAGTTCGGCGTTTGATGTGTTCGTGAACGATGAACACCTCCCGATTATTTTACTAGAAAGTCAAGCTGCGTCGACGGCACCGACAGCAGCCGGTGGAGTGGCGAGACAGCTGGATATTGCGTTGTTAGACCAGCTGAGTGAGCGATGTATGGATGTACTGCTAGAAGAGCACCACCTTCGTGTTTACTGCGTTATGATTACCGCACCGAATACGCTACCCCGGGTGTTAAAGAATGGCCGGAGAGAGATCGGGAATATGCTATGCCGTAAAGAATTCGACGCCGGCACCCTCCCCTGCGTACACGTAAAATTCGGCGTCCACCGCGCAGTCCTCAACCTCCCTATCGGCATCGACCCTTCTGGCGGTATCTGGTCACCCCTCGCAACCCAAGCCCGTCAAGAAATCCTCATGATGCAAGAAAAACAATACTCTGGCGTCGACTACCGTGAAGTTGTAATCGACGACCGGACCTCGACCCCACTCACAAACTTCTCCTCCATTGTCGACCTCCTTCAATGGCGTGTCGCCCGTCAATCCGAAGAGCTCTCTTATTGTACAATTGATAATCGTGGCAAGGAAGGCAAAGGCGTTACATGGAAAAAACTAGACATGAAGATCGCTGCCGTAGCGAGTATGATGAAAAATAAATGGAAAATCAAGAGTGGAGACCATGTAATCCTCATTTACACCCACAGCGAGGACTTCGTATACGCAATCCACGCATGTTTCTGTCTTGGTGTCGTCGCAGTTCCTCTCGCACCCCTAGACCAGAACCGGTTGAACGAGGACATCCCAGCGCTCTTGCATATGATCGGCGATTTCGATGTTAAAGCGATCCTCGTCAATGCGGAGGTAGACCACCTTCTTAAAACAAAGCCATTGAGCACACACATGAAGCAGTCCGCCGCAGTTCTGAAGACCACCATACCACCAATCCACAATACTGCCAAGCCACCGAAATCTAATTCTGGGTGCCGAGATCTCGGATTCACGATGAAACCGGCGTGGGTGCAGCCAGGATGGTTGGCTCTAGTGTGGACGTATTGGACACCTGACCAACGGCGAATAGCGGTAGGGCTGGGGCATGATACAGTGATGGGAATATGTAAGGTTATGAAGGAGACATGCCAGATGACAAGTAGTAGGCCAGTGGTGGGATGTGTGAGAAGCACAAGTGGTGTGGGGTTTGTGTATAGTTTGTTGATGGGCGTTTTTGTTGGTAAGTTCTTTTAATGCACTAAGTGAGATAAGGGTTCGATCATAGGATCGCACTCGGAAGTATTTTTCTTAAGAGCTTACTAACCTTAACTTTTTCCCTATAGGAGCACCGACGTATTTAGTCTCGCCAATCGATTTCGCGCAGAATCCACTTAGTCTTTTCTTAACCCTATCAAGATATAAGATCAAGGACACGTATGCGACACCACAAATGCTAGATCATGCAATTGCGAGTATGCCAGCGAAGGGGTTCACGATGCACGAGTTGAAGAACATGATGATTTCTTGTGAAGGAAGGCCAAGGGCTGATATATGTTAGTTTATAATTACCCGTTGTGGGAAAGGTGAGAGAAACAACTGACTTTATGGTATAGTCCAGAAAGTTCGATTACATTTCGCAGGTTCTGGACTCGATCGAACTGCAATTAACACCATATACAGTCATGTTCTTAATCCTATGATTGCATCACGGTCATATATGTGTATCGAGCCCATAGAACTATGGCTTGACCCTAAGGCGCTTAGGAGGGGTCTGGTGTATCCTGTTGATCCTGATACATCTCCAAACTCCCTCCTTGTCCAAGACTCTGGGATGGTACCGGTATCGACACAGGTGGCTATTGTGAACCCGGAAACATGTCTACTTTGTCACACTGGTGAATATGGTGAAATTTGGGTTGAGTCTGAAGCATGTGTGAAGACTTTCTATGGATCGAATGATCCGTTTGATGTCGAGCGGTTTAATGGAAAGACAGCAGACGGTGATCCAAGAATAACCTATGTCCGTACTGGGGACCTTGGGTTCTTACACACCGTATCAAGGCCCATTGGGCCTGGTGGTGCGCAGGTTGAGATGCAGATCCTATTTGTGCTTGGCGGGATTGGTGAAACATTTGAAGTTAATGGGTTAAGTCATTTCCCAATGGATATCGAGTACTCAGTCGAGCGATGCCATCGAAATATCGTCCCAAATGGAAGCGCAGTGTTCCAAGCTGGTGGCCTCGTCGTAGTATTAGTTGAAGTCAAGGTTAAGTCATACCTGGCGTCTATGGTACCGGTTATTGTAAACTCGATATTGGACGAACACCAGCTAGTTGTTGATATCGTCGCCTTTGTGGGTAAAGGTGATTTCCCGAGGTCAAGACTTGGGGAGAAGCAACGAGGGAAAATATTGGCTTCATGGGTTACGCGTAAGATGTATTACATCCCCTATCCTCCTATTTATTAGTGTGATGTACTGATGATTTTATTTATAAAAGGCGTACAATTGCGCAATTTGGCATACGTGACAATGATCGCTCCGGGAGCCACCATGACCACCTAGACAACATAGGCGGTCGACCACCAACCGTAGTAGGGCAAATACCAATGGCAGGTGGGAAGCCGTCTATACTAGATCTTAATATCCCTGTTGAGCTAGCAGACAATGAAATCAATTCGCCTGTCGAGTTACCCACACACTATGGCACGCAGTCACCAACTATTGACGAAGGGCGAAGCGAGCATCATCACCACCAGTGGACAGATGACAACAATGGATATGGAATAGCAACAAGTACAGCCGAGCCGACACCACCACCAAAAAGCAGCAAACGTCTATCAATATCGCATGGGTCTTCGTATGGTGAAGGTGGGTCAAGACCATTGATGGTTGTTGGAGCGGGCGGTACAGATAGACCACATAGTGACTATGATTCGTATCCAACTGAGGCCATCATGCACATGAATTTAGATGATGGCGCACACTCAGGTTATGGACAAGCGAGGTAAAGATGAGTTTATCATTAGGGTTAAGAAAGTTCATCTGGTGTTTATTTTTTTGTAAAATTTAAGGGGTTGTATTTTCTTATTAACCTAGGTTTGGGGCATCTTTTTTGTTTTATAGCTTATTCTTTCTGAAGACTTATGACTTATTTAGGTAGGTATCTAATTTCTATGTTACTGGCAGGATTTTTGTATTTTCTCTTATTCATCTCACGCTGCTCTTCGTTAAATAAGGGGTTGTATCCAGTGTGTCTGCGCGTATTAAATGTAGTGGGGCAGTAAAACAGAAGAGTGATATCTAACAGAATAGCTTTATACCTTTTAGTTTTTTTCTTTCTCTCTTTCGTCTTTCGAGCAGTCTCTTACTATAATGTTTTCTCCATACAATCGGAGGCTAGTGATAGAAGCGAGGTTACGAGCATTCGGAAAAACTATGAATTACCCATCCGAAGTGCCCCACCCTCTCATGATAGCTACTTTTAGCATCCAAAAGTATTTAAGAGCATAGAAATAAGTTCCTAGATCTCATTTAACACTCATATCGGTGAAGACGAGGGGACGTGATGGTGAAGTTGGGACTTATTAGTATATCTATGCCTTGGTTAAATTTTTTCGACTTCCGTTGTGAATAGCAGGGGTTCCCAGAGTAGACTCCTTTAACCACTTTTGAGCTTAATTTCCCACCATGTAACTTATGACAAGTATAGTAACTAGATGAGGGTAAATAAAAAGAGTGGTGATTGAAATAATTGAAGCTACCCCTATACAGCCCTCAACCCAGCACTTTCAAGCACCAAATATGTTATGTAGTACATATAAATCTTACTGTATCACCCAGGGGACGTGGGAGGGGGGAAGTAATAAGAATCCTATTGTTTAGCGCTAATAGTAAAGATTTGCATGACTATAGTACACTACCTGTACCCCGAGACCTAACCGTTTACACTGGCGGGTTATTCCGAGCGCGCGGCTCATTTAAGTATTATGTGGTATGTGCTATCTTCGGATCTCATCTGTACAAATACACGCAAGATAGATTTGACAGGGAACATGTTGGTAAACGCCTCATCTTATTTGATCGTGGCGCGGTTGAGAGGGTCCGGCGCAGATTCCACGGAACCCATCTTGGCCGAAGAGACAAGCCATACGCCTGAGCGACGGCTACTAATCCAGACGGTCGAAATCAGGCTGTGCGGCGCGTAATTGACTAGGGGGTTTATTTGGGAAGCTGTTGTGATCATGCAAACTAGGAGCGAACCTGGGTCTCAAAACGCTGGAATGGTTTTATTTATTATGCATCCTGGCCACGTCCCTGGGTTCTGGAGGTATGGATGTTTCATCTGATCCTTATTTTGTCCTGGGCGGGTGGGTGTGCCTCAGTAATCATGTGTAACGGGTCAATGATTGGGTTTGCCCGGTTACGTATATTAGGTATTTGGTGTAGTTTACGACCTACTATAGCTGTACAGTACTAATATGTGCCCACAGGAATTTCTAGTATAGGAAAAGTCGTTCTTGAGCGTCTTTTACGACCCAGTCTAATCCTTCTTGGAGATTTTTGCCTGTCATAGCGCTGCAAGGCAGTATTGTCCATTTATGCGTTTTGATTTCGTCGAGTTGGAGACCCTTTACCAGAAAAGGTTAGCGTATGTGGATGAATAACAGTAGAGAATGACGATGGGATATAATCGTGTGAAGCGAGCTGTGCTCGCCTCTTCCGATCTCTCTTATTTTCACCCCCGGGCAGCTTTAACGAGTTTCATCTTCAACCTCGCTTACCTCTCGGATTTCATCATGTGTCATGCATCCAGCAACATCAGTCTTATTTGCAAAAACTAGTAAACTTGCCCCGAGTAATCTCTACCAAAAGGCAAATAGCGCCTGTTAACACTATTTTCATCTCGAGATTGATGCCTTCAGGACGAATATGGAATGCATAGACAGCGACCGGAAGAGGAATGGGGTGCATACCTCTTCTTTGAGAAGTCCATGAAGTTCCGTGGCACAGTCGTCAAGACGAAATCTATCAGTAGCATCTACGACC
Organism: Verpa conica; assembly: GCA_033030425.1. Taxonomy (NCBI): domain Eukaryota; kingdom Fungi; phylum Ascomycota; class Pezizomycetes; order Pezizales; family Morchellaceae; genus Verpa; species Verpa conica. The sequence continues at coordinate 1,023,638 of JAUFSD010000002.1, read as the reverse complement.
CATATTAAGGAATCGGTCTTTTCGAAATAATTTCTCCAGTAACTACGGAGAGTCTTTTGGCCCCCAACGTCCCCTTATAACTTCCCAAATAAGGTGTTAGTGGTAACAGAGTCCCCAATATTTCTGTGGGGGTTCGAGAATCAAAGTCTTGGTTCGTGCTTTATTTCTGACTACTCACAGATGTTCAACTTATAGCTGTGTCGGAGAAACAATTAGCTTCAGACTTGATATGGGGCGCAATGACATTCTTCACTAGGGCCGGGGATACCAAAAAAAGATAGTTAGATGAAACAACGGAGGGCTTATATTACCCTTTGTAATCAATCGTCTTGATGATGAAGCCCAGTGTTGGGCTAACAGTATTGACATCTTCATCCATAATATGTTTGACGATTGTCGTCTTCCCCGCGTTATCCAGACCCAGCATCAACACCCGCATCTCCTTGTCCTTCAACTGTGCCTTTCGGAGAATGGACAACATCCTTGCTTACTGCTCTAACTCCGCGTAACTCGAAATACTTTTGGTTGTAGTTGTATACGGACCTTTTCGCGTATGTTCTGGTGTTGTCTGATGTTGGATTGGATGTAGTTTGTTGGTTCCACGAGAGCCTCTCATCAGCCTCAACTGTCAATGCGTGCACGGGCCACGGGGCCACGGGGCCAAGGACCCCAACCTCTACCATCTTTGTGCCTCCAACTCTCACCATCTCGCCACACAGTTACCGACGGTGAAAGAAGCAAGATATCCCAGCATCCAGATTCCAGGTGCATCCGCGTTAATGGATCCCGATCTTTCATTCCCGTTGCCGTAAGGTCACCGCCACAAGATCAGCGTCAGCCTTATAGTTAGATGTTAGCAACCCATGATTACCAGCCAGCCAGCTAGAGACAGATCAGGACCTGAATCCGAAGCGGTTTATAAAAATTTTTAGCGGCAAGGGAGTGCAAGTCTCGGCCCGAATAAGGCAATGCCGGCGCCTTTTAGAGTTTGCGAAAATAATCACGGAGGGCCAACCGAGTGAGCACAGCCCCATATGGGGTGTGCTGCGGATATCAAAATATCAAAACATCAAAACATCAACAAAAAAAAAGACGATCTTCAACAGTTTTGTCAAATTCTCTGTCAGCGACAGAAAAGAAAAAAAAACTAGAGCGTCTAATCAATACACCATATTTATCTTTAATAGACACCACGTGGTTCTATTTCTATTGTGAAAAGAGAAGATATATATTAAGGAAAACTAGCTAACACAATGTAGTGAAAAGTAATGAAAAAGATCCCTTGTACCCCCCTGTTATCTCTCCTGCCCCTGCTATGCTGAATATCATTAGCCAGATCGACTGGCCGTCAACTCCCTAAAGCCTAAGAAACCGGAACTAGCCCAGAATGAATTTTCCCACACTTCTTTATCCCAAACTCCAAGAGAAATCTATACTCTATAATTGTATCCCAAGCTCTAATGTTAGATCATTCGTCGTGTTGTCGTTCTCGTTACCCATTATCCATTCCTTTTCTTTTCCTCATTGCTCTTTTAGTGACTCTACCAGTCCCTGTGCTTCTAGCTCCTGCACTGCCCTGATTACTTCGGCAACTTCTCCAAGGCGCCCTCCTCCTCCTTTCTAGCTGTGCCCTATCCACCTCCTCGCTTCTTTTCTCACCACCGTCTTGTAACTCTCTAGAGCTCTGCTCTCCCAATGCCTCTTCTGCCTCCCTGATCCTTCTTGCTACCCTAGTCTCGGGCATTGATCTTTGTTGGGTAAGATTTCGCAGAGGCTGATTTGCTGACACGCACTGTTTAGTTACAAACTCTAAGATAGTTGCTAATACTCAACGGAAAGGAGAAGAAAAAAGAAATAAGTAAGAATTAAAAGGGAAACTAAAAAGAAAAAAAGAAAACTAAAGGCTAGACTAGACTAATTACCGGCTATTTGTTGCTGGATAGTTTTCCACTCCCACTGAACACCAGCGCTCAGCCAATCATTTACATGAATTGTGCTATAATTTAACAACCCTTCACCAGCGGCCAATTGATAGTATTGGGCGGCGTTTGAAGAATTTCTTTCGATGACGAACTGTTTGAATGTGGCCAGATCGGTTGTTGTAATGTGGACCCTTGATCTTGTGAGATTCTGCCAGTACTCTCCCAGCTGCCTCAAGGTGCAGGAGTCACCGGATATATGAATCACGTCAGGTAGGGTGCTTGGTCTGCGCCTGGCGACCGATGCTATGGCCATGGCGACGTCGCCTATTGATGTGAATGATACTTTAGGCTCTGGACGACCGGCCGGTACAACGGCATCAATCCGTCGGTTTGGGAGATCTACACCGAACCAGGTACCTGATGGAATGACATATTCCATGAGCATGCCACAAAATATCTGAACGGTCTTAATACCATCCTCGCGTGAGCGCTGGGATTGCTCCTGCTTGCGCGCTAGCGGCGACTGGAAGGTGAACATCCTGTGATCAGGACCACTATAAGGCGGGAAAAATCAAAAAATAAGCATGAAAAGAAAAAAAATAACAAGAATTGACCGGCATAGGAATAAGGTATGTATGTGTTGGATGTACTTCGAGAAGCTCATTAGAAGCACTTACAATTCGGATGGAATGTACAACTTCGCACCACATCGATAGGCGGCGTCGCCAAGGCTGATCCATGATCTTGGGTACACTTTATGCGCACATGTCAGCCTCACTCATCCATATCCAGGTATGCGCATTGATTTGGGTCGCTTGAATAAAGGTCAAAACGAGACGAGCGGGCGGGCAGGGTTTAAGGGGAAACGAGGTTTCATGAAGCATGAAACCGGGGGAAACGAGTAAAAAAAAAAAAAGAGAGGGATGTTCAACATACTTCCAAGGAGGTTAATGACAACATCAACACCCTCTAGAGCGTCGTCTAATACTTCGGGGTCTTCGTAGTCAACACCAAGGTATGCAGCCTGAATATACCAAAATCAGTCTCCACTTTAAAAAGTAAATAATAAATAAAAAAAGGAACTATACCATCCCAGCTGAATGAACAGGGCCATGGAAATTTGATGGATCTCTCATAAGGACTCTTATAGGTAGCTGAAAACTTGACACAGACTGAGGTGATAGAAGGGCATCAAGAGTTGCTTGACCCAGTGCACCAGTCAAACCGGCGATGGCAACTACTGGTCTGTATGAAGAAGACATGATATATAATAATTTCTGAGCTGCCGGAGCTGCAAGCTTGTAGTAGTGATGATAGTATTGGGAGGGGGGAAACGAGGGACGTAACGTAATTTAATATAATAAAGAGTACTCCTTGGGGCCGATTCTGTTTGGTAGTCGAGAGTGCACGGTTCAACTGTTTCTAACTCTCGTTTCTGTAGTTGGTAAAACAGGATGGGGTCCGTTCGTTGGACGGGGGGAAGGATTATATACAGCCCTGGGCTTTCGGGCCCTATTCTGTTTTTTTTGTAGCTGTAAAGAACTTTCATGGAAGCCTCCTACCCCAGCCAGGTTGCATTGAAGAGGGTTCCCCATTGTGGGATCTTTGCCGTAAGGTTACCTTACCACTAGACTAGGTGGTTTTGGAACCCTTTCTTCCCTCAAGGCTTGCTGCCTCACCTCCCCCTCAGGCTAGGTCCACTGGGCTGGGGCTCTTGGAAGAGTTTTTGTGAGAGGTCTAAGGATGACATGTTAGTCAGTTCCCCCAGTACAGCAAAATGAAAAATGAAAAGGGAGAAAGAAAGAAAAAAAGGTGTCGAAATTTGGGCGCTGGTTGGTTATGCCATTAGAAACGGCCGGAGTAAGCCTCGGCACTAAATTACACTAGAGAAGCGAGACAAACCGAGAAGAAAGAGATTATGTGATTTCTGGGGTATGTGTGAGTACTCTCCGGAGGTTGTGAGCAAAGTCGTCATGTTTGGCTTTAATCGTTTGCCCTTCTTGCTCGGCGTGAGGGCTTTGCTTAGCCTCTGGAGAGCGTTGGTTGTTGCTTGGATATTGGAGGAGCAAATAGATTCGCTGCAAGGATTTGGGCAGGCGAAACGAAACGGATGTTAATTACTTGTACGACTATCTAACCAGTACCGTAGTTACAATAATGCAGTATACAATACTTTGGCGACTGTTTTAGGAGATTAGATATAAACAATGCCGTTCTTAATAATGCAGTGCTCGTAGTACCTACATGTACTTTTTAATTTTAGCGAGCCTGGGAATTTACTCCCCTAACTTAACTCCTACAGGTCTAGAGTAAATTCTTTTAGGAGCACTATATGTATAGTATAACTTGGGCTTACGGTTAACGAGAAACCTTTAATCAATTGAAACTCTTAATTTTATGACTCTTGACGAAATTGGAAAGTCTACCGAATAGGGATATAGGCAATTAAAAGTAAAGGGTCGGTTTTATTATGGCGCCTATATTCATTATGCGCGCACCTAAATTCACATAAGGCCGCCCGGTCGGCACCCTCTAGAATTCCGACGGGAGTGGGACGACAAGCAGAACGCGCCCAGATTAAAGAAGCCTTGACAGGCAGAAAAACCATCATGAAGAAGTGCACTAGTGTTTAACGTGGTAGGTATAGATAGAATTCTGGAGTCTTGGTGGTCTCCTCCGGTAGCATATAGATTTATTTGTAGTACGGGCCCTAAATGCGTGATTCTAGAAAAAAGTTCCACGTGGCCAGAGAGCGGCTTAGAAGTTAGGGGGAGGAGATGGCCATCTGGTGTTTCCATGCGTTGTGGTGTGCCGCACCGCTTGACATTGACGAGTGCTCATCTGTGATAGACTAAAGTGAACATTTGGTACCACCCCACCACTATCACTCCTCTCATCACCCCTCCGCTTCCTTTCCCTCTCCCCTCCTCCTCCCTCCTCCCTCCCCCCCTTCCAACCCGCATTGGAGTGGCTTAGGCCATAGCTAGGTACTGTAACATGAGTAAACCCTCGGGACCTACCGTACTTGAGATGTAAATTTAACCATCTTCGTTTCCTATTTCGCTTAGGCTTGAAGATCCATCCGAACCAACTTGGAACCCTGGCTGACCCAGCAGATGCAGACACACAGACACTGCTGCGACTTTCGTGCGATCATCAATGATCACGTTTTTTTTCTAATCTGATGGGTCGAGCGAGGCGCAAGGCACCGGTAGTTATGCAAGGATTTTCGACAGCGGCGAGTTCTGATGCTAACGATTTGCCTTTACTGTCTGCCGAAAATGATAATTCATGTTGGTAAAAAGGAAGAGAGGGGGAAACAATTCGATGGACCCGCCTTGTTGGAGCCTCCTTCTTTCCTGCCAGATTGCATCAGTGCCCGTTCTCGCAGAACACATCCCGGAAGATTTTGCGAGGAGCCCCTCTTCTTGGTTTCCCCCCCTCTCCCACCTTCCGAGCATTTCCTTGCGGATTGGTAATTGCTAAATGTATTTTGTTTTGTTGGTCAAGTGAGTTCGTGATCAAATGTAAAGTACCCGGTACATCTACCGGTACTGTTTCCCCGCTGGTATTGTTACCTCTAACTACTCAAGGGCTTTATTTATTATACATCCGCGAGAGGCCTTTAACAAATTTCTATATCTATACCTACTCTAGGTACTGCCCTGCCATGTGGCACTTGACCTCCCTATTCATACTCAATATCAGACAAGAAAGTGTTGTCTCTGTACCTAACCAGTGGGAACTTGTACCAGAATCAACACTTTCCGCCCCCTTGCGGGGCATCAAGACATTGACAGGCCAAAGGCGCAGCCTTAGAGCCCATCAGAGTGACATGACATGTTAATACGGTTTCGTGGCACCGGTGGTGGTACCTAACAAGCTGAAGATGACATAAAGTCTTCGCGGAAATAAATCATCCTAATGTACTACATACATATACCGTGCATCATGTAAAGGATTGTATGCAGTCAGCGGCGCGACTTGTCAACTAATTAACCATATCTTCGGAACCTATCATCTGCCTCCAAGAGAGATTCCTACCTCATTCCTATTTTTCATGTTTTGTTTCGATTGCCGCACAATTTATTAAAACGCCGTCTTTTTGTATGACCTTTTGGCTAGCTAGCTGGCCAGCTGGCAATAATCCTTGCGCTTTGAGCCTCAAACGCACGCGCAGTCACATCTACCATGCTTGTTGGTCTGCGCATATGTCTTTTCTTTGTCCTGGTGGGAGGTGATTGCGAGAAGTGATCGTATCATATTGAGATCGCCGGCAAGCCGAGAATTGGTTACACAACCCTTTATCCATTACCTCCACCCGCGAATATACTATGCGGTGCGATGCCCGGTACACGGGATATTAGATGCGATGCGACGCTATGCGATGCGACGCGAATGCGCAAGGTGACGGAATTTCTTTACTTGAGGTCACTAGACCACGTTTTCTTGTCAGATGCACGATGCCTGATGCCAATCACGGATTGATAGGTGGGGATAGATATCAAGGTGATGGAGGGGGTGGTTAATGGAATAATTACTACAAATCTCCCCTCCACATATCTCTCTTATTCTCACGAACATTTCCCCTCCATCATCCCCTCACCCCCTCATCCCCTTCATTCCCTTCCTGATACCTGACCCGTGCCCTTCGCCAATTCCTACTCTATCATACAGGCGCCCCAGCGCTGCATTGTCGTCCTTTTATTGCCCCATCACTTCCCGAAAGAGAGCTAGTCCCTTGTATCCCTACTAGTAAGGCAGGAAAACCTTTACCTGGCAGTCTGCCCCCCTCCCACCTGTAAAGGAGTTATAACTCCTCAAAATTCCCGAAATGGATCCCCAGGCGCACAAGGAGTTCTACAAATACACCTCAGACCTAATCTCAACACTTTCCTGGGATCCCTCCACTCAAACTCACATCCTATTCCGGGCGTCCCTACGCCATAAACACCACACTTGGGCAAGAACCCATTTTTCCCACCCTGAACTCTACCTCCGACCTCGATCGCTGCCCGAGATCCGCCTAATCGTGACCCTAGCCCGCCAATGTGGTAAGAAAATCATTGTCGTCGGATCTGGTCACTCGCCGTCAGATCTAACATGCACATCCTCATGGATGGTGAATCTCGATGACTTCTCGTCCGTTGTGGCAGAAAATAAGGATGAGCTGCAGTTGGAACTCGAAGCAGGCATAAGACTGCACCAGTTGGCGGAGGAACTTGATAAGCGCGGATGGGCCATGCCAAACCTAGGGAGCATTACGGCGCAGAGTATTGCTGGCGCAATTACGACAAATACTCACGGGTCATCCCTAAGGCATGGGACGTTAGTACAGGCCATTATTAGCATTACGCTTATGTTAGCGAGTGGAGAGTCCGTTAGATGTAGTCCATTCGAGAACAAGGACCTTTACCACGCTGCGTTGGTTTCACTAGGAGGTCTGGGGATCATCACGCATGTCACGTTTCAAGCTGTCCCAGCTTACAACCTTGAGTGGCACCAGGACATTATGACAACCCCCAAAATGTTGGAAGCTTGGAATAAGGATTTATGGACTCGAGAAGAGTTTGTTAGGGTCTGGTGGTTCCCGTATTCTGGACGATCGATAATCTGGCAAGCGGATAAGACTGATGAGCCATTGCGGGAGCGGCCGCCAAGCTGGTATGCCGCCAGCCTAGGGAGGTTTTCGTATGAGTTTTTGCTCTATATTGCAACTTGGATACCACCGCTTATGCCAGTTGTTGAAAGATATGTATTTTATATGCAATACGGGTGGACTGAGGGTGAGACTGGGAATGCAGTTCAGAAGAGTTATGAGGCGTTGACCATGGATTGCCTATTTTCACAGTTTGTCAATGAGGTAAATATCACTCGTTTTTTTTATATTTATATTTTTTCCTTTGCCTTTTGACTGGACTCCAAAAAAAAAACCTTAATCGGCTTTGGGCAAAGAGCTACACATCCAATCTAGAAATGGAAAAAAAGAAAATTTGCATATGGAGGTGAAGCAAAGTTCTTCAGTGTTCCTGTCAGCAGCACAGTGAGAATGCAAGAGATGGAAAATGCACATTTCTTTTATTCTCGCTATTCATTGAGATACTATATCCTTTTGTATATGTTCTTTTCCCCCTTCTTCTATAGTCATTTTTTAATCAATATAATGTGTCCTAACCCCTCTGCAGTGGGCCGTCCCTCTCGAAAAGGGTCCCGAAGCAATAACCCGCCTCCAAGCCTGGCTAAACGGCGATCAAAAACTCTCCGGGATCCCTTTCTCATCATGCGGAATCTACGTTCACGCCCCAATCGAAGTTCGGGTCTCCGACACCACCCTTCAGGCCGAGAAGCCCTGGCTCGACCAATCACATCAAACTGGCCCAACCCTCTATCTCAACGCGACACTATATAGGCCATTTTTAAGGAATCCACCTGAATGGGAAAGATACTATCAGGCATTCGAATTTCTTATGAAGGAGCTTGGCGGAAAACCACACTGGGCAAAGAACTTCACTACTGCCACGAAGGAGGAGTTTAGGATTATGTACCCGAGATTAGGAGATTGGGTTAAGCTTAGGGAGGAGCTCGATCCTAAGGGGGTGTTTGCGAGTGAATGGTTGAATAGAAATATACTCCCGGAGTAAACCTCCGGCAGTTAGTCGACGTTTGAACCGCGTTATATGGCATGTGTATAGAAATTCTCACCTTCGTGAGTGGATGGGGGTTAACTTGCCGGTCCAGGGAAACGTTCCACCGCCTTTTTTCCTTTCTTTTTCCGTTATGGGTTGCTTTCTACTCCTCTCAGTGAATGTGGGGCTAGAATGGCTAGTGGCGGACGGAAGATGCATGCGTGTACTGTAAGATTGTTATCAGCTATTCCTCTCACGACTCTTGTTTTTTTTCCATGTGGTTAGAATTTCCTTTTTCTAGGGGTGAAGGTCCCGGCCAGTAACATTACAGGGGAATCTCGGATATGAGCAAGGCTAATGAGGATGACAAGAAAAAATCGAGCACTAATACATGGGGGGAGTGGAGCCAGTTTTTTTGTTTCTTCAAGGCTTGTTCCGGCCGGTAAATCTATGTGCGATGTTACACAACGGCCACCTGTCAGCCGGGACCCGATGCTTAGCGGCATGTTCCTGTCGCATCTCAGGAAGGGCGGCGTGGTGTCATGTGATCTATAAAAAGTAAATATAATGTTGTAGCACCAAAAGGTACAATAGTGAATAGACAAAAAAAAAGTTGCATTAACTGCTATCCAGAGAACCAACCCCACAATGCAATACGCTTCAAGCGCCGGGTTTGAACTTTTAATAATACAAAAACCGAGGTATGAAGAACGCCCCACGCAAGATATAGGGGAAAAGGCCAGAAGTAGGAAAAAAAGAAAACAGACGGGTGGTTTTTTGTGTTGTACGCACAAAGATGAGTATATGAAAATAAAAGAAATATAAAAAAAGACAAGCCTCCCAATGCCCAAGGAAGTAAAAGGTCCGACCCACTCCCGTTATTCCATACCCAACCCAAGACCGTTTATTCGTTCCATCGTTAACGTTTTTACCCTTTTCGTTACAGGTGTATCTATTGGATAGCCTTCATGGCCTCCATAGCTGCCGTCAAGCCAACAAGTCGTAAACTCGGTTTACGCGATGGCTGCCAACTGGTTGGGATTTTCGCGTCCTCCCAGTTTCTAAACAGCACTTTAAACTCCCTCGGTGCACCGCCTACAATAACACTACTGACAGGAATAAACGGCCGATTGTCCATAGATGCCGCAAGAATGGCATATTCTTGCGCAAACTGTAATGCTGACTGAAATTCGGCCCTCTTGGATTGTGAGTTGGCACCAAGAACACTATGTTCAGATATCAGTCCTGTCCTTAACATAGCCAGAAATTTCTTTTGTAGAAATCAATCAATCGGGCGCAAAAACATACATGTAAAGTTCGAAAAAGGCGTCGACAACATAGATTTCTGACTGGTTCAGATCTGATTGGCAGTAAGGTGAAACCTCGATCACCTTAACAAGAATTGTCAGTCCTAATTTCTATAAATATAAGTTAGATTACAAGCCTACCTTAGCACGAGACTCCAAATCAATCCTGAATAGTCGTGTGTTATAGGAACTATGGGCAGGTTTCAAGTGCCAGTAATCTGCGGATGCTCGATCCTCGCTGCTGCCGTCTAAGATGTCAAAGAATATTTCGGGCTCACTGTCTTCATCGATCTCCTGGAGTTCGCCCCTAGACATGTCAAAGGCTACAAGTCGTGCAACACCAACTTCCTCGGCGGTGGAGCCTTTGCCTTTCCAGAGGAAAACTTTGCCCTTTGCTGAAACGATGAAGGGGAAACCAGAGCAAAGACTTGAGGCTTTACAGTCGACCTCGTCCACAGCAATACTACTCATAAAATGGCGTGCACATAGTACAAAAGGATTTTCAGTAACCGTCTTTGTACGGGACCCACGTCTTGTGGTAACAATGCCACCAAGAGCTTGGAAGAAAGCAGAGGTTTCACGCCCTTGCCTCAAACGGATCTGTCATATTTTAGCAAAATTTCGTAGCTTTTAATTATAGTAAAAACCTTACCAATTTACCATCATTCTCTCTTGCCATCTTTCTCGCAAAAAGAAGTGCGTCCTCAACAGCAGGCTCTGAGACTTTATCTCCACTCCAAAGATACACCTCCGTTCCTTTCGCTCCTAAATGAGTCTTAAATGTATGGACGCAAACGTACATGCTCTCATCAAATAATACATTCTCGTACTCCTGTGGAACAGAGTGCAACTTCCCGTATCCAGTGATCTCCGAGAGTTCAGTCTTCAAAGACTTGACTTCTTCAGCAGTATCAGTACGGTTCGCCAGTAAAATACCCGAAACGTCTAAATCTAACTTTGGGATCTTAGTGACTGGGCCTATGAAAAACCCGCTGAAAATTTGAGACGGATCGTTTTCACGGCTCCGTGTAGCTTCGAGAGGTGATAGTGAATCATCTTCATTCAGGTATTCGTCATCCTTCTTTTGGGGGAGAGGGAGCTCCTTTGAAATTACTGGGGCTCCCCAACTCCTGGTCTTAAGGACCGGTGTTGGGTCCTCATCCTCACCCAGTCCGTGAAGATTAGGAGTTGCCGAAGTACGGCGAGCTATTGAAGGTGTATACTCCTCTCTAGATGAAATTCTCGAGATAGAAGTAGGTGATGAAAGCGAAGGCTCAGGTAAGAACAATGGCCTTTCATTTAGAGGTGACTTTGTACCTGAAGACTGTTGTATAAAGGTGTCCCTCAAACTTGAAGCTGAAGTTGCCTTTAGCAGGGGAGATTTGGCAGGTGTAGGGGGTTTGATCTTCTCCGTCTTTTGTGGTGTAGGTGTCTCAAGTTTAGGACTAAATTTCGGGGCTAGGTCGAATGGCTTGTTAGGTGTGTTAGGTTTTGTAGATGATCTTAGTAGAGTTTCGGACAGCCTGGGCGAGGACGACTGCTTTACTTCTGGCGATACAAACACCTCCTTTACTGGAAATGCGATTTTGGAACTCTCTTTATTTGATGCACCTAAATCCTCTACCTTCGTTGGCGCCCTCCTCTTCGGACCTCGGGCCCTTGCTTTTGTCATCTACCACATAGGTCAGCGATTGAGAAAGAGGCAAGGCAGCCAACCGAGGTCAACAATCTCCTAATTACTTACATGTGTGAGTTGCTTCCCTTCTCCAGGTTGGTAGTCGTCCTTTTGGCTTGAAGACTCACTAGCTGGCTCACTTCGGCCAGAAGCTGCAGGAGGTCCCCTTTGCAGCAGATTTGCGAGACCGGGATTAAATCTATTCGCTAGTGATGTGCCTTTTTCTTTTAGCTCTAGCCTTCCTGGTGCTGAATTTTGTTTAGCAGAAAAACTTGAGGGCCGAGGTCTTGTCGCTATTGCTGGCTTCGGTGATTCTACAGGTGTTGCTGGTCTCTCTGACTGCTTGAGAGAGTCTTTGGCAGAGAGGACCATCTCTTTAAGTGGATCTGGTGCTTTATTTCTTTGCGGGCCTGCAGTCGCCTGCAAATTGGCCTTCCCTGCCAAAATTCGGTCCTTCAATTCGTTATTTGGCACATAGTTGTTGGCTTTTGTAGATCTCAAGCGCGACATAGCATTGAGAAATGGCAAATCCTCCCCTTTACCCCCTGCATCCGTCATTGAGCGAGGCTTGAGTCCAGCGCGGAAATTAATGGCCTCTTTAGGCGGTGGGGGAGGTTTCTCGAAAACTACCGTTCTATTTGACATAGGGGAATTGAAAACTGGTTTAGAGGGTGAGATAGCAGGTTTTTCTCCAATCTCTGGCTTGGCTGACTTCACAGTGTCCAGACTACCACTTGGTCGTAATGGCGGGATGTCTGGGATACTGGATGGACGTAATGGTGGGATATTAGGGATACTGAGAGGTTTTTTTAATCCAATATTTGTAGGTTTAGGATTTATAGGAGGCCGAGCAGCCATAGGATCTGGAAATTTCTTCTCGAGAATCTTCACTGGTGGCTTCTCCTTTGGCTGAGAAAACGGTTTCATCGGCGGAGGACTTTCAGTACCTATTTTTAAAGCACTTTCTAACCACGAAGATTTTGTTGGGCTCCACCTCTTTTGGTCAAAAGTCTTGGTAGGTGATGCTGGTGGTGACATGCTTCGTGGGGCTGACGGAGATAATTGAATATCACCCGGTGCGCCAGGTGATGCGAGTCTCGGTTCGCTAGGAGATGTGCCCTGACTCCGGTCTTGGGTCTCAACTTCTATATCCTCCCCTTTCTCTTCCGGCAAATCATAATCCTCCGGTTCCTCATCGTTTGTAGCCGCTGCTGCTTCCCTTAGGTTTGCATAGGTTGCTCTATTGGAAGCTGTAGAACTGTTGCGCGAGAGCGATCCAAGCTGCTGAGAGTTGCTCCATCTTTTGTTTAGAGACCCTTCCCGCTTAAGCATAGCACTTTGTACGAAACCCCCCAAACCTTTCGTTGGACTTGGTGTGCGCTCTCTTCGCTCGGGTGAAATGCGGCCTTGACTAGGACTCATTGCCAGAGGCCGAGCAAAACCATCTTCTGAGATAAAACCACCTCCTACCAATGATGGATCAAAACGCGTTGAGATACTGCTCGTTAAGGAATTTCCTCTTGTATGACGAGATAGTCCAGAGCTTGTGGTAGAGGAAGGCAATTGGCTATTTGAATGTAGAGAATCACTACGACCACGATATGTTGATGCTGAAGACAGTGTCTCGTTCGAATCCCGCTTAGAAAGACTTGTTCTTTCGGGTTCAGGGGCTGGTTCCTTTTCAAAATCTAGCTTTCCAAGCACCCCTCCGACAGAAGACATTCCCGGTAAAGCCATCCTCGCAGTGAAGTCCATGCCTTCATCCTGAGCTTTTCTCAGAGCACCAGACGTAGCACCCCGGTCAGGTGTTTGTCGAAACCATGATGGGTCCTTTGAGCCAAGGTTCATTGCAATCTGTGAGCGCCGTTTCTCTGGCTCTTCTTCAGAGTAGGGTTCCTCCGGCTTATACAATATAGAAGAGGGCCTGGATATCGTAGAATGAACCGACTTGGGTCTTCGCTGCCAGGAAAGCGGAGCAGCTACTCGCTGTAGTTTTTCTTGTTCATTCGCTGTTGCTTCTGTATCAACCACGGTGCTGGTAGAAAGCCTTCCTGTTAGTTTATCCATGGTGGATTCCACAGAATCTTCCCGTCTACTGCCCCCACTAGTATCTTCTTCTGCAGTCCCTGGTCGGGATAGGGACATCTCCAGCACGCTCGACCTGAGACTTAGAGGCGTTAAAAGCGGTGAGTGCTTTTGAGGCGATAAAGATCTTGCGCGCTCTACTATAGGAAATCAGTAAATTACTCGATAATACCGGTAAAGGGGGGTCCGGTTTTTAAGTCGATGGTTAAAAAGCACCAACCATCTTTTCGGGCCCGCCGTGCTATAATTTCCTCCTCGAGCTTCCTAGCACGTTCTTCATCCTCCCGGTCCCGCTTATCTCCCAACTCCCGAATCTTCTGCAGAAACTCATTGACGTCATTACCATCTGATTCCATCGCGGATCCTATTGTGTTACAGCGGGATAGCAAAAAATATTCACCCAGTAGTTCCGAGCTGCTGATCGAGGGGCTATACGACGCGTGACAAGGGATTATCGGGGTCGAAAAGAATAGACGAGAGACGGGATGGAGGAGCGAATGATTCGAACGGAAGTAAAGCAGTAACAGACGCCAGAGCGAGCAGACAGCAGTGCATTCAGGATCCGGAATCAGAGGAGGGGCTTTACGGTGGTCGTAGACCTAACCTCTTGGCAGGCCCGCTGCCTATCATAATCTGACGTCACGTGATGTTTAACGGCTGGGCCGATCTACCTTCCGAGGTTTCAGCCGTATCTGATTGCGCCAGGTTTGAACCTAGATTTTCTGAAACAGCCAGAAGACGCGGAGGTACAAAACTATGGTTCCGAGTAAAGCTTGAATTTTTAGAGCTGATATGAGATGTATACATAACGTGCTACTGTACCCGTCGACCTATGATCGCCACATGGTTACAACAGACAGTTTTACGGTCTTTATACATGCATTGCAATACTATGTATGCATGGTTTTTTATCTCTAGTTAAGACCACGTGGCCAAAAAGTCCTATATGCTCTAGCATCTATATCTTAATCCTGATGGCTTAAAAGGTCCACCTCATTTGTGATGGTCACGTGAGCCTCTACCCCGAAACAACAACAATATAGAAACTACATATATATATAATCGAATTACCAGTGACTTAACACTAACTGGTCAAACTGCAAATAACCCAGGGCTTTTTTATGCTCAGAAAACTATTAATCACTAATCACATTCGAAAGAAGGAAGTTCCCGGACATACTGACTACCTATAGCTTTTAATGTACTGGGATTTCGTTGAGGTGCCTTACTCGTCAGCTTTCTATTCGCTGGTAGGTACTTCTACGCTGAATAATAATTGTATGTTTCAAAATCACAAATTTCTAGGATCTTTATAATTCCCTTTGTGTCAGCACCCACCCAATTCCGTCATGTTACATCACTCGCAGAACACCCCGCAGGAACATGAGACGAGTCCTAAGAAGTAGGTTCCTTGTGAAATCTAACGTAACACTCAGGTATGGCTTGGGCCCCCAAAATTATGACACAGTGACCAAGGTATGGGAAGCAACATAACCTAAGATCGGATGTAGAAACCACAAAAACCGCATATAATATACATAGTATTTTACTAACAACTATGCACTTCATAGACTAATTAATAAATATATTTTTCCTTAAATACCAAGACAAAAGATGCCTTTCCTCACAAGGATCAAAAACTTAAGTTGAATCATTATATAAAAATATTAAAATTCATTTAATAAAGCTAATAAAAGGTAGAATAGAGATACTTTCATTATTATGATATAGCTAAGTGTATTGACCCGGTCCCTAGACTCTCGCCACCAAAGGAAAGGAAGTCCATCGGGACCTTAAACACTACATGTGGCTAGCTAGGCTCGAATAGCTAGCAAAAATAAAATCAATCAATCTGAACCTTCCTCTTCTCAGTCACCTCCTTCTCCTTCTTAGGGATAAACACTTCAAGTACCCCTGTCATAAATTCAATTAACATATTGTTACCTTTTAGCAAAAGAGAAGACTTACCATCCTCCAATCTCGCTGTGATTCCATCTGAGTCCACAAACGCTGGGTTCCTCTGATTCCCCAACCTAATCTTCTTTTCGAAGACTCCCGCATTTCTTTCTCCGATTGCAAGCGTCTTCAGGAACTCCTCGTCACCATTCCTATGTACTACTCCTGAGATCTGAATTTCTGATTTCTCCTATTCACTCGCAATAAATCAGCATTCGCCCTAGACCCTTTTTTTCTTGCTGCATATCATTACTTCATCGTAATTAATCCCAATATCTTCTTTCTTTGCGCCTGGAAGAGATACATGGATCGCATAGCTAGTAGCTGTATCGAAGACATCAGCAGCAGGAGAGAACTCGGTGCTGTTTACGTTGGGGCGCCCCCATCCGCGCTTAGCTCCGTTACAACTATCTCCAGCCCCGAAAATTCCAGCTAAAGGTATACCACCAGCACCTGAGGATGCTTCGTCAAGGGAGTTGATAAACTCCCAGAATGGGGTGGCGGGGCCTGGGTGGTTGATTGAGGGCATGCTTCTTTGAGTTTTTTTGGGTCTGATAGGGGATGTATGATTTTCAAAATTCTGGAAATAAGGTAGATATAGTGGGTTTGAAAGCTGTGGGAGTGTTTGTTGAAGTGATACTTTCATTACAAGCAAGATACTATGGTATTTATACACTTGCTATATAACGAGCTACAGGCCATATGTATTCATAACTCTGAGAAAAATCACTCTGGCCGCGCGTTCTGTAAATAGTACTAAGCAGCCCATGGATGCCTCTAAGATTCTCGAGGGTTCTAAGTAACCAACTCGTGATATCTAAGCTATCGAAGCCCTGAACCTCAAGAGAGTAAAAGAATAGAAGAGAAGTATAGAGAAGGCTAGATTATTATTACGGCCGAAATATGATCAGTAATACTAATTAAGGTGTGGTAATATTTGGGGGTATTCGTAAGTACGTTCATCCGCACTCAACCCTAAGTTACGTACTCGTATAGTGACTCATAAAATCAACTACTCTGTAAACCCCAACACCGTGATAGTAATCCAGCAGTACCAAGAGGTTAAAATAAAGTTGACGGAAAAGCTCGGCCCCACGGGTACCTTTCTAAGAAAAACTCTATCGTAATCGATATAGATACGTGTAGACTTGTACCCATGGTGGTTTCTGGGTGGCAAGCACACTTTAGATGTGGTAATCATCCAAACTTCTTAGGTCAAGTGCAAAACTCAGCCAATCAAGATAAGACTTGGCACTATCTAGTAGTTTCTCCGCAAAAGTGCAAGCCTGAGTCGGAGAACAATTGTTCCAGTTCCTGCGACTCGGTACATACTTTCATCGGCAGTCGGGATCACGGTAACGGGAATCTGTAGTTATCGTTGCTAAGACAACGATTGATTGCAACGATTGATTCATCTCACCTTCTGATTCGCCATCGGTTGTTTCGGCTGCAGCCGGCCACTTCATCATAGGGAACAGTCGTCCACCCGCTGAAAAGCATATTCACAACTGTAGGGCAATCTGGAAATAATGCCCGATGGTGGCCCAGGTCTAGATTAAACCTTGGGGTAGCTAGTATGTACTACAAATCACACTCTAGCCAGTAGCAAGCTCTGGAGATGGCTAGTTGACCGTTGATAGGTCCGTCTGACAGCCGTCGTACGATAGTGAGGTGCAAATAGCTTTGCCGAAAATTAGGAAGGAGCACAAGGGGGACAATGCTAGGTAGATTCGGCGGTGTGGGGCTACTCTGACCTGTGAAGCAAAAGTGAAAAGAAAAAAATGACGAGAACGGTAACCCGTAGGTGTAACCTATTTGTTCTCAAAAGTATGCTAGTTACCGTTGTCGGTGCCTTTCCACAAGGACTGCTCCACCTCTGAGAGGCAAAGGAGAAAATATAAAAACAAATAATACGAGCTGGAAAAACCTTCCGAGGGATAAAAAGAATCTACATGTAGCTATGTAGCAACTGACGATGCAAGGTCCTACCCTAGGATACATGCCAATAGTATTGGGGTGAGAGTACCTGCCGACCAGCACAATAGAAAATTCCTGGAAACCACTTTTCAATGCACTCCTTTCCTCCATGTCGCGGTTATCCAATGGGAATCATTCCCATCCACCTCTGTCAACTCGGATATTTGCCAAACCAAATCCAACATGCAGCAGGGGCCAGAGGTAGTGCAACCACACAGCATCTCTTTGAACCTTGTTCCATACTTCAAACTGACCGAGGAGAGTGATGGGAAGCGGAAGATGTTCAGGATGCAAACGAGCCGTGTAGGATCTTGCACCTTATCCTCGGAGATTTTCCTGCTGGGTTCTCTCATCCGCCTCCGCTGTTCGGAGTGGCCGTACCGGTTAGGGAGACTAAGCTAATCGATATTATGTTGATATTGCTTGTGACGCCAATGTTACAGACTTGCCCTTTTTAGGGGGGGGCGCACGATTACATACATCTATGATATTGCTTCGTCTGTCACTGGCCGTATTTTCCTCCCGAAGGGTAAGGCGACGGTGATCGCTCATTGAACGCCAATTTTCGGAGCACGGCAGGGCGGGAGCACACCCATGGGCGGAATATACCGAGAATGCCGTTTGTGTGTGGCGGTTGTACCCTTCCCTTGGTATCTTAAAGTTTGTAGGAGCAGATTCCTACGTGTTTGTGGTTCCCCCACGAGGACGAATTAACGAGGACCACCTCTGTTTGTACTTTTTTTAATTTGTATGTATGGTAGAGCACACCCAATAACTTCTTTTCGGCTGTATGAAGCGAAGGGCAATAGATCTAATATACATTTCTCGACCGAAGAGCCCTTGTTGCTGCTCGTCTCCCCAAGGATCAGTAGCGCTGTTCACGATCTGGTGCATGATCCAATAAGTCGGTTAAGTAAGATGGAGCACACCCGTCACAGGGAAGGCTTTGTTCCCAGATAGAGTGTATTGGGGGTAAAAATGACGCCAATTACCTACATATGTATGTACATGTGCTCTCTGGCCAGTTGGCTCAGGCATCCGTATATTAATGATATGACAACCCAGACGAACCCCAGGTGCTGCTGCTAGGTATGATACCGACGACGGAGCAGATATTAGACGAAAGCCCCCCCAAAATAGCATCGTTTTAGATCTAGTAGGGCTGTAAGTGACGGATAAATGAATTAAATTGTCAAATAAGAGCATGCATGTAAATAAGTTACAATAAGGGTTAGGGGTGTGAGGAATCGCGGGCCCTCAGCCTACTGCTGCTTGAGACACCATACAGCTATTGGCAATACGCAAGGGTGCCGAACCTTCCGTAGCAGGAAAACGATGTTGAGGGCCGGGTTGCTTTTAATACTCAGACTGTCTGATATCCATAACAGCCCTGATTTAAGTAGGCCAGTATTTTTATAATCCCAGTAGTTACAGGTTGTGGTCAAGGACTTTTTCGGGTCAAGCGCCGACGCTTACCAGTATCGTACTTTAATGCTCAAAATCCCCGGATAATCAGGGCGATCAACTAGTAATGGGTTGGTGCCTGGCCAGTCCGGCTCACTTCCGAGATCGTTAGGAGAGTGAATTATTCTGGTGTTTTTCTATGCTTACTTGTGAGGATTCCATTTTACCCATTTTTCATGGCATACTTTTGTGGGGAAAGGTTCTTGTACATCCAAGACAAGAATGTAGACACTTCTCAGCCATTTTTTTTGCATCGTTGCCGAAGCCGGAGAGATGCCCTCACACACGCACAAGCGGAAGCGCATCCGCATTTAACGTAACTTCCTGAGTGACCTTAAATTGTGGCTTCTCTTTGAGACAGAAACGGTTCTCGCTGTCTTACCTGTGCCTGGGGCGTGGGAAAAAAAACAATCCCCTCTTCTCCCTCTTACGTACATTCTACTACTCTTGTTGGCCCTGATACATACTACCCATCTTCTTGCGATTGCTAACCGGGCTCGTTTGGCTCCTTTAACGCTCATTCCGCCGTCTATATGTACATAATTACAAGCACTGGTGATAGGCCGGGGAGTGGCCGAAAAGCAAGGGAACACACATGCCTACGGTAAGCAGCCAGATCCCCGCCACAGGAATCAGGAAGCAGCCGGGCCTGTCAGGCAAGCACTCGGTACTCGGTAGCTGGGAAGCGATCATTGATTGCTGTCTCTCTTTTGCCTTCCTCTCCACTTTTATCTGCATTTGGACCATCGATTTCATCCATCCACCATCTAACGTACCCATACCGGTGCATCATCCTAGTCTATTGCCCATCCAGACCACTTATCCAGCTTTTACACACCCCTCTTCTTAATTTTATCCCCTAAATTTCGTTTAGGTTAATCGAATTGTATTGGTGGGGGGTATCGCAGTTGGGACAGCCGTTTGGATGAACTACCTAGGGCTTACGCTCTGAGGGGGGGGTGTAGGGAACTGAAAGCCGCTTTGAAGACGATCCGAGCGAGCATCTTCTCCACGGTACATACAAGTAGTAGCAGCGGAGCACCGGAGGATGATGACCTGGGACAAGCCACAGCCAGAGCCGACGGGCGGGCGACACACTCTCGGCTCTTGAACGTACAGATATTCTCTTCCCTGCGAAGCTTCTTCTGGCCGTAAGGCAACAGCTTCCCGTAAATCCCCCTTCCCTTCAATCACCGCTGTATTCCCTTGCTGCTGTTTCTGGCTGCTCCCATCTTTCTATCTGTCCCTCCCATCCTCCCTGCATCTACATCTATATCTGCCTGTCTACGCTACTGTCATTCGTTTCCCCCCTCCGCCTCAGCGATTCTCCTTGTCTAAATCCACAAGCGCAAAAAGAAAAAGGGAAAGAGAAAAAAAAAAAGTAAAAAGAGTGAGACAAAAAAGAAAATAAAAAAACAGAGGGCGGAATAATAGAAGAAGGAGGGTGAGAGACGGAGAGGGCAGAGAAGAGAGCTCCGGGAAACCGAGAAAATAAGTCATCTTGTGCTCCCACCCCCCAAGAAAGGGATCTTCGCCATCCTCCTCTCAAACTCCCATCGCTCCTCCTCTAGCATCCGGCTCCCAGTTGTAAAGTTGCCTCGTCTAATTGCGTATCCACACAGAAGCCCCCTGAGTCGGAACAGCTACCGAGTCGTCCAAGTCTTGTTGCTGCTGGCTGCTCCTGCTTCTCCTGCTGCTGTCCGCCAACTGTGACCCTAAGACAGTTGGATCTGACTGCTGTTCGGACACGAAGTCAGCTGAATGCACGCGGTCCTCTGTCCTCGCCTTCTGTTGAAAGAATCTCTATTCCCATCTTGCTTGTCAAATATCTCGACTGCATCATCCCTTCCCTAGCAGGTATACTGAAAATCACGTCAACGACCGCAAAAGAAGACCCTAATCAATAGCTAGTGGCATTGGTTCGAGTGTTCCTATAAGTGTAGGATTTCCAGCGTACTATGGAAGATAGAATGTCAATGCGACATCAGCCCTTTCAAGGCCCGCCGTCACTTCCTCATCCGCATCCTCAGGGGAATAACATGCGCCTCTATGACCCCGGCATGAGTTCTTCACCTTCAATTACAGTTCACAGTAATGGACAAAACCAACATATGGGCCTCAACACTAGTCACGGCTCGTACCCGCAGTATAGTCATTCGGCATCCGTTTCTCCTGGCCCTTCTCGTGATGCTCAGATGCCATCACCGTCCTCAGGACCACCACACCACTCTTCAGGACAAAGTTTGAATGCTGCTCAGAAAAGAGCGTACCGCCAACGCAGAAAGGATCCATCATGCGATGCTTGCAGAGAGCGCAAAGTCAAGGTCAATTCGAAATTCCATAAAATACCCTTTTCTAGCATCTTGTGAAGCTCATAATTTTTCGTCAACAAAATGTAGTGCGATGCGACAGATGTCAATAGCTGCTCTGAATGCGCCTCCAGAAATGTCAAATGTCAGTTTACAAAAGAGACGAACCGTCGGATGTCATCGATAAAGTATTTAGCCCCTTCGACAAATCACTCCGAGGCGATACTAACAATTGGGAAAGACAGGTTCAGGACCTTGAAAAGCAACTTGCTGCAGCGCGAGAACAGATCCGAAAACTCACAAGCAATGTGCATCTGAAGGAAAACTCTGATGCTAGCGGCAATGATGGTGTTTCCGACATATCTATCAATGTTCCAGATATCACTTCGAGCCCACAAAGGCGGCCTCGGCCACCCGTTATCCAAGATATGACAGTCAGATCACATGTTCGTAACTATAGTCGCGGCATTTTCAAGCCTCCACCACCCTATAGACAAGTCGGTACTCAGTCGAGTTTCTCACCAACTCTTCCCGAACTTCCCCCTCAACCAATTGTAGATCATATCTTGGCACAATATTATCAGACGATTCATTCAATCATCCCAATTCTTCATTGGCCACAGTTTGTGCAACGTTACGATGAGGTACGGAAACAAGGCGATTTGTCAAATGTTCCGCCTTCTTGGGGTTCAACATTGTTTGCCGTTTTTGCTTGCGGTCTGCTCTATACAGCAGACCCAGTGATCAAGGCCAAATATCCTGATAATGGAAGGCAATTTATTGCATACTCTCGTCAGCTGACCGACTTGTTCAACGATGAGTTCACTATTGATCATGCTCGATCGGCACTACTCACTAGCATATATCTCACCGAGTTGAACTGCAAGTCCGCTGCTTGGACATGGCTAGGTTCAACAGTGAGAATCGCGCAAGACATCGGATTGCACCGAGAGAGTGGCCCTTGGCCGGTTGTGGAAGGAGAAATGAGACGGAGGGTTTGGTGGGGAATTTATGTTTGGGACCGGTAAAATCCCTGCAAGCCCAGGAAGCGAACATAAAGTAGGAAAGTTGGGCCAGCTAACATAAGTGAATAGATTGCTATCGGTTGAACTCGGGAGAGTTCTACTAATAGAGGACACAGATTGCGATATTTCACTTCCTTGTGCACTTGATGACCATTTCATCTATGATTCTGGACTGCTTGTCCCTCCTGGATCGCAACAACAACCAGCCAACTTCCTCCTAACCACAATTCATGTGGTTCGTCTTATTAGTCCATTATTACGATCTCTACAATCACCAGTCATCTCTACTCCTAATCTCGGATGTTTCGATACACATTTCAAGACATGCTTATCAGCATTCCCAGTCAATTGCCACCTCAATAATCCCCAACCTCTTGAGCCACGGCATCTCTCTCCAATTTTCCACCTTCAAAATTGCCGACTTGTGCTCCATCGACACAACCTGTCTACACTATGTTCCCCAGAGATTCGCTCAGCCGCGATTGATTCATGTGTAACAGCAGCAAAGGATACTGTGAATTTCCTTTCACGAGCGATGCAATATCAGCCTAGTGATAGGTTTGATCAAGGTCCAGGGGCTCAGAATCTAATAGCAACATGTGCCACAACAATGCTATGTACCCACATATGGCGTTGCACGCTCTTCCTGTGTTTTCGAGGACTTTTTACGGAGGCCTTGATATGTGTTCAGGTTAGTCAAATTATTGGGGATGTACGCGAGGTAAATATTGCTTGTGGCAGGAACCTCTATGGATTTCTCCGAATGCTGGGTGAGAAACTTGCAGCTGGGGTGAATCTTGAACAGGATGAGGGTATGATGGCATTAGTCTCTGGTGATGTTCAAGGGAGTACCGAGTCCTCATGGGTCTGGAATGGAAGCGAGACTGGTCAAGCACTCAACAGTACTTCCCCACGCCACGACCACCCACACAACAACGGGAGTGAGTATCCCATGACGAATGGGAGCGCAGAAATCTCAACTGCTTTATCACAGGAAGAATCAGGCGATTGGGGCGGATGGGCATATATCGAAAGGATGCTCCAACGTTTGAATAGCGAAAAAATGTCGAGGGAACACGCACAACAACAGCTTACCCCAGGTCCATGGAATGGGGTATCTGGGCGGTCAACACCAGTACCAAATGCTTCGTCGTCGCGTATTGCCATTGCGAATATAATTTAATTATCGCCTGAGAGTCACATACAAAGAAGTCAAAAATCGAGAAATTTACAAAAAAAATGGGCATTTGTTTTGGTTTCGGACATGGAGAACTGGAAGGTTGGTGTCTGACGGCGCGCGGTGCGGTGGGAGGTGGTGTGTTTAGGCTACCTAGCTACATTTTCATTTTTCTTTCTAAACTTTTGGTTAAACTTCGACATTGAACAGGTATGGGAGCGGAAGGATTTTTGAGACAATTGCTATTTTCGGTCTCCTTGCCCTTCTTTCCTCGGTTTGATATCTTTTATACCTTTCCTATAAGTGTTTTATGTATCTTGTTTCCTCGTCGGTTTTGTTTGTGTGGATGTCAATGTCTAGTTTTATTTCCTAGTTTCCGTTCTTGATACATTTTTTACATCTTCTCAAACAAGGATAAGAACCTAGGTGTTTGGTTGTTTTTTTTCTCCCAAAAGGTATTTGATAGCTTTTTAAGGGGTTTATCGGTCGCCATATCCTGTAAATAACGGAGCCTATGTTTCCTGGTGATCCCTAGTTCTGGTATCTGACCTTTTTGGGGGCTTTGGTCATTGGTAGTTAACTGGCATGCATGAGCATCTTCGTGATGTGCGCTAATGCGCTGGATTTTTTTATACTCCTACCTTTCGATATCTTTGTTCCAGCACCACTGTATTTTTAGATAGCACTTATTTTTCTCTTGGGCTGGCTACTTAGGGGTTGGCGAGGATTTCTTTATCGTCCAGGTGGCGGGCTCGTCTTGTTTCTTCTTTCTCGATTTCCTTTCACTTTCAGGTGGCATTCTATTTTTTCTCCTGTTTTTTTTCTGTTGCATTGAGTCATGAGCAATGACAAGGCTGATTACAGTTTAGTTTGTAACTTGAATTATATGAGCTTGCTTTTTAGGGAGTGCGCAGAGTGCGGGGTTATTGTGGTTCTCATTTTGATTTTGTTGAGGGAAAGGTGGATTTTAAGATTTGTTGGTGGAGTTTAAATTTCATAACAATCAGTTCAAAATTCTGCAGTCTGGATTGAGAGTTGCACCAGTGCCTTTGTTTCGTGAAGACTACTGAGTGACATTCCATGATCACGATCTTTTGCCTTGACTCTAGCTGCATCTACCTAGAATCTACTGTTCTTGCGAATAGTAAGAGACGATACCCACTCTACTTACATGTGGACATTCTGCACTTCAAGTCCTCACAATGCATGGATTTCGTTGCGCGGGAAAAATCCGCCCGGGACCGATTACCCAGTCCTAGCTCCCGCTTCTTGTCTTCCGAGCTAGCTAGCTGTGATCCCCAGATGATCCAATTTATTCAAGAGCTCCGTCGTATCCCCTTAAATTCTTGGCTTTCAATACGAAAAAAATCTCTACCGTAGTTACCCGATTTGCTGCTTCACATGGGCGGTTTTTACTGCTCAGTCTTGTTTTTTATCTCTCATATCACTTTTTTAGACACTATACTGTTTCTCCGCGGTTTCCCCGGGTGTGTCTTTGTTGGTGTATATTTATCTCCTTCGTACCTCTAGGAGATCTTTGGCTTAGGTGAGTCTAGGTTCACGTATCATCACTCGTAGAGTTTACGAGTATGGTAGTCTTTAAGAGACGCTGCTAGGCTATAGCACTGTGGGAATAGCGCTGGTAAATGGGTAACTGACCTTGTAGCACTCGTAGAAGGTCGACTTATACCCGTAATATCCTAGCAACTCAGATCCAAGAAAATATATCAACGGTCCTGGCGCACTTGTGATAAGTGATCTCTTTATATGCCTAGATGATCAAGTATTATCCATGGCTCATTTATGGGGTATGTATAAAGGTGGAGAAGAGGGGGTTTAGAATAGGGGAAATTAATGGAACAAGAGCTAGAGGCCGTCCCTGATCTTGGCCTATGGTTGGAAACTCTTCTACATCGCACCCCTAAAACTTTACAGTCATTTATAAGCACATTCCTTAATTACAACAAAAAAGATCATTCATATTGCTGGTTTCATCCGCTGCAGATGTCGTGGAGACACAACTGGGGCAGGTATTGGTGTTCACATGCACTTCCGGCCTAATCCGACCATGCGGTAGTAAGCACCATCCTCGAGGAAAATGAAACACTGCGAAGGAAATGGGTTTCAAAGGATTGTGCCACCGTCGTGGGGGTACTAATGGAAAATATGCCCCCAGGTTTATGTGTGCACGGTCCTTTTCGTTGAAACGTTCTTCAATCGACATCTCCCGGCCGAATGGTCGAATTCATACACGTCCCACCGAATCTCGCCTTGACGCTGTGCGACGGCTTCACGGAAAAGTTCCTTTGGCTATCTAATTCAGAACTGGTGGAGTCAATTTGAGAAACGTGTTCGATTGCCTTTTCAAGCTCTGTGTTGTACCGATTAAAACAGCTGTACTTCATAGATAAATCATATTACCGTCTTACCTCTTGCAGATGGCGACGCAGGAATATAGTTTTACCAAATCGGGCTGGGGACATCTCGTTCTAGTACACGCTGAGCTATCGATTCTCCCAAAACTACACTATTTTAGATAGCTAATGCAACCTCGGTTGGACGCCCTAGTATTAAGCAGATATACAGAACTTGAAAATAAGGTGTGAGGTTGGCTAGCTAAGTTGCTGGTGGGCTGTTCTAGATTGAGGCCTGTTAAAAACTATTATCAGAAAAAGGCATTTCGTGGTTCTTTTTGCCTGCTCCGAGTATAATGTGCTGCCGGTTGATCTGAAAAGGGCTCAAAAAAACTTCCGGCACTGGCGGTCTCGGCTGAACTCGCTGGCGGCTGCAAGGCAAAAATATAGGACTAAGTAAAAAAAGCAAGTCTAGGAAATCAAGGGGCTAACGCCACATAAATATATATGAGGATAGATTCAAGTGGCACGGGACAGATGTTTATTCCTTTCGGAGAGTTGGCGTTGTCGACGGCAATCTTGATTTCCAAATGGTGATGAGCCGGCATCGTCCTGCGACCGGAAGAGGGCATAGTAACCTCGCGAGAGACAGATCTCGAGGCTCAGGGAGGATTAAAGGAGCCAGGGCTCTCGAAAACTAGATACCATCTTTAGAAAATACCCAACATGAGCACTTTATCGAGTTCGGAATTTTACTGGATAACCCTTGCTTTGAGGAGCTGTTATTTTACTGTCGGTCTTGGAACTCCATAATATTGGGTAATAAGTCTCCCCAAGCCTAGACCTCTGCAGCTCCAACATTCCAATGCCAATGTGGTTCTTGGTCACTACTAGTCACTCGATCGGCTGCAGGTGTGACCAAAACGTTTTTTAATAGATCAAAGTATATATCTATTAGATTATTATATATGATATCAAAACCGAACATGCTGTTTTTAGCTTAGGGTTTCTTTCTATCGTTTTTTCCCTTCCCTTTGTTCTAGAACTTGGATCGGCTCTCTTTAGTAAGTTTGGTTGTTTTGTTTAATCAGGAAAACCCTTGTAAAATTTCCATGGAGTGATTAGTAGCCAGCTATTCCCCTGATTTCTAGATATAGTTAACTCTGATATGTATGTATTATATATACCCCACGGACGTATAGTGTAATTTACTAATTACGTAACCAACAGCGGTTTCTTGCTTGTAAATTAAATTAAGCACATTATTTTTTAACAGCGCACATCTTCACTATATCACGGTCAGGAGGATTGCACCTGTTAGCGATTTTTTTTAGTAATAACTATCTTTAAAGACGTATCACCTCACAATACTGCCGATTTTGTATCAGTTTTAACGGTACTTACCATTATCGTAAGAGACCGCCGCGGCGCCTACTCTTGTGGTACCATCTCATTAGCTCGTACACACGTACGTACGTGTACGTCCTCACTTCTTGAAATAAAATGTGGCAACCATCTTTTGTGGGGAAATGGTGATGGCTGATCGAAGAGATAAGCATATTTTGGCTTCTTTATATAGGGATATGAGGTATGATTAGATTTTCTACCGTGTTTGGCGCTCTAAAATCTGGTTTGGACGAGGGGTAATAATATGATATGGGTATATAAAAAAGCTATGAAGAAAAGAGTGAGTAATAATTGACGAGAGCTATTTTTTCCACTTGACCGATTAATTGGAAACATAGCTTGGGGGACTGCAAGTGGAGATTGCCTAAGGTCGGCTGTCGGCTAGTAGGCCTAGGGGGTGGTTCTAGTATATTAATCCTCGGGGAAGCTATTATAGTTAATTGGTACGGCAAGCTAGGTCAATAATTAGTCTAGCTCTAAAAATCCACCTTTATGACTTCTTTAGTGCGATTCGATGATTAGTGACTTATTTAGTTTATAATAAAATCTTAATATTTGAATTCCTCTTTCCTAAGTACTTGATGCGAAACTTATGTTTTAATTTAGTCTGGGTGTTAATTAAATTTGGTTGTCCCCCTTTAGTTTCGCTTTCGGTTAGTTAGATATTCAGCGCTGGAGATTTCTTCAAGTCAACTGGCTAGACAATAGGACTAGGAGTACCTTCCTGTTCATATTTTTTACAGTTAACTATTTTGTAGTCGACAAGTGTGGGTTTGTACTATAAGTGGTTCTCTTTGGCTATATAGCTCATAAGCAAATTATTTAGTATAAGAAGCGCTCGCGGCCCGTAGATCGTTGGTTTCGCCGCTAAAGTCTTACCAAACCTCCGGATTTTGTAGTCGTAGTTATTATATGTATATGTTCTTAGCTTTGAAACTCCTCTAGTATAAGGTATCAATTGCGTCAAAATGAATTTTTCCACGGATGGAAAAGTATAGACTAATATTATGGAATACAGTACAGAACCAGACCACCTGTCTGGAATACTATAGTGATCCACAATTAGCCCACTGGTAGGCTAACAAATATCTCAGACGTAATTTTACGTGCCTTCAATCCTAATCTAGGCCGTACCTTTCTCTTTAGAGACAATAACTCAAGATCAAGTCGATAATTATTTCAGAGATACAGGCTTCAAGTGGCGCTTCATGTGTAATAGTGAGCTAGTTATATCACTATAGCTAGTACTTCTTTTTGTTGGCAAATTTCTATGTCTCATTTAAAAGTAGTAACACCTTTAGCTTTAGGCCCTCATAGTATTCCAGGTGGTCTGGTTCTGTACTGTATTCAAGCATGTTGGTCTATACTTTTACCATCGGTGGGAAATTGAATTTTGACACATTTCCTCTTCCATACTCTAGGAGAGTAGTATATAGATGTGTGAGCTCTATATTTAAGCTATATATTAGAGTTACTTTATGCTCAAATCTAGAGTTCTAGAGGAGAATAGAATTTTAGAAAGGATGAAACGTACGTATTTAACGTGGTATAAAACAGATATGAGAACTTAAGCTATGCACTGGGTCTAGCCTATAAAGAAGAAAAGACAAAGGAAATTCGTAGTGTACGTACTAGATAGAGTAAGTAAAGGGTATTACTCCTTACAAGTAGCGACTAGTGTCATATACGTACTAGTTATATAATTATGCGTAAAGTCAGCAGAGACATGATTTAAAGACCGCCAAGGCTTCCCCGTAAGAAAGATAATGATTTAATTCAAATAACATACCTGAAAAGCCGATGGTTCTGGTTGTCAGGAGATTAGGTTAAAAATCTTCAGAATATTTTGGGAGTCTAATAAGATTTTTCCGGCGCGCCCTGAAATATGTATCCCCCCTCTCATTAATTACATAGGCCCTTAGGATATGATAATCCTGTCCGGTCAGATGCCCTGAAAATACACAGAGTTTTATATAATCACACCACTCCGTATCTCCCTACATACCCTCTACAGTTTAAACTCGAAATCCGACTAGCTAGCTTAGTTTCCTTTTCGTACTCATCCATGTTGTCTCCATGCCCATAACCATAACCATAGATATATCCCCATAGTACACAACTTAAAAACCATCCCCTAGCCTTGCAATATATATATCATATTATGCTTGGTAAAAGAATAAAGAAAAAAACCAAATAGTCTCTGGGGGGTTTGAGGGGAGGAGCTAACCTAAAAGTGACTGATTTCCATCTAATGATTTGGTGGTATATATATTCACTACCATATTTATCTTTGATTATAGGTAGGTATATTAGTTACTAGAAAAGTATTTTACGAGTGATAACTTATGGACGAGTAAAATTAATGCTGATACTAGCTAGTATCATCTAGAAAGTCATGTTTTCCAGAATATCTATTTTATTTGGCTATTTTTGGGAATCTGTAACTATTTTTTAAAGGTGTATTTACTTTTTATTGTTTCTCCGATCCCTTCCACTAGTACGGTCGAGTGATAGCTTGTGGATACATATACATACATGTCCATTGCATAAGTAGATTTAGGTTAATAGAATGCCGTAGATGTGGATATGTTGATATAATCTGTAGCTACAATAGATATGATCTACTAATTAGCCTATCTTATAATATAGAATATTGCCGAGATCGAGAGTTGTAGTATTATAGCTCATCTGGCCTGGCCTCACTCGCACTGGAACTCGTATTGTAATTATCTAGTGCCTTTGGTTTGGGTAATCTGACTCAAATTCCTAAGCATTACATGTCTAAGTTTAGTGTTAAGTTAAAAAATGTTTTGAGTATGATTTTTTCTAAGATTTCCTCGTATATATATAAGTGCAATTAACTACACGTCTTAAGAATAAATAAGTAGGAAAGCTCATCTAAGAATAAATTTTGGCTAGTAGCCCGCTTTCTACACTTCATAACACTTAACACCTACGTAAGAAATCAAGGTCTCGATAATATCATGACTGAGACTGAGCTCGCCCAAAGAATTCCGCCTATTTTTGCAAATTTAAACTTAATTCGGAGTAGGCTTCTGCTATTATAATGACAGGATCTACTCCCAAAACATAGGGCGCTTTCTGCGCTTTGTAACTATAGTTATCCCTATGACCTAAGCGACTCTTCACCCTGATAATTCTCACTAAAATTTGGTATAGTGATTTATTATCATGAGTCGTAGTTCAAGCACAGTGGGTGAGTCTTAGAACTATATTTTCGTGTGGGTGGAGAAGGAATGAAGAGAGACTCGGAGGTATATAGATCACCTTGGAAAACATGTATCGATAATATCATGGGCTTAGGACGATTCGTTTAGCAGAATAGACAATATGATTGTCCAACAAGATGCTGTATGAACTTAAAAATAGCACTGGTACGCCAAATTTAAGTCTGAAACGCTAAGCTCTTGGCAAACTCTAACGGAGCCGCAGTACTCACCGGGGACCTCTACTGGGATTCTCACCCGTGCACCATTCCAAATCACAAGTCGGTGAGGCAGTGCGACAAATCGCTTAGTTATCGATAGATCTGTCGGGTTCCAGGTAGCAGGTATATAGCTCTGCGAGTTTCAGATGAATGATTAAAGTTAGGTAGCGAGAAACCACCCGATGTCCAAAGAACGGGTAGGGAAACTAAATGTTTGAGCTAGGGCTAGGGAGAAGCTAAGCAGACTAAACCTTGTGCTGGCTGGCGGTTTTCGTGGCACGCTTTTAAGATACTAAATTTGCAAGCCCTAATTAGCTAGAGCCAGCAGGTTTAATTGTTGATCTTTACAAATCTTCCATAACTTCTGTGAGCACATTCAGCCCACACTAATATAATTAGGAATAAGTTCTCTTTCATTGAAAATAGAAGCACTGACGTACACAGTGCGCACTTTGATCAAACCCAAGTAAAAGAAACTGTCGGAGATACTAAATACGCCAACATGCACTGACGCGTACGTTCTGACCTCACTAAATCCTCTATGATATGTGCACATAAGGTCTTTATGTCTATTATTTTTATCTTCTACGGGTATAAAAGTTTTTACTCTGGAAATTTGGAATCTGATCCGGGCGCAGCGCTGCATAAGTCATAGGGATGAATCTGGGGTGCATAAAAGAAAAACACAAATTGTTATTTTAATAGCCTAGATTTTGACACATTTGAGCTTCTTTTATATATAGGGCAAATTGAATTATATTAGAATAGATCTTAAGGCTCCCCCGCATCGGTGCGGGAGACCCGAACTGGTGGGTAGTTGGTCAAAAATCCAGTGTTCCGATTAGACCGGGCTGGGCCGTGGTTGTTTAGCTGACTCTTTTTTCCGCTATTGGGCGCGGTGTTTTGTTTTTAGTTTACTACATATTGATCTTCACTGATTTCTTGGTAAGGATAAGCTGTATGTACGTTAGTGGGTCCGGAGGTTTGTATTGGCCAATGTGACCGTTGGGGGTGCGATGAATTAAGTTAGTGGGAAGCAAGCCTTACTACCAGAACTTCAGAATATGGCCCATCTTACCCATAAAAATGTCAGGTATGGGGGTTTACAAAGATGCACACTTCAGCCCTGATGATCGTGACGAAGAAATAAGTGACTTGGCGTCACAGTGGACCTCTGACGCGCTATAGACCCGACCTTATTAAGCTGTAGCCTATAGAGGCAGCGTTCGCTTATGCAGACCCCCCAAGAATGTAAAATCTGCTTCTAGCTGATAATTCTATAAGTTTCAGCCAAGCATGCCAGTACTGCACTCCAAGCAGAAAGTGCTGTTTTGCTGACTGTGGAGGCCGTAATTTAACGGGCCTTGCAACCTATCACACGTGCACGGATGCGTGGATGAAAGTGTAAGTCCGGAAGCGAAAGATCACGGCACAGTGCAGTAGGGTCAACACAACTGGCCTTTACTGTGTATAATATATATAATCTAGAATCTCTCTTCTTAGCCTGAATAATACGCCCTACATACATAAGCAGTGTGCACTTGTATTGCGGTGATTGGGTACTAGGATAGGATCAAAGATCATGATTTTGTTAGGTTGATGGAACTCGGGTTCTAGTGATCACGGTATAGATTGTTGTCATACTAAAATAGAAAGAAAGATTCAGCAGTGACGATGATATTCCTCAAATACATGTATCCAGCCTTAGAGACGTTTCTTACTCGGATTATAGACAAACTCCGAGCCGGAGGGCCTAGTTTAGGAGATGCCATAACAGGTCCACGTACATGGTCATCACCATCACGATAAACCTTGTCTTTGGGGCTTGCGTGTTATTAGGCTTCAATTAATTTACCGCACTTACAGTTATCAATCACTAAAGTCCAGCCCTACAGTGTAACACACCAGTCATAAGTAGTGGCTCAACCCAGCCGCCACAGGGTAGGGATATGCTTGATCATCAGCATGCATAATCTTAGCTTCTCCTCCCAGTCGGAGCTTAGCCTTGTCAACACCGTGACAGGGATAAAAATAAGGTTTCAGCACTTGATCTATATTTGAATGCTGCAAATTGCTCTCTTCGGGCGAATATGTCTAGAACAACGCACAAACGCCCCAGCCACTAGGCAATTAATACAGCCTGTTTCGGAAAGTGGTGATAGGAATAACTGTTTCTAGAAAACTTGCCCCCCTGTCTACTAATTGCATAGCCACGATTGATTTCGATCTTCTTGGCATCCACCCAATCCTACAGTAAGGACTAACCTTAGCGCATGCTTACCGCCTGCTGTCTGTAAGCACATAGCACAAGGAGATTATAGGTACCACCAACTCGAGGGGTGGGGAGTATGATTGATAAATAAGATCCAATGCCGCCAGAATATCGCCATCTTTTTTCTCTCTACCCTCATCCTCATCCTCATCATTCTCCTCAGACTCTCTAGTTCTATCTGTGTGTTTTACTGTAGTCCCAATTCTGAGTAAAAGTCCATTTAGTCAACGAGTTTCCTATTTCGATCCCCTTTATTTCATTAGTTCGTTTTAATCCATAGAACAGTGGAACCTCATATCTACTACAGCTACTAGTAGTTTTTTTAAAATGCGTCTTCCAACTATCGCCCTCGCGGCACTCCTTCCCCTCCTAACCTCTGCTGTTGCCATTCCGGGCACAACAAGTTGCGCTGATGCTCCGATACCAACTGTTACAGCTACCAAAACGGTCTACAATGACAAACGTAACCCGACATCTTCCTATTCCGCAGCAGTAGCAACATACACAGTCAAAGTTGGAGGTTTGCAGGGAAATGTGGCCGGCGGAGCGGCGATCCTCAAGTACGATCCTGAATACATCGATGGCAAAGTTGGTGATGTAGTGGCCTTCGAGTTCCTGGCAAACAACCACACCGCTACCCAGGCAGAATTTGAGTCGCCTTGTGTTCCGAAGATTGGGGCATTCGACAGTGGGTTTATGCCAAATACGGTATGTATTATGAATTAGTTTTCTTCGTCCACCAAGCTAACTGCGATATAGGCAAATGTACTTGGGGCGGTAACAAGCTTTTTCACAATCAAGGACACCAAACCTGCCTGGTTCTACTGTGCTCAACCTGGTAACGGCAAGCCTCACTGTCAAGCGGGTATGGTGTTTGCCATCAACCCTCCAAAGTCCGGTGACAAAACTCTCGATGCCTTCCGCTCAGCCGCTGCTCTTGTCCCAGTTGTCACTACCCCTGTTTCCCCCCCTGCATCGACTACCAGCGCATATGCTGCCAGGGCAACGCATCTCGTCAATATCGGTGGCCTTTCAGGTGATGGGAAGCCGATCCTTAGATATAACCCAGAATATATCAACGCCAAAGCTGGTGACATCGTTAAGTTTAATTTCTTGGCGGCCAACCACACAGCTACTCAGTCAAGCTTTGACACCCCGTGTGACGGCATCGCCGGTGGCTTTAAGACTGGTGTCCAGAGCAACCCCCAAAATATCGATGGGTTGGTTGTGAGAGAGTTCGTTGTGGTCGATGATAAGCCAGTGTGGTTCTACTGCGGATTTGCGACGCATTGTCAACAAGGAATGGTCTTTGCTATCAACCCAGGCAATAAGTTCGATCAGTTCAAAGAGAAAGCAAAGGCAACTCCTTCTAAGCCTACCGGAACTGCGACCATGAGTGCTACAACCACGGTCACATGGACTGGAGCTCCAGGTGCGAAGCAGACTCATTATGTCACTGTCGGTGGTCTCGGAGCAGACGGGAAACCAATGTTGAGATATAACCCCGAGAACGTAGTAGCCAAGCCTGGAGATATCGTTGAATTCAACTTCCGCGCAGCAAATCACACCGCAACTCAGTCGAGCTTTGACAACCCATGTACCGGCATTGACGGTGGGTTCAAGACTGGTGTACAGATGAATCCCTACGATATTGATGGGCTTATCCTCAAGCAATTCGAGGTCAAGGATGAGAAGCCGGCCTGGTTCTATTGTGGTGTTCCAAACCATTGTCAGCAAGGGATGGTCTTTGCCGTTAACCCAGGTAACAAGTTCGACGAGTTCAAGCAAAAGGCAAAGTCATCTCCCCCTAAGAGCGAGACTACAACTGCAACTGCGACATGGACTGGAGCTCCAGGAGCGAAGCAGACACATCATGTTCAGGTCGGTGGACTTGGTCCAGACGGGAAGCCGATGTTGAGATATTGGCCCGAGAATGTTGATGCAAAGGCCGGTGATATCATTGAATTCAACTTCCGGGCTGCAAACCACACCGCAACCCAGTCATCCTTCGAAGACCCATGTACCGGTATTGACGGCGGTTTTAAGACTGGCGTACAGATGAATCCCAAAGACATTGACGGGCTTATCCTCAAGCAGTTCGAGGTCAAGGACAACAAGCCAGTATGGTTCTACTGTGGTGTTCCAACACATTGTCAGAAGGGAATGGTTTTCGCTGTTAACCCAGGCAATAAGTTTGTCGACTTCAAGACCCGCGCAATGATGAGTCCCGTGAAGGATATCGTTGGTAGTAGTCCCACAGCTCCGAGCCCCACACCTTCCGCTGCCGTAACCCACATTGTCATTGTTGGGGGCCTCGGTAATGATGGGAAGACCCCAATGCTCCGATATATGCCTGATAACGTCATTGCAAAGCCCGGTGATAAGATCCTTTTCGACTTCAAAGCGGCGAACCACACAGTGACACAGAGCTCTTTCGATAAGCCCTGTGAGGCGATTGATGGAGGTATCAAGAGTGGTGTGAGGATGAACCCAATGGATATCACTGGGTTCGAGATGTTTGAGATCGAGGTCAAGGATGACAAGCCACTCTGGGTATATTGTGGTGTTGCCAACCATTGCCAGCAGGGGATGGTGTTTGCTGTTAACCCGGGCGAGAAGTTGAGCGCGTTCCAACAGAATGCGAGGAACTCTGCTCCGAAGACGACCTAAGGTGGTGAGGGATTGTTATAGAGTTGGTTTTTAGGTTGCATTGTTATCGGCGCATTCATTTATTTATTTCATTGCATTTATTTCATTCTTTCTTGTTTTTTTTAATTTCTGTCCTTTTCTATCTGTAGCAGGGTTATCTTACGATGTCTTACTATGTCTTACGGTTTTTATGAACGTATGGGTGTAGTTTTTATGTTTTTGTTGGTTGGAACGGAAGCTGGGAGTGGTGGTTTCTGGTCATTAAGATACTAGTTAGCAATCAATTCAGAATATTCTGCACCTGCAAGATTTTCGTCTAGTGTCACCCTAAACTCTAGAGTTCTATTTGAAGTTGAATTAAATTGTAATTTCTTTGTCTATGGTACTGAGGATCACAAACACTAGTGGTAAAGAACCATAAGCAACACGAAAGCACTTCTCTAGTTAATTCCTTGTAGGGAGCTAGGCTATAGACTAATAATTGACAACAGCATTGCTACATGATGAGTGTGGATGTGTCATTTAGTTCAGCCTACTTTAAATTGTAAAAACAATCCTACTAGTGGGAGAAGACCGCTTTATGTCTTTCTCACTCCATATTATATTTCGGGCTGATTTTATTTGTCTTTGTGAATAGAGCTTAATATATATACTCAAAGTAGGACTGTATATAGTGACCAATGAAGATGGTAGTAGCTAGAGAGAGGACGTGGGTCTGTAGGATTGCTTCACAAAATATTACTCGAGCGTTTTATTCTTTTCGTACGTACGCCTTAAAGAGCATCTATTATTTATTTTTTGCTTAAGTCTCACCGCTTATACACGGAAATGATGGTCCTCTGACAGAATAATAGCCAATATAATACTTCATCTAGCTTGCTCCCCAGTCGTTTCTCTATATACGTGTGCTGTAATTCAGATAAAGGTTATATAAGGTTTAGATAAGGCTTATATGGTTTTGTGTATCGACGCCAAAGTATGTTAATCAAAAGCAAGATCTCGAGGGTAAGATGCTTGGGAAGAAGGAAGGTTATCCTTAATTGTAATTTTCTATGTGACCGCATTTGGGGTCTTATTAATGGGGGTAAATGATATTTAGAGAGATGAAGGTATATGGTGCGGTAAATGTGCCAGAATCTCATTACGTACCGCCAGTGATAAGTTGATACATACTATACACTATATTTTTCTGTTATAAAGACCTATACTTGGACATATATAGCTATAATTCTGATTGAGCCAAACTTATTCTAAATCTAGCTAGTATAGATAGTCTTTAACCTACGACGTATATAGCCTAGAGTTTATCAACGAACGTAATTTATGTATATATACATGTACTATACCTCATATTTCTTGCTATAGAGCTCTATACGAGCACTTATTGTATTAATTGGGTTGGAAACTAGTCTAAATCCAGTACTAGTGGCCTTTAACTTACTACCGGCGGTGTGGCACACGCTAGCAGACAAGGCTAAATATTACTAGCCACATGGACACCTGTCCTCTTAGAGTCATATCCTACCTTAGATAGTTCCTCTCCTGTTCTATTTACATAATATAATCCTTGGTTTTTTGTCTATTCGAATGAGATCATTTTATACACCTAGACTATTCTGATAGTGAAGAACATCAGACAGCCTACAGCGGTCTGTATCTTGTCACTGGCGGTAAAATTGGTTTTGACACATTCGCTGCTTACATGCCCCTATCTAGCATGAAAAGCTGTTACGAGTCGTAATTACGACATTTTTAATTCAGGATGTCCTAAGATATTCTGAATGGTTAATTTTAGAGAAGTATCTCAAGAGATCTCGAATCGCCTTATCGTACGATAAGGAAAAGCGGCATGACGTTGTGCCCATGACATCAGCGGAGAAACAGCATATGACTAAGCAAATTACCCTAAAATGGTTAGCGTACTACCAAAACAAGGCTACTGTTCTGTCATGTTCGCCAAGGCACTCGAAGTTTCCTGCGGATTCTCTAGAACGCGAGTAGTATCTGGAGGCTTCCTCCCCCCCGCACTAGTATCTATAAATCAACCACAATCTCCCCTTCTACCCCCATCTCATCGTTTGTTTTGCTATTACTCTAGCCGTCATATACTAGAAACAGTTGAATTCTAGCTACGCATATACAACGATAGATAACATACTACAAGCCCCACACCTATATAGCTCTATCTGCAACTTAGAACTTCAACGAGTAAACCATGGCCGGAAACAATGTCCAATTAACCGACAAGGCCCAAAAGGCCCTCTCTGATGCTGGCGACTGTGCAACACAGTATGGTCACCCACAGGTAAGAAGCACAAATCCCGCTACTCTTAGTAGACTTCTAACATCCTATAGATCACACCTATTCATCTAGCCTTTGCTCTTCTTATAGGCCCAACAGTAGACGAGAATGCTGCCCCCTCTGGCCCAGCACCATCTTCCTCATCCCCATCCCTCTTCAAACAAGTTATCGAGAAAGCCAATGGCGACCTCCAAGTGCTCGAGAGAGGCATTAAAAAGGCCCTCGTACGCATGCCCTCACAAGACCCGCCGCCAGACCATATTAGCTTCTCCCCGTCATTCAGTAAGGTTATAAGGGATGCACAGAAGCTCCAAAAAACACAACGCGACTCCTACGTAGCGCAAGACCACCTTATCATGGCCCTCGGGCAAGACAGTAGCATCCTGAAACTGCTAAACGAGGCGGGGATCCCAAAAGTTGATTTACTCGACAACGCCGTGCAGGGACTACGGGGAACTAAGAGAGTGGATAGTCAGAACGAGGAGGCGGTTGAGAGCGAGAGTTTGAACAAGTTTTGTATCGATCTGACACAGAAGGCACGGGATGGGAAACTAGACCCTGTAATTGGAAGGGAGCAAGAGATTCTTAGGGTTGTGAGGATCTTATCGAGGAGGACAAAGAATAATCCAGTGCTGATCGGAGAGCCGGGAGTGGGAAAGACAAGTGTGGTGGAAGGATTGGCGACAAGGATAGTTAATGCTGATGTGCCCGCTAATTTGGCGAGGTAAGTCGTGGAAAACATCCAATGTGATCATTGACATCTATACTGACTACTATTGTAGTTGTAAACTTCTCTCTCTCGACGTAGGAGCCCTCGTAGCAGGAACCAAGTACCGTGGTGAATTCGAAGACCGTATGAAGTCTGTCCTGAAAGAGATTGAAGACTCACAGCAGATGATCGTTCTCTTCATCGACGAGATACATCTCCTCATGGGCGCGGGTTCTTCAGGAGAGGGCGGTATGGATGCTGCAAATCTCCTGAAACCTGCACTTGCACGTGGGCAGCTCCATTGTATCGGCGCCACAACCCTTGCCGAATATCGCAAATACATAGAGAAGGATGCCGCATTCGAGCGAAGGTTTCAGCAAGTCCTTACCCCGGAGCCGAGCGTACCGGAGACCATCTCTATTCTCCGTGGTCTCAAAGAGCGTTATGAGGTACATCATGGTGTTACTATTTCTGACGGTGCCATTGTTGCTGCTGCAACTCTTGCAAGTCGATACCTCACTGCTAGACGTCTTCCCGATAGCGCCATTGATCTTATCGATGAAGCTGCCTCTGCAGTTCGAGTGACTAGGGAAAGTGCGCCGGAGATCGTAGACACCCTAGAGCGCAAGCATCGCCAACTTCTAATTGAGATCCACGCCCTCGAGCGCGAAAAAGACGATGCCTCTAAAGCACGTCTTGCAGATGCCAAACACGAGGCTGCGAACGTAATGGAAGAGCTCCAACCCCTCCGCGAGAAATATGAAGCCGAGAAGCGTCGTAGCAGTGATCTTCAAGAAGCAAAGAAGAAGCTTGATGCTCTCACCGCGAAAGCCGAGCAAGCCGAGCGTGTTAATGACTACTCTACAGCGTCTGATCTATCCTACTATGCAATCCCAGAACTTAAGAAGTATATTTCAAGACTGGAGATGGAAAAAGCGCAAGCAGATATGGATGCGCAGATCGATGCAGCTAATGGCGGTGAGAGTAATCCTCTTATGACTGATCTTGTTGGGCCAGAACAGATCAATGAGATTGTAGCACGGATGACGGGTATCCCGGTAACAAGACTAAAGACAACGGAGAAGGAGAAGTTGTTGAACATGGAGAAGTACCTGTCGAAGCAAGTTATTGGACAGCGTGAAGCAGTCCGAGCAGTTGCCAACGCAATCAGACTCAGCAGATCCGGACTTAGTAATCCCAACCAACCAATTGCATCCTTCCTATTCTGTGGGCCATCTGGTACGGGTAAGACTTTGCTCACTAAGAGTCTTGCTGAGTTTCTGTTCGATGATCCGAAGTCAATGATCCGCTTCGACATGTCCGAATACATGGAAAAGCATTCCGTCTCCCGTCTCATCGGCGCCCCACCCGGGTATGTAGGCCATGATGCCGGCGGTCAACTTACTGAGGCTCTCCGTCGCCGTCCGTTTTCAATCCTACTATTCGATGAGGTTGAGAAAGCTGCCAAGGAGGTCCTTACCGTATTACTTCAACTTCTTGATGATGGACGCATCACAGACTCTACAGGTAGGGTCGTGGATGGTAAGAACACGGTCATCATCTTGACTAGTAATTTGGGAAGTCAGTACATCACCTCAAAGGCAAGTTCTACAGACGGCAAGATCGACCCGACTACAAAGGAGCTCGTAATGGAATCAATCCGCCATCACTTCCTTCCTGAGTTCCTCAATCGTATTTCCAGCGTGGTGATCTTCAACCGGCTTGCCAAGCGGGAGATTCGTCATATCGTCGATCTTCGACTTCATGACATTCAGAAACGACTTGCATCCAATAGCCGCAACGTTCGTCTTCAAGTCGACGAAGCCGCTAAAGATTTCCTTGGAGAAGCAGGTTATAGTCCTGCCTATGGTGCAAGGCCGCTGAATCGTGTTATTGAGAAGGAAGTGTTGAATAAACTTGCGGTATTATTGTTAAGAGGTGCGATTAGAGATGGAGAGACGGCAAGGATCTGTTTGGATAACAACAACAAGATTGTAGTGCTGCCAAATCATGACAGTGATGCAGATGAGGATGAAGATATGGATTATGAGGATGTTGAGCCCGGGTATGATGGCGGTGATATGGAGGTTGAGGAGTTGTATGACTAAAAAGGGATTGTAGACGGATAATGGGTGATGACTTATGACGAGGGGAGTATTTTAGTATTGTTATTCTTTTGGTTTTGTAGAATTATTAATTTTTCACTTCATGTTTCTTTTGGGTGTGTTTGGGTTGGTTCTTTGTTGGTTATTGTTTAATTTAAATTGAAATCCTGACAGTTATTCTACTATAGCTCTCTCTCTAATGACGATTTAAGCTTAAAAGATATTAAAAACTCATGTTTTTGTTAGAGCTATATGAATAGAAGTTTATCCCCTTTAATTAATCTCTATCGGACTTGTCTA
Organism: Verpa conica; assembly: GCA_033030425.1. Lineage (NCBI taxonomy): Eukaryota > Fungi > Ascomycota > Pezizomycetes > Pezizales > Morchellaceae > Verpa > Verpa conica. The sequence continues at coordinate 982,569 of JAUFSD010000002.1, read as the reverse complement.
CCGCGTTTATCGAGACCAACGTGCCAGTCTAGTTACTTCAGGAGCCCCTGTAACCGGAAGCGTAGTAAAGCTAAATAAAACCTCTAAGGGCAACACAGAAGAAGCTTCCCCTAAAAAAAAAAAGTCAAGGTGTAAAAACCCCCTGAAGCTAGAGAAAAAAAGAAAGAGACCCAATGCGCCACCCAATAAGTACAACGACCTCCCCTTAAAAAACATCAAACTCCGGTTCCTACTCATTACTATTTTTGCGCGCGTACAAAAAAGAAAACTGTTTAGGTACCGGATTTAACCCAAAGGTTCGTCATCGTCACTGAAACCATCCAAAGACACAACATCCCACTCAAGCTCTGATACCACTGATACCATATCCCAATCCGGGTCTACCTCAATCCCCGGTAGATCAACCGTTGGGCTGTCGTATAGGATACCCATCTCATATAGAACCTGGTCATAATAGTTAGTCCTGCTTTTCTTCCCTAAGCGCTCAATGAATGATTTGGTACATACCCGATCGTCGACCCCAATAAGGTCCTCGACTAGAGATATACTCGCTGTAGCCTCCTCCTCTTCACAGTAAGGGTAATATAGGTTATGATCCCCTACCACATCTTCGTCTACCAGATCGAGTAGAGTCTCGGCTTCGCGTTTTGCGGAGGTTACTTGTGCATTCGAGAACTTGAATGATCTCTCGGTGCGAGTGCGGCGGAAGCGGTTGACTCCCATTTTTGCGTGTGTTTTTGGTTTTGAGGGCGGAGGTAGAGAAGTAATAGAAGTAAGATTTCGAATTATGAGAGGTATGGGTAAAAGTCCAATTGAGCCCGAGGGATGCTTACACTGAAAGATTTGGGTTTTTCTCCTCCTTGATTAGGTTGTGTTGGCTTTATATACAACTTATCTCTTGAAGATGGTAGCAGCCCCATGACTCACAGCCAATTTGCCCCAGCATCACGACACTGGTTAGATTAAGGTGTGATAGGTAATTAGTAGGTCTGAACCGCGATATTTCCTAGTCATCGCCATAGCCCGGAGCGGCCTGAGCCTTGTGTCACCGCGTTGCCCTCGGAATAAGCGATAAGCCCAGCCCAAATGAGTGACTCACTCCGACTCATGAACTCAACTCAACTCAACCGACTCATTGAAACTTACTAGTAAACTCTGTAGGTAATGTGAGAAACACTGAATAAAAGTATGCTTTTGATGCTGTAGTTTGTATGTGTGAGTGATTAGTTGTGATCTCTGGCTATCTTCTCGATAATCCACTACAACCTCAGCTAGAATTTTACTTATTTTCTCTAAAGAATTACGCACAACCATAGATAACCTGATAGGCTAGTCTAGTCCTAATCACTATTATCGATAGCAATTTTCACCTCCAAATATAGAGGTTCACCGAGGAAGAATTAACCACTCATAAGAGCAACCCTTCAAATATTTACTCATGGCATCTATCATTACCTAATTCCACGGACTAAACTCCCATTTCTCCCCGGCTCCCTCATACCCCACATCGCTCCAGTTAAACCTCTCATCTCCCCTAAAATTAAAGCTCACAATCAACCTCGCTGATTTTGTATTAATAAAATCCCACACAACAATACCCGTCGTTTCCCCCCTTAGTTCTTGAAACTCCTCTTGATAAGCCGGAAAGGCTTTATCCCAAGTTGTCTCCCATACTGTCCTCAGAAACCGCTGAACTCGATTATTGATCCCCCAGCCCTGGTTCATCGCCACACTACTAGGAGCATAGAGAAACGAAGCCCCAGACAGAAAATTTATCAGCAGTGGAAGATCCCTCAGATCTGAGTGGGTTTCAAGTGCAGTATTATAGACGCCGATCCACTTACGCCAGAAGTTGACGATAGCATTCCATTTTTTTTTGATAATATTCATGCAAGTGTATAGTTGATAGTAGTCCTGTACCTTGACACGAGACTCATCGTTGAATGATATACCGAGGTCATATTTAGCCCCATCTAGTGAATAGTCCCGAAGAATTATGATTTTACCTCTCACATCACCAAGAAGCGGGAGCCGTCCATTATAGGCTGCCTTATCAGCTGGGAACCAAAGTAGTGATTGGAGCATTGTAGATGTGTCCGGATTGACATCTATATAATTATCGAATGTCTCAGCAAAACTCCTCGTATTACGGCCTGCGTGCTGCTCGTCTTTTAACCTCATAACCAGTACCTCGCCCTTCCCCACGCCAGATAGGAAGTTGTGGAGTATGTGCACGACACGGGTAAAGTTTATATCAAGATATACAGCCCCATGGTGCATCTCAAAAGCATCCTTGTAATGCCGACACCGCATGTCAACGAAGCGGACGCCTGCTTCAAGCTGCTGCGATAGGCTTCCAGCTTGGGTAGTCGTGAATAAGTCAAGCGGTTTCTTCTTGTTTTTCTGGAAGGCCATTGTGTCGTGGGTGCCTGGAATCGAGAGAGTGTTAATGTAGGCGTTTGGCGGAAGGTGTGACATCCAGGTACTCATGTTCATGCGTGTAGAAGTGGGATAAGCTCGGGGTGGACCAGAGTATTTCCAATGTTCTTCGCGGGTAACGGGGAAAGGGGAGGAGGCCACATAGTAGAGTGTGGGAAGCAGAATGAGAAGGTTAGTATATAGGTACCTCATTGCTACTGAGGAGTGTATCACATTAGAGTTCTAGAATATTTTAGAGTACGACAATGGCTGTGAACAGATATCTCATTCTGGGGAATTCAGCTAAGGGTTTTGTAATCATGACATAAGCTTGAATAGCTTTCAATATTCGGTAGCATGAGCTTTCATACCTCTGAAGGGAAGCCTACCAAGTCTCATACTAGGTGTTTATTATGGTCTTAGAGAAACTTTCCTGTTTTTTTTTTTCAAATTTCGTATTCTTCGTGTCATATATAAATTATAGGTTTACTTTCCTCTACTATTGACCGAAAAGAGCCGACTATTATTGAATAATTAAAATTACAAGAAGTACTTGAGTAAAAAGCATTCTGTTCATCTCGCAAGTGTTCTATAATAGAAAAGAATCATGGTATTAACTGAAAGTCAATATACTAAGGTCAGTCACTCTTCTACTCTATATAGCCTTATTCTACTTACATGTCTGGATATAGCAGTGTTCATATCATTATCATGTTTAGTTCCCTTGACAGATCAACTCCAGCATCCCAGCTCCCACTGGAGCCGTAGTTAAGTTTGCATTCCCATGTTCAAGAATTAATATATCATCTTCGATTCTCACACCACCCACATCCCAGTACCTATCTAAAACTTTCTTGTTAATGTATTTCCCGTGTATTGGGTGCGCCATATAAGGTAAGATGATGAATTCGCAGAAATATCTATCGTACTCAATCGTTAGTATCGCCTTAACAAAATTATTGGGGCTGGTTTGCTGACATTCCCGGCTCCACCGTAATCACCATCCTTGGCTGTAACGTCCTCCTCACAGCTGTCTCATACAGCCCCCTCCCTACTCTCGGTGCTGGCAGCGTCGCAAATGAACACACACCCACCCTTTCTGATTTCCAATTAACATCTGGCGTACCCTCAACATCATGTGTATCCAGCCCCAAAAAATGACCCAGCCCATGTGGGAAAAATGCTTTACTGGTTCCTGCTCTGAATATCTCCTCCTCAGTCCCATTATGCAGGATCCCTAGCTGGAGTAATCCCTTCACGGCGATTCTGTGCGCTAGTGTATGGGTGTCCCGCCAATCAACACCTTTGACGGTTCGTTTGATGCATTCGCGTTGCATAGTTTCCACAATAGTATAAATATCCTTTGCCTCCTTTGTCCACCTCCCGGATATCGGGAATGTCCGCGTGACATCACTTGCATAGCCTTCCCATTCTGCGCCTGCGTCAAGGAGGAGTAATTGGCGCCCTTTTAAGGGTTCATCGTTGCGGACGTAGTGTAGTGTTGCAGCATTTCTCCCAGAGCCAACTATTGGGTCATACGCCTGCGTTTTCGCTTTTCGCGAAACACACTGCTGGAGGAATATCCCTTCTAGCTCAGCCTCATTCTTCGCATTTCGGACTGCACTCATGACTGCACGGTGCGCGGCAGCTGAGATGGTGTTTGCCTTGCGGATTAGAGCGATTTCATAGTCGTCTTTGTAAACGCGTGCATTATCCATTGCGGGCTGTAGGTGGATATTATCAATGTTGCCTTGGGGGACGGAATTGGGAACACGAGACTGTTGGGTATGTAAAATGTATACTGGGGAGCTCGGTGACGAAATATGATAGGAGAGGATCTCGCCGGCTACGGCGTCTGAGTAGAGGACCTCGTCAACGTCATATCTATGGGTATTAGTGTTGCCAGGCTGCCGCAAGCTTGAAGGAGCCCAAACCTATATATACAGTCCTCTATTGAAGGTGGGAGACCAGACCAAAGAACCTGGTTGGGATTAAAAGGCGGAATATAGCTATTGCGAATCTTTATTAATCGCTCGAGCTAATGTTTTGTGCATATGGGATGGGGCTTACAGTGCTAATTTGTCGTCTTGAACCGAATACGTGAGATAGCAGTCTGGTATATCAGAAACGCCTGTGAGATACAAGAAGTACCGGCGTTGACGGAACTTGACTGCCTCGTCTGAGTCCTCGAAAAGAACTGTCGGGGTGCCTTCAAGGTAGATTAAACCGTCTTTAGTCGAGAGCTGCTTAGCAACGTTACGTGCATGTTGTTTGGCTAGTAAAGGGTCAGCTAACGGACGGAAAAAACACGAGCTTGGAATTTGTTACCAGGATACTTCTCCATTGGAGAGGAGGCAGATATACAGATATTCACGCTGTCCCTGGGGGCCTGACTCGCTTGGGGGGATGGAGTGGGCGGTGATATATGGGTGAAACTGGACATTCTGAGGAAGCTCAAGGGTGGGATCAGTTGGGTAAAGGGCTGACTGCGACTTAAGAGGGATGCTGTTACAGGAATGGGACAGATGTGTTGTTAGGATCGTGTTCACTGTCCGTACCCCACAGACGGGGGTGTTTTCATGCCGGGGTCCGGTCGACGCGCCTACACAGCCAACAGCACGTGGACATGCGATACCGCTGATATCCCTAAATGAGGCATCATGTGCAGTGCCAAGAACCGATGATCATTCTTGTACATACAATAGGTACTAGTAACGTAGTTGACCAGGAAGCGAGACAACAAAAACGCACCCTCCAAAAATTTCGGTTTGTATGACCGAAGAGCCAGCCGAAAGCTTTTCATACTGTGCAGCAGCTGCCTCGCTTGCAGCGGCAGCAGCCCTATGTGCAGATGCGGCTTCTGCCAGCGCCTTTAATAATTCTGGGGAGTCACCTAGACAGATGGGGGGCGTATATGCATTCGTCTTCCTAGCTGTAGGTTCTGCTTGTCCTGAGCTTATAGGGGGTTTCCTAGGGCTACAACTAGAGCCCGATACGTCTGACCTAGTGAAACTATATCTTTTTACCATTGACTCTCTTTCTCTTCTGAATCCATCGATGTCGCCTTGATGGAACATATTTAGGAGTTCATTCTTTAATTGTGGCGGAAATTCTTCGGGATAGTTATTTGCGAATTTTATAAAATCATCCATTGAAAGAGTATCATCCCTAAGTGCGGATTTCTGGTATAGCCGGCTGCGCTGCACAAAAATGAGGGCAGCATAGCCAATGCATAAAGAGAATATATAGAATATAAGGATCTTTATGCATATAGAATTAGTATCAATATTTGACTCTAAGAATTGACGCTAATGAAGCTCACATTTCTGTTTTCGGGAGTGTGTGCTCCACTTGTACTGAGGGAAGGGAACCAGGATGCTATTAAGTATAGTGTAAGTGCGTAGGAGTATATAAGAATGGCTGCGTTCAGTATCGAGTAAGGGAGGTATAAAGCTATGACGACCGACATGTTGAGCCTCGTTTTTGTTTCAGTGCAATTAACAGTGAACCGCGATTTGAGATCATAATTGTTCATAGAGCCAATGTCTCGATGCTTCAAGAAAGACAGGAAGACTGAGACAAGCGAAAAGACAAGGCTACTAAAGAAGCACCCGCGCACACTCCAGTGCATATTGTCGACATTGTTGAGCTGGATTGATGTGACCGTGACCTGCGAGATAATGGCAGCCTATTGATTTATTAGTGAATATTCACTGAGTCTTGTAAAAAGGATCTGTTTAAAATTACTTACTGTTGTTCCAGTATTGGAAAGAAGAATTTCTTGGTCTTTACGAAACTTTGAAATTGAATCTTGTGTTCCAGCCAGTATGCAAAGCTCCAGAGCGCGTACAAAGTGTGGCAGGCTTGGAAAAATGGCGCTCATGGCTAGCCAACGCTTTCCATAATTACTGACAAGATGCTTCCTCTATAACCATTATTAGCCTTCCATAGTTCGCTTGGAGATAATTGGATGCTCTCAAATCCCTGAGCCTCATGGAACAAACTTACCAGTTCCTTATCAACGGAACCCGAGGAACGGACTCTTATAGTAAGAGATAAGATATTGGTGGTGAGACTTGAGATCCTGGTAGAGCTTTTCATCTTTTTATTTAACTTGGAAATTCACACTAGATCTGGGATGAGTAGATGACTAGTAATGTTGATTGAAGTTAAAGAGTTTTTTCCCGCCTTGTCGCAGCCCGCGAGGCTGCGCGCGTTGTTGGCACTTTGTACTACCAGCCCTGGGTAGATGCCGATCGCGAAAGCCCTCTTTTCAAAACAGGTATTACCGGAATAATGTAGTTGGTGATATATGTATAAAAAGGTTCTATTGCATACTCATTCTAAGTGCCTCGAGCAGGTTTAAAAGTTGATATGTGATCTTGTTGAATTTCCATCACTGCTGATTTGCATCCTGAAACTTGGCACGCCAAAAGAATGTCGTGAACTGCATGCGGCTGAGGATTCTGGTTAGCCTACCCACCTACCAATAACCTTCGGCCGCGACCCTCTATTAGGTACTATGCTCGTTCCCAATACCTAGCCCTGCACCTATATCTTGAAACACATTGGATTGTTACAAACCGCCAGCGGTTTATGGTAATAGGTTTGGGACTAGGGTTGGTGCACAACGCCTGGGAAATGACAACTGATGCAGGATCGGTTACTATGCAGGCTTTAATTTATTTGTAGTGTAGGTACGTGTCCTGCCAGAGCACTAGAAATCCACATTATGACGTCCCTGTATGTGTACCAAAGTTAAGAAGAATACACAGGCCCTAATAGCGTATCAGACCGAATCGTTCATAGGGCTTGAGGTATAAGGGACAGACACTCTATAAGGAGGGTTAAATCCGTTTTTCACGTTACACTTAATCCGCTTAGTCACCAGGTAGAGGATTATCATGCCCAGGTGTATGAAGAACCCTATGTAGGTGGACCTGATACATAGGTTGTGTTTAAACCTTAAATACTTCAGGCGGAGATTATAGAGATATCAAAATATCGTATAGTAAATTTATCATACCCTAGCCAGACAACCAGTTCCTGAATGTGTTAAACTATGAGGCGAAATTAAGTTTGAGAGTGATGTTGTCCGCTAGTTGAATATCGATTTAATTTTAGAAATTTAGAGAAATATAGATAATAAGAACAGAACTTTGATAGTAAGATATAGCAGAGCCTAACATAAGTTTTTCTAAGAGTTCTTGAAAATAACTTACATTATATCTAGCTACCTACCTACCAATTGTGCTTAGATACAGTACCAAAAAGAGGGGTGGGACCAGTACGGTGCTCCCGCAAATACGCTAGTTATATGGGAAAAATACGGTATTAGTATAGTAATATACCTCAATTACTGATTTCATTTGGTATTTGCGACTAAATTCTGTAGTGCTATGGCAGTAAATTCACCCCGTTTTTTATACTGTAGTTACTCGCTCACTGCTTTTTTATTTATGTTATATAACCTCTACTAGATAACGGGTCCTCTCATAATAAAAATGTGCTTTACAATCGATAGAGGTTATAGGTTTATATTTATTAGATTTTCGGGTAGAGGTTGCACCTCTAGCCCTGGTTAAACGGAGTGAATGGTGCGGGGCTTGGGAGCTGGTGGCGGTTATCCCAGGTGTGGGCAATGGCTAAGCACTAACTAATTCATCAAGGGTATTTAATCACAGTAAATTTTGGTATTAGCACTTTTCATACATTTCTAGGGGTATTTAGAAGAGCGAATAGGGTTGGTAATTAAATACTGTACCGCCTGTATCCTGGGTATCTACAAGCTCTATATATAGTATAGAACTTCTGTTAGGCAAAGAGAGAACTTCACAAGAGCTAGAGTCATATGTAGTAATTAAAGCATTGTTTATGTATGTATGCCGGCCCCATGATTTCATTATACTATTAAATACATTGTACTCAGTACTTCACTCTTCTAAATACTGCATCGCTGTTAGATTAGATTCTAGCCCACTACAGTATAATTTAATCTACCCACTATTATCTATTTTTATTAGTAACGTATAACTAGACCTATAACTTACTATTATTGTATTGTGGAGCTACTCTGGCTTATAACTAAAAATGTAAGTGCTATACTTATCAATTGACAGGTCAGGAGCTGTCACTTCCAAGCTCCTTAGTCAAAGCCATAAATTTCTAAGTTCTTGTAAATTGGTTTTTAATTATATTTTTTTAAATTTTTTATTTCCTTAGCGAGTGTACTCATACCGCCAGATTTATAATGCCAGCTGACTAAGCATGGATGTGGGAAATTCGGACGCTTTGGCAGGTATGCGCTTAGTCAGCCGGCATTATAAATCTGGTGGTATGAGTAGATCATCCATGCTAGAGAATAATATTACATGTAGGTATGCTTTTCGCTTAGAGTAAATTGAAGCCGGGTAACTCTTATCGGCTCTTCCTTTAGCACAACTTTGTCTCAACCACAGCATTCCCATACCCCGCCAAACAATCTCCCCTCCCAACTTCTAAGACCCTCAAAATGGACAACAGACAACGTGGAAATTTTAGAGGTCGTGGTGGGCCTGGTGGTGGCGGTAGAGGCGGTAGTCGTGGTGGAGGAAATCAGGGTTCATATAATAGGGACCAACAGCAAGAACGGAAGCCCCGCGAGGCCATTCTGGATCTAGCAAAATTCATGGACAAACCCATCACCGTCAAATTCAATGGAGGGAGGGAGGGTAAGCTCTATCATTTCATTTTAGGTGATTGTGGTGTTTAATTGATCGATCTTTTGTCTAGTTGTTGGAATATTGAAAGGTTATGACCAGTTGATGAATCTAGTGTTGGACGATGTCAAAGAAAACCTGCGAGGCATGTACCTCATCTAAGTTCAAGCTGTTTACTTCAAAGATGTAGCCTTGCTTACCTTTGAACATTATAGATGAGGATGGAAATGAGCATACACGTGAACTAGGCCTAATCGTGGCGAGAGGCCCGATGTTGACACTTATTTCCCCGATCGATGGTAGCGAGCAAATCGAAAATCCTTTCTTACAGGAGGGTTAACATATGAATACCATGTTCTTCTAGGAAAAGCATTTTTCGATAATTATGGGTGTTGGCGTTTCTCTTTTTATCCTTCTTGTCTCCAGAATGTGTATACTGCTGTAGTCTATCGAGTATTGGGGATTACGGACGACATAAATGAGACAGGATTAGAAATTCTGCAGATAAAGTGCGGTCAGATTCTTTTGTCCTTTATTCGTTTATACTGAGTTTTATAAGCTACTGAGTGGTTACTATTTAATGATCTGTCTTGATTGCAGACTGTTGACGCACATTATTTATCAGCATACATCCCGCGACCACAAAACTTACGCTAAACCGGTATTGCCCTAATAATTGGGTAAACTGGAAGTTGTATAATTCCTCTGTCACTATACGTACGATGTTATCTAAAAGCCATTGTAATGGTCAAGGTTCACGAGTCATCACTCGTGTAAATACAGCTGACTTATTCCATAACTTCGTATCATTAAGGCCTGCCTAGCTAAATACAATCATGAATAGAATAAACGAGAAAAAATATACTATGATAAATTATTAAAATATAAACAAAGAAGATAGTGTAGTAGATAAATCAAGGAAATAATAGGAACTCTTTGATATATAGGGTTGAATAATGAAATTTAGAGCGGCATGAGGCCGCAAAAATGCCTACGCTGAATCAGCTCCCAAAGGCCCGTGTGGGTGCATTATACACGTTTGTTGGCCTAGCAGATACGGATGCAGACACAGGCGCAGCCGATGACCCAGCCAATGACCCACCACCACTGGCTGCAACGATATCAATATCAAGACAAGAAGAATAATACTACGTAGCAAGGATTATTAGTAGTCATCTTACTTTAACTAGAATGTAAATAAATAGCTATAACAAACCTCATAGTGATTAGGTTTCTCAGGAAAATGTCCTGTATAGTCCCAAACCCAGTATACTGTGTATACACTTCCAGCTTTCAGCCCCGCTGGGATTACAAACCCTCCATCCTTGCAAGGCCTATTTGCTCCACTTGGACCAACTCCTCTTTTTGCTGAGATGGGTGTCGTGTTAGCTTCGGCACACTTCCCATCATCATACATGGAGGCATCTAAGTATTGTCCTGGTCCATTCAGTTCATCACCATAGTCCTTCCATCCAAGGATATCTCCTATTGTAGCTTTCGTATTAGGCTGAGTTGTACCAAACCAATACGTACGTCCAGACCTTCCAACGGTATCTGGATCCGTTACGTGACCGTTTTCAAAGTGCCAGCCGATCACCCTATCTCCAGGTGCTGCCTTGAGGCGGGGTGCTGCATTGCTATTTACAGCCTGCCGTTGATAGGGGCCACATATTAAAGCGCTGGGGGACTCCATCACATAAGAGTTGTGTTCATCATTTTTTGGATCATTTTTTACTTTGCCAGGATGTTAGAATCCGAACATGTAGTTTAGGGGTTCTCAAGTTAGAGTAATTTACTATAGGCTCTAATATATCCCACGGCCTTCTTTGATTCGACTTCAACGTAGCTGATCTGTGTAGAAGGTAGATATTAGAACCACAAGTCTATATATAAGTAATTAGGATTGTATAAAATGATCTTACCCAGGAATGTGAAGAGACTAGGTGAGCTCCCATGATCGATATGAGAAGAAAGACTCTCCAAATAAACAGTGCAAAAATCATAGTTGCTGTCTTAGTGCGTGGTGAATTTAGAAATTAATTAAGAATATCAGGGGTGCTGTTTGTAATAATCAATCAATAAACCAATGATCAGAAAGAGGTCTATAAAATTCGTTGTTATGTAAGGGACATTGAAGGTTTATAGATCTTACTTAAAAGAAAATTAATAAAGTTTTCTTGCCAGAAGAAAAGCTCTGCGAGTCAGTATAGTGGGAATGTCGTCAACGATATTCACACTTAAGACTGGATTTCTACGGACCTAACGGAATCTTACCACTTAATATACTATTCAAGAACTCACAATGGAGGAAAAATAGTCGTGCACACGAATGTTTGGCTACCCTAAACATCCCATCCTGAGCTCTAGCACTGGTAGACACATGTAATTGTGAAATAGTATGACACGGAATCAAGACTAGCCGCAGGTACGTTAACGTGTCATATCTTAGGTTGGTAGTGATTGGGTGGAGAACTGAATATAAAACTTGTTCCTGCATATGCGTGCGCAGGTTGAGCATACACTATTGGCTATATTTCCTCGGCTATTGTCTACTGTAGTCTGTAACAGACAACCATGTGAACGTTGGTTTGTTTTTTCCTCTTCGCACCGTTAAAATCTTTCAAATTTGATACTGTGAGTTGTTAACTCTTTATCCGGGGTGATGGTGGGGTTTTGGGTACATGCTAGGGGTTGACTAGGATCCGGTCAGCCAATAGCACTGTGCCGAGAATCAGACAGCCTGCAAAGGTCCTCTGCTTTGGAAAACTGACAAGTCGGAGATCTTGTGACTGCTTTATCGTTTAAGTACTACCAGAAGTTCAAACCTGACAGCCGGTTTGGGAATGCATGGGTATTTACTCTTCGCCCTCGAATTAATAGTACCCCCACGAGTGATCCAGCATGATTAAGGCTGTAGAGGGGACAGAATATAAATATTTTCCTAGGATCGAATGAATGAATGAATGAATGAATTTATCATTTAAGTACATGCAACCCTGAGGTTATGGTACCCGCACTAAAATCCAACAAATAATAAAACAAAACAAAAATATAACAAAAACACTTTTAACATCGTCTCCTCGTTTCTACTCTCCCTCTTCGCCTCCAATCTGTCCCTGTATGCTGCTCGTTGCCTCTTCCCACATGTTGCCCCATCCCCATTCCTCTTCCCGTTCTCTGTTTTCTATCTCTTCTGCTCTGACTTCTCCTCTTGCTTCTCTTCTCGCTTTGCTTTTCCTTTTAAACTCTCTCCACATCAATGCTCCCCAAGTCCAATTCTTTTCTTCGGTAGGATACAGTATGTCATCTAGGGTAATGGGAACGTCCGGCCTGTCTAGCTCACGCTGAAGTATTCTTCGTCTGCTTTCGGTGAGTGGGCATTCGACTAGATTTTCCTAGGATCCTACTTCTTCCTAATTAAAAATGATGGCTAAATAAATCTCTATTATTTAATGAATCTGTAGTAACATATCTTGGAGTGATGTAGTTATCATACCGTACACTCTAAGCGTATCCTTTACAAAACACTCAATGCACATGCAAAACAAATGTAAAAGGGAATAAGAGAATCCCAGCGCGCTGTTTTGAAAAAGACATGCAGCACTGAAACCACTAGAAGAAAAGGAACTGATACTAAGATACAGCATGGAATGTTCCCAATAATACAGGCGAGGTACAGATTAAACATATAATACTCCGTACCGTAAAACTACCTTCCTTTCTCCGAACTAATTCATATCTGTGAAAAGAAATAGGATCAATATACTCACAAAAAAACAAAAACAATTGTCTTATAGAAGTTCCTGCTGGAATCTATACACCCCTCAGGGCTATCAAGTATTTCCAAATCTAGATATCCTGTAAGGCTTCTACCTAATAGACATTCACCCAGCATATAATATGGATAGGTTATCGTCTACTATTCTTGTTAAGATCCTGGAAGCAATTTTCGACTTGACGTTTCAACTTTATTTTGTCAGCTACCTAAAACCTTTATCGAACAGGCCGGAGGCAAAACACATACTTCCTTATAAGTCACAACAAAACAATTCATACTATCCCGAGAAACCAGCATGATTCTCTCATCTACACCGGCATCTAACTTATTCAAGCAGCTCAGAACGTGTGCAATATCTACCACTGGTTGGTTGTTTTCATCGACTGAGTGAAAGACATAATCCCTGAAAAGTTTCAGGTAATACCGATCACCAGTCTCACTCCATCTTGGATCATGATCAAACTCAGGCCTTTCATTGATAAAACCGAATTTGCACAAGAGCCGAACTAGCCGCCCATTTTCAAGTTCTCGTGAAAGCTCTGACTCAAGCGAATCCTCGTAGTGCAGAGCACTGTCAAAATTCTGAAATGCTTGATTGGCAATTGCCTTAATGAACTCATCCACGGTCTTTGTTGTACCTGTTGCAAGAAAGTAGATACTGTCACGCAATTGCAAGGAATAATGTCTTCCGATGTAATCCATACTTTTTTGGAAGTTTTGAAGGGCGGAGGGGGTATTACAGGCGACAGAAAGCATGAGTCGGCCTAGCTGTGCCAGGTCCTCGAGTTGGGCTTCCCGCACCATATCTTGAGTCCGTATCGTGTCTGGGTGAATCACATCCAGGATACCACAGCAGTTCAAGCGTATTCTATTGCTCATCGTTAGATAACCGTATCCCAAGACTTTCACACTAGTATAAATACCGCATCTTGCTTGTAACTAATATCTTTGACCCTTCAATTACTCTCGCTGCAAGTCCTGCGCTATGAATCACCTTTAGCGCGGATGCGATCTGGACGATATAGCTCCATAGTACTTGTTCTGGAACTATCGGTCCAACAGGTCCGTGTCGAGGGGTAGTGTATCTTGGAGTGGGCCCAAAGTGAGTCTCAGCCAGCGTCTTCGATAAAGGGTGATAATCATAGACGAAGATGATAGCTGCAAAACAATACTTAGGCACGAACACCCACAAGCTCACCAAACACAATGAGCCAGAAGAAGCCTCGGGTAAACTTACAGCTATCTCCAAATTTTGTAGTGGTCCAAGCATTATGGATCGTCACTATGTTTGCACTCAAAACTTTCTTCCATCTTTGTATTATCCTTATATCGGCTTCGTTGTTTAATCGGAACCCTACATATCGGAACCAAACGCCACCCGTCAGGGCCCACATAATTAGGCGCAACTTCAAAGAACAACTTACCCTCAACTCTTCGGAGTGCATAAGGATTAGCATCCTCATTAGAGAAGGCTTTATAAACCCAACTTGGATATCCAAACACATGCGTGTTCTTTTGGTTTGATGTATCTAGTGGTACTAGTGAATGAAATTCTTCGACTGTCGGAGGAAGGATTGAAGAAACCCCTTTATCGAGGCACGTGTCAACCTTCATTCACCCTAGGTGGTATGCAAGCAAAGAGAAAAAAGATTGGATTACCTGGTAAAGACTGCAATGTAACTTCTGCCTTCCTTTGAAGCTCTTCTCTAAGATTATCGGACATGAAGAATCCATGGATATTCCTTTGAAAGGCTTGAAGTTTCTGTGGAAAAGGGGCCAAAGGAGCGTAACGGTGGTAAGGGAGCTTTAAAATAAGGGGAGGTTAAACAGTCAACAAAAATCTTCTTTATAAAAAAATTTCGTTGCAAGTGACGGGGGGGACACAACCGGAGGTGCATAGGCCTGTGTTTGCGGGAAAAACATATCGCTAGTTTGTGCGTACGGATTCACCGGTTGCCCAACCGAGAATTCATATGCATTCATTGCGCTTGGTGCAGCAGTCTTCATTTTGTTAGCCCTGCGCCGTGATTTCGTAGGCGAGTATACATTTTCCGCCAACCCTATTGAATCAAATCCATGTTGTTGCTGTTGCTGTTGCTGTTGCTGTTGCTGCTGCTGCTGTTGCTGCTGTTGCTGTAATTGCTGGTAGGTCTGCTGGTGATCAACTACATGAGGGATTGAATAACTATTCTCCAAACTACAATCAGCCAACAAAACACCCAGTGAGCTTAGAAAATTAGATGGACATACCCATTGTTAGGATCATGAAATTGAGGTGCAACTGGAGGTGTCGCAGCTCCTAGCACGTCAGCTCGCGATGCCCCGGAGTTTGTCCTGCTCAGTGTATTACCCGCACTACGCCCTGGAGTAAAAGGAGCAGCATCCACAACATTTGGAGATATTGTCTTCTTAGGAGGAGTCGCTGGAGTAAATGAAGGTGAGTCTACATTGAATTTTCCTCGTCCACTACTAGCCTGCTGTTTCTGCGAGTGTGGATCGTGATTAAATGCGCAACCTGTATAAAACACATCAGTAACCCATATACGCCTACAGTTCTTTTCACCTCCCACCTTTATCTTCGTAGCGACAGTAACCATAAATTGTGATGTTTCGACAAAAGGTATTCGTAGACTCTAATTCATGTGTCAAAACCAGCGGATATCCGTGTAGTTAAGTTTGAGGGAATTAGGATGTAGCGGACCTTTTGACTTTGGCCGAGGTGAGGATGAAGCTCCACTGATAGACCGGCGGTTCTCATTCGGAGGTGGAGTTCTGGATCCTGTCGGAGAAACGCCAGTAATAGAGATTCCGGGGCCATTACTTGTATTTGGCCTCAACGGAGAAGCCAAGGGATGGTTGAAATTACGGTTGCCGCCCGTGGCCGTTGATGGTCGTTCGGTCATCGTGGAAGTTTTTGCTGTGAGCTATGAAGGAAATCCGGGAGAGAGCAGTATCCCATGCAGGAGGATCAGTAGTATCGATTATTTTTTTTTAAAAAAAAAAGTGTTTACTATCTTTTCCGTTGCCCGAGGATTAATAATTTTAGGCGAATATCGTGGAAGGGGAATTGGGTAGGATATGGAGGTTCGCTTCGACTGATCCTTGCTTAGAGTCTATGTACCTCTCTCACTGGTTAAAATCTTTAGAGCGCGGGAGCACTGTTTCCCCGCGCCTTGAATATATCTTAAGTGGGAGAGTCTAGGGAGTGAAGGATACAAGAGCTGAGGAAGAGCAGAAGCAGTTAAGAGAGTTGTGGTATGGGAGCTCTCCTTGTTAATCGGGCAAGCTGAGGGATGTATCTCTACCTATCTCAGGGACCAGGTATCGCAAATTGTTCTAGGGACAGATTTTGTGTAGCGATGAGTGGCACCGGAGTATGCAGCAGGATGCTGTTCCCGGACAGGGCAGGAAAGGACAGGAGGAAAGTCCTTGAAGAGAAGTATGTAGAGGCGGCGCGGCTGTTCGCAGGTCGAGGAACGCGAAGGACTCGGAAGGAGGGGTGCATCTAGCCTCAATCTAGGCTACACCTATCAAGCTTAGTGGCTTGTGCCCCACGTTACACAATAAGGTTATGTTCCTGACTTCCAAGGCGAATATCCTACATGCGATTTCTTGAGATCTGCAACCATTTGAGGCTTTCGGGTTTTTAGTGATGTAGTCCAATGACTGCCTTGGGTAGTAGAGGTCCTGATTGTAAGGCAGGAGCACCATGTTGTTAATTGGTCAAATGCTCTCGCATTCTATAAACCGACATTATTATTATTGTGCTAACCCCTATATATCTTGTCCTACTAAAGCATTCTAGAATAGTATTAGGATACCGGGCCTTATGCGCTGTTATATTAAAGCAATCTCATTGGCTAGTCTCAGTGTTTTTTTTTGTTTCACACTGAACGCCCATTATATACTTATCAGTGTCACTAACCCCATTAATTTTCAGCCCTCTAGTACCACTAATCTCGTTTGCCCTTAGATCTCCAATATATAGATATACTCCGTTAGCACTAGCAAGGTAGTATATGAGGGCTTGAGCAAGCGATATATACGCCCTAAGCAGTATAGTTAAGACGATATCAGTGTATGGAAGCGTAAATCGGTCAAAAGTATCTTCCCCACCAGTGGTCATTAAAGTACAAAAACGCTAGATTCCAGCACCTTGTACTTAAGTCAAATACTCCTAACTAGCACTAGTTAATTTAATTAGGTGGCAAAGTCACTAAGCCACTAGAAAAGTAAGTCACTATCACTAATGTCTAAGCACCTGTCTCAATAGATTAGTTTTGACTCAAATACAGGGTGCTGGATTCAGTGAAAATAGCACGTAAATTGACCACCGGTGGGAAAAATACTTTTGACCGATTTACGCTTCCATAATCAGTGAGGTAAATAGTTAGCGACTAATAGATCCGGAAGTTGACGATTGATAGCATTATTAGCAACCAGAGAACCGAAAAATATTAAATTAACCAAAGGTCACTTCCAGCGCCCACGTCCCACCCCAGTACAAGATTTAAAAATCTATTTTTAGCATCATTTAAACATCGATAAGAACGTACACATATACCTATAAAAGATTTTTATAGCCTCATACCATATCTGAAGCCTATTGAATGTGGGAACCTTAGCTTTGGGGTAGCAACTCCATGTATAAGATGCCTATATTTCTATATCAAATAACGATGGTACATACAAAGGCTAACAAATTGACATGGGTCTCTTTATTATTAGTAAGAATACGTATATAGACTAGAAATCCAAGTCTCTCTCTATTAATGGCTAGACCTCTAGGGCTTGAAATCTCGAACAGGTATGCAAACACAATATAGTGGGAGTATTCCTATAAGTACTCCAGCAGTATCTGGAAGGAACCATTCCAGATATAGTCTACTAGGGCGTTTTGAGGGGCTGCCTGCTAAGAATATTTCTACAAATAATATTCCTATAGACAGTCACCTGTAATAGAGTCCATGTTTGTACGAAGACCCCCAAGTAATGGGCGACGATTTTATTTACTGTGACTATAGAACTATCCCGGCTACATCTAGCCGTAAAAAAAAAACTCATTTCCCCTCCCACATTAATTATATGAGCGCTTTAGCTATGAGTACATGAACTCCACCCCTAAAAACTTATTCTAGTATAATACATAGACTTCATTACTAGTAAAATCTAGGTGTTATCAAACTCTTTCTAGGTAAAGAAACCGAGTAAGGGTAGGTGAAAATGCTTTACGAGGTTAGGTGATGGAGCAACTTCCTTACAGGCATAGATGTGGCCAAGTAGAGGAATTCACTGAAGGATTTACAAGATTTTATGAAGATACATTCCAGCTATCCAATGCGATCACGAGTTTTAGTGGTTCTTCCAGAAACGACCCCCAAAAAACAGTACGGGGAAAGAAGTAAAAGACGCTAATTAACAGTTACAAATGGTTACAGGCACAAATAGGAAATGCGGATTCATGTGACGATGGTAAGAGGATAGGGGAAGCATGGGATAGGGGACAATGTGTTAACATAAAGATCATATCATATGACGACGTAACGACAAAAGTAGAATATATGATCGTATAATAGGCTGTTCTTCCAGGGTAGTTTATGGGTAATGGTGCAGGGAGGGGGTGGGGCGGGAGCGGAGAGGACAGGGGAGAACCAATGCAAAACAAAAAAAAAAACCACAAGACAGGCCCGTCTTCAACCAATCCATCTAAATGAAAACAAGTGGAAGAAATGAGAACAATACAAGAATAAAAACACAGTGCAACTCCAACCAGGACTCATCAAGCATAAATATATCCTTCAGATCCCGCGGCCAGACATCCACACATGCCCTTCATTACCAACCGTAATAACCCTCCGCAAAAGAGTAACTAAGAAAAAAATCAAGAGATAAGGAGAGGACAAGAGAAACAGCAAACTCCCCCAAAGACCCCGAGTTGGAAACAAAAAGAGAAGTAAAAAACCAAAGATAATGCCGAGATTTGAACCGACTGATTGAATAATGAACCATTTCATCTAGGAGACTCGAAAAATATTTTCTTCATTTTCCTTCATCCATCTTTCGTTCTAGTCTTAGCAGCAGAGAATTTTCTTTTCCGTGGGGACTTTTAATATCTAAGAAGCCTGACTCTGTTGA
The DNA here is from genome assembly GCA_033030425.1 of Verpa conica. Lineage (NCBI taxonomy): Eukaryota > Fungi > Ascomycota > Pezizomycetes > Pezizales > Morchellaceae > Verpa > Verpa conica. The sequence goes on along the minus strand of JAUFSD010000002.1, from coordinate 963,540 downwards.
CGTTTCACTTGTTCCCTTGTCCACCGAGCAGTCTCAAGCGTTCTAGAGCTGAATTCACGGTTTGTTCGGACTTCCTTGATCATGGCATTAATCCAGTCGGCGCGGAAATACTGCGCGATCTCACCGCTGGGGAACGCATCCGCCAAATCCCTACACAAAGTCAATAAATTTGGTTTGTAGTTGACTAAAACTCAATTTTGACAAAACGTACCCAAGAACACCCATGCCAGACCTCATCAGACCTTCGGTCTTATTTGGGTCGGCATTTACCGATGACAAGAATCCAAAGATATGTTGAACATATGGGGCGAGAAGCGATGCTGAATAGTGTATTAGCATAATCAAGTCTAATTAAAACAATACCATACCACCCTGGGGACTCACTTTTATCGCCAGATTTCAAGGCGATGATAATACCATCATATGCATCCATAATACCTTCACGTAGCGAGATGACATATTCAACCATCTCATAATTACTATCAGAATTTGCAGTAATCGAAGACGCCTGTTGAAGGACACCCATGACCACTTGTAAGTATGTCTCAAAGTGACCTCCAATTGCTTGTGCGATATCACCAAAGCATTGAAGAATAGCAGGCTTGAACTGTTGACTAAGAGTGTTGCTCTGTATTTGAGGGTTAGTAACTTTCGGGTTATATTTTTACCGGGATAACAAACCTGGAGATTGTTCAAGAGGTGATTCATAAAGTTATCACAGTAGGGTGCTGCTTTGTCATTTATTGAGCGAGCGATATCGCCAACGAGGCCAATTGCCATTGAGCAAAGCTGCTGTTCTTCCTGGTTGCCGAGAGCATTGTATAAGAAGGGTGTAAAGGCATCCATGTACTTGGTGAAGTCCTCTTCTAAAGCATTTGCCATTGCCCCGACTGCCCCAAATATTGCGTCTGGGACGGAGGAATTTGGCGGCAATGTAGTGAGAATCTGCAAAAGAATTTGCATAATACTATCGGCTTGAGGCTTAATCTCTTTGTCTAAGCGTTGGATGATGGTCTATATCTCAGATTAGTATAGAAGTATTGATTAAAACTATGTCGGATTTGGTACCATTAAAACCACAGCCAAGCTGGTCTGCATCTCCTCTAAAGTGATACGGTCATCTGTGCTAACAATTTGGCCTCTCAGCCCAACAGTCTTTTCTAGCCTCTCCATAATTACCGTGCATAATTGAGCAATTGATGGCAACTCATCCTGACCAACGTTAGCGACAAAAGAATTAAGGACTTCGTAGCAGGCAGTCCTAAGTTGGTTGTCGGCATCGGCTCTATAAATTATTTAGCCCCAATTCCAAAATTAATATAAAGCATTAGGGATGCACCTCTCGGTTGCAGCTAACAAAGCGCTAACACTATCCTTGAAATATTTGGACAATGGATTCTCCTCAGACTCGCTTTCAATACCAAACCTATCTGCCAAGTTCATCAAAGCCCAACAGCAAGAACTAGCCATCTTCGGGCTATCTTTCAGCCCCGAGAATAACGCTTGGATCAGACTTGGTAGATGTAGCTGGGGGTCAATAGACTGTCCGCAGCACTCGCAGATTCTACCAAGAGCATAAGCTGCGGAATCCTTAACCATCAAAACTTTATCATCCATCATTCCAACAAGTACAGGCAGAGCTTGTTTGACAAGAGGGTCGAGTAGTTTGAAATCTGGTCCCTCCATGATTGCGCCAAAAGCCGAAACAGCAGCATCCCTCAGTCTCCAGTTTTCGTGGCGCAGATTTACCTCTACAAATTGCAGAACGTGGTTGATTACCAAACCCCCGACACATGCAGAGTAGAGTTGTAGGCACTGATAAGCTGCACGTGAAACGTTGTACTCATCATCGGCAGCATCCTCATCCTGTTTAGTAAGGAGCTCCAGTAATACTGGTACTACTTCGGGAGTAGCAATACGTGCAAAGTTAAAGAAAGGCCGGAGTTCAGTCATCCCTTCTGCTTGAAACTACGCACTGTTAGAACCTAAAATTTAGTTCAAGTTGGGTGGTTTTGAAACTACCTGTTGATTGTCGTCCTCAATAGCGGCCTCCTCCTCACAGACCGTACACCAGAACTCAATTGCCAACTTAGAAACTTCTTCCTCATCATGCTTCATCCCCACAATCGTCAAACCAAATAGAGCCTTCTCCATGTAGAACTTCATTTTATCGTAGTAAAGACTCATTATCTTATTCAGACATCCAAACGCCGCCTGGGTTATTCTGTAGTCGGGGCTTTGTGTAGCCTCACAGATAACCTGCATAATGTAATTCCTTTCACCATCATTCTCGAAGTTGGTCCGGACAAATTCCAGTGAATCACCCAAAGCAACCATAGCCGCAAATCTTACATCGGCGTTAGGCTCCTCCTTCCGAGCCCCTTGCACGACGGCAGTAAGAATTGCATTAGAGTGCTGACTCAGACTTTCCCGGAGCTCCTGCTCTTCCGATTCACAGATATAACCAATAGTGGTCAACGATGACTGTTTGAGGCTGTCAGACCCCTCCCCGACGTTTCGTACCAGAGCAGGCATCAAATCCGGCCACTGATTTCGGGGGAGTTCGATAGCAGCGATAGCAGCAATGAACTGAGCAGCGGATTGCCCCGCACGGTTGTCATTCGAGGCTAGTGTTCGAAGGGAGTTCTCCCGGACTTGAGTCTTGATAGTGGGGTCGACTTGGGTGAGCCATTTCTGCTGTACCTCCAGCAAACGTGTTCGTTCTTTAGCAGTAAGAGCGTTCTTTAGGGCGATACCAGCAGCACTACGAATAAATGGTTGAGTTTCTTCATTGGCGAGTTCTGCTGAAAGCATTTGCAGATACTCGGGCTACAAGTGACGTTAGTTTGATCATTTAAACAAAATATCTAAAAACAATAAGATATCAAACGAGGCAACGTACAAAGTGTTGAGCAGCAGCAGTCGAAAGTTGCTCTTCAGCAGCATGACGAACAGCATTATCTAAAGGATAAATGTCAATTTTGAGTTCAGGCAGCGGCGGAAGAGTGGGATGAACAACGTACCTCCAGATAAGGTATTAGCCAACACCTCAGAGACGTTCATGGTTGCGGTTGGCTTGTTATTTAGATGAGATGAGATGAGGTGATGAGCAGGGTAGAATCAACAACGTTGAAAAGGAAAGACTCAAGGCGTCGAGAATCGAGGTGTGATAAAGGACGTTGGTGGATGATGGTTGGGAGTCGAAACAAGTGGAAGAAGAGGTGGAGGCGGTCGTGGAGTCTACTGAAAGAAGCACGAGGCTGTCTCCTGTGGAAAAAGTTCAGTCTCGAAGGTTTGACGCGGCCACAACAACTTTACTTTGGAGTAATTGTGACGTTACACAGCGTTGAAGACAACAAGAGATTGTATTCCCTGATTTATCGGAGAAAAAAAGGAGCGGGAGGGGGAACGGAATCAGGGACGTTTCTTTCAACTGAAAAAGAGGGGGAGAGGTGGGGGAGGCGGCCGCGGTATCAAGGTGGGGAACGTGTTTGGGAGGCAGCAACGAACCTCTTTTGTTTTGTTTTGGGGCTTTTTTTTCTCCCAAAAAAGCTGCGTGTGTGTTGACGTTTCTCCTCACTGGTTGGCGGGGAATAAGGCAGGGGAAAAACAAGGAGGGATGAATTTTGTTTTGGTGAAGAGTGAAGAAGGAGGGGCTCTTTTGATGGAAATTCCAAGAGGTATTATCTATGCCCCACAAGGATGGTTCTCCCCTCTGAGCTCCTCATGCGGCTAGAGGTTGCCTCTAGGCACAAAGTGGCCTGCCAGCCAATAGTAACCCCGCTCCTAGATGAGTCATCCACGAAAACTAAAGAAGCCGAGAGAAATGTTCAACGCTGCGGCTATAATCAGCAAAGAAAGACAAAGGAGTGCTGACCGCCACTGGCGGCCTTGCAAAAGCACTGGAGTTAAAGGTATCTACAATCGATACCCTGGAGGAGTTACCGTATCATGTGAACTATTGAAAGGACAGATCGTGAGGCATGGACTTTCCCCATCGTTAACGTACCTGCTGTATGCACCGATACCACCGCTTCGTGGCGACACACGTATCTCGCTTCTCTCCCGTCTCGTCACCAAACTCCTTTCCAATCCAGCTACAGATATTAACTGAGGCACACTATTTACACTAAACGCACCATTCTATTGTAATTACAGAAGGCTATTCTGAGTGCACCGGTACCAGTAGTTATAGTTTATACATATACTTTACACTCTGCTTTCCTGGCATATATATAGATGTAAGATACATAGCTAGAGGTTTTGTTGGGGCCACAAGGGTCGACCTTGCTATTTGCATAATTAAAAATGGTCTGCAGCAAGTAGTTATCCGACGTCTGTATCAGTTGTGTCCATGTGGAAGTTGCGTACTGTACATAGAATATATCTACTGGGTTAACTGTTCAGTCTAACACAATTCTGCAACCGAGAACCCCTGACTAAATTCTATGCATGCATCACCTCAACATCCAATTTTCCCGACTGCCTATCCCCCACCCCCCAAATAAGAACGCTGCCCAAAGACTTCTACTAGGTGTTTGTACGCCCACAAGGCAGATCTAACCCACTAATGACTTCCTGTTTCGTTTCGGTATCGATGTTCTATCATTCATCACCAGTCTCATCATCAACTGCCATCTCTTGCTGGTTTTCGTCTTCGTCTTCGTCTTCGTCTTCGTCTCCGTCTTCTTCACCCTCTTCATCCTCCTCCCCGTCCAAATCGAATACGATATATCTCATCCTATCTTCCGCTATCACACATCCAACTCGCCTTCCCTTGCCACCATTAATTGCGACTTGTACTGGTGTAAATCCGGGTTCAAACTGGCGTCTAGTCACAACCACCATTTCCTGTCCTTGCAACGCCTCTGCATATGAGCATACACTTTCGGCCAGATCCTCGGGATCGTAGTTTTCGTCATAGGTAATGATATCATATGCAATCGAAACCATCTCGGAATTGCGACTACCTAGAATACCAGCCAATAGTTAAGCAACCTAAATTCAGGAATATTGAAGCAAGAATATAAACAACCTTTCTCCGCAAGTAATAGAATGATTGCGCTTTCATCCACAAACTGAACATCAACCAATAAATTAATAGAATCTGATGGTGAAAGGAGAACTTTGGCGCAACCAATCTTTGATACAGAACTTAAGGATCCATTTACGGAAATTTCGCATCTTATTAGGATAACTACGAGTGGTGGTTACTAAGGTTATCCCAGGGGATTAGAGAGTTGCACTTACGACCATTTTTAGGCTTCTCTACATCATGAAGTGCGATATAAGCCACTGGATTCTCTCCTTCCATTACCATCCTGATGTCAAATTTTCCGGGATCCTTATCTGCAATCAAAACTGGTTTTCCAACCCGTAACTGCTGCCTCATTGCCTGTTGCGGTTTGGCAAAAACCGTTTTGCAAAGTTCCTCTAAATAATTTGCCAGCTCCATAAACCCTGGGGGTGCCACTGATTCCTTATCGGTACTTTTCGCATAGAGCTCAAATACACTCTCACCCTTCTTTTTGTGTTCACTGAGCTTTATGCCTCCCTCGCGATGGAAGAAGGACTGCAAAGATGATTTTTTTAAATAGTCGCTGATATACTCAGAGACCCTCAGTGTATCAATCTGTGGATCCTCGGGCGGCTTATCATCTATGTTTATAACGGTCGAAAGTTCATCCAGAGTATGTCGTAGCCAGGAGCCAAACGCAGCAAAATGCTCAAGTTCCTTATTTAATTTCAAGAGAAACTCATGAGCAAAAACAGTAAGACCTGAGACAACATCTAGACAACGAGTAAAATCATCTGGATCGAGGCCAAGGGGGCTACCTCTTTCTTTCCTAGGCCTTATTAGTTTCTAGTAATTAGTAATCGAGTGTCGAAATACGTACCATCTAGCTAGGCCTCTTAGACGACAAAAAAGTACTGTCAATCTTTCACACGTAGGGAGAAGGTTCTCATGAACAAGTCTCCTGAGGGTTTCATAACCATTCATTGAACTTTTTTCCCATCTTTTTTGACCCTAAACTACAAATTAGCTAGCCCTTTACTATGCGAAGTCTTATTATCATACTCTCTCTGTAAGCACATCTACCAGCCATTCCCTCAGTACCTCGCTTGGTACTCCAGTCACAAGTAATTCGAAGAATTCTAGAGACACATCGCTGTCTTGCTTTTGGACGTCTTCGTCGATGATGCTGACATACCGCTGGGCCAAATCATTCATAGTCTTGAACTCCGTTTCTAAAGCCACTACTGCCTCTTGAATGTACCGCAAGAGCGCCTGAACTCTTGTTGATGTTGATGCTAACTGAAATAAATATTGGCCAAACTGCTGAATGAAAAGTATATCCATTGTTGCAAACAGTATATTATTACTCCGGGGCTCTGAAATTAGCAATGAGTGAGTTGATAAATCAGAAGAAGCCGTGTGACGTAGAAGCTAGCCTTCATTTAGAACTCAAGTTAAGTCACAAAGGCTTGGGAGAGAACACATACCTTAGATTGAGGTTTGAGCTGATCAGACAGAGATGAAAGTTCCATAGTCCCAATTAAAAAAGAATCAAAGACACTACCGAATATGGTTAGCACTCACTAACCAACCCCCCAAAGATAAAAGAGTTAACTCACTTTAATAATATCTTTCCACCCTCTTCACCTATTAGTAACACATCTAGATTATTACCTTCACCACTTTTCGTAACAGAATTTATTAATGCATCAAGCGTAACTTTTGATGTAAAAGTGCTGTCACTATAGGGTCATCTTATCAGCTCTATATAAACCGGAGTTGAGTGAAGAAGCTACATGCCTTCCTGAAGAAGATGGCAATATACTTAAACGTGGAAGCATTTGACCTACGTCCATATCAAATAATGCCTGAGGTGTACACTCTGTAGATTTTGTCTCTGGAGCTTGACTTGGCAACCTCAACTGGGAATGGTTGTCAACCCATCCCACACAGGTAACCTTACCGAAGCTTGAAGCTTCCGAGGTGAGACGGTGTATTTGTTTACCATTATTAACGTCGTATATCCTGGTTGAGCCGTCACTATATCCCAGAGCTAGCATCTTTCCTGATCATATCAGGTTAGCTGAAAATCCAACACAATTTTCCAAAAGTCGCCGACGAACCATCCGGGCGCCATTGCAGCCTTTCAACCCTTGTATCCACACCCATTTTGTCCCTCCTATGTGCAAACCCCCACACACGCTGCCCATTCATCCGGTACAGGAGAACATTCTCGTTAGACGTGACTATAGCAATAAGGTCGAGTTGAGGGCTCCATGCGGCAAGGCCATGCCGAGCAGGGAATGGAAGAGCCTTCTGGTACAAGACTGGGAAGCCAGCATACAGCTGAGCAGGACTCGAAGCATCAGGCTCAGAATTATCGTCTTCCATGGTAGATAATAGGACCAGCAGCAGACAGGCGTTTGTGTCTGTCAATGTTTAACAGATTGACGCTGATGGGACGAACTTGTGGTGGACTAATCGGGACCGCAGGAAGTATAAGCGTATGTGGGGGAGACGCGTCGCAATACCTTACCCCCAGTGGGGCAGATCTAATCTGATTAGATCCTGAGGCCTAATCTAGTTGTCCACCAATCTCACGCAAATACTTAAACAGTTTAATAGGACAGTACAGATAAGAACAAGATACACATTCGCTAACTTTCCTTTTACCTAAAATCATATCTAAGCTACTCAATTAACTTATAGTAGAGCGAGTGATTTCCTATGGCGGAAATCATCGTTGCCATAGCAACGGCATTGCTGATCGGGTCTTAGATTTGTAATTGGCTCTAGAGACTGGAGCAATGTACTGGAAGTAAAACGTAAGAAAATTTCTACAATGTAAAATCCCTACAGCATACTTTTAAACAATAGGCTAAGAGTATACTTGTACAGGATATAACTAAAGAACAAACTTGATTGATACCTAAAGAAAGACGCAGGGAAAGCCTGCTTATATAGTTACAAATGTGCTAACATAAAAAATATCCGTATCCCAAATACAAAGTAAAAGCCCATCCATTACCATACAATTCTTCCGATGCTCGGATAGAATTTCCTTCCGTCGGTTATACTATTCCCCCGCCTGGTTACCCTACCGGACCATCCGGGATTCTATTCCTCCGGTGTTGCCACACCCCGTATTCGCCACACTTAACTTCACAGAGTGTCACTCATTCCAACACCCTCCCTTGCTCAAGACAGTTAAGTTGTTTAAGAAAAGTTACATGCTTTAAGCGCCCCAGTCCTTTGGTAAACAAATCCGCTGCATTGTCTGCAGTTGGTACATATAAAAGTAAAAAATCCCCCGCTGAATACCTTTCTCGAATATAATGAAAATGTGTTTCAATGTGTTTTGATCGACGATGGAAAACTGGATTCCTGGTGAGAGCTAGTGACCCGGTGTTATCGCCAAACAGTTCGTACACGCGTTTTTGTTCTGACCAGAGTGCTAGTTCGTCGAGTCCTCTTTTTAGCCACACCATTTGTCTGGCTGCCTCCGATAATGCCATGTATTCCGCTTCTGTTGACGAAATAGCTACTGATTTTTGTTTCTCGGTCTTCCACGTGACTAAGCAGTTGTTGAGTAGAAAACAGTTGCCAGAGAAGGATCTTCGGGAGTCCATGTCGGAGGCGTGACTTGCATCAGCGAATCCTTTTAGCGACATGTTTTGGCTAACCACTCGTGGGTACACTAATGCTTGATAGATGGTTCCTCGCAGATACCGAAGTACTCTCTGTAGCGCTGTTGTATGTTCGGGTCCTGGGTTAGATGAGAATTGTGACAGAAAGGTTACCGCAAACGCTATATCTGGTCGGGTGCCTAGTGCAGCATACATTAACGATCCTACTATTGCTTGATAGTGTGCTATCTCCGCGCTGGTGGCAGTTCCTGGTTCTGACGCTACCAGTCCATGATTTTCAAAGGGGGTGGTGACCGTCCGGCACTCCATCATATCAAATCGTTCGAGAACTTGTTGGATATAGGCTGATTGACTGAGGGCTACTTGTTGTTCAGAAACAACTACTTTTATCCCAACTATCCAGGTTATTTTTCCCCCATCTGTCATCCGAAAGGTTTTGGCTAGGTGTGAGGCTACTCGCTCGTCTTCTGTTGTATCACAGAAGAAGGTTCCTAGGTCGTCAACGAAGGCGGCTATGATCAGGGTTCCGTTCTGATTTATAAACACACTTGGGTCGAAGGAACTTCGTCTGAGTCCTAAAGTTTCGAGTTCTTTGAATAGCACAGCGTGCCATTCTCGAGGTGACTGTTTTAGTCCGTAAAGTGTTTTCTTGAGCTTTAGTACTTGTCCCCCCTTTACTTCGTACCCTAGTGGTTGTTCGACATATACTTCTTCCTTTATTTTTCCGTTTAAAAAGGCATTTTTCACATCACTTTGTCGCGTGTCCCATTTTGCTGGGTGGGATGCTAGGATCGCAAATAGCATTCTCAGGGATTCATACCGAAACACTGGGGAAAAAGTTTCTTCGTAGTCGACTCCGTATACTTGAGAGAAGCCTTTGGCCACAAAACGTGCTTTGTATCGAGTAATTTCGCCACTTGGTCCAAGTTTCTGGGTGTACACCCATCTGCTTTTGACTACCTTTTTTGGTTGAGGGGGCCTTGGGACTACTTCCCATACTTCATTGAGAATTAGTGCCTCGTATTCTTCCTTCATAGCTTCCTCCCATTTTCCTTTGTCTTTGCCGCTTATGGCTTCTTTGAAGGTCGTAGGGCAGGATGTGATTGTTAGGAGTTCTTCCAGCAACCGGACTGGTTTCTTGACTTCCCTTTGTCCTTTTCTCCTGACTAGGGGAATGTCGGCATCTTTTGGTTTGACCCACTCGTTTGGGTGACTTGGTGCGCTTGGCGGTTCCGATCCAAGTGGCCATCGTGGGGGAGTAGAGGGTCCTTGTCCCATATCTTCCATATCCTCGTCTTCGAAAGTCATCGTTATTTCTCCTTCTTCTTCTTTGTCGCTTTCTGAGGATTCATCTGACGTTTCTTGTCTTTCTCTGAAGTCCCCCGGGAAGTTAACCAGTTCTACTGTCGATGGGGGTGGTAGTTCTTGGTCAGGGGGCTGAGGAGAGACAACCAATTCTTCCCTTGTTTCGGTCTCTTCTTCTTTTTCTGAGTCTGACAATGAGTCGGAGGATGAGGAGGATGAGGAGGAGGAGGAGGAGGAGGAGGAGGAGGAGAAGGGTCGCTCGGGAAAGAAGCCGCTTGAAGTTTCCTTTCTAACTGTAAATTTCTCAAACCGAACGTCTCTGCTTCGAATTATCTGTTTTCTGGCAGGTATATAGACTCGGTACTCTTGTTGGCTTTCTCCAAATCCACAGATCTTGCCTTCTTCTGCTCTGGGAGACAACTTAGTTCCTGGTTTTCTTGCTTCTGGTGGGCAGAAGACATAGGCTGTTTCTCCGAAGTAGCGCAGGTGTCCTATTGTTGGTTTCCGTTTGTAGTATGCTTCGAAGGGGGTTTGTTTTAGTGCCGAGTGCGGTAATCGATTTTTGACATGAGTTAACATTGCCACTGCTTCCCCCCATAGACTTGGTGGTAATCCCGAACTGACTCCCGCAGTTCGAACTAGGTCCTGTATTGTACGGTTGAACCTTTCTGCTACCCCATTTGACTCGTGGGAGTAGGGAACCGTTGTTTCGTGTTTGATGCCTTTTTGACTGAACACCTTTTTGAGGGTGGCGTTGACGTACTCTCCCCCATTATCCGTTCGAAATCTCTGTACGGTTAGGCCTGTTTGTGTTTCTACCGCTAGAATATATTTTTCGATGGCTTCTGGTGCGTCACTTTTGTTTTTGAGTAGAACGACCACGGTAAACCGTGAGAAATCATCAATTAGGGACATGAAGTAATGATACCCCCCTGGTGCCTGAGTTGATTGCTTTCCACTAAGATCTGAATGAACTAGTTCCAGTACTCTGGATGTTTTGGATGTACTAGGGATTCGTGGTAACTTGGTGGCTTTCCCTAGCTGACAGGCTGTACACCCTTCAAACTTGTCGGGCAGGAGTTGAGGATCTTGTACCATTCTTTTTATTTTCCTTAGCCCGTCTGATGGGAGGTGGCCGAGTCGTTGATGCCAGAGTGAGGATTTGTTAACTGTTAGTGCCGTTGCCGTGACCTTGGCTTGATCCAGCGTGTATAGGCGGCTTTGCTCGTCTAGGGTTACTTTTCCTTGGACTACTCCGTCCTTTATTATGCGTATTTCTTTCCCTTTTCCTTCCATTGTGAACCCTTTTTCGGCTAATCTTCTCCACGATATAAGGTTAGTACTGCCAAGTTTGGGTACGTGAAGTACTTTGGTTAGCACTATTGGCATTATGGATCCCTCAATACGAGCCGTGCTGTTTCCGGAAATTGGAATATTGTGTCCTGCCGCGTTGACCATCCCGGTTTGTGTCGTTACCGGTCCAAAGGTTCTTCCTGACATATGGTCGGTGGCTCCTGTATCGAAAATCCACTGGTCTTGTCTTCCAGTGTTTGTTGTGAGGCAATAGTTGTTTTGTTCGGTGACCATTAGGGGGTCGGCAGGTCTTTCCCAGTTCATGTCTGTCCATTCGTCGGCGTATTCCGGTGCGCTTATTTTGGGGGAGAACTCGGGGTATTCGGTGTCGATAAAGCACTGATCTATGAAAGAGGTGTATGGCGTAGTGATTATCCAACAAGCTACTGTTATTTCGCTTATATTGGCTGAATTTTGTTTGGCCTCCTTTTTGGCCTTCTTCTTTTTGTTGCACTCCTTCGTAGTATGGTTTTTGTAGTAGTCGCCATTCTTTTTGCAGAAGCCACATTCTTTAGTAGGATCCCTACTCGGTGGTTTTCCTTCCGCCGGTTTTTGACCGTTCTTGACGTTGAAGGATCCTGCATCTGGGCCTGAGATTTCCCGATTTTGGGCAATGGCCATGAGTTTGTCGTGTATTTCCGCGAAGGTGATGGATTCTTTACTGAGGACGTTTTCGACTACGTTTGCAAGGCTTTCGTGTCTGAGGGTCTGTAGCAAGAAGTTCTTTTTGGACATGTTGGACTTGGTCATGTTCTTCAGATGCCAGGCAAAATCATCCGCATCGTCCTTCTGAGCTCCCGCACACTGTTGTACGACTGTTCGCCATATGTTGGCAAAGGTGGTGAGATGATCTTTGAGCGAAATCTCGGGTGAGTACTGTAGACTCGTAAGGTTGGCAAATGTCATGAAGAGTGTGGTGACTGTCTGTAGATCAAACTGTTCTTCCAGTGCTTTCCACAAGACTGCCGGGTTCCCATCTTGAGGGATCACATCTTTGACTTCTTCGTCAATGTTGTTGAGGATAAAGGAGACTGCCCAGTTGGTTTTGTCTTCCCACTTCCGGTACGCCTTTTTGTAGGCTTTCTGACTCGCTAAGTGGTCCGCCGCGGATGTTTCGGAGGTAGAGTCATATGTTCCTGGGTCGACCGGTTCTTTGGCAATGCCTTTGACTAGGTCGATCGTTCGGTAGTATTTGAGTGCGACTTCGGCTTCGAACCTCCATTTGCGATAGTTGTCTTTGCCAGTGAGTTTCTTGGCAAGAGTTGGAATGCGGCTGGGGTTGCTTTCGTTGTCGGACATCGTTTCGAAGTGTTTTCAAACGGTATGGATCAAAGAGGTGTTGTTGTTGCTTATTGTTTGTGCGTAGTGGAAGCTTTTTTATCGAGCCGGGCTCATAACCTTTTAAACAATAGGCTAAGAGTATACTTGTACAGGATATAACTAAAGAACAAACTTGATTGATACCTAAAGAAAGACGCAGGGAAAGCCTGCTTATATAGTTACAAATGTGCTAACATAAAAAATATCCGTATCCCAAATACAAAGTAAAAGCCCATCCATTACCATACAATTCTTCCGATGCTCGGATAGAATTTCCTTCCGTCGGTTATACTATTCCCCCGCCTGGTTACCCTACCGGACCATCCGGGATTCTATTCCTCCGGTGTTGCCACACCCCGTATTCGCCACACTTAACTTCACAGAGTGTCACTCATTCCAACACATACGGCCTAGTACGTTAAACCAACAGAGTCTAGAGAAAGGCCGGGACTAAGTATAACAAACTCTTAGTCGATCTGCTATAATATTAAAGGATCCTCTACATTTTTCCTTTTTTAAAATTATATACCGCCACTGTAAGCTAGGATATATAAATTACATGTAGTAGGAATTTACTCCATTAAATCTCTCAGATCTAATCGTAAGAGAAAGTAGAACCAACCTTTGAAAGATCCAAGTAGGAGAATGCAAAGAATATAGTGGTAATCATAGGATATCTCCGCTACCCTTAGATACATGTATCCTAGAGGTTTGAGCTATACTTAAAGAAAACTTGGCTAAAAACACCGTTAGTAGAGATTTAGTAAATAATTCAATAAGCTAGATATATAAAAGAGTGGTCATACGCAACGAGGAAGAAATATCTACGGAGAGATATAATATATGCGAAATGAGGTATAATAAATATTTTAGAAGCCATAGATAATTATAATAGATTCACATATATTACTGATAACAGATCGATAGCTCGAAGAATCCCGTAAATATAATGAATCATAATTTATCACTCGCATGATTAACCCAGAGTTTTCGGACCCTAGCTGTAAGTAGAAACTTGTAAAGAAAAACAACTAGCTACATACATCTATCTCCCGTTAATCCTACTATATTACCGTACTATACAAAACAATCCTACAACCGAGTATCACAAATACCCATGACTTTTCTTATGTTTCTTTCTCAGTCCCGTACACTTGATAAAATAAGTAAGTAAACGAAATAGTAACAATAAATTCAACTATGAATACACATACTAAAGAAACAGAATGAAGGGGGAAAAAATCTAAGATCCAACAACAAAACTTAATTCTCAGTCCCTAGGCCCAAACAGACTTCCTCAGCGAATATCCCCACTGCTCCAGCAACCCAGTACTCTTCTTCGCTTCCGCTAGCCCAATAACATCCTTATTCACGACAAACTCCGTCTCTCCAAACTGTACCCCCGCCGCATTCTGGGCACCCTCCCTCTCAATCTGCGCACCCTTGGCCACCTCAATCTCTTTGCAAATACTCTGCACCAGCTCCACCTCATTCCCGCCTTCCGCCCCGGGGAGTACCTTGAACGCCATGAATTTCGGGTGGGGAGACGACGGGGAACTTTTCGAGAAAACACTCTTGAGGGACCGGGTATTGACGCGGACTATGCTGCCGCCTGCGGAGGAGGGGCGGTAAGATATGACGAATCCGACGTTACGTTTTTCGTCTGTTGAAGAGTGTGCAAGGGTGGAGATAATGTATGTACCCCATTGAACGCCAACAATATCGGTCAACTCCACACGTTCAAACTCGCTCACCTTCTCCAGTGTGAAATCAAATCCACAGCGATATAGCGCTTTATCTGTGACGAGGATGACAACCTCTCTGAATGGGAAAGTCCTAAGTGTTCCGGTCTCCGCAGGTGACAGCATCGTCCACCCGCCTCTCAATACCTCGCTCTCATCCTCCACTACAATCTTCCCAGACACCTCGATCGCGTTCTGCCGTAGTTTGTTCATACTCACTGCTGGGTCCCCACTCATGAGCTCCTCCTCAAATTCCTCAAACACCTTCGCAGTCACACTCCCGAGTAGGAAGTCTATAGCCGCCTGCGTAAAAAAGTCGCTCACGATATTTGTAAAGTATCTCGACATTGTTAATCCAAAGTCTGTCAGTGCACCCCTATAGTTTCTCTTCCTAGTTCTTGTAAAGTCACCTTTCAGTGCTGCTGTAGAGGCATACTGCTTCGATATCGCATCGCCATTATCCGCCCATAGTTTATTGAACCAACTCTCATCCTCCCCGCCAACAACCCCACACTCACCCAACATCCTCTCAAGCGCCGCTCTAGCGGCAGCACTCTGAACTACATTTGTTCTATCCAAACAATCCATGCAATTCGTCCTCAAGACGCCTGTCTGGCGTCTCCCCACCTGCCCTGCCTCCTCCTCACAATATCCAAAGTCCTCTAGCACCGGACCAAGCTCATCAAATAACAACTTCACATTCTCAAACCGCATACCCCTACACTCATGATGAAAGTCGAACCAGCTGAACCCCACCGCGCGGTGTTCTTCCTCCATCATAGTTTTAATACCGGCTTGGTACTTCTCGCCGACGATAGCCTCATTCCCGTGCTTCTCGACCAAGCTCACCGCATGCACACTCCCATACCTATCCGTCGTGACCTTAAAATGCTTATTAAATGCCGCCGCATTCGCTGCCTCTGTGCGTAATATGATGGGCTTTGGCTTTAGTGCGTAAGGACTTTGTTTGAAATATAGCGGGATCGAGCCTCTAATCTGTAGGTATGAGAATACACGGGCCCACTCGGTGTCACTGACGAGTTGCTCAGTTTCGACACTGTTAGCGACGTTTCCGTTATCGTCAACGCCGCGGCGGAGGTAGCGAAGGCCGGCACGGCGAATAGAGCGTCTGGAGATGAGTGTAAGGAAGAAGTTCTGAGGATCTGGAACAATATCTTGAAACGTAGGTGCTGTTTTTGAGGGATCAGAAGATGCAGGAGGTGCAGCGGTTGTGGCTGTGAATGGGAGTTGTCCAACGAAGCCTTGCATCAACGGTAGTATAAATGCGTCGTGATTAGAATCTATGAATGGCTTCTGCAGGTGGTGGTTCCAGAAGAACTACATGGTGTGAGAAAATTTTCGTCCTTATAGCACCTATAAAGTGTAAATATAGGAAAGCTCACCAATGGGTCTACAAGTTTCCATAAGGGCAGACTCCCACTCTTCGAGTGAAGCTGTGAGCCCCAGCTCCGGGTTATATCCCAATCATAACTGAAATAGAAGCTCCGCGATCCGCCGAGGAGTAGCCGAGTGGTATTAAGAAGCTTGGGCGTGAGGTTATGCGCGACGTCTTCTTTAACAGCCTCGACTGCCTCTCCCACCTGCTGCTGGGCTTTGTCGTCCTCTGTGCTACCTTCAACTAGAAGTGTATCTACACTAGCTCCATTACCTGTATTCAGCGCTGGCTTATTCTCCGGTTTCGTGATATCAACACCTTCCCCGGAAGGTGCTGCATGCCCCACGTCTAACTTTGGCGGTATAGGTCTCGCCCGCTCATCCGGAGAGAGCCCTTCTGCCCTCCGCCGATCCTCTGTCCACCCTCTCTTACTAAACCACTTTTCGGCAAATCTCCCATATACGCCCTTCCTACCAATAACATCTTCGCCAATCGAGCTCTGTTCTTTCTGCCCTTCCGACGACAAGCGTTCGGGAGCCAGTTCATCTTGTAGTTCCTCGTCGACCACCGCCTCCTCATCACTGATATCCGTACTAGTACTGTCTGTATCACCACTGTTCCTCTTTACGATCTTTGGGCGAGTTTTAGCAAGGTATGCATCAGCGTCAGACTTTGATGAGAGGGGGATTAAGGCAACGTCAGTGATCACGTAGATGGGATGTCGGCCGCGGATTGTTGCGACCTGTTCGCGTGAAGTGATGGCAATCAAGAATGAGGATGTAGGGGAGACATTAAGAAGGCCTGTCTTTGGGTTAGCTTTTATATTTATAGTTGAGCTCGTGGAGGTACTGGCCTGCGATTCCATGGGCTTCTAGACTGTTGCCTGTATTTAAAAGCTCGTTGTCTTCTTTTTCTCCTATAATAACACTTCTTGCAGGATACTGTAGGATCTGTTTACTTTTCCAGTCGATCCTGACACTGCCTTGGGCTGTTGTTGGCTTTGGACCTGTGCGGGCATTGTGGATTGGGGAGAGAATGAGGCCGTCGATGGCGGCCACGATGAGGATTTTACGGGCGAGGCTAGTCATTAGTGTGTGTGTGTGTGTGTGTGTGTGTGTGTGTGTGTGAATGTGTGTGTGTGTGTGTGTGAATGTGTGTGTTACTACATACAATCTTCGTTTGAGGGCGTGTATACTTTTGAAGGGGTGATTGTTTAGTTATTATGTGTTGAGGGAAAGGTCAGAAGGTCAATAGGGGAGATTTTATCATGATAGCTAGGCGCCCGAGAAAAAAATGGAGGGTATTTATTTCATTTTATTTCATCCAGTGATAGTGGTGGAGGTAGATTGGGGGGGAGGTTTCTTTTCTTCCTTGGTGGGGCGGCTCCTCTAGGAAGTTGGAGGATCTGCTGTGCTGTGTCGACATGACGTGAGAGGCTGAGAGGAGTGCTAGGGCGTCTCTGGTTGGCTGGGATTTACACTACCGGGGATGTTGATGGAGAGGGAACGAAGAGGGATAGACAGGTAATCTATTTGGAAGTTATATACTAGATCTATACCCAGGAGGGATTACATGTAGAGTAGAGTAGAGTAGAGCAGAGATTAAACATTTCATAGATCTACTCGCTCAACAGCTACGAATAGAGTATTTACTCTGTAACACCAAGATTCTCTGCAGTCCACAGATCGCTGGGTGTCGGGTGCAGATGCTGCATGACTGATAGGGTAGAGCACAGTACATCAGCCAGGGTAGGGGTAGGGGTGAGAAGGTACATGAGCAGAGACATGGAATTCTTTGGTATGGAGAGGACACGAGGCGAACACTGACCTGACACCAAGGCATCAACACCCAACTCACACCACCACCCCCCTCAACATCTACCCCCCCTCTAGCCCCCTTCACTCTCCCTATCCAGGCATTTATTACATATATACACGAATAACTCTGTACCCCCTCCCCCGCATAGTATCGATAACAGCTTCTTTCCTCCTGTCACTTCCGGTCTCACCCCTTCCATCATGTCAGAACCTTCAGGCACTACGGACATCACCCAGCTATCTCCACCCCAGCGAGAAGCTCTTGAACAGTTCACTGCCGTCACTAATCAGGCCCCCAACGAAGCCATCCCTATATTACAGAGGTCACAGTGGAATGTTCAGGTACATCACTAGCTTCTCCCTAAACTTTCCAAACTTCACAAACCTTCCCACCCAACCCCACTAACACCTCCCAGATTGCAATCGCCAAGTTCTTCGACGGCGAAACTGCAGACCCCGTTGCCGAAGCCCTCGCTGCTCAGGAAGCAGCCCGGCCACAAGCTTCAACTACCTCTTCATCGTCATCTATTCTCGCCACACCTCCCAATGCACTCACGCGGAGTGGCGCACGTAATCGCTCTGGAATCTCCCCCGCCCCGAGGGTTGTTCCCCAGCCTACATCTATATCTCGACGCCCACCATTGCTACTAGCACTATTAATATTCCCGTTTTCAATGATTTGGAGGATGGGAAATTCCTTTCTCTCGCTGTTCTATACGCTTTTCCCATTCCTGGCACGGTTCAGGCCTACCAACACTGCAGCGCGAACAGCGAGGGCGAGGCGGTCGCAGACTCCGAGAGATACGGCAGCGAGATTTATTCGATTATTCGAGGAAGAATACGGCGCGGATACCGGACTAGAGTTTTTTGAAGGGGGGTATTCTCAGGCGCTTGAACTAGCAAAGAAGGAGCTCCGCTTTTTACTCGTTGTTCTCCAGTCGGACGAACATGATGATACAACTTCTTTCAACCGTGAAACACTTACACACTCGGATGTTGTCAAGTTTTTAAAGGAGCGTAACATCATCCTTTGGGCGGGTAGTGTGCAAGATAGCGAAGCATATCAAGTCTCCACTGCACTCCAATGCACAAAATTCCCCTTCGCAGCACTCATAGCCCTCACCCCAACAACCACATCCTCTTCTCAGGGCATGTCTGTCGTCTCCCGCTCAACCGGTCCCACGCCTCCAGCTACCTTAATCACGAAACTCACGGCGGCGATTAATATACACTCCGAATCACTTGATAGGCTCCGTGCTCAGCGGGCACTACACGAAGCAGACCGAGCTATCCGGGAGCAGCAAAACAGTGCATATGAGGCCTCACTCGCCGCGGACCGGGAACGTGCCCGGGCCCGCAAGGAAGCCGCTGAGACTGCTGCCCGTGAAGCTGCAGCAGCACAGAAAGCAGCGAAGGAGCTTGAGATCCTAGAGCTCAACCGTGCTGCGTGGAAAAAATGGCGTGCATCACGGTTGCCGGAGGAACCTGCGCAGGGGCCAAATACTGCACGCATATCTATCCGCACTAGGGACGGAGAGCGGGTGGTGAGGAGGTTTGATGGTGACGCGGATATTGAGGAGGTATATGCATTCGTGGAGTGTCTTGATGTTGACCGGGATACGTTGGGGGAGGTAGAGAAGCCAGAGGTATATGTGCATGAGTGGAGTTTCAGGCTCGTGAGTCCCATGCCAAGGAGGGTAGTGGAGGTAGATGGAGGGAAGGTGAGGGGAGGGCTGTTGTGGCCGAGTGCAAATTTGGTGGTTGAGGCTGTGGGAGATGATGAGGAGGAGGAGTAGGATTTTAATATGGGGGTGTAATTGTACTTGTGAAAGCAGGGCTAAAATTTCACAAATATGTAAAACGCGAGAATTTCTTTGTTATTCAATCGTTATGGGGAATTTTTCTTTCCTTTTGGTTGGGGTTCGGTTATAGAACTTTATGGACCGATCGCAGTCGTGATCACTTGGGTTTTACTATTACAGATTGTACTCTAGAGCTGTGGAGAGATAGAAAAAATTATCACTGTTTTGCTTTAGGCTCGTGCAATACCCATGTGCTCCTTGAGCAAAAATATCACGCGGCCTTCGATACTATTAAATACCCTCATGTTTCAGTGGCATGCGTCTCTGGGAGTCCTAGTATTTTATCATCCGGCCATCGCCTTACAAGGTATATATACGGTTTTTCAAGGTAGATCTATCTGCGAGTGATAATATATGACTATTAGTACTGAGCCTGCATAAGGGGGGTAAGTTTATGGTGTTCTATATGCTGACTAGTGAGTTTTTTATAGTCTCTTTTTAGAGATTAGTTTCTAGTGTACTTCAAGTCTCTTTATTCAAGATTTTCATAGTCTAAGCAGTCCTTTTGTCTAGAAGGTAGAGAGTTAAAGTTAGGGTAGGAAGGTGAGGCGGCGTCTAAGAAGTTATAATTAAAAGCTAGTAGGCGTATCAGGTATCAGCATCCAGTGGATGGTGGTTATTAAAACGGATATAGAGAGTGCTCGCTTGGTTGGCTGTGATTATAACAAATACCCCGCTCCTGACTACATGCTACAGTAGACTTCTTGTCCACACCGTCCAGTCATATATACCTATATGATATACGCAAGAAATCTCTTACGAGTGACGATATATGATTACACTTTAGTGCGTATTAACCTGACTACATGTATTTCAAGCCAAGTATCTAGGAAGAGTTAAATTGTCACTGAAGGAACGCGCATTTAAGCTTATATTGTAGTACCGAAATACCTACATGTACATGTAGTTAAATTCCAGTAAATGTTTTCTTTTTTTTTGTGCAAGGATCACCTCGTGACGGGCGCGTCAAACACAGACGGTTGGCCTTAATCAGGGTAAGTGTGCCCCCTCAGTCATAAGTATCCCGTCATCTCCCTCCTTTCCATGACCAGTTGCCCAGAGAGAATCCTATCAGGCATACTAAGTACGGTCTTCACCTGCGCTCGCCAGCCTTATCCTTACCGTAGACGAGACACTTGACCACGGGGGCTTTTTGATAACCTCCCCTTGTTCTAGAATCACCACAAGCTACACTACCGCCACCCTCCCCGCTCACACGCCTATCACTTACCATCACCTCTCTCATACATTCTCTCTTCTCTTTCAATATCCAAATCGGTTTACCTTCCCTTCGCCCACTCGCAGCGAATCTTATCAACATCTAGCTAGCATCGTGATACCTTCTCGACTCTGAACCTACTAACCATTTAGCTTTCAACTTCGGTCGCGATTTACACCTCAACAATATAGCATACGTAACGACGACGTGACGATCGTCAATAACCCTTTCCCTAACGAAGGG
Organism: Verpa conica; assembly: GCA_033030425.1. Taxonomy (NCBI): domain Eukaryota; kingdom Fungi; phylum Ascomycota; class Pezizomycetes; order Pezizales; family Morchellaceae; genus Verpa; species Verpa conica. The sequence continues at coordinate 942,619 of JAUFSD010000002.1, read as the reverse complement.
AACAAAACTAGTCGGTACTACTAGTCAACCTCAACGGTAAATGCCAGTAGCCCGCTATTATTCATGAGCTTGTCAGTACCAAGTGTTTCCGCTTCTCTGTTAGACCGTAACGCCCCACCCACACCCTTCTCGGACCTGCTTGATCTTTCCGATAACCCGGAGACACCAGAAACTACCTACTCTTTTCAAGGGCTTAAACAGCACCGAAACATGCAGGCAGAACAAAACTATCTTGCCGAGCCTATACTCGATCGGCCTCCCCATTTCAACACGGATGATGAGATGGTAGACTCAGATATAGAACGAAAAGACACCGACTTCGATATCGATATTGACGCTTATTCAAATGCTGGGGGAGTAGATCTCGATGATATCAATATTGCTATGGAGGACGATTATGTTGATACCGCCCCTGAAACATACGATAACGATGATCTGATGATTGATGAAGAAGAGGAGATTTTATTTCCAGAACAGCAACAGCAGTCCTCAATCCCACCTGTCAGTACTTTAGCTAGCCTTGACAGTAGTGATCTACCAGAGCCTTCACAGGATACTATCAGACCTCACAGTGCACACACTAGCACAGATGCGCCACTGTTCTCTTTCAGCCATCATGACTCTACACCTGCCCACAATATCTCCTTTGCGGTTCAGGAGCAATCCTCAGTGCCGGACCACTCGCTTTACGAAGACGTGCCAACAGGAAATGTAGAGATTGCAGAAGAAGCAACAAGTGTTGAGGTCCAGCCCTCGAAACCCGATGTTGGGAATTCATCCAATCTTGATAAGGACGATGAAACTCAACGTTCCCAATCACCTGCCAAAGTCACAGAAGAACCCCACGCAGACTCTGATAACTTGTTAGAAGATTTGCCAGCAAACGACTCGGTCGAATTGGATAATGATTTCCACCATCATGGTAACTGGAGCGAAAACACATCTACTACACTAGCCCATGAGCCGACCTTATTAGAAGATCAGCAAGCATTTGGAGATGAAGAAGATACTTCAGCTAATCATGCTGATGAGGTTGAGACCGAGATTGGGACTCCAACCCCCATCGGCGAATTTACCGCTACAGATTTTGCCCAGTACAATCTCCACCCCATAGTTGTTCAGTTCGGAGAAAACCGTCTTAGTCTTTTCCCTCCACCCCCACCTATTGCTGAGGACGGGTCAGTTGGTAGCCCATTAAATGATCTTGAATTTTTGATTCAGGACAATGAAATTTGCGAGAAGGGAATCGACCAGTTATTCCAGGAGCTTCGGAGTGTTTTGGATGGCGTAGTCAGTAAGGATGTAGAGTTTGTCATGGAGATTGAGGGGTATGAGATTGCAATTAGCGAAGTAAGTACACTTTCCTTTCGTTTACATAAGTACATCGGCTAATTTTTTTCTCTTATAGGACAACAAGTCTTGTAATAAATTTTCGCTCCAAGATATCCTCAGTTTCCATGTGCAGCTCCACCAACACGACGGCGTTGAAACCCCCGAGCCTCTGCGGATAAACCTAACCACCCGCCCAACTCTTACCAACCGTATTGCATCCTTGACAGCAGCTGTAAACCAAGGCATCGGATTTACTCAGGCTGTCGGGGTTGTCGAGTCTTCTACTGAGGGTAACTATATGAAAACTGGGGGCGAGCAGAATAAGAGTGACGCACAAGAGCAAGACACACAAGAACAAGATGCACAAGAGCAAGATGCACAAGAGCAAGATGCACAAGAGCAAGACACACAACCTGACCATGAAGAGAATCAGCAGATGGAATATCATAATAGTGACGATGAGAAGCTTCTGGAAGAAGTAACAGAAGCTGAGCTTGAGGTCTCGCAAAAGGCTTATCCAGTACCGCTTTTTAAAGAGGATGATGATAAAGAGCTAGTAGAGGTAAACGAACAAATGGCGGAACGCTCAGCTGAGGTGAAAAAGGTAGAAGAAATTGATGACGATGACGATTTCGACCTCGAATATGGCAATGAGGAGAAGGAGGAGGAGACTGAGAAAGATAATGATGAGGCAGGTGATGTTGAGTTGAATGCTGATGATACTAAATCTCTCTCTGGATCTTCATCGGCCTCCGAAACCCCAAAGCCTACAGTTAGGCCGATTGACGATGAATCTAAGCACACCTCAGTATCGGTACAAATCGAGAACACGGATGAAGTTTTTATAGAGGAAATTTCAGATGAACTTTCACTAGGTGCCCAACAGCCAGAAGAGATCCAGGATACCCCTTCTGACCGTGTGACTTCCGAGCAAGAGGACGAAGAGTTGATCGAGTATGAAGAGGATAACGAAACTATTCCGCAACCAACTACAGATGATCTTGAGCACCAGCCTATTGAATCAAAAGAATCCCCTCATGCTCCTTCAAATCAGGGGTCCCCTCAAGAGCTTTTCGAGGATTCTTCTCACTATTCCCCCCCAGATCAAACAACCCCCCAGGAGTCTTCTCATTATTCCCCCCCAGACCAGAAGATTTCTACAGCGTCTGACTCTCCGTATATTGATGGTATGTCGAGTTCCTTATTCTCTTATTTTCCGGTGTCTTCCCTCTCAAACAGGGTAGCTCAACAGTATAATATCACTTACAAGTATTGTGATCATGTTGCTTACGAGACCGGAACAACAGAAAATCAAAAGGCAGAATCTCCGGCTCATTCAATTAGCAATAAATCAGACAATCAGGTTGGCCAGGCCGAAGACTGGCCTGAAACCAAGGAGGGCAGTATCCACAAGAGTGAGAATGTTTCCAATGGTCCCAAAGTACCATCTTCAATTCCTGTGTTTCAAGGGGATGATGGTGCTGAAGGCGAGTATGAATATGTCGGGGACCAGCAGCAAGAATATGAGGGCTATGAGTACGATAACCAAGCACTACAGTTCGAATTGGAAGAGGGGGAATACGATGAAGATAATGGTACAGCTGGGGTCGAGCACGATCATAATAATCTCCAGGATCCAGAGTACAATCATCAAGACTTCGCATACACAGCCAATTATCCTATAAATGAGCATACCGACTACCTGGGTGGAGAAGATGTGCTCCAGGGTGGTATTGAGGGGCATGAAGCTTATGATGGTGATGGTGCATATGGTGAATTTGAGGGTGAGCAGCAGTATCCAGCTGAAGACGAGAACACATATCCTATCGAGTACCCTCATGAAGGTTACAATGAGGATTCGGTTGCTTATCGGCATGAACAATTCGGAGATGTCAATGTCGTCGGGACGGCTACAGATAATGAATTTGGTGTCCCTATAAAGGGGGACCATGAGCATCCTCTATCGCCGTCTTACGCCGCTGATATCTTGGAAAAATCCTCAGCCGTTATCAAAGAGGTCGAAGAAGAACAGCTTATTGACTATGAGGACGACGAAGTAGAGCTTGCGCAAGAAGAGCTCGGGCAGAAGTCGCCATCCCAGCTCCAGAAGTCACCAGGCGACCAGAAGAGAATGCGCGAGGATGAGCTTGAGCAAGGCGGTTACGAAAGTACGGGTGAAAATCAAGGTTCGTGGGACTATTTCTTTGTATGATAATAGTGGTTATCATTTTATTGACTTCTCTATTCTTATAGTAGCCAAACGCGTTCGCTCTCAGTAAAGGGTTTTCTCGTTTTCATCTCCGGCTAGTACATTGCTATACTATCGTCACTTTCGCCATTTCTTTGTCGCCATTATCGTATTTCCTTATATTCTCTCTTTATACACATTCCACATTTCGTCTAGTAGGCAACAACTAGAGCAAGAAATATCGTCGTAGCGACCATCACTAGACCTGGGCTCTGTGGGTTTCTTGGAGGCGTTTATTCAAGTGGTCAAAATTCCTGGGGGTGTTTTGGGGATGTTCCTTTGTCTTTTCGTGGAAACAGGCGTTCTATGTGCTTTATGATTTTGTTAGGGGTTACTTTGTTGCCTACTAGATTCGTCTTTTTTTTGGGGGGGGGCGATATCTCTTGACTTATGGACAAGAGTTTTGGCGGTTTGCATACTGTGGAGACTTTCACCACAGCTCTTGGGCTTGAGGGATTTGTTATATTCGTATCAGGGAGATAAGACTGATCTGATCGATGGGTTCGGGTTAAGTTCATGTCTCAAGATTTTGTGGTATACAAATATCTCAAAGGTAATTTTCTGGGGGCTGGAACAAAGGTATGTCACGGGGGTCTAAAGCCTTTTTTATGAAGAGAGCTGGATTGAACCTAGAGTAAGTCATCGCAAAGTGCTGATACCCCTCCCCTTCCCAAATTCTAACCTAACCTATTTTATTTATTTTGTTGACGTCTTCCCCCTTCCCCCTTCTCCTCTCCCAATTCCCTTCCTCCTTCCTTAATAAAAACGAAGATTCGTATCGTCTGTGAAAGAAGAGATTTACCTTTTCCGATCTCATGCATACTAATCTCTTGTAACGTCACTCATTATACTTTTTGCTCCACTTCTTTTGTTGCCCTTGTTTGCTTTTATCTGGTTGCAGAGGTTCACTTCAGATTTGGCTTGCACTTGAGGGCTATTTTACTTCCGTTCACCATGGTTGAGTGGGTGAACTTGATGTTGGTTTTCTCGGGGGGCAGTACACGCGGGATAATTTGCAGGGAACTCAGGTTTGGCAAGCCAAATATTAGGTCCCCCAATTGTTGTTCATGTCTTTACTTTCCTTTGATTTCCTTTAGGTTGAAAAGTTGGAGGTCTTTTGTCTTTTTGTCTTTGTGACCTGCGGTTTTAGTTAAGTGGGTAGAGATATGTTGAAGGTGTAGGTTTAGGTTCTTTTAGTCTTGGTTTGTTTGGTAGGCAGTTGGTAGATATAAATCACGTCTCGTTATCATTATTAGGGTAACAGAATTCCGATAGATGATTTCTGATAAAATGTTTCAGGCGTTAAAATCTAGGGTGTTGGTCATCATAAATATTTCACTGTCAAATAGAAAGAAGCTATACTGTTGGGACATTGTGAAAACTAACTACTTGCCTACTTGTCGCCGTCTACATATCCGAACGCGGAAAAACTTCTATAAATATGAGCTAGATTCTAAATTGAGAATCAAACTGTTACAGCAATATTTGAATGTGATTTCAACAAAAGGTAAATTCTGGTCTAGCCACTCTTCTGATAAGAAATACAGACTCGGGTTTTGAATTAGCCGTGTTCTATTTTTGGCCTGCCACGGCTAAACACCTGGATTTGGGCTGTGCGGAGTAGGGTGTTTCAACATGACGATCCCCAAGAGCTTAGTTTCATACCGGGGCCCATACATGTAGCTTTCTACAGATAATATGGATAGGGACTGAAAAAAGCTCATCAAGAACTATAAAAAAAGCAACATGTAAGTATATTAACCAGCCTAGGATATCTTCAGGGTGTTTTAAGTACTTAAATTCTAATGCACCCTGTATGATCGAATCTTATAAGGAATGTGGTGAGATCAAACAACTTGGTGAGTTTGATATCAACCTTCTCAACTGCATTCTCAACCCTTTCGAGGTCCTCGATGCCTCCGATTACACATTGTTCTATTCGGGAGACACCTTGCCTATGGAATGTTAGCTGAAAGGCCCTTTTTCTCCTTCGAAGGGCTACACTATCTTATAAATCTGAAATAGCTAGCAAAGAGTACATACAATATTATCCCCACCATATATGACTGCAAGGCATTGATATGTACCATCAGCTTTACCTCAAGGTCTCTGGCAACATTCTCGTGAATTATGCCCCACTTTACCCTCCTCCACCCATCTCTAACCCGTCCGCTACTACTTAAAAGACTATCTGTATATTTCTCGTGGGTCTTCAAAAAATCCGCCAGTATTTCTTGAAAGTAGTTCAGCTCAAGTTTGACCGCATCCAACATTATAGTGTCAGGTCTGACTCCGGTGAATGATTTGGATAAGAGGACTATTTTTGCGATGTCGACTAAGCGGTTGAGAGATGTAAGAGAACTACAAAGGGATCTATACTCGGCCTCTGAGCTTCCGTTCAGAGCTCTGTAAGTCCTTTGTATGTACTCTCCTACCATGATGAAGTCACTGGCGGAGAAACCAAAAGACATGTATGTAAGTCGGTTTTTATAATATTTGGAAGGGTGGGGGAATTTCTTTTCTGAGGAGTACTGTAGGTGGTAATGTAGATACTACTGGGACTTCTATTGGGAGCTGCCTATCGAGGTTTAAGTAGGAACAATAGAGCGAACCTGCGGGGCTGTAATGGTGAGTGAGCGCCGTGAAGTGAATATCACCTTCTATAAAACTATTACAACAGAGGCAAGGCTCTAAGCTGCTGCCTGAAGTTTGAGACATTTCTCAGAATACTTCTATGATAGCGCGACTTGCTCTTGGTTACAAGAACAGCTAGAATTTGTATGAAATTGCAAAGCTTTCAGCGCCCCCGGAGAAAAGGGTAGCATAAGGGGACTAAAGGGTTACAAGTGTTTCTCTTCTTTAGGGCGGTATTGCCAGGTTATCGAGGTTTCCACCTGGTTGCCACGCGACGAGTTTTTTGGTAACATTTGGCTCATAAACTAATATAAGGAGCGGGCGAGAGTCCGCTCTTCCAATGATAAATAACTAGACTGAGCATGTTATTAATATTCTTTAGACACCTAAGAATAGGGCGCTTGAGCGTCCAAAGATGCCACCTAGTACTAAGGGAAAGTCTAGTACCACCTGTTACGATACTTTCTCTCACTATAGAGTAATACTATTGTTCAGGGAAGACAGACGAAGCTCTTTGGTTATCCCAGTTAATATACTCTAACTGGATCTTGAAACTACTCTGTAAACAACCTGGGATAGGCGTCCCAGCGTCCCACTCTACAATCAGGATCTATATGTCCTTACAGCAAGCAAATCCCTGCCGATCTCCATGGCATCTTGCACCGGACGGCGATCGTCGAATAGACCTGCGAGGCGTCTGCACGCTGACATAGACGTCCCCTCAAGTTCCCAAGGAGGTTTTGTAGAATGTTAGGGGGAACATGATACTGGTGTTGTGTCCCAGAAGGGTTTAAACTATAAATTCGCATCACTTGTATCTGGTTGTAGCCATAGACAGCATTGCAGTCTATTGGTAGCTATATTTAACTATATCGAGGTGACATAACCCAGGTATTTCTAGTTTCACAGAGTCAGCATAGACAAGTGTAACTAATATAAAAGTACTAGAGGTAGAAATTTTGCCTGGTAAAGAGCGTTAGTAAGAATATGAACGTATGGAAATAGGAATGAGTTAGTAAGTTAAGATACATAAAGGAGACAATAAAATGAGCTGGATATTTTCGGGAACTTGGACTACCTGCGACGCCTTAAAGTCAGCCTAGAGATGGGGTGACACTGGTATAAATCCCCAACTTAACACCTATGATGCGTCCTAGATGCCTCTAGGAGTTTGAACCTCCCGCAAACCAGCCCCAAAGGCACCAGGAGAAATATGTTCACGGGGCAGAATTCTGATTTTTTTCCTGATAATATTCGTTTAAGATGCCAATATTCCCAGCACTAGTACGCCTACACGTTGGCGCGACTGTTCACGCCCTAGAGCTATTTTTAACAAACAGTCAGTACATTCTATAAACTTTTAAGTGAGGAGGAGGAGGAGGAAGAAATCAGAGGAGGGAGAATGCAAGTAATGGCGTAAAAATATATCGGCTTGAACTGCATGGGCGGTCTATTGCATGTACTTAAATGATAAATTCATTCATTCATTCATTCATGGGCGGTCTATGATGACTAGCTAGTCAGTCCACTATAATTATGAAGGCGGGGTGCTAAAGTCTCCCACCTAACTTTCGCACAAGAATCGATAAGAAATCTCAGTTACTGAGATTATTCTTTGCTTTAGGCTAAAATATGTACCCATAGCCAGTTATACTGCCCCAGAAGTCCTAGGTCCAGAGGTGAAAACAGGTGAGGTTATGGTAAAAACCCTAACCCTAAAACCTAATTAGGTTAATTCTAAACACTGAAGTCAATAAAAAGGCCAAATCAGAGGTCTATAGTGTACCTATTAAGCATTAATAAGCATTACACTATATATATATTGCTGAGTCATCTTAAGACTATCTTGAGGTTACCCATACTATTACCCAGACTAGATGAACTGCTGTGAGCTGATGCGCAAGATGGAGCCTGATGAAGCAGTTCATATGTATATTACCCTATTTAAGGCAGCCTACGTGATCTTTATCTGCATTCAGTTAACAGTCAGTAAGGAGCTTCTTGCTGCACGCAACTCCCCAGCTCAATAGCTTGTGCTAAAGTCTTAGGGTTAGGATTTCATAAACCTCAGCTATTACCATCTCTCTTTATGGCTTCTGTGGGATTATAGGTATTTAGAGGCGCACTATTTAGCCTAAAGTAAGATATAACCTCAGTAATTGAGGTTCATTGATTCTTAGCGCTCCGCTTTCTTAGCTACGTGGGTAACTGATTGCCAAGGCTGCCATAAACCCTTAGTTGATAAGATTGATAAGATCAGAGCCTCAATCATAAAATTTATCACAACGTCTGTGTCCTACCACTTCAACATCAAGCATAGAATATCCTCTCTCCACTCTCATTTGATAGTATCGATCCACCTGCAAATCATCCATACGTATCATAAATACAGCAGCTTCTCTTTCAAAAAATTCAGCTTTGGCTGTCCTAATCTAGAGCTCGCAATGGCCACTCCCGTAACTCGAATCCAGCCTACTAAACTCCCAACCCTCCCCGCCTCCACCACCCCCGAACAGCGCTATTGGCTCTCCTTTAAGTCTCCACTACTAATTCATGAATATGCTTCTGTCTCATCAATTCATTTCTCACCTCTTGCGCCTCATGATTTTGCGATTACTACCTCAACATTGGTGAAATTATTCTCGTCCAAAACCAGATCGGTCTCAAAGACAATCTCCCGCTTCAAAGACGTCGCATACTCTGGGAATATTAGATCTGATGGGAAGATCGTTGTAGCTGGGGATGCAACTGGCTTAATTCAAGTTTTTAACCTTGCCTCAAGGGCTATTCTTAAGACTTGGAGTGAGCATAAACAGCCAGTTCAGGTTACAAAATTTTCGCCTAGCAGCCTTACTACATTGTTATCTGCATCTGACGATACGACTGTTCGACTCTGGGATCTCCCCTCTGGTGTATCAACGAACACATTCCTTGGCCACACCGACTATACCCGTAACGCCGCGTTTCTCCCGTCCTCTACCACCCCACTTGTTGTCTCTGGTTCCTACGATGGCACTGTACGTCTATGGGATCCACGACAAGCCTCTGGAAGCGTAATGACGCTCTCACATTCCTCGGCAGTCGATGCACTTCTCCCTATGCCTGGTGCGACTACAATCCTCGTTGGCTCAGGCCCTATCGTGCAAGTCTGGGATATAGTTGCTGCGAAACCGCTCACAGTGCTCCAGAATCATCAAAAGACAGTAACATCGATTGCTGTCTCCTCCTCTTCTGCTGGGCGTCGGGTCCTTACTGCAGGTCTTGACGGCCATGTAAAGATCTATGACCCTACATCCTGGAAAGTAGTCCACGGGATCAAGTACCCCGCCCCCGTGCTCTCTGTCGGCGTCTCGCAAGACGAAAAGCACCTTACAGTTGGCATGGTTGGTGGGCTACTCTCTATCAGAACCCGCAGTAATGGAAAGGATAAAGTAAAGGCTACAGAGCAGGATAAAATTTTCGACATGATCGCTGCTGGAATCGACCCAATTACTGGGAGGGGAGGGAAAGAAAAGAGTAGTGCGCTCAAGAGAAAGCTAAGGGGGCTGGATTATAAGGGTGAGGGGGCAGATATTATTATTGACGCAGATGGAAAGGGAAAGAAAGAAAGAAGGTGGGAGAAGCTATTGAGGAGGGGGAAGTATGGGGATGCGCTCGATTTAGTTTTAAGAGTCGACACAGCACCGTTGACAACATTTACGGTGTTTAATGAACTGCGTTATCGGAATGCTACTAAATCTGCATTGGCAAATAGGGATGAGACGAGCCTACAGCCGGTATTAAAATGGCTTGTTAAATATATTACTGACCCGCGATATGTGGAGGTTATTGTGGATGTTGCGTTATTGATTCTCGGTAAGTGTACTTTCATAGGTGTAAGGAAACGAACTAATGACTGTAGATATGTACTCTCATGCCCTCGGCCAGTCCCCTGAGTTTGACGGGTTAGTAAGAAAGCTACATGATCGTGTTAGTAACGAGGTAGAAAACTCGAAAATGGCATGCCAGACGAAAGGAATGTTGGGAATGTTGTTGGCAGCTTCATAATTGATTGGGTGTTAGAGAGGTTCCATTAATTCTATCTTAAGGAGTTTTCAATATCCCTCCGTCGTGTATGATTATTGTCGATGTATTTCTATAAATATTTCTATTAGTTCCACATTAAAAGTTACTATTTTAGGCTTATCTATACGAGATTACTACATGCCTTGTATTCGTGAAAACAACCTCTAAAACAAAGGCGGATATAAGGCTCTATGTATTTATAATTCATTTATTCAAAGGTGAGGATATACACGTAGGTGGATGAGTGATTATATATGACTAAACTTCTTGGGAGAGGATTAATATATTATTTAATCCAATGATTTTACCTACTAAAATCGGAAATCTATTGAATTTTGTATGCTTGACCTTTCTATGTAGGTATCAACCCCATAATGATGCTCGCGCCTGTATATCAGGTGCCTAACCGGGTCCCTAGATTGAATTTTGTTCTCTAAATAATAAAATACCTCAAGGCCAAGTGGTTGGGAGTTTATGATCTATAACAGAATATTCCCCTAAAGATCGTAATTGAATGTTTTGTTACCCCGGTTTCGTTTTTACACAATCTCTGGGCATGCAGGTCCCACCTCGCTACCAACTTTACCCTAATACCTAACTTCACGAAAACTAGTCACCAGTACATTCTATAAAACCCCGCATCGTCCTCGGCCCCATCAATGTTGCTCATACTCCGCAACACCTCAGACCCCCCAACTCCACACGGTTGGGACAGTCAGGTCTGGCTGCTTTGGCCAGTTTCCCTGACTGTTCCAACCACCACATCGCTACCCCGCAGCACCCCCCCTCTCTTTTTACATGATTTTCTTAGACCTTTCCTCTTTTTTGCGATCAACAGCTTCAGAGTCGAAATAACATCCCTATATATCCATAAACCATCGGAAGTTCCTTTTCCTACACGGGTACAATAGGCATGGCAATTCTCTCTACCAATCCCAGTCTAGCAGAACTCCAGAGACACTAGGACCATCTAGCCAGCTCTCATACACGTACTCCGGGTTGTTGGGAAATGAATATATGTGATCCTAGATCAGTTAGGGAGCGGTGATCAGTCTCAGCAGTCAGAGTTTCTCCTCCCCGGGATATGTGGCAGAAATGTTCAGTGGTCAACAAAGTCAAAATACTAGAAGCAATTGTCTTGAGTGAAGGCTGCTTTAGACCTCTGCGGCTTCGGCAATTGATCGAGGGTCTTCTCTGCCCCGCGTTCTCATCCAGGCTCTATCTAATCCAGTCTACCAGGGTAATTACCAGGCTCAGGCCAAGAGTCTGTTCTTCAGCCTAGAGAAAGCAACAAAGGGACAAGACGCTGAACGATTCTGCTTACTCAAGTGGAAGTGAGTATAATCTAGGTTTGAAGTAAATTCACCCGTACTAAACTTGATAGATCCTTTTTGAGCTTTTACTCATGCCCGGGGCTTTGCTTCGGTACTCCTTTCCCTATACATCTTGTACTGGGAGTTTATGGGAGACGAGGGGTACTTCCTCCTCGCAGCGGGTCAAGGAAAGTAAACGGGTAAGTGATAAGTGCATTTATCCGCTATGGCTTTGAAAATCTAACTAACGTAGGATATATATATATATAGGGGAAAAGCACAGTCAAGGGTCCTTCGACCACATCTTGACCCCAAGTTTAATGACTCAGAGCGTCCTTTCGTTGATCCAAATGTTCCGAGATGGATACCAGAGTCACCGAGCAAGCTCTGCTGGTTTAATGCGTGGTCCGATGACTTGCATTCATAAACCTCGTACGCTCGAGATATTGCCTGCGACCCAATGTGGTTCTGGTACTCCTGTGGTAGTTTACTGTAGCACCCGTCGTTTGTGTACCAGATCAGACCGGCCTTGCGAGCCTTGGCACCATGGATGCAGCCTGAATTACAGAGACATGGCCAGGGAACTTGAACTATCCTGATCCGTTACAGTTTTTGGAGGCTTCTTGAAATATAGTATGTTGACCCAATTTGTTGGATGGAGACACAAAAACAACTTTTGCCATCGCGATCTGAAGCCGCAGGTTAGTCTCCTTATTGCTTTATTATTGAGAGAATGCTAACCAAAGAATACAGAATATCCTTATGGACCCGGAGATATACAACGGAAACGCACTCCAGGCAGCGGCATCCCGGGAGTTTGTTCCTAACGTATTCTCTAGAAGGATATCCTGTATGCGCAGTCGCGATGATTTTATGGTCAGACTACTGCTGGAGAAAGGCGCCACGAGGTCTGGGGGTCTTGCAATCCGCCATACAGAGGTCATATCAATGAGCTTTCCCACAACCCGGCATCAAGACTAAGTCTTTTAAAATGGACATCAATTTATCCTTTTCTGAGCTGTATTAACTTGTTATAAGTACTGAGGTTAATGCTGTTCACTATAAGGCTCCATTGATATTTTAATTGATTTGGTATCGATCCCGGATTGTGGACAAGTCCCTTTTGATAATTGACGGAGTCTGTCGAGACGAGACTGCTTGAGACCAGTAGTATTGATCAGGTTGGATATCGATGTCTGTATATTAGTTAAAATAGTTACTTGGGTAAGTCGGTGTCTCTATGTAGTAGGGTGGTTACTAATCTTACTGAAAATAGCTTGATAAATCTTGCCGATGCTTAAAACGTGGGGGATTCACCGAGTCAAAGAGTTTTTCTAGGTTTAGGGATTCCGGTGGGATGAGAAGCTGTCATTCTAGAACGGGGGGGGTTAAGGAATATCTTGAGTGTATAATTCAGTGGGCTATGGAGATAATATATATTTCTCTAGAGAGTCCATGTTCGTCAGCTTCTTTTATATACCCGGCTGGTATATAGCAACGACACTATACCCTTCGAAAACTATAGCTATAATTACTCTTCAGCACCCCCTAAAGAATGTACTCCAAGAATCGAATTGGACTATGAATATTGCCAGTTACTACTTGAAGAAACCTCATCTAGAATTGCGCTAGCCTCATAGCTCAAGCTTTTATCTTTCATCGTCCCTCCCTAATACCATAATCTTAGCTTCTTAGAATAACGTGGAAACCCTCTGGTCTAGCTTTGGCCCACATCATAGAAGATGACTTGATGGTAGTTGGATATGGAGAGTTTCATCACGGTATATCACTCGAAGGATCTTGTCTTTGCTTTGTGCGAACTTATAAATAGTGCCTGAATACTCCGGTAATAATATATTAGGGTAGTACAAAGTTTTATCGCTCCCTATCGACAAACCTTTCACTGTATATAGAACTCCTATGCATTTATAACAAGTCATGTTCCACCGAAGACAAAACCGATGATCTTAAGGTGTTTATAGATATAAATTTGATATATTGAGTAGTCATATTTTATGATAAATGACTATTGAATGGTTTCACGTTGTGACATGTTTATTTCCGGCTCAATTAACAAAAAGAAAAGAAACCGTGAAAAAGAACTACCACCCCCTCTTAAACTCATCGAAAAGAATACTTTGTGAAAAAAGATGTAAAGCAGCCTTCATATACACTAGTAGGTTGTTTTTAGGTGGTGATTTTATAGGTTAGGGAGTTCTTATGATAAATACTTCTCTTGGCACACCCCACCGCTAAACCACCTTGATGGAATCTCGTCGATTGCATTCAAATCCCTACGAGATCTTAGAGAAGAGAGTTAGAGTAGGACTTTCTATTACGCTGACTACGTCCTTATATGAGCTATTAGCCTAAGAACTTAGTGGCATCCTTACAGCTACATAGCTGTGGCTCTGGGTGGTGCAAATATATTTAAACACAGTACCCATACCTGCATATAACGATCGATCTTCAACTATGATTATCCTGAAGTGGCCCGTAGTACCACAGCGACTCTTTCTCCCGTGTCCCAAAGAACCGGGCAAGACCCTGCTCTTGATGCCTGCATCTAACAATTCTTGGCATAGGATTGGCATGCATACCTACCCGTGCAAGCCTCCAATCCAACCGCAGATTATTAAACGGGACCCGAATCCCTCAGGATTCGTTACCACGTACTATAACCGCACCACTAGCAGCAGATCGATAACGAAACCAACTCAAAGAAACAATGTTTAACCTTACCCGGAGTACCTCAGCTTTCGATCTTGACTCAGGCATTCAAGTACATGGGCCCATGACAGCTGTCACGGATCGAGGATCGAATAAGAATATGAAATGGGGAGATTAAAATGAACCGCGTAACCTAGCACTACCAATGCAGTTACTTTGCAATCCAGGCCGCAGTAGATCGGAATCGTACATATAGAACTCACGTCTTGTAACGTATCGAGATCGTGCGGTGTGTAGTTTTTTTCTCCCTTTCTTTCTTTTCACATGTCAAATAATTAAAAAGTCTCATTGATAGGTATTCCTACTCCCCTCTACCAGTAGTTCCTGAGCTTACAACCTCCTATATAAACCTCTTCTATCCACCCCATATTTACACCACACAACGCACAACCTTACACAACCTCACACCTCGCACCATCACGCACCACCATCCCTTGCGTCAGCATTCCAAAGTAAAACACAAGATACCGAAAGCAAAATTTTCTATCATTATCCCGAGGTGCGTAATTTGCTTGTGATATAATCGTAAGTATTTGGAATCACTCATTCCAATGTATCTATTCCAGGTTTTTCTACTTAACATAGCTCCAGAATCAAATCAAGTGCCCCTCAGGGAAATTCTTTTTAGGCCTGGCACCCCTCACTTTAGAGAGGTATTTAACCCCTCCACCTCCTCATGACCTCAAGTCTAAGTAATCAGTCTTCTAGAACAATATCCACCAGCCCAGTTCTAAATAAGAGCCCCGCAAAAATTATTTCTACAACCCCTCTCCCCCGCTCCCCCCGCTCCCCTCACTCCCCGCAATAGGAGCTTCTCCAGGTATTTATGGCCCCTCCATAGTCCTGTCGTTCTTCTGTCTTCTAACCCTCTCAGAAAAAAATTACCTCCCCCAAAAAATAATATCTCTACTCCAACATGACTTCTCAATACTCCCATCTTTCTACCAAATCCAAAACCTCCTCCTCCTCACACCGCGACCATAAATCGCCCGAATCCTGGGCCCTTTCTGATCTGGGGAGATTATCCATGACGCCACTCCCGATATCAGTGCACGGCCTATCATCCCCATGTCAAGAGGGTTCAGATACTTCTTTATTATCTATATCTTCAACCTCAAGTCCGGCATCACCAAGATTCTCGCTCCCCGTGACGTCATCGTCTTCCTACACTACCACCCCACCTCAAAACGGTTGTCCAGGCTCATACCCGGTTCTCACCAGAGAGCGACAAGATAGCACAGCCTCTACCTCTTCGAGCTCGGTTGCTTCTAGCGGCTATAGTAGCTGTACCGAGTACGATGATGATTTTCCGGATCAAATATTTCCTCCGAAGCGTGGGCGGGGTTATTAGTAGTGATGTTTTTTACTTAGCTCTCCGTGTGTGGTGTGGGGGCTGGTGGGGGCGGGTAGGCTGTTTTTCTTAGTAATGTAATCTTTAAAGGTTTTGTTTTATCTGGAGTTGGGAGACGTTTTTTTTTTAGGGTAGGCGTTCCGGTATTGGTTGCTTTGGCGTATGGTTAGAGTTTTCTTAAGTACATGGTTATATTTCCTTCTTTAGTCTCCCCCCCTCACCATTTTTAATGTTTTAAGTCTCACAAGCGTTACTGATGTATAGTTTCTTTTATTATATTTCTTTCCCCGCTGCTTGTCCCCCCTCTCATCTTTTAATATCTTAGACCTTTCTAGAGGCGTTATTTGTTTATAGTCCCCCCCTTATATATACCCCCCCCACCTACTTTTTATTTAGTGGCTTCTTTTTCGGGGTTCCGAGTAGTTAGATATCTTGCAGGCGTTGGTGTTACCGGCATAGATTTATAAAATAGACGATAGATTAGATAGATCTTTCTATTATGTGTATATAAAATCGGCATTTAGAAGTTATAGGAAATTAGACTTAGATTTCGTTAGTGTTCCTGTTTATACTCTAGCGCTTGGGGGTTGTGGATAATTTAGGTATACAGCTAGAGTTATCACAAACTACATTCTATAGATCCCCTCTTTGAACGACGATCATTCTGAGACACGCATAGCGAGAAAATAAATTCATGAGCATTTCCCCCGATCCTTAGCTCTACTACTGCCCGCTAACTCATAATGTAAACGAATGAAAGTCCAACTAACGCAACCCGTAAACCAACCCTTAAAGAAAAGAAACCCCCAAATCTGACACTTCTGTACAAAATTGCAACCAGCTGGAAAATAGAAAAACAGTAATAACTATCATTTCATTTCATCCAGAAACACCCTCAATCTTAGGCCTAATAACGATAACTTACTGGATGATCCGGAGACTGTAAAAGGCACCACTCAATCAGTAATTGTTACATGCATAAACATATAGAGCTATAGAACTAAAGCTGCCAGATTGAAGCACGTAGAAGCGCAATGGCAAAAATTGGCTTTGCACACAATATGGCCGCCCTATTACAATGATCTCTTGGGATAAGGGATTTCACTCACCACCGGAGACACCGGACTATCTGGTCTCTCTGGAACCCTTCTTGCAATCGCGTGCTGCTCCCCTGCATCATGTTCTTCGTACCTTGCCCCTCCCCCTGCTCCCTGGACTCCTGCAGCTTCCCTTCGCTCCCCCTCCACATGCGCCTCGTTATAAGCCGCGTCCCATGCATCTCCTACATTAGCAATTCGAGCACCCTCCGGTACTTGAACCACTCTATCGGCCTGCTCTTTCTGCAGTGCTGCCTTGACTAGACCCTTGTATCTCTCCAATGCCATACCCAAAAAGTCGTTCGTTTCAATTAGGGTAGTGAGTGTATCTTCATCCGGTGAGGGGTCCGTCGCTTGGATGTATGCTACAATTGAGCGGGTTGCCGATTTACATCTATCCGCAAACTCTTTTACTAGCTCGTTCTTTGGGACTTCTGCTGGGGGTGTCGACTGGAGAACCTGCTCGAGTAGTGAAGCGGATGTGCGAGCTTCAGATATGCGTGCGGTAAGCTCAACCATAGGAGGAAGTCCGTTGGGCCGGGTCCCGGGCGCATATGTGGGCGGGTGAGAGCCAGGTGCATAGGTTGTCGTCGGCGAATTTCCTCTTGAACCCCCAGGACCTCCAGCAGCAAGATGCATATTCTTCTTCTCCTTGACCCACACCTCCTTCAGAGGTGCTAACCCCTCATCATCTCCCTTACTCACCTCCCAGTACTCTAGGGTTTCCCCAAGTATCTGTCTCACACTCGGATCTCTTCCCTGCCTCAGTAGATCTTTCACTGTGCCTATGAATTTTATTTCGCTCAGGTTTCTAGTGAACGTGCGGCCGGGGTTGTCGCTAAGGATCCGGAGTAGCATAATGGCATTGTATTGCTTGTATGGGTAAGTAGCATTGTGTTTAAGATCTAGCTGTTTTCTTATTACCGCTGCAGCTTCTTTAGCTGCAGTGGGGGAGGACTCTGCGGAATCAACAATAGTTGGGAGATAGAGGACCTCAGACCCGGCAGTGGATGAGGGGCCACCGGAGGCACAGAATAGGGTGACGGCTTTAACGATGGCTGTTTCGGGGCTGTCATCGGGAGATGGTGGCGGTGGGAGACGTTCTTCGCGTGTAGCAGAGCGAGAGCGGGTGCCTGGTGCATGTTTAGTACCGCATTTTGTGTTGGTTGATACAGAGAGGATAACAACTTACTATTGCTCCGCTTGAACGATGTCATTAATCGCTTCATGACTGTCGATGTATATGGTCTACAAGCTTAATGAAATGAAGAGACGAGGAGGAAGAGGGTGGAGGTAAGGTTATGTAGAGGATCAGAGGCGTTAAGCGTGAATTAAAGTGGAGGAGTGACCAGGATGACGCGTAAGAAGTAAAGCGTGGGGTCTAAATTGAGATCATTCCTCATGCCTGTCGGGGAGGAGTACAGGTACATACAATACATGAGGGTAAAGCCTGGCACCAGGCTTTGGGTGTCATGCCCTGTCAAAGAGATGCCCGGTTTAGACCCAACCCTCATGCCCTGCCCCACTTGACGATGCCTCTATGTAGAGTAGAGTACCTACAGTACTGTACCTGTAAGTGTACCTGTACCTGTACCTGTACCTGTATGTACTGTTATGTATATGTACCTATTGGCAGCGCTGATGCAATGCGGGGGTAATGCACTGCACCGATACATGCCGGGGAAAAGTCCTCTCTCTAACTCTCGGTTGAGTGCTGTGTCCACCCACAAGTAAGACTACTCCACTCCTTGTCAGGTGCGCCGCATCCTAAAGATGGGGACTAGACAACCCTGACGCGGCCTCTCGGAGCCGCCGCCGAATGATATATCCGTACCTTATGTGTAGTCGAATAAATGGCAACATGTGGCTGTGTTTTACCTTGGCCTAGTAGTTATCGTGCGGGAAGGACGTCAACCTCAACCATCCAAACAACTCCCCCCCCCAACCACATTCATGTCCGAAACAAAACTGGAGTCTCTATCCAGGACGTCGTCAGCCCTTTTTGCCGAGCGTCGGGCCTAAAAATCCACCTAATAGATATACATAGTAATAGCTACGTATGCGCAACAAAGCCTCTTTTAGTAATTAATGACAATATACCTACTAAGGTGTATGATTCAGTAATAAGTATCGGTAGAATCATCTCTCTCGGGATCAGTCATTACATCTACACTCCACTTTTATGAATATGAATTTACAGGTGGCAAAGCCGATATCCGCTAGGTTGACTTCTGCTCGAGTATTCCACGCGGCTAGCTTCGTCTTAGGATGATGGGAGCAGACCAGGAAACTACCCCAGCTTCTCTAGAGGGTACTACAGATCCTGCTGGCCGTCTGTAATATGATATGATACGATAACTATTGCCATAGTCCAACATGATCTGGAGATGGGAAAAAGAGAGTCATTGGTGGTTGCTCCCCGCTCAGTTCTTTACAATGGGCCCCCTCACCAGACCTCACCAAGGAACATTGGCTACGGATAAAGAGCTATGATCACTAATAAGTATGGTGATATCACTAATACATGCCTTTGTATAGCACCATCCACCATCAATACATGTATTATCTTTTTTGTTTTCAACATCTGTACCAAAGACCCCACATCGAAGGTGAGATCTAAAGATTCCATGGAGGGGTTTTGGATGAACAGAGGTGCTACCCCCCGTAGAGGGAGGTGGTACATCTTCGATCGAAGCCACCTACGTAATATCATATTGAGAACATATGTTGCGGGGTGAGATTGAGCTGAGGGTTAGGTTGACTACTAGTACAATAACGCCGGGAAAAAAAGACCAAAGTAGACTTTCACCCTTTTCTAATACATTGCTAGTGGTATGATCTTATCTGATACAGCGCATCCTCCACAACAGTAAAAGCTACACCCACCCAGCGACCCCGATTGATTGATTGATTTAATTATAATACATCGTAGAGCAGCCCTACGCCACCTCTATTGATGTCTTATCTTTTCTTGTATCATCCACAGGCTATGGCTTTGCAAATAGTGATAAAAATCTCTATTAAGTTAGCATCTAGAATAACAGATCACAATAGAGCTATTTAAAGTCACGAGCTAGCAGCTCAAGTTTAGGCGGATGCTAGCTAGGATCAGAGACTAAAAAGGGCATAAAAATGAAATAGAAGGGCCCAAGAGCCTCTCTTCCCATCGGAACTTTATAATCTATTCATAACCGACTAATTGTGAGTGTGCACAATTTACTCAATAAATATTGAATTTGCAATCATCAAAACTCACTCGCGTACACCGCATCGTAGATTTGATTTTTAGGATAGGTTTTGGCCATGTCTCGTTATTCCTCAGAATTAGAGTATTGAAAGGGTTAATCACCCATCCCCTAGCTATATAGACATATGAGAACCATCGGGAATTTACAAGGTAGATAGCACTATTATAACTTAGACACTCCCTTCATTTCTCACCAAGTATATATATGAATCTTGTGGTTAAAGCACCCAACTTGACCACTTTCAAAGGTCATTTTTTCTCCATAAGGTCTTTTGAAAGCATCTATAATATGACTCAATTTATTTAAGCTGTTCCACAAGCGAAAAAACTATCTATATCTACATTTACCGCGTATTTTTCCTTGAACCTATGCTCAAAGTAGCAAAAATTAATTACAGCATGAAGGCAAGCGGTAACGGGTGACCCCCGATCTAGTTTATAGATCATAGAGGTTTACTTACTAATGACCTCTAATTCAATCTTACAATTAATATCGGTGCTCTTTATGCAAATGTTGAAAGGAAAGTAATTAGTTAGCTTACCTCTAGAAAAGTAGTAAGCCCTAGTTACCAGCCAGGGAAGTGGTACAAGTTCCTAGTACAGCCCCTTCTAATAATAAAAAATACACTACGGGAGGTAAGACGCTTGGGGCTGTCGACGAAAGGGGAAAGGCCCCTCCACTAGTTTGACCATACGGCCGGGGACCACACGACGTCACGTCATGTTCTTTCGGTCCCTCTCCCGCATGTGCTGCCTCGAGGATTGTCTAAGTGTCCGATGATCCTCCACAGTGTTCTTTGAATACTTGAAGATATATCATGGAGGGGCATTGCCTTATGTATGTAGGCTCTGAGCAGGATGAAATATAAGAAGAGATTAATTAAGCTGAGATATTGTGTAAGACATGTAGGAATTGCCATTGTTTTAATGCTGGTTGAGAGGGCGGCCAAGCCCTAAAAGTTCATTGAGAGACTAGCCTGTAGGATTAACAGATCTTAAGTAGATTAGGTATTATCTCTTTGGAGAGTCCCCTAGTAATTGATTCTACCCAACACTAGCTAGGCGCATCATGTGCTTTAGAAAAAAAACTATCGGATAACATAGACATAAAACTGAAGGTTAAAACAAAATAAAAACTGCCATGGTAGATACTCCTTTCTTAAGCTTGAGTTTAATCAAACAGGGCCCTAGTTAGTAGCTAGACAAAAGAAAACACAAGAGAATGCTTTGGCGAGATTAAGAGCCATGAATTCATTAAACATCCTGGTAAGTGTGTACGCGTATCTATGGTACCGGTAACAATACATAGGCAGCTGCACTGTTGGATTGTTTCCCAAAAAACTGACCCAGCCGAAAGTTTCTAAACGCCCCTTTATCCATTACTAATCAGCCTAGATTCCCTGCACCTACAAGCAGAGTCCTGGAAGAAGAAGGGAATAATTTAGAGTTCAGCATGACAGCACACTATATTATATTCCCTTGACTAGAACTCGAATATGAACTGTACCGAACCTCGGGTACACACGGTGTTGCGGCATCACGGGGCTCACGTGGAAGCCAAGGTCGCTAATCGGGTCACGGGTCCGACAGGCTCTTCTTTTTCCCCAGAGGGGAGAGGTGGAAGATTAGGCGCGGGGGTTCAGGGTGAATGTGAAACGCTGGTGTGAAGTGGCCCTCCAGAGCCCAGGAAAGAAAAAACGGCTTGGTGGTCCCTGCGTTCTCAACATTTTCATTCCCTCCCTTGTTTCTACATTGTTTGTAAAAGAGGCAAGTGTTTCAAGACCATATATCGTGACGGAAGCTTTTGTCACAAAGTTTATATAATAGAGTTCTGAGAAGAGCATTCTGCTCAGCTGAGATCCTTTTTTCTTTTTCTTTTTCTTTCCTCTTTTTCGTTGAGCAGGCCCTCCGGCGTAGGCACCGAGCCCCGTTTCTGGGCACCAAAAATAGGATCACGTAGGCGGGTATTGCTGCTGCATGCTGGAGATCGCCAGCCGAGCCGATAGTCTCCTGTATCGGGGCGAAAAAAGAACACATTTCCGAGGCTTCGACGGCACTGGACAGTATTCTGTAAACTACATACCTAAGAGCATCTGCCATCTCATACATCGAGATATCTACTTATCCCCCACAACGCAAGGACAGGTAGCCACGAGCGGAGTCAGAGACACCTGCTGTTGGCTTTTTCTTTCTCGCTACCTACCCCCTACATTGGTACATACGTGCTCTAGACCCCCTCCCAAATACCCCCCCCCTTCGGGCGATCTTGTGCAAATATTACTTACAGAGTACACTCGACAAAGTTCCTTCAAAGCTATTGTCTGTGTGGTCTTCTTGCCGGTTCATCTTCACCTTGCGTCTGCCCTACGCGCTCCTACCCAAACTAGGACTTACCCGTTTGAACCCCCGGCACTAGTCTTATTCTCCTCCAGCAAACTTCCACATCTTAGACTCCTGCCGCGTGGCCCTTCAGATTCAATCGCGATAACAGACCACCCCCATACGATTCTCAACCAGCACAGCGCACTCTCCTGCACACGCTCATTACTGCTTCACCGTTCTTCGCTCTTTCACGCGACGCTGGATTCAATTCGCTCGTTTACTCATACTTTTTTTCTCAACCACAACTACCATCACGACTGCAGAGCCTCATCGGGCTATCTGAAGGAAGAGACGGCATTCAATTTCATTTTACATTGTCCTGGAGGTCCCTTTATCTGTTGCGCATAAAAAGGCAAATTTAGTAGTTTCTACAGTTCGATCTTCGAAATGGAGGAGAAGTGCGCATTCCGTCATCATTTTTCTATTCATGGTGCAAGAGCGGGGAAAGCTGATTGTTGGCCATCATGGCGCTGTATAGGTATATTGGGCTGCTTTTAGCTATAACCTCTAGCATGGCTATAGGTTCGTTTGGTTCTTCCTGTCAAGGCTAAGTTTTGGGGGAAACATTATGGCTAATTGCAATTTTGGTGATGGTAGGAACAAGCTTCATATTAACTAAAAAAGTACCCTCCCACAGCGGATATCCGTCCTCCCCACTCCCCGCCTCCTGATGTGGGGTTTTGCTCCGGCATCGCTAACCTCAGCGCCTCGGCGGTAAATAGGGTCTGATAGATACGGCGGATAGAACGGGGTTTGAGGGGGAGGGGTTTACATATCTAAAGAATCCCATATGGTGGGTGGGGATGGTAACTAGTATGGGATCCATCGATTGAACTTTAGCCTGCCGATACTACATCGCCGGATTATGTCAAATCTTACAGCAGGTCGCTTTTTTAGTTCTTTGCTAACTCAACCCCCTCGTCGAATAGTGATTCTGGGAGAAATTGCGAACTTTGCGGCATACGCATTTGCACCGGCAATTTTAGTAACACCTCTAGGCGCATTGAGTGTATTAGTTGGGTGCGTTGCGCCATACTTTAATATCAAATAATATCTAAAGAAATTGATTTTGGCTAACGGAGGTTACATGGCGCAATAGTGCAGTGCTAGGTACATATTTCCTTAAGGAGGAATTAGGAGTATTAGGGAAGCTAGGATGCGCAATATGCCTCATCGGTAGTGTCATCATTGTGCTTCACGCACCCCCAGACAAGGACATTACAACCATCGACGAAATCTTGAACTACGCAATTCAGCCAGGTACGTTAGAACTTTCTTCTTTCTCTCCCGGTTCCCCATAGTCAGTTTATTCAACTTAGTGCACACACCTAACCATGTTTGGTCCTATGAATAGGTTTTCTACTATACTGTGTGTTAGTCATTATCTTCTCATCAGTAATGATTTACATTGTATCACCGAAATACGGCAAGAAGAATCCACTCATTTACATCTCGATTTGCGGGACCGTCGGTTCATTGACCGTGATGAGCTCTAAGGCTTTCGGAATTGCGGTCAAGTTGACATTTTCTGGTGGAGAAAACCAATTTACGCACCCAAGTACATATGTGTTTGTGATTGTTGTCGGGGTGTGCATTCTTACTCAGATGAACTACTTTAATAAGGCTTTGACGCAGTTTTCAAGCTCTTTGTATATCCCCACCATTCCTTTATTCTCACATCTGTGGTGGTACAGCTCAGAGCTAATAGATTCGCTGGTGATTCAGAGTCACACCGCTCTACTACGTAACCTTCACAACTGCTACTCTCTGCGCTTCATTTATTCTCTTCCAGGGCTTTAATACAACTGACCCCGTTAACACTATTTCCCTCCTCTGCGGCTTCCTAATTATTTTCAGCGGAGTCTACCTCCTCAATCTTTCTCGTACCGACCCCAATGGACACCGATTGCTAGCCAACGGCCGGGCTTCAACAAGCTATGATGAAGGTGTACCAACAGATGGCATCACAGGACTGCAGGTGCGGCGGAGCATGCAGCTGCGGAGATCTGATGTTGGGGGGACCCGGAGCAGTATTGGTGCAAGGCTACTGGGAAGGGAAGATGAAGAGAGTGCCGTGGGATTAACGGATTTGGCAGAGGACTCGGATAGCTATAGCGAGGATGATGATGGGATGGGGAGGGTAGATGGTACGAGGCGATGATTAGGATCGGGTGTCCCTTTCATCTGTTCTCGTTATTTTATTTCATTTCATCTTAATTCTGGCCTTGCCTGTCGGAATATATATTTTCTTTTTTTTGATACAAAAGAACAGGGGTTTTGTTGTTTTGGGAACGAATTTTCTTTTGTCATTGATTTTTCCTATTTTATCACTTTTTCTGGAGCTCGAGGCAGGACGGCGAATGGAAAGGGAAGAAGGGCTGGCTCAGACGGGGTTACGGCAAAGGTTGGGAGTACATTGAACCTATTGTAGATGGGTTGGATGGGTTTTGGATCTTTGGGATTTCAGAGGGAGTGCTCAGGACCGGAACGGGCGGGCTGGCTGGCGGGCGGGGGTTATTGTTATTGCACTTTTTTCTATTGTTAATTTCTTTCTAGTCATATTCTTTTTCCCTCCTCCCACTCCCCCCTATCCTGACGGATTGTATGTGTTGCTGGGTTTCCTTTGTATTGTTTGGGCTCAGGTTGGCTGCTTAAGCAAATGACGAAAAGATGCCGCTGAGCAAATAAAGGAGGAAACTTTTTGTGTATAAAATGGTAGTGCTTATTATAAAGCTGGGTACAGTAGGAAGGAGTAGTGAGGGGATATACTGGGGATATTAGAATCATCCTTTTTTCCACAATTTTTTTCCTTTTAATTTTTCAGGCTTTGATATTCTCGTGGTACTTACTACCAGACAGTGGGTATACATTATTACTACAGCACCCTATTTAACTGGTGTTTATTTCTCTAATGGGGTATTTTTCTCATCTAGATGGGGGTTCCTAACTATCATTCCTTTATTATTTTCCTTTGTCGAGTTAATTTGGGGGGAGGGGTTACTTATTTTACTTTCGGCCTGTATATAGCTTCCGTGAGGAGTACATGTAGTGTAGACTGGAGTCTGTCACTTTTTTTTTCTTTTTTTCTTTGTAGACTGGTAGATTATTTACCCTGGAGTCTAGATTTGCTAATATATAGCGAGCGCTAGGGAATATTTTTTACATAGCAAATGTAGGCTGGTGATGGGCTCTAATACGTGGGCTCGGAAATAAAAAGCCTACTCCAAGAGTTCCTACATTACAATTACCGCTCCTGATTTGTAGGTAGCTGCGGGTGGCACTAGCTAAATAGTAGATGGGACTTTCATAAGGTTTACTCTAGATCTATGAGAATATTGTTCTCTCCCCATTTCTCGTCTACTACTGCTGGGAGTTGGCATTACCAGGTACGGTTCTAAGTCTGAATATCTTGCTCCCAGGGTCGATTTAGTACCATTATTCAATAGTCTAGTGGTCATGGGTATAGTAGTCTAATAACGCATATGTATGTGTGGCTTACGTTGATCTAAGCCAATAGTCTTATATAGTAGTAGTAGGAAGGGTTGTATTCCAGATACCAATTCGTTTACCGAGTAGGTTGGAAGGTATGAAGGGGTTATTAAGCGCCGAGAACAAGAATGTTGGGCTTAAAGTCTGATGGATTATTAGAACCTACATAATAACGGCATCTATGAGGGAATAGTGTCGGCTTAATTTTGAGATATTATGTCTGAAGTCTACTATGTAGTTGAGAGAGAGCTGATGCTACATATCATAGTTGAGTTTTCCTAGACTAAATAGTCTTTGAGGATAAAAATTTAAATGTGTTATTTATGTGGTTGATTCTTGGGGGCAGTAATTCACCTGTAATAGAGCGACGGGGGTTTATCGTATAGTAAATACTAGATACACCTTGCGCTCATAGATTAATACACTATCGAGTAAATTACTCGGGAACTGCTGGCAAACGAAGCCAATACTTTGATCATGAAAGGATAAGGCTAGGTTAGTCTCTCAACACTTACTTGTGGGCTTCCTTTGTGGAAATAACTGGGCTGTCGACTTAGTTTTACATGTGTACAAGAAATTTTATCTGGCTTAATCTTGCCTTACAGAATCAATAGATGTCCACTATGTCTCTAGAGGGCTAAAGTAGCAATTCTGTGGAGCGAATACTTTTCTTCTTATAATTTCTCCTCAATGATATATAAATTCACTATAGTAACCTATGCCTAGTGGTTAAAGAGGTTTATAATGCGCATTAAGGGCTTAAAATTGGGATCCATGTACTTACGATTAGTGTGGTCCACGAGGCCGAGCATCTCGGGGCCTCGCCTTGGGGTATCGGCCTCGAGGGGGGCAAGGCCGGGGGGGCCACAAGGCCGAGGTACCTCGAGGCTTCTCTCTGGGCTCGTCTCGAGGTGGCTCGAGGTAAATAATAATAATTAATTAAAGAATATCACAGGCTCTAGTAGAAGTATAAGTTAGCTATTCCCACTATAATTTATCACACTATTTGTGAAAGTACAGGTACAAGCAATAGAATGATAGTTTGATACTACATATGCCTGGAGGAGGGAGCAAGCCCAACCTCATATACCCTATATGCCTATGACCTCATATTGATTGGCCATTATTTAATAGCTTTTAATTATTACTAAAAATAGTCCTATATGTCAAGGCTCCTCGAGGTACCTCGAGGCCAGACTCCTAATTCCCAAGGCGAGCCAAAGCCAGAGGCCCACAAAGCCGAGACACCTCGAGACTACCCCGCCTACCTTGCCTCGAGCAGCCTCGTGGACCACACTACTTACGATTAGTTTATTCAAGGGTTTAAAATCGCAATTAAGTAATCGTTTACTTCGTTGCTGACGAGTGACATCCTGTGAGAACACTTGGCACTGATCACGATAAGATAAGATTGGGGTGATAGCGGGGAACTCTTGAGCTTTAATATTTCAAAAAGATGGGGGTGCTTTTAGCCCATCCTTCGGACATCATCGTGTCACTGCAAAACATCGACACTTGACCCAGGAATTTATGAGTGGATTCTGTATCTTCAGCTTGCATCTTCAGAAGCGCTTTCTAACCCCTTAGTGTCAAACCTATACCGTTCTTCAGCCTCGCACAAGCGCCAGATGCATGAGATCATCACACTACAACTGGGGCACCGGGCTAACTACCTGGGAACACACTTCTGGAATACTCAGGTAAGTCTAATCTTAAGAAGACTAAAAGCTTTAGAGTTAACTAGGATACGTATATTCAGGAATCATATTTCACGTACTCTGAAGATGCCGCTCCAAGTCCTATCGATCATGATGTCCACTTCCGCCCTGGAATTGGAGCTGGAGGGATAGAGACCTACACTCCGAGGGTATTGATTTATGACCTGAAGGGTACGGAACTACGACGGGGGTGTCTGTAGGGGTAGAGTGATATAACATGATTCATGGAACCCTGCTAACGCGTAGTCACGGGTTTCTCTCTTGCTGAATAGGGGGGTTTGGATCTATGCGGAAGATAAATGCTCTTTACGATCAAATTGAGGATACTACAGGTGGAATTCCCCAAGGCCTTTGGTGAGCATACTTATTAATTTAGTTTTTTTAAAGAGCCTTGATGGCTAAACTTTGCTTTTGCTAGGGATCGTGGAACCACTATACAACGAGAGACCCCAATCGAGCCAATCGAATACCAGAAAAATCTCGACGCTGTGAGCAAATTAATCCTGTTAGACGAGATTCTCCACACGTATTTACAATAGCGAGGTGTGCCACACAGGGACTTCCAGCCCCTCAGTTAGACACGCCGTCGGTCCGCTACTGGAGTGATTTCAATAGGGTCTTCTACCACCCACGCTCGTCTATCCAAATCAATGAGTATGAGCTTGCCTCAAAAGTCGTCCCTTTCAAGGGCTTTGGCCTAGGAAAAGAACTTTTTCATGATTTAGACACGGAGCATGACCTTCTCGATAGAGACTTCAGGTTATTTGCGGAGGAGTGTGATCAGATGCAGGGTGTACAGATTATGACCTCTACAGATGATGCTTGGGGTGGATTTACTTCAGAGTACGTTGCTGCGCTAAGGGATGAATATTCGAAAGTTGCAATAGTGACTTGGGGGTTGGAGGGTAGAGATAAGGTCCCCAGGGTGAGTTTTCAATTTCATTATAGGTTTTACCCTCTACGATTTGAGCTCTTTCTTTTATCCTGAGTCTACTGTCGCTCTCCCTTTATCCGAGGTTCGGATGGAAGTTTATACTGGAATAAGCACCTCGTATTGTAAGATTAAGCCAACTAAAGTGCTGACTGTAAATAGGAACAAGAAATCAAGCGAACAACTGATCTCGCGTACTCTCTATCAGGAATAGTCCCTCTAACCTCTCTTTATATCCCTCTCCGGAGCCCTCCCCCAAGACTCCTGGCCTATGTCACGATGGACAATTCCTCAAAATGGCACACGAGTGGGCTATTATCAGTAGCACTTGAGACTTGCATTTTACCTACCCGTATCCGCGACAATGATAGCACAGGTAGATTAGGAAGGTTGGGTGATATGGCTGCTCTACTCAATGTCAGCGGGAGTCAGAAGATTGTAAACCTTACCATGTCTATCTACAACACGGAAGAGAAGGCGCCGGATGATTCGCCGACGCTACCAATAACCAACCCGCCGCGGGACTCGGCATCGAAGATTGATCTCTCTTGGGATTTGGGTAATACTAGGATTAGAGGGGAAAAAATTGATAGTGATGGACACATCTTTGCAGAAGCTGAGGTCATGAGAGGGTTCGACGAGGAACAGGTTATGGAAAAGACGGCAGCTGTTTCTCGGACCTCTGGACTAGCACATGATCGGCGGGGCGCTATTCTCGGAAGGTGGGGATCTTCTTCCTTTTGATTTCGTGACTTGCTTTTTGTTTTTTTGCGGCGTGGGTATTGTTTACATCGAGCCTCAGAGTCTCCTTATGCTACTCCCAGCCACAACGCTTGTTTTCCTGCCTTTCCTATTTATCCTTTCTTATTCAATTGTTATATCACGTCGTGTGTTGCCTCATTAGGTCAGCGTATGCGGGTACTCTGCGTCAGGGCTACATCAGCAACGTGCATATCAGCGTGCAATCTCTTGCCTACCTATCTACACCTGCTTTCTTCCCCAGTCCGTAAAAGATTTTCCCGAAATCCGCACCCCGCACTAGAATTTAATTTTCTCCTTTCCCACTCATTGACTAATAAAATGTAGGTATCTCACGCCATTGACATACCCAATAATCGATAGCTTCCCCACAATCTTGTCTGAAAATGTCCTTGACACTTCAGTACTCGATAGGCCTTGCATCAGCAGGGTCAGCACTACACTCACAACATCGTCTAGCGTGATCTCACGGCTCAAGAGTGTGAAAGATCTCATGGCAAGAGTTGTTAGTGTTGACGAAAGGGAAGCTCTTTTAAATGACTTGGGGGAGTTTACTGAAGCTTATGAGGAAGGATGGAATAGTGGGTCTGATGATGACGATGATTAGTTAATAGTTGCCACAAAAATTAAAGTAGCATACACTTCGACTGCTTTAGGTAGCGCGTTGATAAAGCTTGTTGAATCAGTAGGCCAGGGTTTAACAAGATCTATATATAGTAGGTTCTGCCCACCCAGTTGCTTTTTTGGTGATACAAACTTTTTAATTGAACCTTTGTACTTAGAATAAAGCACAGTAATCTTTTGTCCATGTGGCTAGGTAGAGAAGTTCAGCCTAGTAAGAGCTTATGCTTTTTGATACAAGCCTCGCTTGCTACGTTTGCTTCAGCCAGGATTTAAGCCTTTGAATAGGTACCAGTCAGATATTGTGGAGCAAAGTATGGGGTGAGATTTATTTTATTACGCTGCAGGGTTAGGAGTGTTTGTCGAGAATCCCGTGGGGTGCCTATCTATGGAACAAGGGCATAATAGGCAAACGAACTAGTGACAAGGACTCAGTTATACGAACTAAAACAATGCCCAAACAAATCGCCACATTAATTGTTTGCTGAAAATTTTTATTGCGGCAGGGCAGGAACTCGCTTCGCGTATTTCTTTTTTTAGAGGCCTGTATTTCTTTTCCAGAATCTAGTTGACCCTGCGGCCAATGACGCCGATTACCATCCCACCAAAGTGTCAGCAACGTTCATGCACGCTGATCGGGAAGGGCAAAAAGCGATATCAGGCTAAGCCAACTTTGGAATAGGTCTGGGCTGCACCCGGCCCGAGAGCGTGTTCTAAGACAATCACCACAGATACTGACAGGCATAGCCTGGCATGGACCATACCATCGACATGCATCGCGAACAAAAGCCTCATCGACTGCGCTTTCGGCCCTGTAGTCAACAGCATTGGGTTGGCCATTGCCCATACATACCTTAAAGAATTCTGTCAAGTGCAAAACGCAATTCATAGTAAGTTAGTTCAAGTCTCTTTTGGGGCAATTAATCTAGCCCTCGCTGAACATTTTTACCAGCCCGTCAGCGAAGATGATCATGAGCTGGCAGCTATTCGGGCTGGGTCGCTGGATATCGTGAGAGGGAAGTGCAGATGTCATCGTGCAGGGTATTATTTAGGCTCATGCATGTTGTGACTTGCACTGCTGTTAGTATGGTACTCTCCTTTTACCGGATCTAGATGGAGAAACTGTCTGACATTTGGCCTAGTACTTTCTCTTCTAGCTAGTAGTATCAAACCTAGTTAGGTGAAATACCTATCGTATCTACCTATACTCATTTACCAACCACTAAGCCTGTGCAACCTTACTACATCATTATCACAGCTGCAAAGATACGGGACAAAATGATAGCCACACCGGAATCGAGACACAAGCACGCACACAACTGGTGCTTATCCGAGTTCTATCTTCCTGATTAGGTGTTTGCACTCATCGTAGCCTCATGGACCCCTGCTGCGCCCTCGATCACTCGATGTTTATTTGGGGTATAGCAGTATACTGTTCTAATGTTACTTTGAAGGTATAAAGAGAGGGTGCCCAACTGTGACCCTCACCTTTTTCTCCCTCTTCTCACTATCCCTTCCCATCGTTTGTCGTCAGGTCATTCGCTTGTTTACGTTCAGTAAATCATTCTTCACAAACACTCGCTTTTGTGTTGATTGATATCTCTCTCGCTACTTAGTCCGACTTGTATCGTTAGTCGAAGAAATATCTTTCGTTCAATTGAGAAGGAAGGATAATAGGAATATCAATCTTTGAATTTCCTTGAATCCACAATGGTTAATTCCGTTCATATCTTTAGCTTGCTTGCCCTCGCTGTGGGGGCACTTGCAGGTGACCATTCCGGTGATCACAACCCACCTCCCTCAGATACGACGCCTACCAGCTCCACGTATTATCACCCGCCGCCGCCATCGTCGACCTCGACGCCGTGTACCACTTCCACGAGCTCGGTCTACCACCCGCCGCCGCCATCTTCATCTAGCACTTCAATTTACACGCCGCCGCCCCCCCCGCCGTCATCGTCGACCTCGACCCCGTGTACCACCTCCTCGAGTTCGGT
This sequence comes from Verpa conica, assembly GCA_033030425.1. Taxonomy (NCBI): domain Eukaryota; kingdom Fungi; phylum Ascomycota; class Pezizomycetes; order Pezizales; family Morchellaceae; genus Verpa; species Verpa conica. Next base: position 910,705 of record JAUFSD010000002.1, on the reverse strand, counting down.
CTACCACCCACCGCCGCCGTCCTCATCTAGTACTTCAATTCATACCCCGCCCCCGCAGTCGTCGTCAACCTCGACTCCGTGTACTACATCTTCTACCACATCTTACCCACCTCAGCCGCCTCCATCGTCTAGCTCTTCATTGAGTTCGTCGTACTCTCACCCTCCTCCACCACCTTCATCTAGCTCGTCATACTCTCACCCCCCTCCTCCTCCACCGTCATCTTCTACGACCCCATGTACTACTAGCGCTACTCCCCCACCACCACCTTCGTCGTCGACCCCATGCACTACGTCGACTTCATCCGTCTACACTCCCCCGACATCTTCATCGAGCTCGTCATACTCTCACCCTCCTCCTCCACCACCATCCTCTACAACTCCATGTACTACTAGCACAACTCCCCCGCCACCACCACCTCCGTCGTCGACCCCATGCACCACATCGAGCTCGTCAGTCTATACCCCCCCACCACCTCCCCCTCCAACTTCATGGAATACTACATACACCCACCCCCACCCTTCTTCTCCGCCCCCACCCCCGCCTCCATCGTCGACTCCTTGCACTACGAGCTCGACTTCTTATTCTCATCCTCCACCTCCACCCTCATCGTCGACTCCATCCACTACGAGCTCGACTTCTCATCCTCCTCCTCCTCCCCCTCCATCGTCGACTCCATGTACTACTACTAGCTCGACTACTCCCCCACCGCCTCCGTCCTCGACCCCATGTACCACCAGTTCAATTTACACTCCTCCCCCACCCCCATCTTCAACCCCATGTACCACCAGCTCAATTCACACCCCTCCTCCTCCACCGCCACCATCTTCCACTCCGTGCACTACTTCGTACGCCAATAGCACTAAGATTACGACCAAGACAACTCTCACTTATACTAGCGTGACAACCTTGACAACCTGTGTCCCGGTTACCCAGACGTATACTCACGGATCAAGCACTTATACTTCTGTCACGTCGATCACTAAGACATTTACCAACACCATTACGTCTACCTACTGCCCACCCACTATTACTCCCCCGGTCCCTACCACAACGGCTGTTGTTCCGCCCCCGTACACGCACACTAAGCCAGAGACCAGCACTATCACGACTGCTACTTATATCGTGACTAAGCCATGTGCTGTTTGTTCTGCGGTAACGAGCTATTACACTACTACGACCTGCATAACCTACACTCCTGCTCCATCGAACCACACACACACTATTCTCCCAGTGTCTAGCAGTGTTCTTCCCGTGCCGAGCACTGTCATTATTGTACCGAGCCACTCGAGTAATGTGACTGCTACCACCAAAACCCCTACTGCTGCGGCTGTCACTACTGCGTAAGTTATCCTTTCTCTCGTTTATACAAAGTAATAATGCTAATAAAAAAATATTTTAGTCCTTTATCTACTGGTGCTGCTGGAATTAATAAGCCCAGCTTGGTCGGCTTTATTGCTGTGATCGGTGGGCTGATTGCTATGATCTGAGTATTATGTGGGTTAAGTTGGAATATTTAATTTTTATTATGAGTTAATTTTTGTGTCATGTCATTCCTTTTTTAATTGTGGACATGGGTTTTGTGGGTAAAGGATCATTCATTTGGGTTACGGTTTTACAGGTTGGGGGTTTTTGTTTATACGGACATTCATTTATGGTTACATGTAATAGTAGAGATGAGGTTTTTCTTCTAGTTCAATTCCTTTTCGATTCTTTCTGGTTTTTTCTCGATAAGTTCATAATTATTGTGCCTGTCTTGCTTTGTTTCCGGGGGCAAGATAGAGGACTCATTCGATGGATGGAATTTGAGAGTGTTTGGGATTGGACATATTTATTTTTGTTTAGTAGTTAGTTTCTATTAGTGGCTGATTGTTTGGCTATTCAGGGAATGAGCTACTTTGGTAATAGAAAATTCTAGGAATTTATGGAAGTTTTTCACCTATTACTTGTTGATTTACTGTATGTAGCTGTGGTATTAAGCTTGACTCTTGGCAACGGCAACTCCCGACTGAGCCTCAACAACGACTAGCATGTTACGCATCCATAATTCCCTCCGCCGCAGAGCAACTCCATGTTGGCCATCTGCTGCGATGTCCGATCCCCCAAATTCCCCCAAGCCTGGCTTCACGACACTCTGCCGCTCCCTCCATGACCTTCTAGCTACAGGCAAATACCGCGAAGTCTGGTCCGTTACAAATGATATCCTAACCCGTGCCCTAAAACTAATTGACCCCATCACCGCCGACTTCCTCCGCGATGAAGATGACGAGGCCGCATCTACGTTCCTTCTCTTCCACGAATATCTCCTCTACTCAATTACAGCCCCAGGATGGGCTTTAATTCTTGCGTTTGATTCTCAGCCCGGAGAGATTGCGGTCCAGGTTTTTAATTTTTTTACGGGGGCTCAAAAGATCTCCAATAGCCTGTGCCGGACTGTTTTGGCGAATGCAAAGGGGAGGGCAAATTTGGTCGAGAGGACGTGGAAGGTTAGGGGGATGCTGCTAGAGGATACAAGGGCTGCGGTGGAGGCATTGTGGAGGGTGGATACGAGGGCTATTGCGAGGTCTGCTCGAAGCCCGTTCGGGAGAGAGGCGGCGATGGAGCCGTGGAGTGTGCTTGAGGCGTTGGTACCAGGGGGGAGGGTATTGAAGCCGAAAAAGAGCGTGGGTAGCTTGCTGAGAGGGTGGGCGGAGGTGGGCGATATGAGTGCCGGAGCGGGGGAGGTGGTGGGGGGGATTGTGGGTGAAGTGGTAGTGGCCACAGTATAGGATTTAAGGGTTATGCGGCGATAGTCGGTGGAAAATTGGGTATGATGATTTTTTGTGTTGTGTGCCTCTTGCTTATTAGATTACTCGTATCTTTTCTTTCCTTTATTTGTCCCCTAACTTCTTCATCCTCCCTTCCCGTGGGGGTTATGGTTTCATCTTAAAGATTCCCTTAGGCATGACCATCTAACATATAATGCAATCGGATATTTTTTTCTGTCAATATCCTAAATCCCGACTCTGATTGCATGAGACGCGAAGTCTGCGTGATTAGGTTGAATATATCAACTAGTCTAGTCGATGCGCTCTTATGAACTACATACCTAGATTCCCGGAGTTCCACAGCATACTATAAAATATCTGCCTTCTAGAAATCCAGGATTACACCTTTAAACAGATTCTATTGATAGCCACTTCACGGGAAATCTCTTGGGAATTATATAACATATTATCAAACGCGACTTAGGACGGAAGTTTACTGCTTTGATACAGACTCCGGTGGCTCGGGAACTCTAGTCTGTCATACACCCGCGGCGGGGGTACATTATCATGATTGCTCTAAAGAAATGGCTAGCAACAGCATAGATACGGAATCATGATCGCCGTCCGCAGACTAGCGAGAGGCAGGGTGCTGAGCAAACTTTTTTCTTTTTCTTCTGCTACTTATTTCTCAAGGATCCCCGTTACACCCCCGCCTTGATATGCCTTTGTCTCACTGTTCTCTCCGCCCATCCATGCATAAGACTAAAGGATCGTGATATGCCAATGGAACGGTGATTTAAGGGAACCCATCATAGGCCGCCTCGAGTGACACTCTATGACGGCTCACCCAGTCGTCACAGAAGGGCACGGTGTTAATTGGTTTCCTGGACTAAAGAGACACTTATACAAAAAGTCATAGGGAATTTCCCAGGGTTCGAAATAGGCATGTGGCTTGTGTCCTGCAAAGCCAATGTGTCGGTTTTTTTTTATAACTGGGCTGGCTCTATCACAAAAGAAGCGGGAGGCTACATAACTGTGGCCTACAAGGTTTTCGGGATTGGGTCTATGTGTATGGGGGAGAAAATTTTCGCTCATAGACGGGGTGCTAGCTAGTACGCAATGTATGTACTTAATCTATGTAACTACCCGCTAAATATAGCCTTACAACAGTGATGGGGGGAGTTGTTTGGCTGCGTGATGGCGTGTGATGTGGGCTCAAAAATAGGGTCTCTGTATGTAATGGGATTGTTAATATTTATTCAAGCTTCGTATCTGCTATATGCCGTGATAGTGGCGGAAACCTCCAATCCAACAGAAGAAGAAAAGAAGCAGAAGCAGAAGTAGCAACTGGACATCTATGCTCGAGCCTTCTCTACTTGCTGCACACATGACAGAATCATGAAGTAAAGAAACAACAGCGCACTTTGGGGGAGGGGTTACACGAGATACAAGCATATTCACTAGTCAATTATGACTCGAAGATCACTACTTTCGTTGTCTTTCTTCATCCTCCCCTCCTCCCCGTTAGAATCGGAACTTTGTATACTGAACCGAGGTCGACGTCACTTATTGTCCCTAGAACTTGACTTCACGGAAAATCATTCGATATTTGCAGAGTACATTGTATAGTACATATTAACCGGCCCTTCACCCTAGCCGTCCCTTGAGTCTAGAGATAGTGAGAGAGGGGTTGTTAGATTAGATGCTTAGCAGATGTCATCGATGTATTCAAGCCGGTAAAATCCCCCCTTTCTAATTTTATCAACTTGCGGGGAAAAGACTCATTCAAAATCCGACCCTTTTTTTTCTGTTGGAAAGAGAGAACATGGGTATTTAATATCTACCTACCTACCTATTTCGGCCAAAATCGCCGGGGTGGGATCAGTGGTGACAAGTCAGAGTTTCTTGTTTAATGAGGGAGTTCGGTGCCTAAGGTAAGGAATCCGTTCAAAGTTGTATCCGGAAGTACGGCTTTTGGCGATGGGTGCTTTTTTTTGAGGGTTGCCGATGGTCTTCGAGTGACTGTTTAATTTATGGGAGTCAAAGAACTAGACTGAGATTGATACTTTAAAGGTATCTAGGTATAAATAATAGGTGCGAAATATTAACTAGAGATTGAACGAGTGATGACTTATGGATAAACCTTACATGTAAGAACCTTTCACGTGGGTGTTGACACAAACAGCTACTATCACTCGGGAGAGTACCACAACAAAAAATCAAAATAGAAATGCTCCAGTAGAGATTTGAACTCCAGATCTTCGCATTACAAGTGCGACGCCTTACCCCTTGGCCACAAGAGCTTGTCATGACAACGCGGCAGGAATTGTCTTTACAAACCATAAAGTGTAGAAGCTTAGTACGAAATAAGTAACCGTCAATAGTTTAGGACTTATACGTTCCCACTGTTGCCTAAGGGATCTCAATACTAAGAGAATGGTAATTGCCAATCATCTCTTAGCGAGACCCTACTTAAATCGGAAATTCGAGTGAGGAATCATGAAGTTTGCATACTGGCAAGACCGCCACACCTAACCTTTTGGGGGCATTATAAGTAGTTCTACTACTGCTTTGGGTTGGGTTCATATGGTGTAGAAAGGAATGCTCTAATGATATGTATATAGAGCAAAAACGCATGACTAATAATTTGCTTGGGATTTAATAATACATCATTGCCAAAGACATGCGAAACAGTGTATAGTTACAAGAGATTCCTTGAGATGCCCTTCCAACAAAACCAAGCCAAAATCATCACAATAACTTCTCTACACTGAATATTACCCTAGAAAACTGCCTCCTTCACCTCAGTTTTCTTACCACACGGCGAGGTTCCATATCCCAGCTCAATCAAGCAACAAGCTAACCCCCTCCCCATCCTCCAACTCGAAAGAGTTGTCATGAATGTACGTAAGCGCATTTTTATTGGGACCCCACGACATTAAGTCGCCATCATCGCTATCTGTCGAGGGTTCAACACTCCCAAAAAAATCAATCTTCATCATGCCAGACCTAGGGCTAACAACCTTCCTGGGTGTGAGAACGCTGGCTGAAGGATTATAGTCTCCATCGGCTACAGAGTCCAGTAGATCAAAAAAACAGTCAGAAAAGTTATTATGCGATGGACTAAGAGGCGGAGCAGTTGATCCTAGTGATTTAATGGCCGGGCGTAGGTGAGGTGGAACCGAAATCGGGGACGGTCCCCTACTAACCGTATTGCGCTCGACCTTTTTGTTTATTGGGTTATCGCTATACTTACTATTGTCTATAGGTAGAGTTTTAACTTGCTTAGAAAGTATCCTATCGACCATTGGTGTAAATTCATGTGGTGACTTTTTTGTAGGGGTAAGTACTGGGGTCCCGAATCCAAATTCGTCGATTATTCCCACCACTCGACCCTCCCAAAAAACCTCTGTCCCAGAAATACCAATAGTTGGAGAGTCGGGTAATCCAGGGCTTGCAAATATACTTCTCGGCTGAGAACCGAAATCGGTCTTCTTTGGAAGACCTCTAGTAGTATAATTAAAGGGATCTAACGCCTCGTCTCCATTGGAAGGTGACGTTTGTAACAGTAATTTATTGTTCAATTCCTTCCTAACAGCAATGCCAGCAGAGGTGGCCATAACCATAAACTTGTCCATTTGTCGTGGGATTTGGGTATTCAAAGCAGTTGCTTTATCGGCCTCTGGTGTGCGGTATAGATCGTACGAAGGAATATCTTTGTTTGATTTTTCAGTAGTAGATTCCGAGCTACTTTCTGTAGTCCCTGGGGAGGTCTCAGGAGAAGACTCTGCTCCAAAAACATTAAGTTCACCATTAATCTCCTCTGCAGCTTCAAAAAGCTCCGTCATCGCCTTGAAGACATCTGTTAAAGGGGCATCCCCCGAAAGCTCGTGTGTATAATTCTCTAGAAGGCTACTCTGTAAATTAACCTCGAATGTACTATCAAGTCCATCTTGGACCTCAAGAACAAAAACTTTGATATTCCCACGAACCCAGCGAGTTTCACGGATCAGCCTAGCCTTTGGGAGGATTAGAGGCTTATATCCACTACAAGTTTCAAACGCACTATTGACCAAGAGGCCTCTCTTTGGTGAATATCTATAGCCTCGGCGAATACGTTCTTCGATCTGCTGAACACCTTCAGGAGATTCATGGGTATTTACAACGATCGAAAATTTGAAATCAAGCGATGTAGCTGGATTGTAGACGGTGGCTGTAAACGGGCTGTTCCCGCGCACGCACGCCTCGAGGAATTCAAGGGTCCCCGGCTTTTCTATTATATTGTTAGTTTATTTTTGCTTATGGCTAAAGGCAAGAGAGCTTACTATCACCAAGTCTCTTCCCTTCGAGAATATCAGCAGACCAGATGTTCTCATAGCACTTTTTATCGTCCTGCTGTGAGGTGTGGTAGATTTTAACTGTCTTCAATGTATTCCCATCTTTATCATACCCAAGTGTTGGTAAAATGGCCTTGAATTGCGACGTTTGGGATGCATCCCACTCTTTGCGGAATGTAGATGTAATTTCGTTGGTAAAACGAAGATGGCGGAATTCGTTAACTGCAAACTTTGCGCTTTCCAGTGGGTACTTCTTATTGTTCTCATGAAAAACGACCTTACCAATGTCCATCTATGCGAATAAGTGAGTAGGCGATTCGTATGTAAGAAACAGAGGGTAGATAATACCTCAAATCTCAAGTACGTTCCCTGTCCAGGAGGCAGTCGCTTTAATTGTGTTCTCAAGACCATACTAGCGTCCCGAATAACATCTCTTTTGAAATCCCATTCGACAAAATGAGCGGTCCTCCATAAATCACTAGCCATGATCCTGCCTCTCTCCTTCTGTTTATACGTCATATTAATGGGATCCAGGACATAGTTCTTAGGCATATTCTTCTCCCCGCCCTCATTAAGGGCTATAACCCCATCCTGTGAATCATTTCCATCATCGTCGCTTTGTATCCTTGTATCATGAAATTTACGAAAGAGAACACCATCAATGAATTCCTTCCCGAGAAGATTCACAGCCGCTTCAGTGGGGGTGGTACTCTCTTTGGTACTGGTGTATTTTGAAATCAGCTCCATGACCTTGGCATATGCATGTTTGACAGCTTTGGGCTCGCCATGAACATAAAATGCGGTTCCTTTCTTATCCCATTCAATGCGAACGTTTGAGCCAGCTTCGATTCTGTGGTTCATGAAAGAGTCAACATGAGGTTTTCATCTAAGATAGAATAGATTGATACCACATACTTCTTCAGGTACTTTTCACCCTTACCAACTAACTTACTTACATCTTCCTCAGAGATATGGCTGAGTGGGACACGGACCTCGGTGGTGATTACAGCTTTGTAGTCTACTAATGTAGCCATTCTTGGTTGCCGGTAGGGGATATATTGAATAAATTTATATAGCAGGGCGATAGATGAAATGTAGGCTTTTTCACAGGAGATGTGGAGGAAGGCTATGCGGAGAAGGGTTTAGGTTGTGGAAAGACAGGTGAGGTTGAGATTTTAGGTGGGAAAGACCCGGAAATGACAGCCCCCCGGACCGATGCGAATGGAACAAACATCAGAAGGCCAAACATAAACAACAAGAAAACCGTAAGGTTTAGAAAGAGCATCTAACAAAGATTCTTAACATGTCACTAGTAGTGGAAACCCGTGTATGATGGCAGCAGGACTGAAGCATCAATGATAAATTCATTCATTCATTCAGCAGGACTGAAGAAACCCCATGAAGATCTATCTAGTGGAGTTTGATTAATCTCATTATACCCTAAAAACCCCTTTATTAAGCCGCAATCAAACAAGAGAAGCTCAATCTTTCATCTCCTCATCCTCAGAACCATCGTCTGGGAGGTTGAGAAACCGAGGTTTCCCCAACCCCCCGAGCCTCTCTAGCTGAGCTTCCGTCATCTCCTCAAAAATATCTTCCAACTCCGTTGTATCGTGCACTCTCAACTCCTTTTCTGAAGATATTATGGATAAAAGCTTCCGCATTTCTTCAAAGTCTAGCGCAGGGCGTAACCTTCTGAATGCTAAAAGGGCTAGGCCTATAGTACCTGTTAGAACTATAACAATTTTATGTAGAAGTTCAAAGACTCACCCTTTGACCATGGGCAGCACTGAAGTCCTCGAAAAAGTACCTCCTTTGCTCTCCTTGGCTCCTTCTCTCTCAATTCAAAATTTACATATATCATCCACAGCCCTATATTAGATTTTGTTCTATTCAAGTGTTGAGGTTAGTTTTATTGTTTCAATATATACGCATAAAGCAAGACCCGAGAGCCATAATGGACGGTAGACATACCGATCACACTCCACAGCCTGCTCAAGCAATGACCTTACTGCATGTGCATTATAGCCCCCTCCAACCCCCGTCATTCTCATCTCTGCCCAGATTGCAAAAACCCAGCCAATAACTGTCTCCCTACCTTCCCTCAATATTACATCTCTCATCAAGTTCCTCACCCTATTCTCAATCTTTGTCCTTCCCTCATTCCACGCGTGCAATCCCATAAACACAGAGTTATTCGGGAAAGAGGACACCGCTTGCTCTAGAACATCCCTCATTGTTTTCATCTTGAACATTCTCGCTGTTGTTGCGTGATGGTACAGCATCCGTGTTTTGGCCATCAAGCAAAGTTCGTGTACCGCTGACTGTGGCCCAGAAAGATTCCGTCGCTCGAGCTCAACTATAAGAGCATCAAAGATTGGTAATGTAGTGGATATGTCTTGGTCATGAGAAAGGTACTCGAGCAGAGCCCGGACTTCGTTGTAGACAACTGCATGATAAATATGCCCCATCGACATCATGAGATTCTGCTGCTCATCCAGATACTACAGCGCAAAAAAAAAGCCGTTAGTAATTTTCAGTAAACGGACCTGACACACTCACCCTTCTAGCTTTCAGCAGCATTGCTGGCTGGATATTTTTCGGGCTAAAATTATTCTTGTCTTCTGGTAGTAGCTTTCCAGGCTCAATTGACAACAGAATTCGGACTGCCTGTGACTGATCGTCGAGTTCTCCCCATACCCATGTTCTCCATAGGAAGATTGAATCTCGTCTACTTGCTTCTGGAAAACCTTGACTCATTCCTAGGGTGGTAGAGAAGATATTTCGTGCAGCATCAAACTTTCCGTCTTGCCATTCAACTTGTGCGTAACCATTCCAGAGAAGCAAACTAGTCCTAAACTTCTTCAACAAAGCCTTGGCGACTTTTCTGACACTGTATCATATCAGCCTCTAGTCAATAGATAGAATTCAGAATAAGCTTACCCCTCAGGTTGATTCCGCGACACCCAAGCCAGATAATAAACTGCCAACCTTTCATCTCCAAGCTCGTCCACTAACATTTTCAGCGTCCTACCCAAGAACCCTATATCCACTCCCTTAACTCTTTTGCTCCAACTCCCAGACTCCAAGTTAAAAAGTGAGGTTTGATCGACGGGAAAGTTTTTCAGCCCAAACTCAAATGGATTGCCTTTAGATAATCCACTCTTCCTCTCTGGCTCCATTGACAGTCCCTCTAGATAAGTGATCATCTTTGCATCTATAGCCTCCTCTACATTCTTTGGCCAAAACCACTCATCCAGATACCATTCCTCCATAGTAGCAATATCATTCCTCAAAAACGTGTCCGTGCTTTCAGGAGAGCTTGAAGGCATAGGTTCCGATGGTGCCAAGCCCGAGAACACCAGAAACGCATCGACAACCTTCCTCCGCACCGCTTCTACTGAAAAACAGAACATAAAAGCCTTAAAATCAGAAAATAGCACAACACGATAAGGATCATCATCCTCCACTTCGTCAACAGTTCTCGCAGGCATTATAGATAAGCCTAACCTCTCATCTTCAGCGTTTATCCATGAACCGAACAGATCCTGTGGGTCCAACGGCTCCGAGGAAGGGTGTTCTTTCCGGGCATCTGGAACATCGCCGTTACCACCTGATCTGGCATATGATGCCCAGCCTTTAGCGCCTAGTTCCCCGATACGGAGAACTTCGCTATCCCAGAATTCTCCAAGCTTGTCGAGGAGTGCTCCATGTGTGGCCTCGGTCTCTGATGGTGTAACTAGCGGGTTAAATATGTTGAGTTCTAGCATTCCTTGAAACGCTGCGATAGCAAGCTCTACATATCCTGCCTCACGCATAAATAATGCTGTTCGTAGGAATATATAGAGGATAATCCTTTCAAGCTTCTCTATATCCATCGATCTCCTACCCTTATCTAACTGAAAAACCGCCGAGCGGAGAACAGCGAGAGATTCGCTGAAGCATTTGATGCACTCGGGGTACGTAAAGCTCTGAAAGTCAGTTTGGCGGAAGTTGATGTACTTCGCCCATAATTCTGTGGCTGTGGGGTTGTCTTTGAGGACCTTTTGCCACTTTGATAGTATCTTTTTGGGTTCCCAGATCGTCTCGGCGACGTCCATATATTTTACCAGTAGCCTTTCATCCCCTGAACACTTTTCTAGCGCTTTGGTCAAGATGTCGAGTTTGACATCTGCTGTGCTCATTCTCTCAGCTAATTTTGATTTTCGGCCATTGCCGGCTAGAAGTGTGTCTTGGTGATCTACATATTCCATCCAAACATTGACATCCTTCGGATTTAAGTCGACCTTCTTAATGAATTCGGTGTTCTTTTTCCGGTCATTCCATTCCCGAGAGGAGATGAAATCTCTATCCGAGTCTGTAGATGATGCATACTCCAGATCTCGATCCTCCGGTTTAGTTCCAGCCTTTTTTAGCCCTTCAAGTGAGCGATAGTGATTATCCTCCTCCTCCTCCGACTCCTCATTTTCAGAGTTTGGGTGACTTTTTCTCTTCTTTCCTTTCCATTTTGATGATATGGGGACGAAATCTAACCCGGCCTCAAATGCCTTATCGTCGCCTTCGCCATCCTTCTTGATCTTCAAAAATTTCACACCCTCGATCTCACTCTTTGCATAACTATATCGTGAACTCTTTCCAGCCCCAGGACGCATCATATCCTTCTTCGAACTCAACACAAGGCCCTTCCCGTCTCCCTTATCTTTATCGATCCGGATATCCGGAGTTAACCCAACCACGCATCCGGAACCGTGACGACGATAATCTGGTATCTCATAGCGATATATAGTCCCATAGGTAACATTAGATGGATCACCGCGCGTATCGGTATAGTACTGTTTCTTTGGCGCGTCCCATGATTCCGGGGACGGAGAGCGTGGCTTTTGGATCTTTACTAGAGCAGTACTTTTCGAAGGCGATTTTGACCTCCGGTGGCGACGGTGTTCTCGGTCACCACCCCGCTCTCGGCGGTCATGCCCACTGCCTCGGTCGCGGTCTGGTCGATTTTCTTCGGAGTCTCGCTTCTTGTCCCTATCCTTATCTCTATCCCCCCTCCTTTCTCGACTTTTTGAACGGTGTTTCCGGTGCTCTCTGTGCTCTCTGTGCTCTCGGCGCTCCCGATGCTCCCGATGCTCTGGATGATCTCGCCGGCTTCCTTTCTTCTTATCATCTTTTAGTAGTTGGGGGGTCGGGGGTGACGGAGGTGATTCCTCTTTCACTGGCTTGAAACTGGAGAACTTGGGGATAATGCGACGGGTGGGTTCCTGGGTCTTGAGGTTAGAATAGTTCTACTATAATCACTAGAGCTGGGGTTATATACTGTGGGCTTAGGGTCTACTTCTATAATGTCGGGGGTCTCCATTGTGCGTGGTGATGATGTTGGTTGGGTTGAGGCTCAAAAAGTTAAGTTAGTTTAGATGTGCGTCAACGATGCCAAGATTATATGCTCATGGGTTAGGGTCCAATATATCGAATCATTGACTATGATACGACCTTTGGGTTTGGTTCTCTGGAAATGATCTTTATGCCTCTCGATCTATTTTGTTTGGCCTAGGACCTAATTTCTAACCTTCAATACGAATTAGAAACTCAGCCTATCAATGACTTGGTGTTATGAAAGCTTCTAAGCCGAACCAGTGGTCCATAACCTAAAGCTATCATGATTATTATTAGGATGTACACTATATAACCCATAACTAAAGCCAGAGAATGCGAGATTAGAATAAGATTATCTAGATATCTAAAGAGCCCACGGATCCAAGTCCTACAGTATCTCCTAAATTTCTCGGGAACCCTCGCTTCCTCGCAGCATCTACTAGATAAGGCCCCAGAGCTAATAACCCTACTCCACCAATACACCTGAATAGCCACGTACTATTACCGGTAGTGCAGATAATATAATTCATTAAGCTTAAAAGAATTTATTTTTATAGTCATTGATGCTTGATTAAATTATTTGTTTCTTGAGGGATAATTTCTCCGTTCCGCTGAAAACCTACACCTCTAACAAAAATGCTTAGTACTACATTCCAAGATAAATCAATTTCTTAAGGCCTCGTTATCAGTAAACCTCGAGATCAGAAGGAAAAAAAAATCATCTTCCGTAGCACACGAGCAAGGGGAAAAAAAATTCACTTTAATATGAACAGAGAATAACCACAAAAATTGCGTAACGATGCACACCCCACAGTTAACAACCCAAGAAAAAGAAAGGCTTTATTTTGTTTCATTGTATCAGTACAGGTGCCCCAACCGTACCGGTACAAGTAGGGGGAAGGAAAAGTAAAAAAGACGTTCCGACACATAATCTCGCCGTTAAAACTTTTAACATTCCTGCCCGACTCGATTTTTTTTATTTTTTTTAGAACCCCCCGAATATGACCCAAAGGAATTCCTTAACGGTTGGATTTGGCAACACTGTATTTAGGGGAATCAAGTCAGCCAGGGAATCTTTGAGAGAAAATTTTAGGGGTTGGTTTATTGGGGGCATTATGAAGGCTTACCGCTCAAGCTCGTCCTTCTTCTTGATAGCATAAGAGTTAGATGATCCCTTAGCAGCGTTGATCAGCTCTTCTGCCAGGCACTCTGCAATACTCTTAACGTTCCTGAATGACGCCTCCCTAGCACCAATAGTCAACAGGGCAATAGCCTGGTTGACCCTCCTGAGTGGGGAAACATCAACAGCCTGTCTCCTGACGGTACCGGCAGAACCAATACGGGTTGAGTCTTCGCGTGGACCGCAGTTGACGATGGCATCGACAGCGACCTGAACAGGGTTCTGGTCGGTCATCAAGTGAATGATGGAGAAAGCGTGATCGACGATACGGACGGCCTGGAGCTTCTTTCCGTTGTTGCGGCCGTTCATCATTAGGGAGTTGGTCAAACGTTCAATGATCGGGCACTGGGCCTTGCGGAAGCGTTTTACGGCATAACGACCGGCGGAGTGCGAGAGGTAAACAGGGTTACGGATATTCATGTAGTCGCTGTTTTTTTGACGATATTATGTTAGCCTTCCATCCGTTCAAGAGTCGATTTCCTTTCCCCATCCATTTAGCCATCAATCCACCCCAAAAATACGTCTTTGCAACTCCTTTCCACTCTACTTCCAACCCCCCACCCCATGCTAAATCTCTTTTTGTTGTGTACTATTCCCAATTCATCCATCACTCCACGCAAAATATTTCCCCCTCAAAAAAATCTTTGAAAAGAAACCAGAAGGGAAGTCCTACGTCAAGGAGATATCCCTGATCTCAACATCCTCGTAGCTCCATTTGTTGAAAAGCTTGATGCTGCCAATCTCCTCGGTGACCTCCCTGGGCAGGACAGCATAGTTGGCCGGGGCGACCTCAACTTCTCCAAAGTCAGACATATTTGCTGGTTTGTGGATGGGATATGGGGGGTATTCTGTTGATGGGTTCTATAATTCTCCAAGTTCAGAAATTAGCAAATTTCTCCTCTCGGCGGCAAAACTTCGAATATGGGGGAAGTTGGGGGGATAGTAATTTGACGTACAGAGAGCTCTGGTGGCCGTAGTGGTCGCTCGGATTGTCGTGATCGTGAAGGTTGGTTGACGAGTGTTTGGTGGGGATCTTTTTTTGGTGGATCCGCTTGAATGTGCGTTATGTTCTTGGCGGATGTGTAATCTGATTGTGGCCTGGGACTGCTTTTCGGTGGATGGTTGCACCCTTATCTGATCTGCTGCCTTTTGTCCTACGTTCTAGGTCGTCATGGGGAATATGTATAGAGACATTTGAATATCGTGGGAAAGCTCGTTTTATTCTTCAGTTATGATCTGGTAACTGTTCTAACACATAAATATACATCTCGCCTCCATTCCCTTGCATCACCACAATTCAGGTGCTGCTCATCACTGACCCTCGAGGTTTTCGCCTCCCGCCTCTTCAGTTCACCCCTGCCAGTCAGCAAGCCAGCAAGCAGCAACATCTTAATCGCCTTATTTCTCATCCATCATCTTTCTCATCGTTCACTGACAGTAGCACCAGCAAGTACACAGAACCATCTCTCTTTTATTCGGTAAATCATCATTCGCGTATCCACAGGAAAGATTGTTTGAAGAAAAGGGTTCGAATTCACCACTTTCTCCTTCTGCCCGCTCACACAGGGGAATAACCTAACACCGTTGTCTTTGCCCTCGTTCCAGTGAATAATCCCCCCAAAACGCTCATCAATAAATCTACACCCGTTCCAAGAAAGAAAGACAAACATGTCGGGACTAGACGTAGAAGCCCTCCTCGAAGCGTCAGAGAGCAATAAACCTAAGCAGCCAGATCATCAAAACAGTGTCCTTTCTTCCCCGAAACCGGATCGGAACGGCGGGGGAAGCGTTAAATCGACTTCCTCCAGGCGTGATAGGGATGATAGAGATCGCGACCACAGAGGCGACGACAGAAGTCCGAGGAGCGAGCGCCACCGAGAGCGAAGAGCGAGTAGAGACAGTGAGAGGTGAGCATCTTGGGCAATCTTATCCCACATAGAAAAGAAAAAAGCCTTCGCGTAGGGTCACGTGCTAACATAATATCTGATTTTCCTAGACGTCGCACTGGCCGTAGGGATTCCTATTACGACGAACGTGATGATTATGATTACTCCTCATCGCGCTACAGGCACCGGTCCCGTGAACGGGATGATGATAGGTACACTTCAAGACGCGATCGTGAGCGCCGCGAAAACGATTACTATGATGGTGGGAGACGCGACCGCGTTGACCGTAGATCCAGGAGCCCGAGAAGGCGTGGTGGTAATAGGAGAACGAGGTACTTCCCAAAATAGCATATATATCTCATTCCTTGCTAACGAGTGCATGTAGATCACGTTCCCCTCAGTTAACTGAAGACGAGCGCGATCGTCGAACTGTCTTTGTTCAACAGTTGGCTGCAAGACTTAGGACGAAGGAGCTGATTACATTCTTTGAGAAGGTTGGCCCCGTTAAGGAAGCCCAGATCGTCAAGGACCGAGTTAGTGGCAGATCTAAGGGGTATGTAGTTTCTTAATGTTTTAGCAAACTCCTAATGAGCTTATTACTTATATGACTATAGCGTTGGTTACGTAGAATTCAAGGATGAGGCATCCGTGCCTAAGGCGATTCAGTTAACCGGACAGAAACTCCTCGGTATCCCAATCATCGCACAGCTTACAGAGGCAGAAAAGAACCGACAGGCCCGAGTTAGTGCAGCAGAGCAGAATACAGCGAACCAAGTACCTTTCCACAGACTTTATGTTGGAAATATTCACTTTAGTATCACGGAGAGCGATTTACAGCACGTATTCGAGCCTTTTGGAGAACTAGAATTCGTCCAGCTCCAGAAAGAGGAAAGCGGTCGTAGCAGGGGTTATGGTTTTGTTCAGTTAGTTCCCCGTTTAGCCATGCAATCACCCGGGCCTTATACTAATATCACAACCTCAGGTACCGCGATCCTAACCAAGCACGAGAGGCTCTCGAGAAAATGAACGGCTTCGACCTCGCTGGCCGTCCTATCCGTGTCGGTCTCGGAAACGATAAGTTTACACCCGAATCTACTGCACAGATGCTGCAACGCTTCTCAGGCTATCAGGGCTTCCAGGGCTCCGCATTCGAAAACCGTGGCCGTGGTGGTAATGATCGAGTTGGTCGCGCTGACGATAAAGCCGGTGGAGCTGGTGCTAGCGCTCTTGACGATACCGATGTCGCAGGAGTAAACTTTAATAATTATAGTAGGGACTTGCTCATGCGAAAACTCGCGAGACAGGACGAACCGGCTCCTGTATCGGAAAAACCACATACAAACGGAAGTAACGGGAAAGACATGCCCATTAGACAGAAGCAGAAATTACCTGAAAAGATTGTTGCGGGTCATAAGTCGATTCCCCTTGATGTTCCAATGGCGAGTAGGTGTGTTGTGCTGAAAAACATGTTTGATCCTACTGAGTAAGTTTATCCTCTCCTCTTACATACATTTTTAGGGAATTAATGTTGTTGTAGGGAGAGTGGTGATGCTTGGATCAAGGAACTAGAAGACGACGTGAAAACCGAGTGCGAGTCTAAATACGGTCATGTTGTCCATATCTCCCTCGACCCCAACAGCCAAGGAGAGATTTATATTAAGTTCGAAAAAGTTCAAGGGGGTGAGAAAGCAATTCAAGGACTTAACGGAAGGTTTTTTGGCGGGAGGAGAATCTCTGCCAGCCCAGTTGTTGACGCAGTGTATTCGAGTCTGTTCGGGAGATCGAATGCCAGCAAGGCAATCTAGACAGACAATGGCGGGCAGGAACGAACGAAAAAATTGGTTTGTAGGATGATATTGAGGCTTAGTGATGACAAGAAAGACGGTACGTGTTGCTTTTTGCTTCGCTACTACCTTCTATTTTATGATGGTCGACTCTTTTCGTTAGTACTTTTGACTGCATGGGTGGTAGTGATTTTAGTTTTGTCTTTATGTTGTGTTTAGGGAACGAGAAACCAAAAGCAAGGTTTGGCATTATCTACAAAATCTTCTTACCTTGAGTGATCTTTCTCTTGATCCATACTCTACTATTTTTTTATATTTTTTTTTCCTTGTGTCGCGCTTTCATGCGTTTTCTCGACTTTTTTTGTGCGGTTATGTCGATAAGCTGTAGAGTAATTTAATCAAAGGGTACAACAGCTGTTTGGTAAACAGGTCTTTGTGCGGGTCATCATACATTTTTTAGAGATGAAGTTTGTCGCCAACACAAGCAGCATCACGGGTTCTCATTCGGGGCATCCTGTTGGTCAGGCTTCTATGCGTGAATATCTTGGCCATTAAATCCGATGGGAACAGCCTGACGTACCTTTGTTCCTTTACTCCGGGAACCTGTTTCCTTCCACGGGACCGCTTCCGTTTCCATTCTTGTTTAATTCATTACTATTAGTAGTATTTTTACTAGCACAAGCCCTTCGTCTGATATGGCCCTCAAGCAAAAATGAAAGCCAAACATCACTGCATCACGAGATATCGCTCGGTTTTGCAGGTTTGTCGCCGTGTTATTCCATCCCGCCAGCCAGGCAGCAGCATTCCACCTGCGGGATCTCTCCTAGATTGTGTCTACCCTTCGTTCTATTGAGGCTCACGTTACCGTTGGAATTCTGGTGTTTTTGTTTGGATGGCTGTTGGTTATAACGTGGTCATAGTATGAAGCCTCAGCCTTCTAATCCAATAGATAGAGGTCGGCTGAGCTGGGGGGTATGTTATACTTTGCTTTTTCTATAAGTATTTCTCTTTTTATCTCTTATAGGGGTTGTAGAGCTCGTCTTATTCCTTTCTACATATTTTACAGTGTCCATTTTAGAGAGAGGGAGTTGTTACTGTGTTTTCGCCACTTCGAGAGTATTAATTTTTCTTTATTGAAATACAGGATTTAACCAGCTGTATGAGAAGAGAGGATAGGTTTAATGGCTCAAAGTCAGATATACTCCTTTTAAAACTGGTGGTTTCTGATGGGATGCTGACTGAGTAGGAAAAGGTGTTATCGGAGCTGAGCGCCCTGAAAAGAAAGCGGCCCCAAAAGAAGATTGCCTCAAGGTAAGCCAAGTTATTCACTGTCTTGGTATCGGTGGTTTGGGTGGAGTGAATCATGAAAAATCACTCAAGGAGGCTCTAACCCCAAACTCACTTCAAGACCTAACATAACCAGGAAACAAAATCTTTCCCTTTTCTCCTTCCATCATCCCTCCACGGCCTCCCCTCACCATCAATCTACGAACATCCTCTTACGCACCCAGTAGCCGAGATGAGTAGGTCTCTTTTCCACTTCTCTGCTACGTCAGAACCGTTCACGCCTGTCCAAACACGCCCGGGAACACCTGCTGCTGATAAACAAACGGTTATAAAATTGCAGCAGGAGCTTTTTGATTCGATATTTCAGGTTAATTCGTTATCTGATGATCTCCGCAACTGCCAGAGCCACCTCAATGCGAAGACTGGAGAAAATTTTCAGCTGAGAAATTATATTAATACGCTGCATGGGGTGATTGAAGATAAAAATAAACACATCACTGCTCCCCCCTTGGAGCCTACCATATCATCTCCCATATCCCCTGCTATCATTGGGCCGCTCAAGACTCCTTCAGACGTATTCTTCAAGGAGGAGTTTGGGATGCTATTTCGAGAGATCCACAATTTCGGGAAGGGCTTTTATAAGTTTCCTACGGAGGCCAGTATACCGAGGGAACTTGGGATCACTATGAAGGATATGATTGGCGATGGCTCGGTGGTTTTTGGACTGTTGAATGACTACCATATGAAACTACTCGTCGTTGTTGGGATTGTAGTGCGGTTTCTGTGTCTGGAGGTCTTCCGAGGAGATTTTTTCGGGGAGATTGTCAAGGAAATGGGTCAGCCGGTGGAGTTGACTATGTGGATTCTTCATGAGTATTGTAGAGGTAGTCTATTTTACCATTTTCATTTCTATTTCTTTCCAGGACCTACTAATATATATTATTTTAGGCCAATTCGAAGCCGTCACTAAAATCCTCTCTGTCTGTGCTCGAGTTCTTGCTAGTAGAATCCACTCTTTCCTCCTTCCACTCATGTCCCGTCCCGGTGACCAAAAGCACTGTGAGGAATCTTTTCGCCTCCTCGACGCACTAATCGACCACGCATCTCGTCTCTGGCTCCAAATAACCTCCCTCGGGTCTGATAACTGGCGATTCTCATTCCCGACTCATAGCTCTCAGTTTTTGAACGCTAGGATGGTACCGTGTGATACGAGGAATTTAGGGTTCTCAGGGGAGCAGGGGAAGAATAATTCAGGACTTGAGAGGGAGGGTAAGGAAATTGTGTTCTGTGTGCTACCAATGGTGGAGAAATTTACTAGTGATGAAGAAGGTGGGGGAGAATGGAGGGTTCTTGTTAAGGCGAGTGTTAAGATTGAGTAGAATGTTACTGGCAGATTTTTCTTTGCTTAATTTTCAAGGGTCTAGATTTTCTCTCCTCTGGTACTAAGCATTCTCGCCTTTCCCTACTTTCCCTAATCCCAACAAAGCATTGAATTCCTGTCTATGGCCTTGTATCTAACTTGGACTTCTGAGAATCACCAAACAGTATCTATCTAATAAATCATAGTTCATCTAAACAACAGGAGTTAATAGAGTCTTATTATAGCTTGCGTTAAGTTCACCCTGTCGTTGTCTTCAAGTACTTGTGATATAATATATGAGGTCTATCAGATCACTAGGGGCTCTCCACACCTCATACACATCCCTTATTAGAACCAAGGGACTGCATACGATTTAAAAGGATTAATAAGACATAATAGTACCCCATTAAATTAGGGCCTTCATTTAGGGTGTCGTGTCATGCTCAATTACAAAATCAAAGAAACTTAAATTTCCAGTAATCTCCTACTGGTTCTTGATATGGCGACTCTAATTCTCGTCTCAGCGTAGAAATCTGTGTGAGATTTAAATTCTGGAGCCGAGGTTTGGTATTGTTGATTAGTGTTAATACCAGTCCTCTTTGAAATAGTATGGTTCATGCACTGGTTCGGGCCGGCCCACAAGATCCGCTACTTTTAACGATTTTTTTGAAAGGGGGCCCCTTTTAATATCGAAATTTAGTACTTATATGGCAACTGGGCCAGGCCAGCCAATGAACTGTGTCAGTGGGGCTGCCGTTGATAGTGTTAGTATATGTAAATATCGCTTTGTGCTAGACTATAACTAGTAGGTATTTAGAAGATTGTTCTATCATATTTCGTTATTTTCCTTTATATATTACAAATTCTAGCTGGGATCTAAGCGGGGTACCAGTTAGACGATACGGCTGTGGATACGGTTGGCTTATGTTGAAGGTACATACATTACTCATCAGTCGCTATGCCCGTTGATGGGATCCGGAAGCACTGCAGGTTGACCCCTCCACACTCTGCTCTCTGAGGGGTGGAGATGCGAAACAGAGATCCCGCTTGCAGATATCCGCGTCTAGGCGGATGTGCCTCTGCGCTGATTACCCCGCCACTTACAACTCGGCAAGGGTGGTGATGCTCACAATTTAGACTGGGACTGTCACGTAAAGAGTGGGCAGAATGGTGTTCTGAATATACGCTGTTAAATATGTTAAATACCAAACTCCCCCGCACTTGAGTTTCATCTTTTGTTTCTGATACTCATCCTACACCCACTACCTCTCTCTAGTATTAACTTGTTAAACACAAACTCTCGTCACTATCAACACAATGGCTCCTAAGATCTTTGCGTAAGCTTCTACTTTCTTTTTAGACTCAATTACATCAATTCCTCCTGTAATTCATCCGTCGTCATCATCAAATAACTAACATTCAACCTTCAAACTCTAGTACAGGTGCATCAGGCTATATTGGAGGAGCTGCCCTCGACCTCATCATCTCGAAGCACCCCGATTACGACATTACTGCTCTCGTCAGAGATCCTAAAAAGGGCACCAGCCTCACCGCAAAATACCCCAACGTCAAGACCGTTGCCGGGAACCTTGACTCCGCCGATGTAATCGAAGCCGAGTCCGAAAAAGCCGACATCGTCCTTCACTTTGCTGACTGTGATCACGTCCCCTCAGCCAAATCTATTATCGCAGGTCTCTCTAAGAAAACCACTCCTGGATACCTGGTCCATACTTCCGGATCCGCTATCCTCCCTGATCTCAACCTCGGTGAATTTGGCAAATCTTCTGACGAGAAAGTGTTCGATGATATTGCGGACGTTGCTGAGATTACCTCTTTCCCCGAAAGTGGACATGTTCACCGTGATGTAGATGCGATTGTCCTTGGTGGTAACTCGAATAACCTCAAGACCGCTATCGTCTGCCCACCTACTATCTACGGTGTTGGTTCCGGCTCCGGAAACACCCGCTCCGCCCAGGTGCCTGAGCTCACCAGGTTAACCATAAAGCGTGGTGAAGGTTTCCAAGTTACAAACGGAAAGTCTATCTGGAACAATGTCCACGTTAGCGACCTATCGAACCTCTACCTGTTGCTTACTGAGGACGCTGCAGAGGGTGGTAAGAAGGCTACATGGGGTGCTGAGGGTTACTACTTTGCTGAGAACGGCGAGCATGTTTGTTTCCTCCTACTTTACCTTGTATCTCTGCTGAATCATGCTAACAAACGAATAGGTTTGGGGTGAACTCGCCAAGAAGATTGCATCTAAGGCAGAGTCCAAGGGATACGTGAAGACCAACAACGTTGCTTCTCTCTCTCAAGATGAAATTATTAGTTTGCACCCATTCGGTCATGTACTTTGGGGAACAAACTCTCGTGGTGCTGCGTCTAGAGCAAGGAAGATTCTCGGGTGGAAACCAACTGGTCCGTCATTGGACGAAACTTTGGATGCGCTCATCGATTCGGAGGCGAAGAGATCGGGATTGTAAATGAAATATCATAGGCCATTGTGTTTGCTGTATATGAGGAATGTTGTAGGGAATGCCCTTGAATAAAAAAACCTACAAGTAATTGCGGGGCTTATGCATAAAAAAAAAGCGAGAATACTTTATTTGTAAGCTCTTTAACGTAAGAGGTCAGCATACCAACAACGGTCTTCTCTTGAGCTAGTACTTAAGGTATAGAGGCCCTTAAAATATTTAAGTAATGGTACTTTTATTTTCCCATGGTACCTTTTATTCCTGGTTATTAGACCTTTGAGTAAAGTTGCCTTATGGTTAGAAATCACTTCCCTCAGATGGCTCCAGGCTGTTATATAAGCCATTGTTAATCTGGGTATAGCGCTGCGAATTTTGTGAATGAATGAATTAATCATAAGTACTGCGAATTTTATGTGACTGAGCTGATAGGTATGGGTTAGTTAACTGATGCGTTGGCTAATTATGTGACTTTATTTGGGGTTTTTGGTACTATGTAGTTATATTTCAGCCTGCTCCTCAAATCGCCTTGAATTCTTTAGGGCCCCTCTTTAAAATACTAAAATACTTGAAATAAACTGTCAGTAATCTCACTAGGGGGAGAGGTAATTTAATGGAGGATGAAATAGATTAAGACCAAAATAGTGTGCTAACCCGCGTGATTATTCTTGGGTCCTATATTCCAGTTTACTTACTACATTGTCTATGAATGAATGAATAACCATAAGTACATGGAACTACATAGTCTAAATGCAGTGGTCAAAAGATAAATAGAGGGTTTGGGTGGTTGTGCCTCTACTTCTCTTAGAGTGATTTTTCAAGCTTATAACTGAATCCAGGTAATATCAATAATATTAGATGGGAGCTACATGTAATGGTGGCTGATGATGTTTTTGTAGTACGTCGTCATGGGTTATCACTCGTATAGCTTGGCAAGTATCTATTCCTTTTTTATCTATTAATTAGGTAGATATTTATCTAATGATTTTTGATTTTACTTATTGTAGGATTTAATTTCTAGGGCGAGAGACGAGGCTCGCTAGTATATAAATTACATGTAGGTCGGAGTTTCAGAAGCTTAAGAAATGTTACTTTTGTAGTTGTAGGAAATTTTGAATATGACGTTTTGTCTGCTGTATCTTATGTTTATATTTTATTAATAAGGCCTCTAGTCTAGATCCAAAAGATTCATTAGCTACTTCAATACATATACTCCCTATTGGTCACGCAGTACATACGGGGGCTCTTGGAATCGCATCGTTTGTGCACGATGTCTGGGTCCTCCTATACCCCATTATGTTTACCTCTTGGCATAAGTTTGCCTACAAGAGCTTAAATAGCTAGTTCTCCACTATTCTACTTCTTTAACCACAACTCTCTTTACAGATTCTCACCTACAGCGTTTTTACCACCGCAGCCCTCTTATCACCTGCAACTGCTTTTGTTATTCACTTGATGAGCTACCTTTAATTGCTATCATTGGACTACTATCATTATCTCATTGGTATTCGCTAATAGAGACACCGCTTTCCTTGTTAACCCCTAAAGCTCATAGCTCCCTCTTTGCGACCTCAAGAAGATCACTAAAGTATTTTTATCATGGCCTCCAAGCCTGTTCCTCTACCAATAGATTCCATCAATAGCTCTTTAGATGCCATGACTATTCATGACGAACATGCAGCCTTTGAGTGCCCACCATCCTCAGCAGTGACCGTTAAACATGGTCCAACCCTTAATTTCCCCTATAATACGAAAGTATCGTTGCTACTACGTCTCCCTAATGAGCTTATTCATAGTGTTGTTGAATTGCTTGATAGCTATGGAGTCAAGAGCCTCATCGAAGCCTATCCCACTAATGCCTTTTTTCAAAAGATCCTCCTACCAATTCTTACCTTCAAGATTGAAGAGGAGGGCGGAAAGCGTAGCCAACTTTGTTGGGCGGCGGCAATCGGTGATGAAGAATGGTTTCAGAGGTTCCTTGACGAAGGTTTCGTGAATGAGGAAAGATGCATGAGAGATGAAAATACACCAGTTGGGTTGACTGCTCTTCATGCTGCTGCTATTGGTGGTAACTTTAATATTATTAACTATCTCCTAGATGGTATCTTCTCTCTCCTTGGAGTAATATACCTGGTGGCTAATTGTTTTACCTATATAGCTGGGGCCGATATTGAAGCCTATATGGAGGGCACAGGGACCCCTCTCCAGGTCGCTGCTATTCATGGCAAGGCAGAAGTTCTCATGCTCTTTGTGAATAACGGTGCCAATATCTGGGCGTTGTCTTACGACGACGACGGAGACACTGCTCTCCACCAAGCCTCAGCAGGTGGTCACAACGAAGTTGTCCAGATTCTACTAGATCAAGGTCTCGACTCTAGTGCTAGCACCCCCTGGGGGATGAATACACCTCTTCACTACGCTGTCAGCGCTGGCAAAACGGAGACAGTTGAGCTCCTTCTGTTCTACGGGGCCGACCCGAATGATCAAGACTGTCACGGAGACAACTCCCTCCACCTCTCAGCAAAGTACGTCAAGAAAGCGTCAGAGGGGTCAACTCAAGGACTTGAGCCGGTTCCAAACGGGGTAGTCCTTACAATTGTCAAGTATCTCCTCGCATACGATGCAGAGGTCATATTTCCAAATGCCAATGGCGAGAGTGCTTTTCATCTTGCTGCGCAATACGGTCATGATCAGATGCTGGCAGTTCTTCTGGAATATGAGGATTGTATCGATCATCAAAACGATGACTACGAGACGGCCCTCCATAAAGCTGCAATGTTTGGTCACGTTGATACGGCTAGATTTTTGTTGGATAGGGGAGCGGATACGGCGATGGCGCGTTCTGATGGATTGACGCCTTTGGCTGTAGCGGTTGGCAACAAATACTTGGAGATTGCTGAAATGATTATTGCGAAAGAATCAATAAAGTTGGTGGATCAAGGTGTTTGATCCGATTTTGTTTGTTTCTTTATGGGATATTCCATTTCCATTTCCTTGGTTGATTATATGATGGTTGGTTTTATCTGGATTGTTAATAGGAGATTCTCTACTTTATAGTAATCTTTTTTAGTTATAAAGTATCAATACGGCTAGTGGATGTAATTTAACGAATTTATATCAAAGCAGAGATCGAATGAACTACAACTCAAGACTGACTAAGCAAGAAGCGCCGAGTGATCGCTAAAGACTCAAATGTTTGAGCGGTTAATTAGCTTCCAAGACACAAGTAATAGACCTTTCATGGGTATAGAGGATACACGATAGGACTATTTATGTAAATTAATATGTAAGTGCGTGTGCGGCACAGACATGTCCTACTACTTAGCCTCTACTTCTCCGGGATTTACTAAAAACACCCAGGGACCACACACAGGGCTGGGATGACTGCATTCCTAAGCCAACATTCCTTACAGCTAAGTCTCATAAATGGTGAGGCTGAGGGCCTCAGCCCATACGGCTAAACTATGGCTTTTATAAAGAGGGGGTGCAATTCGTTCAGAGGTACTTTTACATTTCTTGCGACGCGTAAACATTTGTGAATACTAAGAATCACTAATACCCTTAATTCCTACCATGGCTTGTCACACCCATTATAGCCCTCTCTCAGCTAAAGTGTATCTGATAACAGCTACCCTCTTGGGGGTCTTTACGTCACCTACCTATGCATTGCCTCGAATAAACTCCCTTCTACTCACACGAGAACCCCCAGGTCTCGACGGAGATACTCCCACAGCTGGAGCCAACACGTCTTCAGAAGGCACTCAACTATTGTATGTAACCACACCTCACCGCGTTACCAACATCACTAACATTCTTAATTGAACTAGTACCAAAACCACTGGAATGATAATCGGTGTCTTAATTGGCTGCTTCGCAGTAATTATTCTCGCAACTGTTGGGGTCTTCTTGTGGAGACGCTCGAGGTCTAAGCGCAAACAACTCGAAATGGAGTCGAGGCAGAGTCAGAACTTGATTCTCCAGCGTACGCCTAGTAGTCTTAGTTCTGATACTGCTCCGGAACACTACGATTACCCGGATAATGTGCGTTTGGTTGGGGGGAGGGATGGTGATGGGTATCCGGAGATGAATGGAGGTTTTGAGCGGGGGAGATGGGCCGGTGCTCAATATAATGGATCGTACTTTCATTCGTGAGATGTGTACAGTTTGCCTTAATTCTTTTAGCATGGGAGTTGTACGATTTTCGGAGTTCCCCCCCTTTTTAAGGGGGGAGGGGGAGGGGGAGGACAGCTGAGGTGGTTTGTGGATTTTTGTATTCATCGCAAATATCCAACAAATCTCTGCATTTATATCTACTATAATATGTTAGCGATGATTCTTATCCGTAGGACTATTACCTTAGAGGGGAATTTCTTCTATAAGTAGCTGCGGACCTGGTAGAAGGAATTTCGGAGGTGAGATAATTACCTATTTTACCTTCTACACGGTAGGCACTAGCTCCTCCATAGTACCTAAAAAACACTACTCCGAAATACAAAATGTTCCGGCTAAAAGAACAGCTCCATTATTAATAAGTGTTAGTAACCTAAGATTAGACCCATATAGACAATTATACATAATATACAAAGAAAACGAAGAACGCCCAATGAAGAATAAAATCACTTTAAAAAAACCCAAGACCTAAGAAGCATTGTATCACACAAGAACGATGAGACTGTATAAATAAATAAAAAACTTTTTTATAAACAGCTCGGAGGCAAACAAAAAACAGAACAAAAACAAGACAAAAAGGAAAGAAGCAAAAGAAAACAAAATGCGGAACAAGAAGACAAAAGAAAACGGGAAAAGAGAAAACAGAAAAGAAAAACGAATAAAAAAGGAAACGACAGAAACGACAAAAAAGAAACACACTCCCCTACTTGCGAGCCTTTAGCCACCTCTCGTGGCGATCCTCCTTCTGAAGATCAGCTACCTCCCGCCTGGTAGCGTACTCGGCCACAGTTTCCATCTGCCCATCCCCACACCCATCCCCCTCACTCTCGTTACCCCCTTCGTCCTCCTCCACCACCTCCTGATCACTACTATCTGGCTCCGCCCAGTCATTCATGACCACATCCCTCTTTTTCCCCTTTCCCTTCCAAATCTTCTTCTCTACCTTTTCCGCCTTTCCCGCCTTCTCCATATCCTCATCCTCTTTTTCCTCCTCTTTTTCCTCCTCTTTTTCCTCCTCCCTTCCCATTACCACATCCTCCTTTTCCTTTTCCTCTTCCTCACCCATTTCCTCATCCCTGATTATGCGGTTGTCGGCCGCATGGGAGATAGTCGGGGGAGGTTGAGAAGCTAGAGAAGTTGGGTGGTTAGCGGAGGGAT
Organism: Verpa conica; assembly: GCA_033030425.1. Taxonomy (NCBI): domain Eukaryota; kingdom Fungi; phylum Ascomycota; class Pezizomycetes; order Pezizales; family Morchellaceae; genus Verpa; species Verpa conica. The sequence continues at coordinate 882,954 of JAUFSD010000002.1, read as the reverse complement.
TAGGAGTGTTAGAAGGCGCAACACTAGGCGCAACACGGAACATTAGCTTCGCCAGGTTGGCGGGACCCTCTACGGCTTTGGACAGACGAGCAGTGATTAATGCCTGTTGGGCATTTAACCGCTCCAACAGGTTTTTATTAAATAGCCTTGTAATATTCCCCGCCTCCTCCCTCCGTCTCATCTCGGCATACTCCTCGAGTAGCCGGACCTCTTCTGCCTCCCGATCCTTCCTTTTCTTTTCCTCCACCTCCATGAGGGCCTCCCAATGCTTCACTCGGACTTCTTTAATAAAGTCCGACGCGCTATTTTCCCCCCTCCCTTTCCCTTTCCCTTTGCCTTTCCCATGCCCTTTACTTACCCTTGTTACCCCCGCCCCACTGCCCGCATAACATTTTTGCCGTTCGCCGCTAACTCTTGGTCGAATTTTCTGCCCTCCGCTACAAATATCGTCAGATTTCGGTCCTGGTTCCGATTCCGATCCCGATCCAGACTCAGGCCTATACCCGGGGCCAGGGGGTGAGTTACCATTATTTTTATTAGTGTTAGGGCCATTTCCCCCCCTCTCGGCTTCTTCCTCCTTCTCCTTCCTACATAAAATTTCTTCCTCCTCCCGGAGCCTGCGAAGCTCGTCCATACGCTTGCATTCCTCGTTGTATTTTTCTGCGGCCAGTTCCTCCTTGGATAGCGGGTAGTGGTTCTCGGTGATGATGTTAAACTCCACGTTCTTCTTCGGTTTTGGTGAAAAGCGGGTGCTCTGCTCGTGTCGTAGTTGGAAAAGCCTATCGGGGTCTTTGATAGTGTTGTCCGTTGGCGGAGCGAGTCTGATTTTTTTAAGTTCGACAGGGTCAAATGGTGCTGGGATCTTGAGAGCGGGTTCTTCAAAGATCGTTGTAGGGATTATTTTATTGGTATTAACGGTGGTGGTGCTGCCATTGGTGGCCGACTTCGTAAGTGGTTTCCTCGGGCTAGCGATCCTGCGGGCTGGTTTGGCGGCAGCGACAACTGCTTCACTTCTAGCCTTTTTCGAATTGATGTCCTGAAAATCATCATCGCTGCATGATCGTTTTCGGCCATGCCGAACAGCTCCGTCCTTACCTTTGATAACAACTTTAACCTGTCGAACGCAAAGCCACTGTACATCGACTTGTTTTCTCTTCCGTTCCAAGTCCATCTTCTTGAGTTTTTCCGCGAGTACCAGATTGCCGGTACTTTCGATTCCATTGATAAACCTTCTTGCAGCCAAATCCTGACGAGAGTACTGTGCTGTCAAATCGTGGAAAAGTGCATATCTTGTCGCATCCGTAGGGTGTGCCAGATTCTCTGGATCGCCGAGGCGGGTGATATGACGAAGTCTCGGGTCGTCATTGGGGATTTTCCACTTGCTTCCATCCTCATTAAGGCCATCGAGTGGTGCATCAACAAAGATCCAATCCCAGCGTGACTCTTGACACCACCTCCTGAAGACTGGGTCACTATTGGTGAGAGATATTTCTCTCAGTTCTGCAGGGGTATATGGAATAACGGATTTGTGATGGCTCAAACAAGGGACATCTTCTCCTTCCACGATTTCTCTAGTGTAAACCTTTCCAGCCCATGACATTCCCCTGCAAACTACACACTTTCCATCGACTTGCTGTAGACGACTCTCGGATGAAACCTTTACGCCTGACTTCTGACTTAGAACCTCCCAATCAGTGGGTTCGGGAAAGACAACATCTGGAACAGTCATCCTGAGTCTCTCTGCAAAACCATCGCTGCTATGCGCTTTGATAAGTGTCTGCCAGGCTTTGGGAGTTTTCTCGCGTCTTTCATAAAGATCCATAATGATTTCAGTTGGTAGTTCGAGATTAGTCAAAGCAGTTCTGAAAGCTCCACGTGACCATCCGAACGAGTGTAGATAATCAACCCAGGGCTGAAACTCGTGTCTTCGGAAATTCATTTTAAATTCGTCTTTCTTGCCCATTCCCCTCTTCTTATCCTTAGGTGTGTTGAAAACAAATGCGGGGGTGTTGGGAGCATTGTTTCTTCGAGAACTAGTGGGAGTAGTAGAATCATCTTCGAAACGAACTCTACGTTTTTGAGCGGGGGTTTTAGGACCCTTACGTCGGCTTCTCATTGCAGTAGGCGAAGAGAATTTAGGAGCCGGTGCTGAAGTACGGGAAACTCGGCGTGAATCACGAACAATTCTCCTATAGAATATTAATGACTAAGTTCAAAATCGGGGGCTGCTAAGGGAAGAGAACTTACGGTGTAGCTCCAACCATATGCGGTGGCATAGCAAGCATACTCTGAGTCCCATTCATATCCCCATCTGTATCGGTATCGGAACCATCACTCTCGGCAGTCTCACTATCGCTATCGAAAATGGCACTCTTGGCTGACTTCTTGCTGGTGGTAGCCCTCTTCTTACGAATCTTCCTCTCCATCGGAGTCAACCTATTCTGCCCTGCCTTTTTTGAAATGACGTATTTCCTCATCTTGATAGCACCATCATTGACTGCACCCAATACCCTTCCGGCATAGACAAATGTAGTACCAACGATATTAAAGAGACCAGAGGCAACGGAGAAGAGAGTCGCAATGGAGTGTAACGCCAAACGATCGGATCTATCGAGTTCCATCTGAAGCTGCAGTGTCTTTGCCTCCTCACGCTCAAACTTCTCTCTGGATTCCTCCCAGATGGGTTTGCGGGCAGTTCCGAGAAGCTGGTCACGGGAGATTTTGGGGGACGTGTCGAATGCTACCTGGGGTACGCTCTGTGTCTGAGGTACGATTGCCCAGGTGGGTTGAAAACCGTAGTCGACTTCATCCTGACCAAAGTTGTAGGGTTTTGATGATTTAGGTGTAGAGTAGAAGATTGATGAATTCATTTTCGGAGGTTGATGTGGAAAAAAAAGACGTAAAGACGGTAAAGAGTTGGGGTCAAAACTCGAACCGGGAGAAGGAAAAGCAGCTGTAAAAAAGGACAAAAACTCTAGAAGAAATTAAAAAGCTGATGGAAAATGATGGAGGGTAGCAAACACGTAAGACTCTCTGAATCGACAAAAAAGAAGCCAATTGTTGAAATCAAAAGAGAATGTGGTGGTTGCGTATGGGGGGGGAAAGAGGGAAGGAGGGAGGTCGCGATTCGCGACTGGGTGTCGTTGGGTGCGGCACCTTGCACAAACCCCTGCACACTGCGCTCACCCAATTAGGCCCGCTCCCGGCCCCAATGCTGGGGTTCACAATCAACGGCGCGCTTTCTTGGCGCACGTGTGCTTCACTTTAAAAGTGGAGATTCTTGGAAGTTGGTATCTTATTTTTCTTTCTTGAGAGTCTCTCAGTTAGATTCTAGTATTTACTAGTAAAAGGCCCCTTGAATATCTGCAGTGTTGTAGGGCTGATCTACTCGTCACACGTCAGAGGTGTGTTGCCAGGGCAACGTGGGCTTTTTTCCACACCGCGGGTAGATCAGTCGCATTAAGCCTCTCAGAGCCTCAATCTATGGAGAAACTCACACTCTTCTATAGAAAATGGGAATAACGGGGGCAGTAGGTTTCTAGTGCTCCCTACACCTAGGATTTATTCACTGATTCTTCTGTGATTACATGTACTGATGCATTGAAGATAAGACAGTGCGAACACAGGCCACAGCCCTATTAGATTTCCCAAGAGATTGCTTGAAGGCCCGAGCTTTTGACTGTAAAAGCCATCTACATCTGGTTATTACATGTACGGTATTTATGCAACTAGAACACTCTCCTATGCGCCCTCCACGCTTCCAGGAACCGCAACATCCTTCCACATCCCCACATGCATAATGCCCTCCTCATCCCATTCCCCCATCCCCGCATCAACCACAAATCCACTCTTCGCCCACATACCCTGCACACTAACCTGCGCGTGCACCAAGCACCTCCCATCCCACTCACCCTCCACCACCTTCCCATCCCTTCCCCTCGGCCCCACAGCACCGGGATTCCCACTCGCAAACCCCAACGCCGCATCAACCAGTGCTCTCCCAATCCCACTCCCTCTCAACGTTTTCAACGCCGCTAGTCTACCAAGCTTTATAAACGTCCCGTTCCCCGGCACTGGATCCGTGTTGTCGTGGCCATGAGGCGAGTGAGGAGAAGGAACTAATCGAACCGTACCAACAGGTGACCCACCCGCATATGCAACCCAGTGAAGAGACCGTTCGTCATCTAGGTCGAGTTCATTGTCGGCGGGGATGAATTGTTCTATAATGAAAACTTCGGTGCGGACTACCATTGCGTCTTTGAAGAGCTGGGAGGAAGTTCCCCTTTCGGGACCTATCACGGTGAGCTTGGTGTTTTCTGTGGTAGACATTGTGGTATTCTTTTTTTTCGTGCGTTCTTAACGGAAACACGGTTTTCCCGGGGCCCTTTTAAGGGTTTGGGTTATGGAGTGTTATTTGAAGAGCCGCATTGGAACCCCGCATGACTCATGTTAGTGCCGGAGAGTGCCGGTTCCCCTGTAAACTGACGTCGGGCTACAGCAGGAGTGGAAGGTGAACATCGTTTGACCCCTGGATTTCTAATCAGTGGTGGCTGCTGGTGCGATAATGGTATTCATAGCCCCTCACTCGCGAGAATGTTTAATTCTTGCTAATAAATCATTACCATTACCTGGCAGAGAATTATAGTGTTAATCGTCTCTAGTCATTGTAGAATTAAACATATCTACAGATCATGCCCGCGCCGTATACAAGTGGTGTTATGTGCCTGGATTACAGTACGGATGTGTAGGAACAAGTTTCGGGTTCATGCGGTGCCGTTGAAAACTCCCGGTGTTATCTAGAGACAACCCATTACTTAGTTATCTAAAATAGCTATTACATACCATTAGTTACTTAATGTGGTATTAAACACTATCCCCCGTTGTATAATTAACACAGTGGGCCAGACTTATACATGTATACAAGATATAACCCTGTCATAAGTTCCTCCAGCTCATTTACTAGAAGGTCTATCAATATATATGGTTATCTACAACCCTGCTGCCGCTGGATACTCCCAAACCAGGACCCAGAAAATAAAACCACATCTAACACCCAGGATTATAATCAACAGAAAGATGCGGACTTTGTTCGACTAGGGATCTCCCAATATCGGGCAACCTATGCAATCCCCACGTGCCTAAATTTCTATTTCCACACCAACTAGAGTAATAATACTACTTTAGGGTAACCCCCGGGCTCACTACAATGGCAACCGCAGATCACAGCCCACGTGCTCAAGCAGCCTCATATAGACTACCAAATTTCAGCTTCCTCTTTCGATCGAAGTATCATGGGATAGAAACAATTTTTGAACAATGTCCGTGGATACTCAATTAAGTCCTGGCAGGATGAAAGGTCGGGTATCCCTTCCACACTGCGCTCTGGTCATATGCTTTTTAAGTTTTGAGATGAGGTTTAAAACACCTGTCCCGAATGGAGTCTATAAAACCCTTGAGTATTCCCCATGAATTCCGAGGACTCGCTACATAATTCTTATATCTACAATGGTTCTCATCAAACTCATACTCTGTAGTATCCTTGTCGCAGCAGCTCCATACGTGGATAAGCGCCAGACAACACTAGATACACCAATCCGACTGCTGACGTTGAACCTTCGCTATGACTCCCAACCGGACACTATCAGTGTTGCAGAAACAATTGCAGGTTTACCAGAGACGCTACCGGTGGATAGTGAAGTGGAGTATTATGCGAACCCAGCGGAGGTTCCATGGAGTACAAGAAGGATTGCAGTTGCGAATGATGTGATTTTTAATAAAGTTGATGTTCTAGGTAGTCTCCTCTCCCTCTTCACTATAAAGGGGATGAGATTTTATAGCTAATGTGGTAAACGTACATTTTCAGCGGTGCAAGAAGCTTTGAAAAGACAGGTGATAGATCTTGAAGAACTTCTTGGGATCTCATGGAGTCGTATTGGTGTTGGTCGTGATAATGGCGTAGAAGCCGGTGAATACTCTGCTATTTTTTACCGCAAGTTTGTTCTCGGAATTAAACCCCCTACACTAATTTTTTTCTCTGATGGGAAATCAGGTCTGCAGTTACCCTAATCGATTGGGATACATTCTGGCTTTCAAATACCCCTTCTATCCCGTCGAAGTATCCAGATGCCGGCTCCTACCGTGCTACAACTCTTGCGCATTTCCGTACAATAGCCTCAGATAAATCCTTTACACTTATGTGTACACATTGGGATAACGTTTCAGACGCCCAGCGCCGTCTTGCTGCATCCCTAATTCTTTATCGTGGCGCTTATGAAGCTGCCACTACAAACTCCCCAGTTTTCGTACTCGGCGACTTCAACTCGCCCTCTACTGGTACTGATGCAGGAGGTTTCCAGATAATCACAGGGCAGATCCAACCAGTCGATATTGAGGAGCAATTCAAAGAGAAGTATAAAGTCTCGAATGGGATGTTTGAATTTCAAGATGTATCAGGACTTACACCGCCTGAAAGGAGAAGTGGACATTATGCAACCTTCACAGGGTTTAATAATGCGGGCAACTCTGCGGACTTTTCAAGGATAGATTTTATTATGGGGGGTAGCAATGGCGGGTGGTGACTTTCTCCCTTCTATGTGTTATGTGAGGACGTTGGCGCTGATTTGGGGATTGGATAGGGCGAGTGAATCTTACCGTGTGGGTGAGACATTCTATGATAACGCGAACTTTATTAGTGATCATAGGCCTGTGTATTCTGATATCATTTTGTAATTAGTTAGATTCTTCTGTTATTGTAGCGATGAATTAAAAAGCTTAGCTTCATATGAGCATCTTTTGAGAATTCTCTATAAAGTCTAATAAGAGAGATAGAGTAGATTCACAGCCTAGCTAATAAGAAGTATCTCATAAATAGGGTCCCATACATTACATATATCTAGCTAGACATAGGACATACCTTAGACCCTAAGCCAAGGCTTTCTCTAATATTATTATCTAATAGGTTACGCCCGGCTATGTTGCTACATGTAACTCCTGTACTTTCTCAATCTCCACCGAGTGATATACTATGCCGCTGCTAGCAGGGATTATGTCCAGACGATACAGACAAGAGCATGTAGCATCTATCAGTCGAGCAGGCACACACAGCTAGAACCAAGGGTTTCCCTAGATCTTTGTTTGGCTCTTTATCCAGCCTTAGCTATATCTAAGTCCGGTGGCTCCATAATAACCCACCTCCTAATGCCCAGGCCCCTTCCTCACTGAAGCAGCGGTAAAATCTACTGACACCTCAAACCCAAAATTCTTTCGTGTGGTCAACCTCAAACCAACAAGTAGCTTTGAAATTTTTTAAAGTAGCAGCAAAATCACGTGAACACATGCTCTGGTGGCCAAGTTGGTAAGGCGCAGCACTAGTAATGCTGAGATCCTCGGTTCAACTCCGAGTCAGAGCAATTCGTGGTCTTTGGTACTCTACTTGGAGAGAATTTTTTTGTTTTTCACGTGGAGAAAGCACCTTGAACCGTTTTGAATTATACTATGAATGTGATACAAAATAAATCATTTCCCCCAATACAAACATGCACAGTGTGTCTCAAAACGATAAACCACATAACTAAAAGTAATTCTTGATATAACTCTATTTATTAGCATAAAAACTCCTCAAACAGCTCGTCAAAGCCCGTACCCCAGTCTGCATTCTCCTTATCATTCTCCTTCACTCCAAGGTCATTGTCGGCCTCGCTATCAAAATCGGTATACTTGACCTTTTTGCGTAGTCTCGGACTCCTCCTCGTCGGGGTTGCCGGCTGGGAGCTCTTCGACCCAAGAGGCGCCGTAAAGAAGCTATTATTGACACTCGGCGTATCAAGTAGACTCCAATTCCCCAGAGACGGAGAAAACACCGACACCGGAGACAGTGCCTTCCTCTTAGACGTAGAGTAAACCGAAATATTACTGGGGGGCTTATGCCCCTTCTGCGGAGGCGAGCGAAGCACCGTCTTACGCAAGTTCGTATCCGGCGACGAACGAGGCGTAGCTCTACGACCACGTTTTGATGGACGTCCTCTCTTAGACTCGCCGAATGGGTCTTTGCGCTTCGAGAATCGTAGAGCAGTAGCTCCAGTCGGTCCCATACCTAACTTTCCAGACGTCGCATTTCGCGGCGCGATAAGCTCGTTGCAGCGCCCTTCCTCTTCGAGTCTGTTCATCTCTGCGACTGACTTGCCGACTGCGCGGCGACCACCCCATAGTGCATGGCTTTGGCTGTGTGCGTCGATATCCTCCTGGGTGACTCCAGGTGGTGCTCGACGGATGCACTTCAAGCGAGATTTCTTGCAGTTTGCGAGCCATACTTTCGCGGTCAGTGATTCACGGCCGTGGATTTGGGCCTGTGATGGCGAAGAAGATCTCAGCCAGTCGTTGAATGCGGTGAGCTCTTTGGGGCTAAACGCCATCTTGTTGTTGTTCTTGGTCCCGTTTCGGCATACTGGTTCTTTAGTGAAGTCTTCTCGGGTGTCTGGGATAAGTATGCCCATGTGCATCAGTGGTGCAACGTTTGTTAGTGATTCGAAACACTGTAGGTGGATGAAGCCGGATGAGAAGTAGGGGTCGTTATCTTGAACGTCGTTCTCCTGGAACCGGCCGGTGACCTCGTCGATTGCGACACGGAGGTCACCAACTTTCAAGACGGTACCGAGGGCGCAGTTTGCGTTTCGGCAGTTTGCGTACTTCTGTTTGCCTTTGTTGGATCTGGAGGGAGCGAAGCGGCCCTTGACTTCGTATGGGTGCTTTTCGATTCTGAGAACAAGCTTGGGCCCGAGTGGGTGGTTGCGGATGAAGCTGGTTAGGTTGGCAGGCGTAAATTGGATATCTTTGTGTAGGAAGCCTAGGTTGTTGTAGCTGATTCCTGAGGCGGGGAATTCGGGGGCGTACCAGGTGGGGAGAGGGGTGTAGGTGGTGTATTGGTATATGGAGCCGGATTTGTTGTGCTCGATAGCGTAGCTTCCGTCAATACGGATACGGGGTACTTCAACTGTGGATTGGAAGAAGTTGTCTGGGTTAGTGGGTGCTGACGGGTTCTCTATGTATTGTGTGCCAGGGTGGGCGGGTGTGAGCTGGTTGAATTCAGACAGCTGGTGAGCTATGTTTTTCTCGAAATCTGCTGTTGGGGGTGATAGATCTATGGGCTGGTAGATCTCGGTGTTTTTTCTAGAACTCTTGAGTCTTTTTGGTATGTAAAAGAGGTTTGAAGGTGTGACACCCGCAGAGGAGTCAAGCATATGTAATGCAGGATCAATCTGGGAATCATCAATAGTTGTGTACCCAGCCATAATATTATCAGTGTTGAGAGTGAAATCATCAAAATCAAAGTCCTGCATCTCTGTAGGATCATTCTCTAGGCCAAATATCTCTAGATCATTAAGAGCTCCAGGAAAGGTCTGCTCTTCAGAAGTTTTGTTTCCCCCAAAAAGACCTGTAGATTGCTCTGCATTAAGAATATCAGTCATGGAAAAATCTTGAACAGGTTGATCGGCATCTTGGTAATAAATGTCTTGGTTACTAATTTTTGAGTTGAAGGCGCTCAGGTCAAAAGAATCGATAAATGCCTGTGTTCCAGGGGTGACAGGACTCAAAGGGGGGATAATCTGGTCGATATCAAAGATGTCTTGTAGTTGATTGTCCATTTTATATTATTCTTTTGTTAATTACTGATGGTTCCTCAGCTATAAGATGTTATGTATGCTGAAAGGTAACCTAGTGATGGGATGAGTTACTTTTATATATTATCGTGCTTGAAAAGTATGAGAGAAAGATGCTAAGTACGTCTAGCGTACAGTTGAAAAGGAATGTTAACGAAAGAATGTCCACCAGGGAATGTTGAAACGAAATTAAAGAGTGTATCGTTTAAAAACGGGCTTGTGTACGAGTAGTAGAAAGGTTGTTTGTTCAAGATGGAAACTGGCCATCTTTATATGGGGTCTGTGCGGCTCCTAATAGGCATTTGGCTTTCAAGAGCTGCCGTTGTTCATTTTTGTTACAGAATAGTAGCTAGAGAAACCAAATTATAGAGAGATCTGGAAGGAGGTTGTTGGTTTAGACTAATAGCTGTGAAACAAAACAAAGGTTCCCACCGCTAACTCTCTGAGAATCTTTAGTAATCGGTTTGTACTATATTCTTGTGATAACTTCTGAGGGGTAGTCATTAGAAACAAAGGACCCGTAATTGAAGGCTTCATAAACGGAAGTTTCACCCAGCCACACCGTATTAATTGAGATAAAAATAGAAATAGCTGTTACATGTACTAAGCCACTTTATATACTACATGTAACTCTACGCAATGTGAGGCTTCAGGTCCTAGAACCTTAAAGCGCCATGTTTCTCTTTCGCAAGCGCATGCTACCCCGCACACATATCCTTCAAGATAACAGTGTAGTATCTGCCAATAGATCAGGTAGAGCCTGTAAATAACAATCTTCTCAATAAATTAAATGCAAAGTCAATTTATTAGTTAATTGGTACGAGAATAAATTAATGGTATTAGCTAAGACGAACTGAACAAATATCTTATTAGACTCCCTACTTAGGTGAAGTCGGGACCCGCGTTACCCTACGCAGATACCGTAGGCGAGTAGAGCCGCATGGAATAATCGTCAGGCGGGGCGCGGGAAGTCCCGTGGCGGGCATAATTCACCTCAGGACAAGAAGGAGATACTGTGTGATGGAGCCCTCAGTATAATACTATGAAGATTCTAAGTAGGCCTTCTATGGGCTTATTGCTTCCCTCCTCAATCCTCTCCACTCCTCTCCTTCGTCCATGCCTAGCTATTCCTTAACTTAAGCCACCTTTCTCGCTAATCTGCAGGTACTCATCTGCAACTCGACAACCAGTTCCGGCAATTATCCCAATCCAATCATTTATCCTTCACCAAATCAGCAATCCTACTCCACACCACTCCCTGCATCTACCAAAAAGTCATCTCAATGAGCTCTCCTATAAAGCGAGCCGTCCTCCGCCTCACCCCCATCCCCGAACCCTCTCCCAAGAAGTCACTAATCGTCAAACTTTGCCTACCAAACTCTAAGAGCTTTCTAGGAGGTCTCGACTCTCAAACTAAAAAGCAATCCTCCAATAATCTCGACTCTGACTACCTCCCTGGTCAACACGGAGATAAACCCTCTACTCACGTAATCAAAGAGCACCCTAAATCCCTTCAGGAACTCGCTCAAAAAAACACCACTATCTTACAAGCCACCAGACCTCCACGAAACTCTACATCTCTATGCCGGCCTGTCCCCCCATCTTCAACTGCTTCTCCAGCCTCCCCCGTGTCGGCCGAAAGTGAGCCTGATGATTCATCCTACATTGCACTTGATGCGCTCCGCGCGGATGCGGCACGAGAAATAGTAACAATCTTCTACTTGTGGGGCCGTGATGAAATCAGGATGGAGCTAGACGAAGCGTTAGCTCTCCAGAGTGCAACCCCTGATGAAACGGAGTTATTGCAGAAGATAGCCTGGGTGAGGGAATGTCTGAGGGGTCGGTACAAGGTGTGGATCCAGGCCTCTGAGAATTACATTATCAAAGAATACCGCACCCGAAAGGCTTCAACCGATACTCATAGAGAGTTAGGGATGGAGTGTGAATACCCAGGCTGTAGGAGATTTTGGGAGAATGGAGAGCTGAGAGTGAGTTTCGAACCTCCTGGATGGACGGAGCCGGAGAAAGCTACAGAAAATATTGCAGGTAACGAAGAGGAGGACAGCAAAACTAAAGAAGGTGGAGATAGAGACGATGAGCCTATCATGCAACTACCAGATTACCAGAAACTAATGACCTCCAGAAACATATTCAAGCATGGTCACGGTGAATTCTACTGTATACGTTGTTTCGAGAAACTCCTCGATGCTCCAGAACCTACCCTCTCTCCCGCGTTATCTCAAAAGAAACGCAAGCGCTCCTTCCCAGCAGCAGAAAAATATCCTCGTCCAAGCCCTTTATGTAGGATCTATGCATCTGTGTTCGCAGAGACCCGTATACACGCCGAGGGGATGTTTTCGCTTGATGAGGCAACAGCGGAGTTGGTGAGGCGATGGAAAAATGGGTTATTTGAAGAGGGGATGAACGGAATGATAGAGAGATTTGGTGGTATTTTGGGGATGGATAATGAGCCGAGAGTAAAAAATGAGGAGGGAGACTGGGATCTGAATGTTGGTGAGGGGAGGGGGTTGGCAGAGTTGTTAGCTGGAGCAAAGGAGGCAAAGGAGGCGAGAGAGGGTATGGTATCATCGGTGAAGAGGAAGAAGCATTAAACTCTTTCTGGAATCATGAAGGTTATTTCCAAGATATGGAGTATACTGAAAGGGTTCTCCGCAGCATCGAAATAGGCGTTTAAATAGAGTTAATTCAGGACTATAAGTTTAGTATAGTCTATCGAGTGTCTAGGCTCATTGTTTAGAGTAGAGAATTATTTGTGGTTTTACCCTCATGTAGGTAGAAATTAATATCCTAGACCCTTAGCCGATGTGCGAATATTTCTATATCTATTTAAGCCCACATACTCTCTCCAATAGTACACCAGTTATGTTTATACATTGAGAATTGACATACATGGATCTGAGGACATGATATATCACTCGACTATAGCTAGACGAGTGATAGCCTGTGTACTTGGAGATCCCACAACCACGAAGACTAAATATATCCAGTCGCCCTAGTATGTCTTTAAATTTGCCTTATTTTTTGATCCCTTGAGATTACGGGGTTCGATGGTGGCACCTTCATTGCGAGACCAAATATGCATTACGCCTATAGTCCTCGTATTTAATTACCTTTTAAATAACCTTTCTTCGGAACCTATTAACTAGGGTTCCGGCTAGTTTAAGCCAAGCCTGAGTGTAGACGATCGGAATCAGAGAAGCTTTTAAGAAAGTGTGAACGAGATCCTGTGAAGGAAATTGTAGATCTCTTTTTTCAGTAAGTCAGACACCTGAGGGAGAAGTGTTTCTCCTTCTCTCTCCTCTAGCACGAGCAGTCCAGCTCCCCCTTCTATCTACGCCACTTTCTGACTAATTAGCAATAGCCACTGTAGGGTTATCCAACACTAGCCCAGTACCTAATCCAGGTCGTGAACACAATTAGCTGGAGCGGGTACATGAATGATTTTATTTTTGCACAATCTCCCCCCGAACCGAGGAAGGGTTAGGGTTAGTCTAATTCTGTCCCTGAATGGGTAACCATAACCGCGCGCAACGGGCCGCCCGCTAACAGTACAAAAAAAGCCAAGAAAGCACATTACCTCTAGAAAAGTTGGCTAAATTTAGTATGACGTCGGACAAGCGAGGGTTTCAAGATTGAGCCTCAGCCAAACAGCATCACTTATTCGAGGTTTCCAAGTTTTTTTGTCGGGAGTACGTACTATAGCGGATACAAGGGGGGCAAAGATCAAGAACAAAAGAAATAATATTGCCTATCACTGTGCACTGCCCTGACTGACGTTTGTCGATCATAAGATGGTGAATACCTTATATATATCTGATAATTCCCCTATTTTGGGGGGTCCTTCCCCATAGTATTCAAAATATCTAAGCAGCAGCAAAAGGGACGAAAGAAAGAATAATATTCTGCAAAAATGATTTCCCCTTTACTAGTTTTCTTACTCCCTGCGTTCGCACTGGGTCAACAATCAACAATGACCACAACCGACACTCGCACTCTAACCATCAACAATAAATGCCCCTACAAAGTCTGGCCTGGAATCCTCACATCAAACGGCACAGGGCCAGCAAGCTCCGGCTTCGAGCTCGCAGCGACTTCAAACCGCACAGTCACTGTAGGCTGGGACTGGGTAGGACGTATATGGGGCCGTACCAACTGCACATTCGACGCCAACAAGAACGGGTACTGCCTAACCGGGGACTGTGGGAACAAGCTCGAGTGCGATGTTGCGGGAGTGCCTCCGACAACATTGGCTGAGTTCACGATTAGTGGGAAGGGAGAGCAGACTTTCTTCGATGTTAGTCTTGTGGATGGTTATGATCTGGATATGGCGATAGTACCAGAGTTTGAAGGTGGAAAAGATAACAGTCCATCATGTAGGTTTTTACCTCCTTTTATAATGTGTAAGGGTATAAAGTACTAATAGAGAGGATTTTTAAAAAAAATAGGTGTTATGACTTCACCTGAAGACGACTGGTCTATAACGCACTGGTGTCCATTCGACCTCCTCGTCTTCCCACCCCCGAAACAACCGCGTGATAGTGTGGCATTCTGGTATCCTGACGATCACCTCTCGAGACCTCTCTTATCGCCTTGTCTCAGCGCTTGCGCCAAGTGGAATAAACCCCAGGACTGCTGTGCCGGGAAGTGGGATGACCCGAAGAAGTGTAAGCCGAGTTTGTATAGTAGGAAGGCGAAGAAGATTTGTCCGGATGCATATAGTTATGCGTATGATGATAAGTTGAGCACGTTTACGGTGCCCACGGGACAAGGGTTTGAGATTACGTTTTGTCCTGGCGGGGAGAGTACGAATATCATGGCGGCGAGGGGTGTTACTGGTGGTGCTACGGGGGTGAGGGTTGGGTGTGCCATGGGACTGGTTGTTGTTGTGGCTGCTGCTGTGGGATTCTTCTGAGATGGTTGTGTTAGGGATACTTGGGTGTATAAACTGGTGTATATGGGGTTTCTTTTCTATTTTTATGGGTTAATGCGTTTTACGGTTTGGTTCTGGTTTACATATTTTCTAGTGGGATGCGCTGGTGCGTGGTTTCTCTTTGCTTGGAGATAGATTTCCTACAAGTCATGTAGTTTCTTGAGCTCTTAGCTAGGGGTTTGTACTTTTGATACCTATTGCTATTAGACAATGGAAATAAATAGTCTAAATGTTTCTTTATTTTCCAAGACGAGTGATTAAATGTGGGGAGGGTAGCTATAGAACACAAGCCTAGCACCATCACCTTCGCGTCAACAAAGGAAAAACACACATCTACGAAAGTTCGACACATCAACTCTCAACCTCCGAAATATCCAGGCCTACTTAAAGCTAGATAATTGGAGCTATTGCGTAGACATTGACTCTCTACTAGTTCTGCTTCGAGGGCTGCATTCATCACAACGATGAGTGGTGAAGATTTCGACATGGACACGACGTTCTTCTCTAGAACTACCACCATTTATTTATATCATTTGGCATTACTACCTGACATTCAAAACCATTAAAAGAAATACTGAGATATCTCCCAACGAGGGCGAGCCCTAATGAGAATATAAGTCCTAAAGATACACTCAAATACAGAGCCGTTCATCGGTAGTTTAGCTTTCTTGGAACATTTATTCCTCCGGTTAGGCGTTATAGATACATGGTACGTATTCCTTACGACCCACTATATATCAAAGAGAGATAAGTGTAGAAATCTGACTCAGATCGATTATGGGTAGGCTGGAACTAGTGAGGTGATGAGGATAGTTATTAAAACAGCGGAAAGCCCTTATGGGACATTCCCCCGTTGTTAAAATTCTCGACTTCCCATTACGGAGATTTACCATTGAAAGTGTATTTGAATACATATATTTTTCTGTTGGTGCTCATAAGTTGGATTGTGAAGCGAGTCTCTGTAGTTTGCAACCCCTTTCCCCCCCGCCTTGTTGGCTATTGTGGTGTTACTAATGTGCTTTTTTATAGTATCTAAATACTCATACTTAACGTATTGGATGAATTCTCGCTCATTAGACACCTCTCGTGGACGAGAACCCTCCGTTCTTCCACTTTGGCCCATGCGTTAAGCCAGCGCACAAATCTCGAGACTTCTTGTCAGGAACAGGATACAGTCTGTCAAAAATTCTCTGCCACCTACCCGCATAGAAAGATATTACTCTTTCATCGTGGTCGCAGAACGTATCCTCGACATAGATAGTCGCTTATTGCTAGCTACCTATAGTCGACAATAATAGGGCATCACACCATGGAGTAAGAAATATAATATGAACTGAATGATCTAGGGAATTCTTTTATGGTATACCCTATTGCCAAATGACGCTTCATAAGCGAAACTTTTTCGTTCTTATCACTTGCTTTTTGTACAACTACAGATTGAATCAAAGATTTATAGTACAAGCGAATCATTTGCTACATAGCTCTTCAAATATTAGATTCGATTCCTTTAACCCTGGGCTATATATTTATTTCCGTTAAAAAAAAATTTCCCTTCTGTTTTCTAAGTTATACGATACTAGTCACTATAGATAATGAATATTTCGACCACCCTGAGTAAATCACGTCGTAATAACTTTTACACATATAATACAATCAGATCAGATCTCTAGTTCCTCATAAGTTACCCCTAGAGCCTGAGATTGTAGATATACGGGGTGTCAGTACTGATTTTATAGTTGACTATAAGATATTAGCCTAACAGAATCTTTTTTTGTATAACTGTATAGAGGAGGATTGGAGAGGGGGGTTTTACCAAGCCTACACGAGTGATACCGCATGAATTGAGCCGGCGCTAGTTTCCCGCTACCAAAAACACAACGGATGTCCCATGGTCCAACCTCTATATGCGTGGCTGTTTTTTCTTTCTTTCCCCCCTTGGCTATAACCTTCTTCATGGGCCTTCATTAAGCTCACTGTGGGCTAAAAGTGAGTATTTCTGGGGGGGAGGGATCTTTGAAGCAAATTTAGTATCAGGACTCTTATTCCTGCATCGGATGTCTGTTTGTTGTTGCTTATCCTCGGAGGACCTTTCTGTGTTGGTGTTAGCTAATAACGACAGAATGTGTGAATAGACACAGCAGGTAATGCAAGTTGGATGTTCTCTCCTTATGGTTGTCATCGGATTATTGGACATCTCTGCTTAAGATTACCTAAAGGGGAAGGACGCCGGAGGGAGGAAGTAGAGTTTCAAGAGAGAGGAGGGGGGAGGGGGAGAAAAAATGTTCTCCATTATTTGAAATTCCCATAGGTAAGTTCTGTTTTTTTTTTCTATGTATGTATCATTTTTTGAAACGCCCACAGGGGGAGAATATCTGTTTTTGTGTATTTGAAATTGTAAAGCAACAAACCCTGGTGGATGGGCGGTACTAAGACTTTCTGGCTACCAGGTCTTTGGTCTCGATCGATGTGCAGGGTGTAACAGGGGGAGCTAACGTTTCGTGATGCGTCGAAGAGACACCAATCGGTCTGTGCAAACTGGACTTGGGACATATGTCACGTGAGAGCTGGAGGGGAAAAGGGTGAGGGACGTACGCTTGTGATTGGTAAAAGATCATGGTTTTTCTGTTTCTTTTCATAAACGTCGATTATGAATTCTATTGTATTGCGGATAGAAATTTAGGAAGGAGCTATATAGAAGTCCCCTTCTTTCTGCAATGCTCTTTGTAAAGCTCAGCTGGAGAGAAGAAGGCAAAAGCACACTTCAAGCGCCCGTTGAAGCTACATAGGAAGGTGCATATGTACTGTACTGCAGTTGTTGCGCAACAACAACGCTCGAGATCTACAAAGTTTTCGGTGCGCGTCAGGAAAGATCTCCCAACAAAGATGGCACATGCGGTTGTAGTCTTACTTCACCAACTCCCCTCAGTCCCAGTTTCGGATTGGTTCTAGTGGAGGAAGGTTGGTAAAAGATCTAAAACGCCCAGCGCGGCTCAACCAAATGTCAAAGTCAACACCCTGCCAAGCGAGAGATATGCTTACTTTGTTAGCGGATCTATAAGGCTGATGTAGAGGGTCAATAGCAGGAAAAACATCTCCCCCGTTTAAAAGGGGAAACCGTGGGTGAGTGTGGCGTCGCTTGGGGAAGCTCATCGTGGGGCTCAAACGGTCGTGGAAGGTGCCAAGCCCGGACTTGGCGTTTTAGCTAGTTTGACTTGGCTTGCTTGTACCTACGAGTGCTACCCTGTGATACAACAACCCGCCGTGGGTGAGCTTGATATTCCATCTTGCTAAGGTCTATGCACAACTGCCTGGCGGTAGCTTCCGTAGGGGATGAGATCTTATATTCCTCAGTTAGATAAATACCATTCCCCCATCCCTAATTCGAACCTTCTTCTTTACACTCATCAGACTCTTCTTTCCCTTCAGTCCAGTCCTTTCGCTCGACGCGACTATTCTTTCTGTTTTCCGATCATTTTCATTCTACTATCGCAGTCAGGCACAGCGCTACTCATACCCCTTTATTACCTTACCGATATTTAAATATCTCCGTTCACTTTCTTTTGACCCGGGAGGTCTTTTTACTACACGCACACATATCATCTCACAATGCGTTTCTTTACCATTTCCGCCATTCTGGCGCTCAATTCAGCACTTGCCGTGCATGCCGGTAAGTCACAAACGAAATATTTCAATACTTTGTAAAAATACATACTAACTACTTTTTTAAAATAGCTCCCATGGCTTCTGGTCATATTTCAGGACTTTCCATTATGAAGCGCAGCAGCGCAGATTTTGCGGCTATCAACAACCGGATCGAACAGAAAAAGCAGGAAAAAGAAATCCGTAGAATGGATGAGGAGAAGCAGTTAAAGGTCATCTTGATCCAGATCCAGATTGAGCAGGATCAGATGAAGAAGGCGGATGAGCAGAGGAAGTATGATGAGATGAAGAAAAAGGCAGATGATGAAGAGAAGAGGCAGCAAGACGAGATTGATAGACTTGAGGAGGAGGCCAAGAGGCTTGAAGAAGAGGCGAAGAAGGCGGAGGAAGATCAGAAGAAGGCCGAAGAGCAGAAGAAGAAGGACGACGAAGAAGCCAAGAAGCTTGAAGAGGAGGCGAAGAAGGATGAAGAAGACAAGAAGAAAGAGGAAGAGCAGAAGAAGAAGGACGAAGAAGACAAGAAGAAAGAGGAAGAACAGAAGAGGAAGGATGAAGAGGCCAAGAAACTTGAAGAGGAGGCGAAGAAGGACGAAGAGGCCAAGAGGCTTGAAGAGGAGGCGAAGAAAGACGAGGAGGCCAAGAGACTTGAAGAGCAGAAGAAGAAGGATGAAGAGGCCAAGAGACTTGAAGAGGAGGCGAAGAAAGACGAGGAGGCCAAGAGACTTGAAGAGGAGGCGAAGAAGGACGAGGAGGCCAAGAGGCTTGAAGAGGAGGCGAAGAAGGACGAGGAGGCCAAGAGGCTTGAAGAGGAGGCGAAGAAGGACGAGGAGGCCAAGAGACTTGAAGAGCAGAAGAAGAAGGATGAAGAGGCCAAGAGACTTGAAGAGGAGGCGAAGAAGGATGAAGAAGACAAGAAGAGGAAGGAAGACGAAGATAAGAAGAAGGAAGAGGAGAAGAAAAGGAGAATCGAAGAAGAACTCAGGAAAGCCGCCGAACTCAGGAATAGAGACCAGAACAACAGGAACAAGGTATTTACTCCCAAAATCTCATCATAACCCATATACTGACCCATATCACCTAGAAATTCGTGGTCATTGTGGTCCAGGTTATCGTTGTCATTGATAAAAATGGTCGTTGGTCTTCTCCCCGCTATGAGACTGCGACTCAAGTAGATTACGAGAACCCCAGTGCCACCGAGACCCAGACCCAGTGGGGTATGTTCCTGGACTATATTCTGTGTAGTTGAAAGTAAGAAGTGATGCTAAGATATTCTTCTAGTTACCGACTCGGCTACTCAGTACATCACAGAAGAGCCCACCGAAACTGCTACAGAAGAAGCTGCCACTGAAACCGCTGCAGAAGAACTTGCCACTGAGACTGCTGTAGAAGAGGTTCCAACAGAGACTGCCGCAGTCGAGACCCCAGCCGAGACTGTTGCAGAAGAGCTCCCAACAGAGACTGCTGCTGCCGAGACTCCTTCCGAGACAACTGCCGAAGCTGCCGCCGAGACTCCTATGGCCCATGAAGTTCCTACCGAAACCGCTATTGCCGAAGAGACCCCCATCAGTACCGCAGTCGAGGTCCCTGCCGAGACTCCTGAAGTCGTAGCTGAGGTCCCGGCCGAGACTACCATGGCCCATGAAGTCCCAACCGAGACCGCTGTAGCCGAGGCCCCAGCCGAGACTACTCCTGCCATGGCTCACGAGACCCCAGCCGAGACTACCGCGGTCGTCGAAGAGGCACCTGTCGAGACCACTGCCGCGGGTGAGATGCCTGTAGCGACTACCATTGCTGAGGTCCCTACTGAAACCGCTGCCGCTGAAGACCCCATGGAGACTGTAGTAGAAGTTCCCACTGAGACTGGTGTTGCCGAAGCACCGACTGAAACCGCTGTCGCTGAAGACCCCATGGAGACCGAAGTAGCAGAAGTTCCTGCCGAGACTGCCGTTGCCGAAGAACCGGCTGAAACCACTGTAGTTGCTATGCCAGCTGAGACTGCTCGTCCTGCTTATGCTCCTAGGAGGAAGAATAGAGGCCGCAAGTCCCGCAAGGTTGTGAAGGGGAATAGATCCCGTCATGGTAAACATATGGCTTAATTAGTAGCTTTTTTCCCTTTAATATCTCTCTCTGTATTAGCAGGCGGTGGATTCATTATTCTTATTTCTTAATCTTATTTATTCTTTTGTTAGCATTAGTCGTCTGGAATGGTAGTTAACATGAATTTCTTACGAATTTGTCTCCCATCCTAGTGAATAATACCTCCAACTGCCAGAGTCCTATATCTAGAGCCCAATCACTAGAACAGCCAAGTGATATCCAACAATAGTGATCAATGATCAATAAAGCCCACCCGTTGCCATAGCAACACCCTCGGCCTTCCCCACATCTCAAGAACCTCGGTGGAATCACCAAGCTCCATATCTACCCCCAAAAGACCCACACAACCTCCAACTCCAACTCCCATCAACACTCGAAAATGTCACAAATTCAAGACTTCTCCACCCTCTTTACCCTCGCCGGCAAAACCGCCGTCATCACCGGAGGCTCTCGAGGCCTCGGTCTCCACGCCGCAACCGGCCTCCTTCTCGCCGGGTGCAGCACAATCATAATCACCTCCCGCAAGGCCGACGCTTGCGCCTCAGCCGTCAAGTCCCTCCTCGCACTCAAACCCACAGCTAAGGTTGTCGCCATCCCCGCGGACCTGAGTAAGCCGTTGGAAGTCGAGCGGTTCGTGAAGGAGGTGGCGGAGATTACGGGCGGGAAGATTGATATACTGATTGCGAATGCGGGAGCGTCTTGGGGTGCGCCGCTTGATACTCACTCGGACTCGGCGTTTGCGAAGGTGATGGATCTGAATGTGAGGAGTGTGTTTAATGTTATTAGGCTGGCGGCGCCGTTGCTTGAGAAGGCGGCGGCGGAGAGAGGGGGTGATGAGAGGAGTAGAGTAGTGACTGTGGGTAGTGTGGCGGGTATTTCGATTGGGGGTACAGGGGAGCATGGTACCTATGGGTATTCGGCTAGTAAGGCGGCGGTTTTGGTATGTACTCTTTATTGTGGTGTGTTTTTGAGGGGGCACAGAGCTGATGTTTTGGTGTAGCATTTGACCAAGAATTTGGCGGTCGAGCTTGGGCCGAGGAAGATCCTGGTGAATGCGATTGCTCCTGGGTATTTCCCGAGTAAGATGGCGAACGGGATAATCGAGCTGTCTGGTGGAGTTGAGGAGATGGGGAAGGCGAATCCCACGGGGAGGTTAGGGAAGCCTGAGGATATTGTTGGTGCGGTGGTGTATCTGTGTTCGAATGGTGCAAGTCATATCAATGGTGCTATTTTACCTATTGATGGAGGGAAACATCTGGCACATAGTAGACTTTGATTTGTTTGTATTGTATTATTAAATGTAAATTACACTTATGAGCTATGTAACTTATGGGAAGGGGATATACCAGTTATCCCTTTAGAATCTTTTCACACAAACTTTACTCTCCTTCATGTTGCAATCTTCCCCTCCCTAATCCTTCCTGCCTCCTCTATAACCACATCAATAACCTTCCTAACACCCTCCATCTCCTCTTCCACCATACCCCCACCACCCGCGCCTAAAAAGCTCATCGAGTTCCCCACATACACCGGGATGAGCAGACGCTTCGCCAAGATCTTTGCAATCCTTGTTGCTGTCTCGAGGGTCTGCTCACGGATATAGATTGGCGTAGACAAGGGTTGACCAGAAGGGTTTATTCTCTACTTTTGTTAGCATACGGAACAAATTCTCCAGGGTGGAGGAGTATACGTCAGGAAGAGCATAAACAAAGCTCCCAAGTGGTGCTTTCTGCGAAGATGACTCGGGTGTTCTAGATGTCAGAAAGAGAAGTAGCGAGTGTGTGGACAGTGTCATATGAATGTGTACAGTCGTGTTATGTGTACGTGGTAGGGGAAATGAGAGTTGTCGTGGGACTGCAGACGGTTGGAGGAGGTCGGGTGGTGATGCCATTGTTGGTTGTGTTGGATGTGTAGTGGGGCTGGGATGGGATAAGGTGGGTTGATGCAGGTTGCCCCGCGTTCCTGAGGTTCCTTCTTGGCGTTTGGGTGCGAGTGATGGGATGTGCAAATTTCGAATGAATGAATAAATACTGCAAACCTCGGGTTTAATAGTTAATGATTCCTCAGTGGTATATTTCTTACATAAAGGCTTCATGTGACCCTTAAATATTATTAAATGGTATCTATCGTCCTGGCAATTGCCTTCGTTCTCATATCCGTATTTATTGTTCTTAAATATGTCGGTAGCTAAGTGGCTCGCACACATTACGGCACCCTATCACTGAGGGATAAATGATTCTTTAAATGTAGGGAAAAAAGTCAATAACTTTATTACAGCCCTACTTAGTACCAAAACCAGTGTTTTATGTAATAAACCTAACTTCGGGGTAAATGATGAATCAGATAAGGTAGATAAGGCAGATCTCAACCCAGAACCCCTAAGATAGATACAACCAGAGTCTCTTACCGGTAAAATACCATCTCACAAAACCCAGACCCATCACACACAATCCAGCCTTCACCAAACCCTCTGCAAAGAAACAGCCCAAAATAAATACACATAACAGTAATAAAACACCCAATACCACCCTACACCCAAACCTACTTTGGAACATCCGCCATCCCATACCACCCAATAACCACCAACCCCAACACCGCACAGACAACACTAAACACCAATGCCACAATCCCTCTCGCCGTGAACCTAAAAAGAAAAAAGTCAGCAAAGCCCACCCAACCAGACCAATCTACATACCCAGACGGCAATGGTTCCGGAGACCTATTCTCTCCACTGAGGTCTAAATAATCGACCGTATTCCCCGCCGCATTACCTTCTGTCGGGAGTCCCTGATCTTTACACGACTTCAAGTGATCCAGGGGAATACTCTGACTCTGAAGCTGGAGCGGTGCTTCTACCATTGTTGCCGAGAGACCTGATACCATGTGCCATTCAAGATGACAATGGAATAGCCAGATCCGTTCATGGTGTCAGTAAAGCTAAAGAAGAAAGAGACGGAGGGGTGGCATATCTGGGTTATCTGCGCGGAATCGTAGTACTAGATGTCCGTTTGGTCGTACGAGGACTACGTCTCTTCTCATAGGGATGGTGGGCATGTCGTGTGTAGCAGAGGGATCCCAGATTCCGCCGTCGTCTTCGCTTCGGTAGACTAGTTGGAAGTTGTGGCCGTCTGGTATGGTATTGTGAGTTGAGTGTCTAGGAGTTTTAGATGGGGGGACTTACGGAGATGGAAGGGGTGTTTTCCAGGGTCGAGGTTGTTTAGTACTATCTCGATGATATCGTTGTGTCCTAGGACGTGGGAGTTGGTGTTGTACCCGTAGATTTTGGCGTCGGTGCTTAAGTTTCCGGCTGAGAGTACGGTGTACAGTGTTGGGACTTTGGGAGAGACGTAGGTTATCCCGGAGAAGAATGCGCTGGTTCAATGCTTATTAGGATATCATGATATCTCTAGGTGGGGGGAATTATTTACTAGTTTGCGCCATCTCCGAGGTTGTCCATTACAATATCCAAGGTGATAGAAGTCGCGGGTGCTTGGAATATTTCTTCTTGGTCTACAGGCTCGAGGAGAAAGTCGTCAAAAGGGTCGAACTCTGCAACTTCCTTTGCAGCCGGGTTCGCGTTCGAGTCGGAATAAACCAACCATCCAGTTACATTCGGATTGAGGCCATCAGGGACTTGGTCAAAGAGGTCCTGTAATTCAGGAGCTTTAGCAATTACTACCAAAGGGCAATAACCTAACGGATAATACCTCGTCCATACTCCCCATAAACGGGAAATTCGCAGACGTATCATTACCCATTGTAACCAACACCGAAACCCTCTGCGCCGCCGTCAAGTACAACATACTCGCCTCTGCGGGCTTTGTATAGACCCCATCCACCTCAACAACCCTCATACTATGCCCCTCAAACCAAACATACTGCGCCGCAAACGCACCTATATTTATCATGCGGAAAAGATAGGTTTTTCCCGCCTCGACCTTTATCTGAGTGTTCTGTGTATCGTTGATCAGCGCACATTGTGGGACTGGCTCTGCGCCGGTGGGATTTGCTACGGAGAGGAAGCGGCTAATGAGGGCTGGCATCTGCTCGTGGTACCAGTCGGAGAAAGTCAATACAACCTCCTCATTGTAGAGGTCTTTGTGCGGGTCTTCGGGGTCATGGACTATGAATGCTCCACGGAGGCCATCGGGGTATTGTCCTCTGAGATGGGAATGGTACCAGTATGTTCCTGGTTGATCAACCTATTTCGCCAAATCAATATCTTGAGATTCCCAAATAATAATTATTTTTATGTATTTTTCTTTTCTAGACAGAGGACTGACAACAAAATCATACACAATACTCTGACCCGGGGCCACAGGGCATTGTGTAGCACCGATAGGCCCATCCATAGCATTCGTCCCGTTCTGGAATAAGCCGTGCCAATGGAGACTTGTATGCTGGTCTCCCAACCCATTGTGCATATTAACAATCAATCTATCGCCCTTATCGACATTGATTGTCGGTATGGGCCATTTCCCGTTAATTCCTATAACCTTTCGCTCAAAGAGACCGTCTGGATTCGCCGTAGTCCATGTCACATTGAAGTCATAAGTAACGGTTTTAGCGAGAGTCGTTAATGGCAGTAATGCCAGAACAAGTAGCGAAACCATTGAAGTCGAGGGAAAAAAAGAGTCTCAATTTGCGGTAAAGAACCGCACGTAGGGGGAGTGAAGAGAAGGCAAGAGAACCTGAACAACTAGTAAAGCAAATAACTCTCAGAGCAGATATTGTAAATGATATCCACGTTGCACGGGACTCGGAGGGATAAAAAGATGCAGGACGGTATCAAATTTGTAATTCCTTTAGAGCATAGCCGACCATACTTCCCCTCCATCCCCCCTTAATTACTTGTAATACGAGTTCATACCCACACAAGAAGAAAGCAAAACCTGCCATCACAAAAGTGGAGATCTCTATTTTAGCTAGCTAATGAAGTTGCAGACATTTCAAATAGCAAAGCTCCCAGGACTCCGGGCACCCCGGCGGTGAGTGCATTATCTGATGGCCCGATGGTCGTTGGTCTATAGTTATCGCGGATCAAAGTTGGGCCATCAAAAGCAAAGTCGAGGGCGGAGGGAAAAAGAAGCCTTGCTAACCGACATCGCTTGCTGGGTCCAATCGAGGCATGCAGGGCATTATCTGGAACAATCAGCAGATAACTCTGGTGTTATCAGATGACCCCAGTGAAACATTTCCAGTCCCGAGAACCGAAGTTATGCGCGATTTTTCTATTGAATCTCTTAGCATATACCAAGAGTGCTTGTTTTTACTTGGCTTTGCTCGGCGTAACCCGGGTGTGTGTAGGGAATTTGCACCAGGGCTGATCAATCTCTGTAATATGGAACTTGGTGCCTTTGCGGGTTACACTCAAAAGTGATATACTCCAGTGACCCCGCAGGCTCTCGATCTGCTGATTTCGGTTGATAAGATGTTTGGATAATCGCGTGTAATCAGTTAATCAGACAATCCTTCGTTGATGCATGTTTTAGTACCCCCCTCCTGATTTCTCTTTTTTTGTGATACCGGTATACGGCATGATGTCTGTATGGTTCGATGATGTGGGGAATTTCCCGGTCACTGTCTCGGGTGTGTTTTTTCTTTCTTTTTTTCCTTCCCTCCCTCCTTAGCTAGTGAAAACTAATCAATTGTAATGGTGATAATGCCAAATATCCCCCATCCTTCCCTAGCAAGGGAATGAGAAGAGTGGGGGGAAGGATGTAAATAGATAGTGCTACCTGAGTAGTTTTCTTTCCACTTTATTTTTAAAAAGTGGTTTACTTCCAACTAGCCATCCTCGCCATTGCCAATCTTCATAGCTGTGTCTTGGGATTATTGAATATCGACAAAAATGCCTGACCTCTTTGCAGTCCCAGGTATGTAATTCTCTAGTTATTATTTCTTGAACTCTACTCCTTACATTACACCCTTTTCCACTTCAATTGACAAGATATCCTATTCTCTATACTCCTCTCCACCCTTCTCTAAAACTACATCTAACACCCTTCCAGTCTTCTTCGTAGTCTTTCGAGAAACAATCGAAGCAGCAATAATCATCTCTGTTCTCCTCTCATTCCTCAAACAAACGCTCAGTGGCCCCGAACACGATCCTAGAATCTATAAAAAGCTCGTCTGGCAGGTAAAAACAAACAAATACATACCTATCCACTCACCCACTTCTAATCACAAGCTCAAAGAGGAGTTAAAATACCTAATAACATGTAGGTATGGATCGGAGCCATAGCCGGCATCATCATCTGCATGGCCATCGGGGGCGGATTCTTAGGTGCTTTCTACACCATCGGCAAAGACATCTGGGGTCGCAGTGAAGACCTCTGGGAGGGAATTTTCTGCCTCATTGCCTCTATCATCATCACCGTACTCCCTCTCTCCTGAAAAAAAAAAAAACCAACCCTCAAAAATCAGACTAATACATCAATAGATAATGGGCGCAGCAATCCTCCGCCTCTCTAAGCTACAATCTAAATGGACCACAAAACTAACCGCCAGCCTGAACGCCCCCTCGACTAAAGGTCTGGGCGCACTAACGCGTAAATACGCTATGGGAATTCTCCCCTTCATCACCGTCCTACGCGAAGGACTAGAGGCCGTGGTGTTTGTCGGTGGGGTCTCGCTCTCACAGCCTGCTAGCGCGTTCCCAATACCCGTTATAACGGGACTGCTCGCTGGGGCGCTGGTGGGATGGATTATTTATAAGGGTGGGAACACGGTTAGGGTTCAGTTGTTCTTGGTCATTAGTACTATGGTGTTGTATTTGGTGGCTGCGGGGTTGTTTTCTAGAGCTGTGTGGGGGTTTGAGATGTGGAAGGTTGGTTTCTCTCATTTACTTGTCTTTTTTGTGTTTTTATACACCATTGGTGGACTTGAGAGACTGATATCTGTGTATGTGTAGTATGGAAGACTCGTGGGTGGGGATGTGGCAGAGACCGGGACGGGGCCTGGGTCGTATGATATTAGGAAGAGCGTGTGGCATGTGAATTGTTGTTCGCCGACGTTTAACAGCGGTGGTGGATGGGGCGTGTTCAATGCAAGTATGTATCCTCTTCCCTTTTGTCTCTCTTATGTTAGCTGATGAATTTCAAAGTCTTGGGCTGGCAGAACTCAGCCACTTACGGTTCTGTGCTCTCTTATAATATATATTGGATTACGGTGTCGCTTGGGTTCCTGATCATGTTGTTTAGAGAGAAGAAAGGGCGATATCCGTTTTGTAAGCCGGCTGTGGCAGTGCCACATGGTGATGCATCCGATGATGGGGTTTTAGAGGTGAACATTGAGTCGAAAGGGAATACTCTTATGGCTTAAGACTTTTGTATGGATGGAGATGGTTGATCATATGCTATCACTCGGTGTTATCAAGTACTGCTTCAAGTTCATAAATCATTTGTTTAAATAGCCACATCAAAAGAACTCCTCCCAAGCAAATCACTCACAGTCGAACGCCCCCCACAAAATCGAAACCAAATGAAGTTAAAATAGGTATACTAAAACCCCCATCATGCTAACTATACGCTCTAACAGAAAAGAGGGACTTCAAATCTAACAAACACCTGCCATGAAAAAGAACAAATATCACCTATTTAGAATATATCGTCAACCCCCTTCCATTCTCCACCTTCTCCTACCTGCTTCCTCATCCCCCAGTAATCACCCTTTGCCTTCCAATATTCCTCTCCAGTAATCTCACAAACGCTCTTCTCGAACCACCTCGGCTTCCACTCATCACCGCTCTGTTCTCTGTCTCTGCGCTTCGCTCGCTGCTTCTCCTCCAGCCTGTTCTTCTCCGTCGCAGCAAAGTCGTATTCACCCTCCTCCATCGCCCTCTGGTCTGGTCGGAGACGCGTATCTGTCGGGCAGAGCATGGGCTTAAGGGTTTCTGGGAGCGCATTAAGAGTTATACTAAAGGGCGTGAGGTTGAATGGTGCAGGTGGGCGAGGATGATTCTCCCACACCAAGAATGCGGGGTTAGAGCCTCCCCCGTGAGCAGGAGGGGGAGAAACAACGAGGTCTTGTCCTGGTGACATGCGTGCATAAATCTTATCGTTCCACCTCCCACCTACACTCCATACCTGGATCGCATCAGCGTTGAAAACGCGCCCCTTAACTTCATACGCAGTCGCTACACGCCAGCCTCTCGCCTTGAAGTCGAGCTGGCAGGTATCCCCAGTAGTCCAGTTCTTGATCTCCATAAGCCCGTAATTATCGACCGTTGGAGACCCCGTGATGATGCCAATAACGGACGTGGTGACTTTCTTCCATGTGTATAGTTCCTCGCCACCTTCTGGCGTTCGGAGCCGCAGGAACCATGTACCGAGCGGGTTGATATCGAAGCTCTTTCCGTAGAATTTGCTGCGGACAGCAGACTCACCCCAGTAGTCCCACTTCTCGGCCTCTGCCCATGCGGCACCAATTGGAGGGTGATGGGAGACTTGCTCAATAAAGAAGCGGTACTTCTTGTCGGGGCGTACGTATTCATAAGTTTCTCCAAGCAGCGGGTTGAACGGCTTTGCAACACGTTCGGTAGTGGAGGAGTACTCGGAGGCGGCAAATGCAGCAACATAGACCATTCTTTCTGTAGAATCAGAGCGATCTGCGGCGGCGTCGAGGAGGTCGGTGTATTCCATATCCTCTGCTACACGCTGAAGAAGTGATGTGGGCTCGTTGAAAGACACTGGAAGGGTCATCTTGGTCATGTCTTTCCCAATCATAGATTTTAGGATACCCTACCCACTGTCAGTGTATGTTCACTCATAGCATCTCACTCGGACACTTACCCAGAGCGAAATCTTTGGCCGATCGTCCGCATCCATGCTTAGCCTGACCCTCGGCGGATCCTCATAGCCCTTATAACTAGTCTTGATAGCTACTAGCTTCTTCTCTCTCAAGACCAGTGATTCCCCCTCTGCTTCGAAGTCCCCCTCAGGTCCCTCACCAAGCGCCATGTTCTTCTCGGAAAACCCAGGACTCTTCACACTCATTGGCATCTCCGATACAACCTCAACCTGACCACTATCGATCGCATCGAAAAATTCGTCGGTTTCATCGTCATCACTATCACTGTCACTCACATCTCCCGCTGTTGCAGTAACCGGGCTCCTTATCGCACTACCATCCTTACTGAGCTCTACACCCCTTAATTGCTCATCGAGAAGACTTGAAGAACCACCCTCGAACTCAGGGCTCATTGGTGCACTTTCGCCCTTACGAAGAACCTCCTTCAGTGCACGTTTTGCTTTCTTTCTCTTTTCACGCTCACCAGCAGCCTTGCCTTCGAGGGTCTCCTGCTCGTGTGCTAGAATAGCCATGTTTTCTTCCCATATCTTACGAAGACTGATTTCCTTCTCGATACGGTACCGCCAGTAGGAATCACGCTCTTTACTCATCATGAGAAGATCTCCCACTAGGGTCTTCAGACTCCCAACGGCGGATTCATAACTCTGCAGCGCTCCAGTAACCATAGGGTCGTTGAGTGTCAAATCAGGATTCTTTGCATGTTCGAATTGCACAGCAAGTACAACCTGGCTAAGAAGATCCAGCTGTAACCTCGCTGAATTCGCCAACAGCGATAATGCATCACTACTCGGCGGTTCCTGAGGCCCTTGGGAGCTTGAATCGTCATCTTCCACATCCGCCCCCTGTTCCTCATCCCCTGAGCCATTATTGTGGCTTAAGTGGTTATTTCTCGGCGGACCGCCAACACTGGGCTCGTAGAAATCACTTTCCTCGCCTTCAGCAGCAACGAAGCTGCTTCCGGCGCGGAAGCTTGATTGCCTCTTCTCGCCCGAGGACCCACCAACACTACCACGGCGACTCATTTCGGATGCTGCATCGTTTCCACTGTCTTCGTGACGTTGCTGCTCACGTATGCGTCCCATTCGCTCAGCTTCACCAACCTTGCGGCGCTCCTCCTCTCGAGCTTCGTCTTTCGACCATTGGATAGCATTATTGAGGGTCCAGTACCAGCGCTTAGCTTCAACCATGTGGTTTGCTTTAAGGTGATATTTAACGGAGCCTTTGCCGTGGATTTCAAAGTTCTGCTTATCCTGTGCGTCCATGTGAAGCTTTGCAATCCTCATATTGATAGCGCCGCGGCATGCAGATCCAATATCATCTAAAAAAAGTTAGTCAATGAGGGAAAACAGTCGTGGATCTAAATACCTTGGTGCTTGTAATAACTCAATACACCATCCTCAAGCACAAACCACCTGAGCTTATAGCCACTCCCATAATTCGTCCACTTTTTCAAGTACCCCTTCATCTCCCTGCCCTCCTTACCAGCGATGCCAGTCGCAAACGTATCCCCAGCAGTAGCCATCCCAGTCGCTGCGACCTCCGCCGCGCTTCCAAGGACAGCCCTCTCCTCGATCCCTCGCGCTGCGGCTTTCGCAGCGGGACTCTTCTTAAGCATATTCTTTGTTTTTTCATCTTTTGTCACGTCCTGCGGGAGCTTCCCCTTCTTGTCTCTCCTGAACGGATCCGCGCCGTGTAGGAGGAGTATCTCGATCAATCTTGTATCGTGCTTTCTTGCAGCATCGTGTAGCAGTGTTGAACCGCCGTTGGTAGGCGGCTCAAGGGTGTTGAGGTCCAGTAGCCCCTTCACCCGAGGAACCTCCAGCAATCTTTCGATCCGATCGTAAGCCTGCTCTGCAACAAGCCGGTTCAACTTCTCGATCGTCTCTTCCAAAAACAAACTTCTTGCTAGCTGCAACATTTGGAATATCACCGGGGTCCTCGAGACCTCTAACGGCGTGCGATTATTATAGTTATGAATACTATCATTAATATCAGCCTGCTTCAACAGCAGCGACACCACTTCTGCCCTCCCTAGATGCGCGGCCATATGCAGCGGCGTATTCCCTGTTGTAGCATCGCGATGGTTAATATCAAGATACGGCAGTCCAGAGGGAGTGTTCGGGTTCGTCGTTGTGGTCGAGAGAATATATTCCATTACCGCAACCTCGGCGCACTGCACCGCTAGATGTAATATCGAACTTCGAATTGTATCATCCCCCGAAGCCTCTCTTATCGTCCGGGAAATCGCCATCGTGTCCCCATTCCGCAGCGCTTCGTAGAGCCTGAACGTACGAACTGTCTCCTCGACAGTCTTAGCACTCCCGACGAGCACCCCCGAGCCACCAATGAGGGAGGCTGCAGAGGTATTTGCCGTTGATGAGGGAGCGGGTTCTTGCTCTGCAATTGGCCGCGATGAGGAGCGGACTGAGGATCCTCGTGTTGGTGCTGGGGGACTTGGGTTGACGGGGGCTAGGTATTGTGTAGAGGTGCTGGGGGTGACGGCAGCTGACGAGTTCCTGGAGTGGGATTTGGGGGAGCTGGAGGAGGATGAGTGGAGGAGCGAGGAGACCATTGCTGAACGGGTCCGACGGTGTCTAGAGGGGAATTTCATGTGGTAAGCTAAACCTGAAAGCTTGATAGATGAACAAAGAAAGAAAGAAACGAACGAAAACCGAGGGGAAGAGAAGAGAAGGAAAAGAAGAAAAAGGGACTGTGAGAGAAGTTATGAATAGAGACTCACCCCCCATCACTTCGACTACTGCTCCCCTCGGTCATTGCGGGCGTAGGGCGGGATAGAAACGATGACTAAGTTGTGCCTGCGGCGTCTCCGGTAGGATATAAGAGAATGTTTAGAGCGTTAAAGCACGGTGAAGCGGGGATGAAGCCAGAGAGATGCGGGGATATGGCGAGTATTTCAGTTATAGATCTTTTCTAATGGTGGGATTCACGTGTGTGTTGGTCAGATGGACACCGGGGGTGAGAAATGACGGAGGTGGAGGGGCACAGAGTGCAGTTTAAGAACCGGTGACGGGCTGACAGCAGCCAATAGAAGGGACTATTTGCTACCCCAAGATGAAATCTCTCCAAGAAAGAGCCCCTTCTCCTTTACCCACAATAGACTGTTTAAAGTGGTGAAGCTGAGGGTTGGAGATGTTATTAGAATCTATGAGGGAGGGCGGGGGTTGAAGACAAGAGTAGCTTGGCAGAAGATCCTTGCTTGTTGGGGAAGAGATTGGGGGACTGCAAGGAGAATACCACACCCACTCTGTCTATAAGATACTGCTCGTGAGAATAATCTATAAGAGCTATATGGTATATGCTCCTCGGGCTCGGGATTGATATGGCATCTGATACCCGCCCTATGGGAGAATGGCGGGTTCCGATGCCCCCGATAACGAGTTTATTTACACATACAAACATCACATTTATACATAGCATCTGCATATAACACCTATCTCAACAGACAATGCAGTGCTGCAATATACCCCCCCCTCGGAACCCTTTTAACGGCCTCAGCGCCTATCCACTTTCCCGTGAGAACCGTCCAAGATTCCGCCCAGCACTTCTGAGACGACGACGCGTAATCAGCGTCTATTCGCAGTGTACGTACTAATCAACCAGCGTGGCGATCCTGTTACAGAATTCTTCTCACGTACACGTATAGTAGCTGTTCCCGATTATTAAATCCTATATCCTGGGTTAGGGTTGTCGCGAGTTAAATTTAGCGAGTGATACTGGGCTGCCAACAACACATCGGATCGCCACCCCCTGCACACCTGGAATCATAGAACATCACTCGTCTCTCTTATCATTGAACACCAAAACCATGTATACTGAAAGAAAAGAGATATTATATACAGCTTAAATGAAATCTCTCAAGAACATCCCACTTAGTAGTACTTGGCGGTAACACTCCCATATGTCTTGCCTTCAAACTCGAACTCGAATGTCAAAGTTGCGCTCTCCACCGTCATAATCAAGTTGTAGTTAACATCGTAGTATTCAAACCCATTTGGACTGGTCTTCCTGGGAAAGATGTCTCTTGATAACGATGCCGGGAGTGTTGTCGTGAGTTTACACACGAGGTATGTATCTATCAAGATATTAGAATCAAAGAAAATCCCCATGTTTATGCTATCAAAAGGAAGGAATTATTCATACCTGCAGTATTCGTTCTTGTTGGAGAAACCTCCAACTCACTCGCAATGAGGTTATCGTGAAACACCATATCCTCCTCCCACTCGACCTTCCAATTGTTGTAGAACGGGAAGCTGATCGGCTTATCCTCGCTCACCTCATCCCCCTTGTGAATATACCAGAACGCGCAGTCCTTCACCTGGGCACCTCCGTGGAACTGGCTGTAGTAGCGCTCACTCTCCAGATGCTTCTCTGGATCATAGTTCTCAGCGCAGTCTACCCCGTAGTGTCTCCTCGCATGTCGACTCCTCACAATGCCCCCCTCCAACCCTCTCAGCACCGCACCCCTCACAACGGCGCTCCACGCATTCGTGGGCTGTAGAATTGTAATATCCGCCTCAGGGTTCCTCTTGCTCTTGAGGTCCTTAAGTAACCTCTGCCTTAAATACTCACTAGCACCAAACCCGCCCACCAAAAGGATTGCAGAGACATCAAAGCCCTCGTCGCCCTCCTCTACACAGTCCATCTGCTTCTGCACTAGGGAAACAATCTCCTCAATAACACTGTCAAAGATCTCCTTCATCTCTTCTCGAGTAAGGACAAAGAATCCGTCCTCAACACCCGCCTCCTCGTTATCTGCAACACCGGGGATGGGGCAAGAATAGATATCTTCGTCTTCATCGTCGCTGAAGGTACGTTTCAGGAACTCGTCGAAATGCTTCAACATGACGATTCGCCCCTTGGGCTTCATGGCGTTAAATACGTCGTCGCCAACACGCTTCCGCACAAAGTTTTCAAAGTTTGCGTTGATGTATGTTGAACCACACATACCACCGGTACCAACCGCGCACTCCTTCACCTCAAGCGTAGGACGGAGCGCAGTAATTTGGTACGAAATCAAGTCCTATAACCATCAGTAATCTACTTATGGGGGAGAGGGGGGGGAAACATACAACAGTACCACCACCACAATCTACAACAATAAACGTATCATCCACCTTCAAATTATTCGGCTGAATATCCCTCAACGAGCAAACCGCGGCAGCATCCGGTTCCGAAATCAACTTGATAGTAGATCCAGTACCCAATCCCGCGGCCTCAGCAGCCTCCAATGTAAGCGCCTTCGCGGCATCGCTCCACACCGCCGGCACAGTCAGTATCCAATCCACAGGTGTCGCCTCCAAGAACTCCTTGCCAAAGTTCCTCTCCAACGTATCAATCGTATGCTTCTTCAGCGCACCGAGGTAGTCCGCAACAACATCAACTGGTTGCTTGCCCTCCGGTATGAGGTGCTTAGTACGGCTCATGGGGGAGGTGGTCGAGTTACTGTCGTATTTAGAAGGGTCTAGGAGAAGCTTGATCCACACAAGCTTCTCTGCTTCTAGTGGTAGCTCGAACCCCCATTTGAAGCTCCCCGTGGAGGTGTATGCAATTTCGGTGGGTACCTTTTCGGAGTTGCGGTTGCCGCCGGCGGGCCAGCGTTGGATTACGTTGATTTCGTCGGGGGTGGCGGTATGTGCCTGGGTTGAATGTTAGTTTGCGCGTAGATTCTCAGAGAGAGAGAGATGGCATACCCATGCTACTCCAGAGTAGGTGGTTCCGAAGTCGATACCGACTTTTAAAGAGTGGAGAGTTGTCATATTGAAGTTAACTGTAGATACACTTTGTAACTAAAGTGATTCCGTTATTGCGGTTGTGAGAGAGAGCTTTAGGAAGGTTGAAGTAGAATTATCAAAAGGATGTGTTCTCTTTTGTCTGTCTGGAAAGAATAATGGGACAAGAAAAGAAGATCCTAAACTCCTTAAGTGCAGTCTTGATCCCCAATCTCACACCCTTCTTCTAACCCCACTATAGCGGCTGAATATTACCCCCCCTCAAAATATAATAACCTTACGTCTCGGTTGATACCCGGCAACACTGTAGCCTTGTGAAATGTAAAGGCAGATAGGCAGCCATACCATATCGTACCACAGCATAAAACATAACCCTGACTCGGAAATTGAGTCATACACACACTCGTAGAGATATTAGTTTGTTTTATGCGTTAGGTAAAAGAAAAGAAAGGAAAAGAGATCTGCAGTGTCTTTCTTTTTGTATAGATTACAAGGCTGATATTTTGGAGGTTATTTGTTGTTGCCTTGTTGAGGCTGTACTGTTTCAGCTGGGTTAGGGTTACACGGGTGGTTGGGGGTTGGAGGGTTGGATTTACCCCGGGATATTCGCCGTAGATAGTTTTTAAAATCGAGCTGCAGATCATTTTATGACTCATGAGGCTCTGCGAGGGGTTGGGTTTGGTTGGGGAGTTTTCTTATCTGTAGTTTT
The DNA here is from genome assembly GCA_033030425.1 of Verpa conica. Taxonomy (NCBI): domain Eukaryota; kingdom Fungi; phylum Ascomycota; class Pezizomycetes; order Pezizales; family Morchellaceae; genus Verpa; species Verpa conica. The sequence goes on along the minus strand of JAUFSD010000002.1, from coordinate 847,320 downwards.
GTATGTGTATTTCTGCTGTAGGTTTGTTTGGACGTTATAGAAGCACAAGTTGACGTTTCCCGCCCCCCCAGTCGGCTGAGCCTCCATCGTACCGGGTTTTTACCAAGTAGAACAACAATCCGTTGATCTGTAGCCTAATATAAATAATAATCTAAATCTGCAACGGAATAATAAAAAAAAGCGAGATGTATTGTAGTACATACATGTACCCCGCTTTCTCAGACTCATCAATAAGTACATGTCGCCTCTAATCGCCTACCGGGATTGTTTCACTCCTGCATAGTACATATTTACCTATCTATCCGCATAGGTATCTGCCCTGTCTCGTGCCCAGACTTCTTGTGATTGGTTGATAATTACGCTGCGCTTTGTTGCACAGCGGGAGGCACGATCCTTGGCGCCACGTGATCTAGGCTGGGCACGAGACAGGTATCTGCCTACCTACTGCCTATACGTACCTATGTTTGTGACTCACAAAGAACTGCAGCCTAGTTTTTTTCTTTCTTTCTTCTATTAAGACTTATTCCGCATAGCCCCAGTTCTTTTTCAGCTCCAGTAGGAGTAGAGGCTTTATAGCCGCTGTAACCCTTCCCCTCCAAAGAAGGAAATATAATATAATATTGATGCTGCGGCAGATATCACAAGCAAACAAAGCGATACGATTCCAGCGTGAGTGAAAGCAAAGAAAACTAGTGTGACGTGTAAATAGAGACTATAATCTATTCGACCTTTTTTTTCCCCCGTTACTTTTCCTCTTCTCTATTACCAGGAGGTAAAAGCTTCATTATCATGACTTCGGCGTTTAAAGGTATGTACGGGTGGACTTCAAAGACTCTTGCGTTTGAGGGTGAGGATAAGTCGCGTAAACATGGTGAGTTCGATCCTGAGCTTTAGATGGTGATTAGAAGACTGACATTTTTTTGGAGCTGTCGAAGAGGAGAATAAGAAGCTATCTGATGAGGATTTAGCATTGATTGAAGAAGTGTGTATTATTCCTAGCTTCAAGAATATGTGTTGAGCTTTGCTAATTAGTTAACCGTTGAACAGATCTCAAAGCTTCAAGTCTCAGGTAGTGATGGCAGCGAGGCAATACAATCGCTGCAGAAGCGACTACTCGCTACACACAACAAGAACGAGAAACTGTCGCAGGAAAAGGAAGAACTACAGAAGCAAAACACACAGCTGAAAATCCAGTTCCAGACCCTAGAAAGAAGATTGAAGAAGACCAACGAGGACCACAAACAAGTCGTTATAGAAATCCACGCCGAATATGAAAAGAACTGGCTACCCTACATCCGCAACCTCGAGAGAGACTTGCAGCAACTAAGAGTCAGGAATAATACCCTTGTAAGGGAGAACCAAGCCGGTTTCAACCAGGTTATGAAACTACGAACAGAGCACGCAGAGATGAAGCGGTCCTCCAACATCGCAGAGCAGTCGGTGAAAAAGTACGAGCAGCAGGTCAATAAGCTCACTGAGACAATTTCACGAGCTAGTCAGCGGGAAGACGCACGTCCGGGGACTACTAGAGACGACGACTACTTTGCGACAGAGTTCTCTGAGCTGGCGAATGCGATCCAGCAGTGGGTTTTCCGACATTTCCGTGGCGGGCCTGAAGACCGACTTCAGAACCTTGACCCACTTCTAAAAACATCATTCGATGAAGCCGTTCACCCAGATGAACCTGTCAAGAAATCCAGAGCTCAGCTTGACGCGATCTCTGCGATGGTTGCGCACCAACTCACTACAAATGTCTTTCCGCAATTCCGCTTTCTAGGGATAGGTGATTTGCATGATCCATTCTTGACCCTCTACAACTCCATCGAGGGTACCGGTAAGTAATCAAAAAAACTCTAAACGTCCCAAATATTACACTACTAATAATTTCCAGACCTCCAACGCCAAATGTGGCGCTCCAAGACCATGGACATGGTATTCAAGCATCAGGACGTCATGAAAGCCTTCGACGAGACTGTAAAAACACTCTCAGACTCCCTCGAGGAGCTATTCGGCGGGCTAGCAGTAAAGAGCTCCAAAGCCGATCTACGGAACAAAGCGTTATATAGCTTAGTCGAGAAAACGGCCAAGCTTGCCATAGAGGTTGCGCAGCAGCAAGCCGTGTTTGATCTATACCCTATATCACCAGGAGAGGACTTTGAGTCCATCATAATGGAGGACTCTGTTGCAGATGCAGAGGAGGAGGACCAAGAGGAGAATGGTGCGGTTGTTCGGATACAGCTTTTCCCTGCTGTCTTGAGGACGGACTTTGATCGTGCTGGGAAGTTGAAGAATGAGAACTGTGCAGTTGTACTTAAGGCGAAGGTTGTGGCGAAGGTTGAGTGAGAGGTGGGTTAATGTGTATGGTAAATATAGGTTCCGGGGTGTTATATTTTAAGTCCACACAGTACTCTAACATTGTCCAGTAAGATTGAGCACCAATCCCGTCACGAAGCTAGTAAGAATTGTACAGACAGAGGATGGACTTTATTGGGGAACTGGGACATCTCTATAGGTAAATCTCGTAAGCGACCACTCGTACACGTACAGAAAGTGTCGAAGTAGAAATAGGCAGTGGGTAGAGGTTATTGCTTGATTGACTTTCTAGATGGTCTAAGGTAGTAGAAACGATAACCCTGTAATATACCAGCCTTAATCGGGGATTATATCAATACTTTGACTTCTACGAGCTTCTGAAGCATCTCGAATACCAGGTACCTGACAAATTCGTTATCTCCACCCAGGGGTTGCCGGAATACACATAGTATTGAGGCTCGGCCCAATTTCCTTAACCTTAGTGGGCTAGCTCAAGATTATTAATGTTAAAGGGTGGTACTTGCGCACTATACATGTGTACAAGCTTGAATTTCCTCTTGGCTAAAATATCCTACAACTACATGTAGGAAAGATTCTCTCTACAAGTCAGACCTTATTGGCTGCGTTTAAGCAACTAGTGCAGGTACATGTAGGTATTGGAAGGTACCGCTCATCTCGGCTTGGCACCCTGTAAAATATAGATATTGCACCTTGATCTTTGGGTAGGTGAGGGTGTGACGGGGAACGTTTCTGGCCACTTTTAGGCACGCTCTTCCAAGTATCTCAAACACTGCCTTATTGCTAGCCAATTACTCGTAAATTCACATCAGGAAGATCTGCACATAGAAATAACCGTTTTCCACAGACAGCTGTGGCCGCTTTCGGCTGCGGGCGGTGATTCCAGCTGGAGGGGGCGTAGCAACGCTTAGGGAAAGTCTGATTACCTTGTTCTAATATGGCTTGAATTATTGAAAATTTACCAATCAGTACCCTGAGATACTGAACTGCTATGTACCTCGTCATACACCAATATCTTATTGACTTGAGAAAAGCGCCTGGATTCAGCCTAAAAGTGTAGGCGTACATGAAATTTAGGTGGGCAATGAGCCTCCTAGGAAAAATCTAATCACTACCACCACTCATCCAGCGATGACTTCTTACCTCACGTCATCGCTACTTATTAGATCACGGGTCAGATCTAGATATGATTAGATGTTTCTATTGCTTTTTCGTTGTTTTAGAGTCTCTTAGATAGCTGTTCTTTTCGCTCGTGTAGACAGTTTTTAGACATCAATCAGCTAGATAGAGAACCAGCCTGTCTACAGACTTCACAATACTCGCTCTAGAGAACGCGCTAAAAGCCCTAGGTATGTATTGTTGGTTTGCTAGCTTTGATTCTTAGCCAGGTTTGTGGTTTTGTAGTCCTATCGGGGTGAGAGTTTTGAAGGAAAACTTCTATAGACAGCTCTATAGAGGAGCAAAAATCACCAATGAGGTTAGCTTTTCTCTGCAGGCTCTTTTAAGCGCGACTATTAACAGTATATAACAAAAAGGAGTCGCGGAGAGATCAGGCAGTACTGTATTCATAAATAATGCCAAGACCGTCCACGTGATACCCTAATAGAGACTCAGGGCCTGGGCTAGGGTTTTGTTCTTCACTGTCGCAGCCACCCCCACAAGGGAGCCCTTTCTAGACACATATATGCATGTCATATATAAACCCTGGGTAGGAACTCGCACGCTCGCGCAATACGCGTATTAACATTAGTAAGCCCCAATACTCTAAAGTATGGTTGCTATAAACTACCGAGTACCTGTAATCCAGTTAAGCTTCAATACAGCATATGGGGTTAAATGCCCAAAACAGTCCGGTGGAAAATGCTCCCCCCCCAGTTTGGCGGTGGCTTAATGCACAGTAAAATCCGGGGTGACCAATGGGAAAGCCTGGCCCCCATCCGTAGGCCAGCTTCACCGCATTATGGGATAGTACTTAAGCTCTGAAAACACCCCCACAGATACCCTGCGTATTTTAATTTCGCTCCCAGCCCGTTTCTACAAAGCTTATAAATATACTCCTGGCTTGTTCTTATCTCCAGTACCGATGGGTATTTGTAATGCTAGAAGTTCTCCTGGCTGCTCTAGTAATTCACTGTGAATTCTATGTACATTCACTACTAGCATATGGGCGGACAGAAGCCCGTTGACAGGAAGTAGTTGAAAGTCCTTGGAATATAAAACCCATACATACCCTCACGATGAGAACCACCACCAGTAAGAACAAGAACCGGCCTGCTTTCCCGAGAACAACCCAACCATAGACAAAAATGCTTTCCCTCAGCTTCACTACCCTACTCATCACCCTCCTGGCACTTTCACCAGCTGCCTCACTCCCCCATTCACCACCTATCGACTCCTATATTATCCCCGGAAACAACACCTTCCCCGAAGGAGTTGCCCGCCAGCCCAACTCCCCATACTTCTACACCGGCTCCCTCACCGACGGCACAATCTTCCGCGGGGACATCCGCAAGCCCAACGTCGAAGTCTTCATCCCCCCAAGCGCGGAGGGAACCCCCATTATCGCCGGTATGAAAGTCGACGACAGTGGCCGCCTCTACGTCGCCGGCGGGCCCTCTGGGATCCTCTTCGTCTACGACACAGCAACCGGCAACCTCCTACATCGTTTCAAAAACAAGATCAACGGGACATTCCTCAACGACCTAGCGGTTGCCGATGATGGTGCTGTATACGTTACTGACTCGGCGCAGCCGTACCTATATTATATAACGCGGAAACAACTCCGTGGTGATGTTGATCAGGAGTTGGGGGTGTTCACGTCACTGTTTCCAGAGTTTAAGTACCAGTCGAACTTTAATGCGAATGGAGTCGTCGTGACGTCTGATCAGCGATATCTTATTGTTGGGGATTGGGGTGAACGGGCGATTTTTAGGATCTGTTTGGCATCGAGGGAGATTACTCCTATTGATCTAGGTGGGAAGACGGTATGTATCCCCTCTCCCCTTTTGTTCTCTGTATTTAATGAAGAAACTAAATGGTTGGGATAGATTGGTAATACCGATGGGTTGCTTCTACGCGGATCACTGTTGTATTCGGTGAATTCGAATATTTCACTTGGTGTTTTTATTAATGTGATTGAGATCAAGGAGCCGTATTTGGAGGCAACGCCGCTTCGTCAGATTACCAGTCCGTTGCTGATTTTGCCTGCTACGGCTGCATGGGACGGGGATGATCTTTTGGTTACGAATTTTCAGAATGGGTTGATTCCGAAGTTGCCGTTTAATATTGTGAGGGTGTCAATACATTAGTGATTTATAGAAGAGAATTTGGAATGGATTATCTTGTATTACTTGTTGATCTCACGTATAATTTAAGAGAAGTTGGCTTTACCATATTTATAACTAGACTTCCCTTAATATAATTTTTTTGTTCGATACCAATAGACCCAGATGATTGTACTTCAGATCCATTATCATTACTGATTTCTTAGACGCGTAGAAGGCGTCTTCAAGCTACCATAATACGACTGAAATAATTCCTACAGACACATCATAGATAATCACTCGGTAATAAATCATTTTACAGACTCTGCTAGAGAAAATACGTATATCGCTGCCGCCATCCACTCGCCAGACCATTAGTTTTATATACCCAGATATATAGTACCTCCCACGGAATTTTTCACAGCCTACTGCTTCAATCAAGTCCCACGCAGAATATAGATTGCTACCCTTCTAGTTGCCACCAGTGATCAAAAGAAAAAAATAATAGAAAGCCTCCACAGAAAACATTTCTCCCCTAAACCTTAACTAAGATAAGTCCACGGGGTGAGCAAGACCAGCTCCATTTGGGAAAAACGTATCTGATGCGGGAAAAAGAAACAACTTCTGATATACCCATCAAAACCAGCCACGCATATACCTCGCTCATAAATGAGAAGAAATGAAATAGAAGAGATGAAAAAAAAGCTACCCCAAGATGACCGAAGGAAAAGATGAATGGAATAAGTATAAAACCCCGCACCAGCTCCAATTGTTTAAACAGCGCTATAACCACCCCTTCCTCCACCTCTTCCTTGCAACGTACCGATAACTCTTCTCGACCAGTCCTTAAGCAGATATGGGACGTCTCTGATTGTGTCGCTGTGTGGGAGTAGGTCCCAGCTAGCGTTTGCGTTAGTCGTAAATCTTCTAGGAATAGGGGAGTTAAATGTGTTTCTGAAATAAAGCAAGTCATGAAGAAGGGTCAGGGCTTATGGGGGGATTTTAGAGAGATTTGGGGGAAGTGGGGGTAATACCCTCTTGCTCCATACCGGTTGTAATTTAACCAAGAGCCAAAAATTAGGTATGCGGCAACTCCAAGGAATAGACTGTGTCTTTTGTCAGTACCTCTTTCTAAATATGAGATGACTGCGGCTTACATAATGATAAACCAAGTAAAAAAACCCCAGCTGCTGCCGGAATCCGGATTTCCATCCCCTCCACTCAAAGATTCACATGCATACTTCGTCTTCCACTCCAGCCTCAAGGTATGTTTGTCGCTCTCGGCATCAGTATTATAACTGATGAACTTCAAGCTTCGGTCCTTCGTCTCCCTCTTCTCTTTGCTATCACCCTCCTTGCTATCACCATCCTTCTCCTTGTTATCACCATCCTTCTTTTTGTCATCATCCTTCTTCTTGTCATCACCTCCCTCCTCTGTATCTTCGGGCTCATCCCCTTCGAGCCCCGTCTTATCCGGGTCACATATGAACTCGACTATTGCCTGCTGCTCCACTTTCAAGTACGAGCCCCCGTGAATGACGACTCGGAGCCCTTCCTTTCCTTGATCTGAATGGGCCTCGGAAGTCTTGAGACGTGTAATTTTCACATCCGTCTTGCGGCCATTGATATCACCAGCTACTGGAATGACTGCTAGGAGCTCCTCTCCGGCCACAGATACACGCTCGATCCCACATACTATACAGATCGATAAATCAGCAAAAGAGATCAAAAATAAAGGCTGATTTAGCAGAGAAGAAGTTACCTTGAGTTCCAGCTGGGCACTGCTCTTCCGGGGGTCTGTTCTTTTCCTTGCCTATAGGTCCACACGGATTTATAGTCCAGGTGATATTTCTTACCTGCATATGGCCTGTTAGCATCGTATGTGACTTCGAGCACAGGCAAAGATCTTACAAATGGATACTCGTCCTGGGGGTCAAGGGTGATAGAGTGTGCGCCTTTCAACGGGCTCAAGTCGAACTTAATATTATCACGAGCGACCTCACAAGAGAAGCTGGCGAGGGCTAGGGACGGGAGTGCCAGGAGCGTAGGTAAATGCCGACTGTACCGCATGTTTCGAGGATGATGTTGGGAAAAAGACTGTATTGATGGAGGGGTTCTGCTGGATGATGGAAGGTGCTGATGAGTGATGTCGCGAAGCCGAGTTGGCGGAGCACAAGATCGCAGCTGCCCAAACAGAAACACTAGTTGATGATCGCTGAATAAGCGGTGTCTTGGCAATAACGTCACCGACGCCTGCGTCATGTGGGTGGTGACACCTTGTCTACCCAACGGCCAGCGCTCAGCTGTCAACGGTGATCATCGTTCTACATAATGCGGTCTCAGGTAGACGTCTTGTAGTCTACTCTACTCGTATACTCTAGGACTGGTTGATTACTATGTATAAGGAAAATAACACTCTAAGTAAAAGAAATAACCCAACCCATTACCTCTGCTGTAGCTTGGGGTATCCTTTAACGCCTAAACAATTATCTTGAACTGCTTCATGTACTCATAATCCTTCAGGTTTGCCTGAACAGTCTCCCTGATAAGATCTGCACCCTCTTTCCCATATTTCTCCACCCAGGTTTTATACTCCTCTTCCTCGGTCTTTTCCTGCCTCTTTATCCCCAAAGGAATTATTAGCACAGCTTAGGACTCCAATGCAGGTAACAATAGTGGGGGTCCTACATTTTCCCTAGGCTTCAACCCAACACTCCCAATCGCATCATTGTGGAACCCCTTCCACTTTTCAAACTTATCACAACACTCCCCACCCTCTCCCCATCCGAGCATACTCTCCTTGAAATCGAATCCGATACTCTCACAGTACTTCTGCATCACCTCTTTTGGCTTATCGAGCAAATCATCTGCGTCAATTACACAAAGGTTCTCCAAACTGACCAACTCCTTTTCACATAGATACTGGAAGAACTCGCGGAGCTCACGGTAACCTGCCTCTGAAGGCATAAAATGGTCAAACCCAGTGTCATCTGATAGAGGCGGAATACAGCAGCGGTAGTATGATGGGATAGCACGGCGGGGGTGGCGAATCAGGAACGTAAATTGGTAATTCCTGAGGATACGGAGTGGCAGAACTGTTGGGTTGTTGACATCCTCATCTTCGACGCTTCCGTTGGTCCCGTTCTTCTCAGAACCGTTAGTTACGCCGTTTGTGCCATTCTGCTTGTAGCCGTTGGAAGCTCCATTGACATGCCCGTTCCCGTTACTGTTGGCTGCACCTACTCCATTGGTGCCATAGCCCTTTTTCTTGTGAGTTCCAAGACTTAGGGACGGTGGAATTTTAGCAGGATTTTCCGACGGGTTTGGCGGAAGAAGATAATGCGTAATGTCTTTAATGAATATTCGCTTGTTTTCCTATCGGGGACAATGGCCGTTAGCAAATACCCTGCACTCTCTAACTACAATGGGATAGCAGCTTGCAGGGATCAAAGAGATGATGGAGTCAAGATTTTTTGCAGCTAACTCGTTATCGGTGAAAGCCGAAGGTAGAAACTTAACCAGGTAATAACCAAATCTTTATTCCAGGGACAGGAAATAGGACAGATCTTTAGGGGCTTTGCTAACCTTCTCTGCATCGACTCTTTGTTCCTCGATCTTGTCTACAACATTTCCATAAGTAACATCTCCAAATCCACTTTTAGCCCTCGCCTCCTTCTCTTCATCACCGAAGAATCGTTCCCCCATCCTCTCAGGGCCATAGTAGAAAGCATCTCCGAATGGCTCGTGGATACACACCAATGCATCATCGGAGCGGGTCATCATCACCCTCTCGAATGCAGTTGAGCATGAGCGGGGATGTGTTGCAAGAAAGATTGGCTTCTGCATTTCGTACGTCTTTGTGGCAATGAAAGCTATAGAAACTTAGTGAAAACGAAAGACTGTAAAGTGGACTTTTTACGAAGAAGAAGTGAAGATATGTCTGGTACTAGATACTTATACTCTCTGTAGTCCTACGCTAAAACAGCTCCTCCAGGGAATAAATTTGTGTAAGGACTTTACACATATATAGCGCCTCATGACACCAGATGAGATCATCGTAGCATGGATATTTACAGGGTTCGTGCCACTGTAGCCTTTACAGTACATATGCGGGAGAAAGGGATAGGTATATGTGTGAGGATTTTTTATAAAATTAACTGATACCTACATATACTGCAGCCGTACTCGCTAGTTTCTCGAGCCCCTTTATAACTCTGACACTTCCTTGCTTCTCGATCATAGCCCTAGCCTGATTAGTTACCCGGTTTCTATCTATCGACAAATCTATAAGGTCATCAGTTCCTTCCTTGCTAGTAGGCCTGCTAGTCGTCGATTCCTTGCATATTAGTAATGTTTTAGTTACCGATTTCTGTCGGGAAAGTAATGGATATGGATTGAATTACATGTACCAGTTGTGCTTGGAGTCAAACAAATATATACAATGAACGCATATATTTCGGGTGAGATTTAGTATTGCCCAATAACAGATCTGGTTTGTGGCACGTTTCAATGAACCAACTGACAATACTTTGCTTCAGTCCAAGTACTATATACTCAGCCTTACTTTTTTAATCCTGCTTCCTTCCCACTATTCTAGTTCCTAAGTTATATTTAACCTAAATACACATATTATAGGGCCCACAGGCTTTGTATTGTGATAAGTGGTTGATTCACCGGCTCAAACGCCTACTAGAGGGTCTATATTACTTACCCCCATATTTTATTAATAGAGTGGTTACACCTATGCTGTCACCCTATTCGAGACTCAATATACTCTATAGCATAAAGTGACACAGTAAACCACAAGGTGTTCGATCGTACAATATAAACCACTAGAACTAAATGACAAAGTTTCCTTAAACCATGGTGAATATGATCCAACACCCGTTATACAAGAACCTCTTTTAATCGACCAATGCGGTATACCAGGCGTATAGTATATGGATGATAGGTCGACAAAAACATTCATGTAAGCATAAGTGTATAAGTACATAAAGCAACATATGAACAAGAAAATTAAACCAGCTATGAATAGGCTCAATTAAATCACAATAAGGCGCTTAGTTATCATGTCGGTCGCCGCATACTTTTCCTCTCCTACAGAATCATTGCAGGCTGCACGTAATATGCCAAAGAGGGGTGATTAAATATCATAAAATAGTCGAATGTTCATCATTCTCAATAGAATAGTCAAATAGTTAGTGCACAGACTCATTACGCCACAGGCTCCTCCGCAAAGCGAGGTAGTAAGGTTTTGTCGCTCAAATTGCCTAAAGCTCTTTTTAAAAATCTTGATAAGATTGTGAGACAAGGAGAAAGAGGGACAGCCCAGGTACCCAAATACGCACAAATACACCTTACTCACGGGAGGTCCGGTCTCCCAACGAAAGAAACCTCGCACCGATTGCGGATAGCCACACGTTCAAACCACGACAAAGATGTATGTACTCTCAAGTCCTGTATTGCCTTGTGCTGGTAGAGAGGAACTTTTGCTATTTTGTCTTGTATATTCCAAATACGATGTTTTTTTAAGGAATGGCAACTGGGGGTATCTGTTATAGTCTGTTCTTCTCTGGTTTAATTCTTCATACTCGTGTTTATTGTATTTACATGTGCATTTTTTAGTCGTACTTACAGGTATGTATGACCAGATGTTTTTGTCCCGCTACAATGCCTTGTTGAGGGTGTGTGCCTTGAACAGAGCGATCATTCAAGATAAAGCTCCCCCCCCCCAAAAAAAAAAATAAACACCCAAGACTTTTTAGTTAAGGATTCCGGTGGCTATATCTAGTTTTATACAAAGAGAGATTATCTGAGAAATTCATGCCGAGATCATCATAGATCACTCGAACATATAGTAGAACAAATACAAGCACGTGATTTCTAGTTCAACAACGCATATGACAATAGCTTATGATAAGACAGATAACAAGAATAATATACAGTAGACTTCTGTTATAAGAATACTCTTTGGACCGAAATTTCATATTCTTACAGTCACTAGGCAGGATGCGGTTTCAGATGACGGAATTAGCCTTAGCTTCCTCCCCCACCTGTTTCAAAATTTATTATAAACCAATTGGTATTGAAATTAGTCTCGGCGGTAGAATTAAAATTTTTAGGCACAGTTTAGTAATTTTTTAAAAAAGCTATACATAAGGTGGGATCTTGCACAAATTTTAAAAAATATTTTATAATATGAAATATTTACATCTTAAATAGTAGATTTTCACCCTCAATATTTATTTTTTGGTAGATTTACAAAGTTGAGTGAATCTTGAGCTTTCCACCAGGGGCCGTGCGCTGTCTCACCTGAAACCGCATCACAAACATATCTGCCTAGTGACTGTATAGACCACTTATTCTTATAACGTATGTATATAACCTACCCTAAACCGACTATGGGGCCGGTGCACCGTATTCTTATAGAGCGGTTATTCTTATAACGAGTATTCTTATAGCGGAAGTGTACTGTAGTCGAATGGTAAAACCACACAGTAGATAGGAGATGCTAGGTACGCCTTAAAACTCTGAGACACATAAGTTCTCTGAATGTAAGAAAGACAAAATAATAAATATAAGTTAAGGTTAAAGGAGACTAGAGAGCAAGTCAAGGTATCGCATCAAGAAAAAGAAAAGAAACTCCTAGCGAAGGCCACCCCACCAGATTCAACCAAACCATACACAATGATTGTAAAAGTAAAGAAATCCCCAAAACAGAAGCAAAAAATATAAAGCAAACGACTCCACGTCCCTTTCCCAAATGCCTAAACTCCAGTAACCACTATCGTGACCTTTCCAAAATGAAGATAATAAAAAATAACACGAATATGAAGGGGTATGTCGCATCCAAATCAAACATATCCCCCAGTACCCCCAACAAAAAAAGAAAAAGAATTATAAGTAGCACTAATATCTCAATTTCCCGACAATGGAGAAAACGTACGCTGCCTCCGCTTCTCCTTTCATCTGTAAAAAAGAGAAATATAAGTCAGTATTGGATAACAAATGATTATTCGAAGGATATTAGAGTGAATTTGACGTACCTGCATCATATAAACAACACTCTTCGCACCAAGGCCTCCAACATCTCCTGGAACGCCTGTGCCATTCTCTTCACCTTCAGCAACTAAAACGCTCACAGCAATTCCAGTTCTTGCAACACGTTCAAACGATGACTCCCCTAAGACAACATCTAGCAAAACAACACCTCCCTTTTTATTTGTAGCAATAATTCTCTTTTCCTCGCCGGTAGCATTAGGACGCTTATGATTTGACGGAGGTTTGAGGATACTGAGTCTAGAATTGCCGAGATCTCTCCATTTAGATGCATTCTCGCGGCGGTATAAACGGATCTTAAAGATTGGTATCCCATCTGGTACAACAGTACGGGAGCCATCGCCACTTGTGCTGCTCGATGATGTCGATGCTATAGAGAGTTGCGAGTTCTTGAGCATGCCATTCTTTTGGAGGAAACGCCCAAATACCGAGGAATTACTAGTCTCGGATTGGCCAGAAGAAACAACACTCCCTGGAGCGCTAGTGGTCCCAACACGGTAGGTCTTGGATCTGCCCCAGCTTCCCCAGCCTCGTTTGACGTTACTGTTATCATCGTTTGAAGCCTCGCTTGCTCCCATCTCCGATACCACGAGGGAGCTCAGTAAAGTTGACGGTGCTTGGAAATTAGCAGGGTAGATCCGGTTCAGATTGATGCTGTTATATAGCGATTCACATTCAGCTGGAGACCGGCATCGAAGCATAAGACTCGTTCCAGCAAATTTAGAATTCTTTGGTGTGCGGATCGAGATGTCGACAGCCGTGCCACGTCGTACTGGGGTAACAGGAGTGAGTTCCAGAGTGAATATTGGCATGCATGCCTCTAGGTTATTATCTGATGATTTTTGGGCCAAAGAGGCTTTATCTTTCACCGCGCCCTGGGAGTTTGGAGTTCCAGGAGGTGATGAATATGGAAGACCCTCAATATTCCCGGGGGTTATAAGTATCCTACACTCGGATGGATGCACTTTTTCCCACTGGCTGGTCGCCCATGAGAACACAAAAGCCCGGAATTTCAGGGTTGGGATAGGTGCCTGCGTAGTAGTTGTTGCGATTGTTGGAGTACTCGCTAGCGACACAGACGATGGCCGCTGCCTTGGCAACTGAATAACACCTGATGGCTCTTTCGAGATACGCCTGGGAATTGAGAGCATTGGTGGGGGATAATCACCATCCTCTTCTTCGGAACAGATAGAAACTGCATCATCGGAATCTTCATCTTCAGACGAAGAGGAAGAGGAGGATCCAGAAGAACCTTCGTCTTGCGTAACCTGGTCTTGATTCTCAACGCCCTGCTCCTCCTCCTCCTCCTCCTCCTCCTCCTCTTCCACCACTTCAACATCGCCTTCAGCGTCAGATCCTGAAGGTGAAGAAGGATCATACTCATGTTTGAGGGGACTTGATGTCCGGCGGCGTGGAAGGCCAGACCGAACAGAAACTGGGGAATCTGGCGATAGTGCTGGTGGACGAGACTTTTTAGACTTGTGAGGCGGTACTGGTGGAGGGGCTTCCGATTGAGGTGTATCCTCCTTGGATGTGGTTGGTTCCTCTGGGATATCTGGGATACTAGGTGAAAGATCGGGTATGTCATCTAAAGGTGATTTTGTTATCTTTAGCGGTTTTGGACGTTCTTCTTCATCAAGATGAATCGAGCGCATCCGAGTGAGCGTTCTAGGGGTATCCAAAGCCCTCGGTGATGGAGGCGGGCTTGGTGATCCTAAGTGATCATCGTGACTATCATGACTAGCAGTAGATGCATGACTAGCGACAGATGTAACACTAGCGATAGATGCACGCCTCAGATTTAATGGCTTGCTAGCTCTACGAGACCGCTGAATGCTAGAACCAGAGACTGAACGTCCAGACGCATTTTGGGCATGTCTCGCAGAATCCGACAATGTATGTAAGGATGGGGAATGTTTAAGAGGCGAAGCAAGCAAAACATGGCCATCATCGGGCTCTCTGCTGGTACCATCGGCATTGACGTTTGATACCTGAAAGTGGCCACCCTCAAATTCATAACCACCAGGAATAATAGGTGTTACAGCGAAATCTGGGGGGAGAGAAAGTCGAGATGCCTCTGCTGGCTTGAATTCGGGAACTCCAGAAACACCAAAGGCATTCTCAGATCGAGGGTCCGTTTCTTGTAGGGTGGGTGTAGCAGGTGATGGCTGGGGTTCAGAATCCTCAGTGTTGTCGTTGTCATCTTCTGCCCCAGATTCCATAAACGCAAAAACATCAATTTTAGATTCAGCCTTGTGTGTTTGCGCTGGTGTCTGCACGCGTGAAGATGAAGCAATCGTTGACTCTTCAATAACCGTGGAGAGGACGGTGGGCTTATGAACCTCGCCCCCGAATGGACCCTCTGGTGGAATAGGCATGAGCCCAAGCATTTGAACCCACTCGAACCCAGCCGCTGTAGCAGATTGTAAAACAAGTATCTGTTTCCATTCATCTGTAGTGCCTACGGCCCCCCTAATCATAACCACAATTTCTCCTGCTGCATCGCCTGTCCTTGCGGAAATAGCAGCAAGCGGTACAGGTGTAAAGAGCAACCACTTATCAACACCAGCACCAAATTCACAGATGAGAATTTCACCAGCATGCGGCCTACCCTTTGCAGCGGGATCCCGTAGGATTAACTCAACACTGCGCTGTATTACACGCCCAGAGGAGTGATATAGTTTCATCCAGAAGCTATCACGTGCTCGGACACGCTTTGATGGGTCTAAACAAGTATCAGGCTTTGCAAATAAGGTTAAGATATCAGATGCTTTCGAAACATCGACTGAAGCTGCTGCTTCGTCTTCGATACGGGCCTTTTCTTCGGCAATCTTTCGGCGAGCCATAGTGACGAGTGAGTGGAACGAAGACGAGAGTGAGAGGGCGAGTGGGGAAGGAGTAAGGATATTAACTCTCTAAACGGCGAAACCGAGGTTAGTTATGTACCTCTGAGCAGCATAAGAGTTCCTTTAAATATAGTGTCATAAATAATATACCAATATTATTTATACTGGTATATAGGAAATATTACCTTGAATAACTTTGCTAGAATTTTCAACCTAACAAGCGGCCTCTTCAGCAAAAACGCCACATCGACTTTCTCCTCCTCCTCCTCAGGCTCCGGGGGCGGTGGAGGCGGCATAGCCCATGTAGATGGATCGCCTTCAAATGGCGATGGAGTTAATGGGGCTATTCCAAAACTGTAAAGCAACTCCAAATCTTTCCGTGCAGCCTCATCCCTTTGCTTCTGAGAAGCCTCATCGTTGAACTCTACATCAGCATTAGAGGCTAGTGTTACTACTACATCCTGGAACCCCATGCGCCAAACGGATAAATATTCCTCATACACCTTCTTTGCGTCTGTAGCCCAAATAAGGAGATCTTCCGGATTCCTTGGCATCTTTTCATGCATAGTCTTAAGACGTTCAAGGGAGATTCCCATATCCACTATTGGCCGTGTCGGATTTGCTCCAAAGGCATTCCAGGGACTGTATTCATGACCGCGGCCACCTTTTAAGGACCTTCTCCTTACAACATCGTCGGCCCGTTCGAGCACTGTCGCGAAAAGCACAGGAACGACGTCTTCGACTAATGTCCGGAGTTCTCTCATGTACCTTACTTCTTCTGGTACAATCTCGTCCATAAGATCTGTGATAGTAAGGGTAGTGACTTTCTTGCTTGTCTTAGTACGATGGCTCCTAGTCCGGGCTGCAGATCGGATGCTTTTATTGGGCTTTGCTACCGAAAGGATTGAAATAAGGTCTTCATGCTTAGTATATTTCCGTTTCAGACTGCCACCTTTCGAGAGAATGCTTGGTGTATAGAAAGTCTCATGTGCTTCCTCTTGGGCATCTTTCTCTGAAATAGATTGAACCTCTGCATGTCTCTTTTGTTGTTTTTGTGGAGGGGGAGAAACGGGGTCAAACTTTAGCACGGGAGTTGGCCTAGGCGTAATATTCAGCGGCTTAACTGTAGACACGGAAGAAAATGAAATTGTTCTCCCGTGGTCAGACCCCAGAATAGAGCCCGAATCCTGAGAAACAGAGCGTCCAGACGTGATTGATCCTTCAGTCTTTGACCTATGATGACTTCCTTTTGGTCTAGGTGGTGATGGAGAACCGCGTAGACTTCTTCTTGGGAAAGGGAGTTGCGGGATGTCCTGGAGAGTGATGCTATTTCTTGGTGAGGAAGACTTTGGTATCGATTTATCCTCACTTATATCCTCTTCCTCCTTTGTCTCCAGCTTCTCGTCCAATTCTTTAGCTTCCGGCTCTGATTCTGTGTCCGATTCCGATTCCGACTCCGACTCTGACACAGGGCCATCTTTCTTTTCTTTGATTGAAACGGACCTTTCCCGTGTAGGAGTTGCAGTTCGACGGTCCAGAACATCGGCTATATTCTCACCCTCACTTGAAGACTCATTACCTCGTGCAGAAGCCCCTTGAAACTCTTCTTTGACAGCCTTGAAGAATGAGCTAGTTACTGATGATATTTTTGGTATAAGGTTACCAGTATCGCTCTTTTTCTTTTTAGGTGAAAGATTGAGGGGCATTACTGCCGGTGGACTTAGTGGCATTGGCGGAAGTGTATTTGTTGGGTGCATAGATGATCTGGATGATCTGGATGACCGTGAAGATGTATCCGATTGAGCAGTAGAGGGCCTTTCATGTATGGATTCTGCATCCTTGGAGATGGGTCTTTCTTCTGGTTGTGGTGTGGACCTAGCACTTGGTGTTTTCACCTTCAATAGATCTTCTTGTGAGGACACTGATGTGGATGATTCACTGGTAGATTTATCTTCAACCTTTGGTGTTTCCACAATAGGAGCTGAGCTCTTGCCCTTTGTTTTAACCCTTTTTGGTCTATCCGGGACAGTGGGAGTTACTGGAGGATCTTCATTTTCAGGACCAGGAGATTGGGGTGGGGAACTCTCTTCAATTTGCACTGGGGACGGGGTAGTCGGTACTGGTGTAGAAGAAGCACTCCGTGCTTCCTTCTTTTTCCGTGATTCCAACCGTTTTGCAGACTCAAGAGGCGGTGTTGTATCTCTCTGCAATATTTGCTCACTTTTATCTTCCAGTTGACTTTTCTCCTTTGTTAAGCGTGGACTATTGTTATTGCCCCGCTTTCCTGCCTTTCGTAAAAACTCCATCAGCGGATCTTCAGGAGTGAGAGGCCTCAAGGATACTCTTGGACTCTTGATGGGGGTGGACTCGGGCTCTGATGCTGAATCCTCCTCGGACCCGGATCCTATCTGCGGTCTCTGCCTTTCGGATTCTCTCCTTTTACGCTTCTCATTCCTTCGCCTTTGCATCTCCTTCTCCATATCCCTCTCCCGTTGCCTTTCCATCTCTCGCTGATTCTCCATATCTCGTACTCGTTTCATTTCACGTTCTTTCTCTCGCTCCAGCTCCTTTTCTTTGGCTCGTAATAATCCTCTCTCCCTCTCCATTTCTTTCTCTCTTTCCCGCTCTTTTTCCCGTTCCCGTTCTCGCTCCTTCTCTCGCTGCCTCTCCTTCTCTTTCATCTTCTCCCTTTCCCTCTCTCGCTCTCTCTCCAATTCCTTCTCTTTCTCCTTCATCCGCTGTCTCTCTCGTTTCCTCTCTGCTTCCATCTCTCTCTCCTTCTCACGCAGTCGTATCCTTTCTTTCTCCCTCTTCTCTTTTTCTTTTTCCAGTGCCTTTTCGAGTTCCCGCTGGCGCTTCTTCTCCTTCTCGAGTTTATCCAATTCGAGTTGATGCAGACGTTCCTTCTCTTCCCTCTCCTTCTCTAGCTCCTTCTCTAATTCATACCTCTCATTTTCACGCTCACGTGAACGGACCTGCTCTAGTTTCTCGAGCTCACGCACACGTTGACGTTCTTTTTCAAGTTTCTCTCGCTGTCGTTGGCGCTGGCGCTCACTCTCGATCTCTCCCAGCTCACGCTCATTCTCCAGCCTTTCTAGCTCAAGCTCAAGTTGATGCTGTTTTTCTCTCTCTACTTCTCTTTCTCTATCTCTTTCCGATTCTGCAATGCTTTCCTCGGGAATACTGGCTTCCCTATCGGCTCTCAGCTTTTCTGTTGAAGTGCCCTTCTTCCGTCGGCCCTTTTTCAATGGTTTGACCCTGATGCCATCATCATCATCATAATCATCCCACTTTTTTCGTGCTGATTCGGAATCCCCCACAATTGTAGAACCTTCGATATTAGGTGACTCCCCTGGAGTTGCTTCTTCGTCTCTCTTGGCACGCTCCAATCTCTCCTCGGCTTCCCGCTTCTGCTTTTGCTTCTCCTCAGCCTCCTCAGCCTCCTGTACTTTAACCAACCCTTCGAACTCCTTCGCAGCTTTCCTTTCCCTTCTCATCTCTGCTTCGAATTCCTCCTTTCGTGCCCTAACACTTTTTTCACCCTTCCGGACCGAGTTTTGGCGGACACCTGCTTGGACCCTCGAAAGAACTGGAGTTTTCGGTTTATTGGTGTAGATTCTGATACCGTCATCGTATTCCCAAGCTTTGACCTCTACCTTGACACCCCCACCTTCTTCCTCCACTTCTGTTTCAGGTTCGACTTTCACACCTCCATCATTATCAGTCTGTACCTCCGCTGCCTTATCTGCCACAGCTTCTTTCTCCTTCTTCTTTTTCTTCCTACTCCCGGAACCTCGTCGTTTGATGCGCATAGGTGCTATCCTAATCCCGTCGTCATCGTAGACTATGCTCTTGCTGACCCCGCTCGCGGTCTCACGCTCCGATCCTTCTATCATGACCTCTACTTCGAATTCAGTTTGAGCGCCTACAGTTGATTCCCTCAAACCCTTTTCCCTATCTCTCCGTCGTTTCATCTTCCTTTCCCGATCTTTGCTCCTTGCTCTCCTTCTCTCAGCTTGCTTATCAGCATCAGAGGCACTTTCCCACCCATCGCGTAATTCCTTTATGATAACATCTGGTGGAACCAAGGGTGAGTGTTCTGTGCCAACGGCAGCTGTTGACAAGCCTCTCTTCCGGGGTGCCGGGGGACTTGGGGTAGCCGGTGTAATCGGGGGCATTTCCACTGCATCTCCATTAACGACACCTCCCCCGGCAGCTTGCCACTTTCTAACCCGCTCCCGTACATTAACAGTATCATGTACCCCTAATGCAGGGCCCAGGTCTAGCTTCTTTGCCCGTTCCGTAGCCTCCTTCGATTTCTTGTGGATTCGGTCATCGAGATCGTCACCGTGAGTGACTTTCTTGGACATGAATTTCCGGCCGAACCCTTTAAAGGGGTGAGATGAGGCGGAAGCATGAGGATTTACCCGTGGTGTTCCTTCCTCTTCATTATGGCGGGGGTTCGGGGGTGCCTGCGAGGCGGAGGAGCGTGGAGAGGGGGTTTTGCATGGGATATTATCGTCTGGGTCGGCGACTTTTTTGGGAGTTGTCGGAGCACTTGCTACCATTGTTGAACGGTTTGCAGGCTTCGGTTTGCTGTTCATTGTAGGGGTGGTTGGTGGTTAGCAATGCCTAGTGAGGGGAATTAGGGAGGTTGGGGATGAAGGGAGCTCGAAAGTACCAAGAAGGATCAACCGGTTAGTCTGTGTGAGATCGGCTGACTATTTGAGCCCCCGTCTAGCCTCCCCTAAACAGGAACCAATTAAACAATTGATAGGTCGATGATGGGTATGTAATGGTGTTGTTATTGTTGGAAATTCAAGATCCAATTAGAGCTTTAGAGCCGCATTCACTGGTGTGACGATGACGATGACGACAATAGCCTGCAAACAACGAGCAGAAAAGTACAACCCAAGATGTAGTACTTTTCCCAATTCTCCCGTCACCGATAGCTCCCCACTACCTCTCACTCGTCCTAATTGGAGCGGGGCCGCGTGTGGTCGCGGATTGAAGGTTGACGTAACGGTAGCTCCGATGTATATGCTGCAAGCTCAACTTGGGCGCAACAAAATTCGCCCGGTGTGTAGGGATCCGGATGAGTTCCTATCGAATAATTCTTGATATCTCGAGCTAACTAGCTGAGTCGTTGAAAAAGGTCTCTACTAGAAGCAGAACGCAGCGACGTGGCAGCTTGGCAGGGCCCGTAACAAGGAACTGGGCTAAAGAATTCGAAACGGGAGATGCGCAAAACAAAAAACAAAACCGCCGGCGATTTGGAACAAGCCCTATCCTTTCTTGTAAACGGGAAAAAAGGGCTCCTGTTTCCTGTGTAAACAAAGACTATAGTGGGAATTTAGCTTAGTTTCCTTTGTATTTTCTTTTCTTTACTCCCTCCCAAGGATTTCCCCTTCCTCTCTTTCTTCTTACCAGTTGACGTTGACGTAACCCTTGCTGGTATCGAATGTTCCACGGACGCAGCGGAATCCGGCACTGGTATGCACGATTTATTCCCAAGACGAAAAAAACGTGTTACCGGTAAGGTAAGGGGCGGTGAAGAACCGACAGCTATGTGTAGGGCGGGATCGCGGGACCACGGAGGTCAATAAAAAGGTGATGATGAGGATGCCCTTCCCCAGCAGATATCAACAACCAAGACGCACTTCACCCTAGGGAGTTGTTTTTGTTTTCTGATGTGGTGGGGGGGTGGTGGCGGAGGGCGTTTGTTTACTCGCAGGGCTTCCTCCCTCCACCACTACCACCATCCCCCCCCAGCGCCCCCCCCCGGCACCGATCCAGCCTCTCGGTTGCGCTGACAACCGGTCGTCTACAGTTACAGGGATGAATTGGACATCGTTCCAGATGACGAATCACGGGAATGGAAAGTCATGATAAGATGGGTTGGAACTTGGCATCCGTCGCCCTTCTTGGACCGTGCTGCTGTTTGCTGGTTGGTGCTTTCGCCAATCAATCAAATGTCCGATGGGTGTGTGAAGAGTGCATGGGGAGCAACCAGCTCTCATCCTTGGGGGTGAAATGACGCACTGATCAAGCAGGTATTATATTTACAGGGTGTTTACTTAGATTGCCCAATTTATGCCCATCGCTTGGGATATCACTCATTTCGATGGGGACTTTATGATAGGTAAATCACTTACTGAAGACCAATGCAAAGATGTAGAATATATGAAGAATTACAATTGGTTTGGTGGCTTCTGTGTGGCTTCCGTGTGGCGGCCGTTGAGGGTGTTTCTATTAGGCCTGACTACTACCAATGGAGTAATTAGAGATACTGAGTGATATACGTATCTAGCCTCTAGCACATTCAGCATTAGGAAAAACAGCAGGAGCTACATATAGAGTCTAAGACCTTAAGGCAAAAGAAACAGAACCGTCAATAGAGGGTTTCGGCATGCCCAGACTCTTATGTGCAGTTTAATAGGTGGGATAGGAACAAGCCTATTTCACTATCAATTTCTGACTGTTGCTGTAGCAACGAACCATCAGCTGTACGACTGGTAGAAGTTAACTCGGGGCTTTATGCTCTGACTAAGTAGGAGTCGATCCTGACTCCGTCATC
This sequence comes from Verpa conica, assembly GCA_033030425.1. Taxonomy (NCBI): domain Eukaryota; kingdom Fungi; phylum Ascomycota; class Pezizomycetes; order Pezizales; family Morchellaceae; genus Verpa; species Verpa conica. The sequence goes on along the minus strand of JAUFSD010000002.1, from coordinate 825,244 downwards.
ACGTGCTCTCGCGCTGGTGTTTGCTCAGCCCTATCATTCTCGTTTTCACTTAGAGTTGGCCTTCCTACCAATAGTCGGTTGGTCTGCTATTTTGATTGGTAGCTTCCCTCGATACTTCTCTACACTATTATTCCAAGCCGCAGTAGTTCCGCTTCGGAACCTTGGACTCAGATTATGAGTTGGCCTGAGATTAATCTAGAAGTCAGCGAAACCAATAAGTTAACAGAGTAGCCCGATGAAACTGTAGAGAGTAGTAATCAAGGCTGATATCTCTCTAGGGTTCTAGTGGTAATATAATAGATAAATAAGCAAAAACTCTATATAGATTACATGTAGTGGCCCAAAGAGGCTCTAATAAACTACATGTACTACAAAATACCCGCAGAGCCTCAGTATCGCGTACTTGCTTCTACATACAGATATCCCAATGGGACCCTACATCTCTTATTCCCCTCAGTAGTTACGTATTCTCTCTACAACATCTCGCTATATTAACGCTTTCACCCTTCTCCACCCCGCCAGCGCTCTCATGGGTGACCATTAACCCTTGCATTTTCTTATAACAAAAAAAGCCCCTACGTATCCATAATTAACTCCCTTTGTCCTGCATTAAGCCGCACAGTTAAAATCACCTAACTATCCTGAAACATAAACCTCTTTAATAGTATTCGAGATATACACTAAGATACGCATACACACTAATTACAACCCCAAAAGCAAATATCCCCCCCCCATACACAGTCTAGCTTAATTCCTACCTACCTACATAGCAATAGCTAGTTTAAAAAACAAAAAAACTCTAGTCAGGGGAAGGAATGGTATACCCCACACCGTCACGTTATGTAGGTTACGTCAAAAAATGAGACATTGTCCTAGTGTTAAGACACGGATCGAAGCCCCCACCCCGTTTGACTGATCTACGCGACAGAGGACGACATTCCTTAGGGCTGTGTTACACAAGCTTTGAGACCAGTTCCCTATTACCTTGCGTATGATAAAACAAACACGTGGGATTACGTATTTAGACAAAATATTAAATGGTATGTTAATGGTTCCCGAAATGGTGTAAGTGGGCTTTGCGGACCGTGTGTTATGAAAATTACATATAAATACATGTATTGGTGTGGTGTTCAGAAGCCAATGTAGTGGTTTAATATTACTGTCTCGGTTCTTTCTTGTTTGGTGTGTATACTTAAGAGAAAATAAATTATAATGTGAAATGTGAAACATATATAATCAGAGGTAATTTATAATATTAATACATATGTCAATGTATCGATCTAACAGATTTTCTACCTAGGAATCACATACCATCCTTTTTAGCCGTAGATGAGACTACATATAGTGATTGGCTTGGGGTACTTAATGATACTGTGAAATTTGTAGTACTATCTTTTGTAGTCCGCATTTTTACTTCTTTCAACTAAATCATAGTATCATATCTGTTATGTAGAGCATGGTGCTTAGAAGGTCCTAGGCGCGGTAATGTTGATAGTGAGTAGAGCCTGACACTTATTATCAGTCATCGGGAGAGTGAGATCTCTATATAGCTCTAAATATATATGTTTTCTGATACCAGCATAATCTTCTATTCAGATCTCACCTTGATGTGTCGGTAGAGACATTCTAAGTGTAGTTTCATAAATTAAGAGATAAAAATTTAATTTGAGGCGGGAGAAAGAGAAAATTTACCTTGTGGTCCATGTATTTATGATTAATTCCATTTACCTTGGGGACTTGTAGAAGATTATACCGAGTGACTACTGATGACACTCACAGTAATCATCCAAGAAAGTCTTGGCGCGCGTATGACATTTCTGCATCTTCTCCCTCCAAATCCCACTATCACCCCAATCCAACCCCAAAGTAAACATGTCCCGATTACTACCCCGCATCACATCTCGAGCACGCATATCCCCTTCTATCCAGCGCTTCCGTCCAGCCTCCCAATTCCTACACACTTCTACCCCCACCTCCGCAACAACCCTCCCAATAACCGCACATGGCCCGCCACCCAAGCCACCACTCCCCGCCGGCGAAATCGCAGATATGCGACGGCGCCAAAAACTCCAGTCCATGCAAGATCTAAAATCAAAGGGGCTCTCCAACCGCGGGAGGTTCTGGAAAGAAGTACGAGTTGTTGAAGTAGACGGTTCTCTTTCTCCCACTTTTGCCCAAAGTGCTATTCACTAACAACCTACAAAAAAATAATTCACAGGTGGTTTGGGAATAAACCTTGATACCCGTCCTCTCAAGACACCAACGAAACAACCAATCGTCATCCCTCCGTCTAAGCCACTCCTCGCGGCCACGATAGCGTTGGAGTGGAGCTTGCTTCGTACCTCCGCTGATGCACAGAAGCCGTATCTAATCCCGCTGACACAGCTTGCATCTCGTGCGCTGGACCTTGAGGTAAGCGAGAAACCTGGTGCTGAGGCAAGCAGCGGTGGAGTAGCGAGGAGGGAAGATGTGGTTGAGAATCTCCTCCGGTATCTCGATACCGATACACTCCTGTGCTTTGCGCCAACAACACCCCACGAAGAAGGCCGTAAGACACTTCGGGAAATGCAGGAGGAATCGGCTAGTCCCATCACGGCGTTTCTGGTAACAAACGTGTGGCCTGGTGTAAACCTTGTGCCGATCGATGGTGATGATGGGCTTATTGCGGTAAAGGAGCAGCCGAAGGAGACGAGGGATGTGATCAAGTCGTGGATATCAAGGCTTGGAGTGTGGGATCTCGTTGGGTTGGAGAGAGCTGTGCTGGCGAGTAAGAGTTTGTTGATTGCGGCGAGGCTGGTTTCGGAGTGGAGTGAAGAGATGGATTTTTCAAGAGGACGACCAAAGATTTTTGGGGTTGAGGAGGCGGCGGGGGCTGCAAGTGTAGAGGTTAGGTTCCAGACTGGAAGATGGGGGGAAGTAGAGGACACTCATGATGTGGAGAAGGAGGATTTGAGGAGGCAGTTGGGGGCAGCAATGTTGTTGGTTTCAGGGAATAAGTAAATTTTCTAAAGAGTGTGTTTGATGGGCCATCCATCATTCTACATAAATCATAATAGATTTTCTATATGTATGCATAGGGGATTTAAAGTTAAACTTGGCATCACACCTGGTATTCTACAACTGTACTGTAGTTAGAGACTTTTACTTTATATTAGGCATTCTGTTGACTTACTCTACAGCCATCTCTCAGCCCTAGGTGTAATCTGTAACAAAGCCTCATTCCATTAGGCTCAGGTACTAGATAAAGGTGGGTAGCTTGCTTTGGTTCTTAAAACACTAGATGTGTCCATACACTCTTTTATAGTCCGGAAACCGGAGTTATCATTTATTTCTACCAAGAAAAATCCAGTCCGCCTATAAAAAGGGCTTTTTATAATTAAGAAAGCTGTGAAACTAGTGACTACCGTTCTTTACGATTTCTTACTGTATACTAAAGACCCTACCAGATCTTACAGTGTATAGCGAAGAAGATCGAGAAACAAGGGTCTACTAACAGGGGTCTAATGACAAATCCTACTAGTAAAATCCTCACTAAAAACCTAAAGAGTGAATAAGAACCCTGAACCTCGTATCTCACGTTTCTCGATCTTTTTCCGCGCGCTATATACGGGCTGTCCTATCAGCGGGGGTCCGGCGCCAGTACTCCGGGAAAGAAGGCTAACCTTTTTAGTGCTAGTTTCAGCAGCGACAGAGCACCTTGACTCACCCTACCGAGCTACAAATTTATTATGACAGTGTTTATATTCCGTCTAGTGATAATCTACATATGCACGCGACTGAAGACGTTTGGCGATCTCTATTTCATTGTCGAGACCTGCTGTATTCTGAAGTCACTGGCTTTTTTCAGTAGGATATAAGGTCTTGAGAAAGTAGACAGATCCCGTCAGTAGAAAGTTCGTAATTATGTAGTAGAAGGGATTCTAGTAGGTATAGCACATTGGTATTATAAAATACAAGTAGCAGAGCCGAGAGTTCTCTATAAGGATACTATATTACGCCTGGTCATATTCCTACTGGCCGATTGTCTGTATATTAACATGTAAGGATTGGGTTATAATTCTCGCAACCTGTGGTATAGAAGCAACACAGGTTCCAGGATCTACGCCGGAACCGATCAGCTGAGACCCGCCCCACCATTACTACATGTATGACTCCGCACGTGTCTGAGGATCCTGACAACACTAACCCCCAAGAGAACTTACAACGCAACAGACATTATTTAAGATTCTAAAAGGCCTAGAGTTCCCTCTCAAGGAGTAACATCCTGTTTGATAAGATCATGCCGAGTGGAAGACGATACACACTTTCGGTTCCTTCCAGATCAATGGTCGGAACGGCGCAGCCGCGAGACCCCTTCGCAGTACTGAGTGATTTGGAAATAACCTTGATCCTCAGCTTCCTTTCCATCGAGGAAACTATCAGTATACGTCGTGTCTCAAAACTATGGAAATCATGTGTAGAGTTCCGCCTTAGTAAAGGTGCTATTGGTCGACATTTCCCCCGATTAGAAGAGGCGGAGGCTACGTACTCTGGTTGGGAGGAAGAGGCTTCAACATATTTAAGAATGGGTGTGTAGTTTTTTTTCTTGTTTTTTTCTCTTTCCTACTCCCCCTACTCATGTGTGTGTGTGTGATATAACATCTCTGGTTAAACATTTACCCGAAATATATAGCCCATTTCTACGGAACACTCGCAAAGCCTAACATAGCCCGAAAGTTCACGTACAATCCGCGTTCTTCTCAGGCTTGGTGTATCTGTAATCACCACATGGTCTGGGTTGATCCGTCCCATATTAATATCCAGCGTTTATGGGATCCTGAAAACCCGGCATGTGAAAAGTTTCCTCTGAAGAGAAAGGACTTGAGCATTCATTTTGAAGGCAAGCCTTGGAATCATAATTACCTACAAGTAAGATGGATGGCAGGGGACGATCAAACTGGGATTGTAGTTCTCTATTTTGGGGTTCCTGGTAAATATGATATGAATTCTAGATGGTTTGTTAGCTTTCGCAATTCTACTATTTCAATCTCTTCCATCAGGAGAAATTTAGCCAACTAAGCAATTAGTAATAACACCGCTATAGGCTCCTCGCAGTATCAGTCACCACAAGAAAATTCCTCTGGAACCAAAAGCATAGCTCCTGGATTCAGAAACCTGATCAGCCACGGGACGAGAATTCTTATGAAACTTCTCCCCCTATGTCGTTCGGCCATGGAAGGCTCTGCTTCGTTGAGTCATTGCGCTTCGGCTCCAGCACCGTCCCTAGTAAACTAGTAATCATGAACATCGTAACCGGCGAAATAGAAGCCAACGAGCCAATGCCTGATGATCACCTTACCCTTTCACCAACTCTCAGTAACCATAAGGGTGTCCGCTTCGCCACTCATCCTACGAAGAAGGTTTATTTCTTGATTATGGGACAGGAGCTTTGGGTTTTCTCAACTAGTACAGCAAAGCTACTGGGAAAATGTACCATCCCAGGTATCTCACAAGATTCTAGCAATTGCTACTTTCGCTTCGGAAAGAATATCGGTGGGGTTGGTGAGCAGACTTGGCTACTCAGTGAAACCAGTACCTCGATCATAGGACACGAGATTGAGCTTGAGCAATTCCAGGTTACTAGACAAAGAGTCTGGAGCTTTGCACACAATGAGAATTGTATCGAGAAATCATCACAGAGAGAGTGGAGATGGGATAAGGGTAGGCGTAGGGGGGCAACAACTCACCTGGATCCAGTAAGCAATGTTGCATATGTCTATGAAGAGCCAGAGTATTGGGGCCCAACAAAAATCGTGGCGGTGACATTCGAACTAGCACCTAGAATCCCCGGGGAAACAGGAACACTAGACTACCGCATCAAATCCTGTGAATATGTGACTTTGCCCCCGAAGAAGAAGCTACAGGTTAAAAAAAGAGGAAGGAAGGGCAAGACTAGTGTGAGTACACTAGAAAATAATAACGTAAACAAGCTCGCGGAAGAGAGGCGACCTTTTGCGCTTCCCAGAGGTCCTAGTCGTGACCCTAGGCGATATACTTGGGTTAGTAATTCATACTTAGCCATGGATAACCACCCACCAGATAATTTTATTTATGTGCTTGGATGTGTGCCACGGGGGTAACTTTTTCTATATCGTACTTTTTCTTGTTTTTTCTTTCTTTTACTGATATTCATTATGATTAATGATTTGATCTTTCTTTTGATTTACTTTGTGCGGATAATATGAAGCTGTTCAAAAAAATCTGTATCCCAAAATTCTTAAGCCTGTGAGCACCTTTTGAAGTAAAAGGTGCTGAATCGATTGTCTAAAAGAGATAGAGAGATCTATCGATATATCCTTCAATAGAGAAAACCCTAAACCCTCATATGGGATGCCTTGCCTTGGATCCTCAAACACAGCAAATAGAGATACACGTGACTCATATGAAACCCATCAGCTATCCTTGTTAGGAAGCATCTACAACACCTTTGATGGCACAACAACCCCGAGTGACTACTCGTGAAGTAGGTATAAGTTATATAATGTTAGTAAGTATACTAACTAGCCATGGGTCGGATTTGGAACAGAGTTATAGACCTATAGATAGTTACCTATATAATTGCATGGCCAAATCGGTGGCCCGCACGGCCTGGTATGTGCTGGCCTCACCTGGTTACGCGCATTAAAGGTTCAACCAATAATATTGGTAGCAACTCCATAACATTCCTCTAGCCAGAGCAGGTCACATTTGGCTTCATCCGATTTTAATTCCACCTACACCTCCACTCAGCGCGAAAATTAACTAGTATGGGCCACAGGTTTATCATAGTGGTTAATCTAATCTGCTATAAGCTGCAATATCTGGAGACTGCATGCAGATTTTTATTTATCCTTTCAATGTTGCAGGGCTTAGTGTGTAAGACGAACTACTTCTGAAACCAGAATTCTCTTCCCGAGTTTATTATTCTGCCGTCAAGAATAATCACTAAGGCAAGCCACATAGGACTATTGTGCTTTCACTCTCTCTCGCTGTTCCTGCAAACCTAGAAGATAAATCTGGTCATTCCCTTTGTCTCTCTTCCAGCATCATAAACATTCATTATCGGACACTGAAATTCCGTACGCACATTCACCCGAACCTTCCCGTAGAGACGCACTCACTCCAACAAAGCCCCTCCCCTCCCCACCTTTTGATCTCTTCCCACCGGTTGAATCTTTACCCAAACCCGTAGGATTTTATTATGGCACTTTTAGCACTCACGTCTCGCCAAAAACAAGAACATGTCCGTCGTGATCTACGCCGAGGGGCTCCGGAAAAAGTAGGCACCCCACCCACCATGAAAGTAATCTCAATGCTTGTATATACTCGGAACGAACCGAGCGTCATCTCTAATATATGGTTTTTAGGAGGAGGTGGGGGATAAAAGGGCAGGAGCCCAATATGCGGTTTTTTTCTTTCTTTTCTTTCTGAGCTCTTCTCTCCACACCTCCTATATTAAGCTTATCTACCGCTAGCTCGGGAGTTTATTTCTCTCCCCACAAAGAATTATAATACTTAGTTCGGGTAGACTCGGGCTCTCGGTGCTAAGTTAGTGATTACCGGTGATGCCAAGAGGATCCTCCCCTCCTAATAGTAGAATCCCCAATTACGAGTGGTCCCGATAATTTACTTTCGCTCTCTGGGGTAATTTCGTCTCCACATAGAGATTGATGCGGGGGGGTGATTCAACGGACTGAGTGATTTTGACGCTGGTGTGTTCTTGGTTTTAGTATTTTAGATTGGACCGCAAGCGAGATCTGCAACGTCTGAGCTGAGAAGCTGGAGAACAAGCTCATACCCTGCTGAGGTCTGTTCAGTATACCTTAACTCTATTACCTACATGTATTGGGGAGATTATGCATACATGTATGCCGGTATGCTCTAGAGTACTCTCTACTCTACCTACTTGGACTATAGTATATATGCGCTCGCACACGCGCTAAGATGCAAATTGTCGTGGCTATGGTGAATGCGAAACAGTCATGTCTGGGCTCAGTTACAGGACTAAAAAATTTGCTCGGTAGGCAGCCGCTGTTGCATAAATGATAGTTAAGATGCTGATGCAGAGAGAAAAATATTAAGCCCGTTCGCTGGTTCGTAGGGTTCTCTGCTCCTATGTGGCTATCCTGATCATATATGTATAGAGCACATGTGTTCGTGCCAACCTCGTGGTGAGATGCCGTAATGGGCGTATCTATAGAGTAAGATCATCCATGGTTATTGGTGGAGTAAGCTTTATTACAAGGGAGCCCCATACCCGTCTCAGAATCATCTGTGCGGTGCAGCATTAAGTGAGTGATCAAAGACTCACAAGAGCCCCTCTATCTCGCCAATTATTTTTATTTGTGAGAATTATGTTGCAGCCCTGGATAAAGGAGAAAGAACTATATGTACTGTATTCCCGAGGTTACCGCACGGAACGGTCCGGGTTGCTTCGCCAATATTCCGTGGAACTGACATCAGACGTTGGTAGGATGTAATCCAACATCACAACTAGTTTCGTAGGCGGAGAGAAACCCCGTGGGCTGTGGTGGAAGGTAAGAATACCCTTGCTCTCCCCATGCCCAGCGTTGAAGCGAGCGACGCGGGCAATTATCAAGCAAGACGCCGCAATTCATGTACACCCAATTGCTGAGTGATGAGATGAAAGTTGAAACCGCTACATGTATTTACATATCGAGGAAAAGCAATTCAGAAAAGCAAAACTCTAAATCAACCTCAATTCGGACAGTGCTGTCCTCCTGAGACACACAACATGACTGCAGGGGAGACTCCCAGATCGAGGGGTATCTCGCAGCTTCCGCTTCGGCACTCTTCTTGCAGTCCCAGGACGTTGAGATGATTTGATCTCTCCGTGTGGATGGCTCTCGGGTAAGGAAGAGTTCCGGGAAGGTCCGACGTGTAAAGTGAAGGCGCCAACAAGGTTCATCATGTGCTGCATCCAGAGTACAGTGGAGTACTGCAAGCCGAGTACGTAGGGCACTTTATCAGTTGCCAGGATGTATGAGTGAGGGCTGACGACAAAGTTATACAGACTTTGTACTTGATGGGCTTAGGACTACACATCTAATCATATATACTGGTCCGCTCCTCCCCCGAGTTCCTTCCACTAAGAACATCATCCATCATCCGTCTATCCATCAGTGGATAAATCCATCCATTAATCCCTCCCCAATCCATCATCTATCCCTCAACTGTATTGGGCAGTGCACTGAACCTCATTTCCCTTGTTCACTCTACCTCAACACTACAGCTTCACGGATAGCTACACCTCCCCTGCATCATCAGTCTCCTAAAGAACCCTCTCGTATCTTGTATCGTGCTTCATCTAGATCTCCCCTCTCAAAGTGCATTAAACTTCAGTAATAAAGCATTTCCTCTCACCAACCGTTGCTCGACACACTGAAAGAAAAAATCTATCAAACCTATCCCCTGGAAATTTGCCCATCATTCTTCCCTCAACAAACTCAAGATGAATTGCCCCACCAGAGATCCTGAACCCACCGGTATGAGACGAGCTAGCTCTCTTCTCTTTTGTCTGATTTGCCACACCCATGATTTAAGTCATGATGCCTCGAAATCCATCTCTAACGTCTAGCGATTCAGGAAACCCATGGTTCAACCAGAACCCGTCTGAGTTTGACAAGGCGCTCGTAACGCGCTCTTCGCTCGTATGTGGCGCTGGCCGTTCTAATGAAGAGGAATATAATCTGGGCCTTCATGTCATGGCCCTCTTCCTGGTTTTAGCTCAAAGTTCGCTCGGTATGTGCCCTCTCCTTTCTCTTACGACAGCTCTACGAGTGAGTGATATCTAGTGTGAATGATTACTGATCATATCATTAAAGCATGCGCATTCCCAATTATCGCTAAAAAGGTCCCCTGGCTCCGCATTCCCCCCTCTTTTCTCTTCGGCGCCCGTCACTTTGGTACGGGTGTCCTCATCTCTACAGCCTTTGTGCACCTCCTTCCGACCGCCTTTATCTCCCTTAACGACAGCTGTCTCCCAGATTTCTGGAACACGAAGTACCCAGCTATGCCTGGCGCTATTGCCATGCTCGCTGTCTTCTTCGTCACGGTAATCGAAATGCTGTTTACGCGAGGACTCTGTAAAGGTGGGTTTTCGGAGCCGGATCACCGCGAGGCGACACTCGAGCTAGGTTGCAACACCAAGGAAAGCTCTGGTAGAGATGGATTAGAAGAGAAAGAGGGGTGGAATGCGGGCGCAGGTGCGAGTGCGAGGGGGGGGATGGGGAGGGGGCGGCAGGGGAGCGAGGAGATTGGCGGAGCAGGGGGCGTTGGAGTAGTAGGGTTTGGGATGGCGGGGAGGAGAAGGTCAAGGAGTCATTCTTTCAGTCAAGGGTTGAAGATGTATGGAGATATAGCGAAGGAACAGAGAACCAGACCGGCGCTTGGGAATTATAAGAGTCGCAACTCTTCGGACACTATTGCTCAGGCAAACGAATGCGCGGTCGAGGAATGTGATATTGAAGATGAAAACTGCGGTACTGAGTGCAAGAAGGAAGCCATGGAATCTCATCATGATATCACCACTGCTACACTCCATAAACATATCCCCGGCATTAGCGAAAGCTTGACACCACAACAAATTCACAAGAAAGCACTCCTCCAGGTTGGACTCCTCGAGATGGGAATCCTATTCCACAGCGTCTTTATCGGTATGGCGTTGAGTGTCACTGGTGGACCTGGTTTCATTGTCCTTCTGATCGCAATTGTTTTCCATCAAACATTTGAAGGCCTCGCACTCGGAAGCAGAATTGCTGTCTTGGAGTGGAAGCCTAATGCCTTGCAGCCGTGGATGATGGCATTGGCATATGGTCTCACGTAAGTCCCTTTTCTCCTCTATTCTCACGCAATACTGACCCTATCATTTATAGTACTCCAGTCGGCCAAGCTATTGGTCTTGCAACTCACACTCTTTACCGCCCTGACAGTCAAACCGGTTTACTTATGGTTGGGATTATGAATGCTATTTCATCTGGGTTGTTGGTATTCGCAGGGCTGGTTGAGTTGTTGGCAGAAGACTTCTTGAGTGACGAGAGCTGGAAGGTGCTGAAGGGGAAGAGGCGAATTGTAGCCTGCTTCCTTGTGTTTGCAGGTGCTTTTGGCATGGCGTTTGTGGGAGCCTTTGCTTAAAACTCCTTCGCCCAGGAATCTATGAATAGCTTTATTTTTAACGCTCTGGTAGACAATGGAAACAAAGAAATGCGGTAATAATCTCAGGGTTAGATATGTACTGCTGACTCTAGATCGTTTTATTGGGTGGGGTTTGCGGATATGCCTTTGTCATGGGGGCGGGAATTAGTTGGACACAGCTATATGAGGGTTGTCGGGGGTGGTTTGTAATTATTTTCTTATTGCTTCTCGAATTTTATTTGAGAACTCCTTTTATCCTCGTATTGTAGCTAGAATTGAAAGCTTAGATAGCTGTCAATAAACTATTACCAGCTGATTATGTGCTCTGTTTGCAACTATAGGTATTAAAGAGACTGGAGTCGAGAAAAATGTACTACTAATGATAAAATGCAATGTCTCTTTAGTGGGTTAGGGTTTTCCTAGTCATATACCCGACTTTGAATACCCGTGAGACTACAGCCTGAGTCTGTTGAACGGTAAAGTATCAAAAAACTCTACCATAGAACACCGTAGTCTTATAGTTATATCGTGTATTTAGTTCGCTAGGTGGCTGGCGGTGAATATAGCGGGTAGGTGTAGTACGCTTTGGTGAGTTCATGCGGAGAAAATATAGGATATTGGAGTATAAGTAGAGACGCTGTAGAAGTAAACGGAGGACATAGTTCTCTAAAAGAAGTAATACACCGTCTATCCCTTTACTATAGATTACGGGCTCATATAATTAATGAGGAAAATAAAAAAAATGAAACCTCCATTTTACTATAACTACTTCGCCCTAGAGAACGAGTGGTTTACTATGATTAATACACTCCTTGCCATAATAATGTAGTACCAGAGAGAGATGGAAATTGCTTATATTTATGATTTTTAGGCTTTTGTGCATCATATAATTGAGTTTAGAGGTGTTCCTCCATAGGGTGAGATTATATTTGATTTTTGTCTTGCACGGTATAAAGGTAAGTATAAGATAGCCGTCATGGTTAAGGCAGGTAACTAGTTTGTTTAGATCCTCTTATCTAAAATTTATCTACCAACTGGCCTCCCTAGGGTTTCTCTTAAGGTCCGCGGATATAAAGTTTCTCGGCTCATTAGAGGGGTTAGGCTGTACATCGTACATCGCATTGCCTGCAAGGCAGGGTTTTTATTGAATAACTTCAATCTTGATGTTGAATACCAAGGAGTCCCATGATCCTTTCATTTTATTAGTGACAATAGATAGATATAACTATTAGATAATACCGTTATTTGTCATGGTGAGCCAGATGATGTTTAGTAAAGCCCATAGTAATATTCTTGCGGTATTGATTGCTTCTGCATCCTATATGTTATATATTCACTATTTTTTGTTGGAAGCCTGAGTGAAAACTTATAAGAGATGCCTTATAGCCCAAGAGAGGTTAGCTATGATCTGCAATAGAAAAAACTGACGATTACTTAGTATGAGCCCCCCCCCATTCACTTGGCCAGTGCCCCGTTACTCCTCATCATAATATCGCTTCTATATATAGGCTGCCCTATTCTCTTCGTGAAACTCGGCTGAGTATATGTAGGGCCAAATAGCATGGCTTTATTTTACTGTTTTTATTTTGCCTACGTTTTTGTATAGTGTTGTAGATAAGCATTATACACAACTTAAATTCCCAGAATAGTATTACTAAAGTGAGGTGCAATACCTAGTGTCTCTTTAGCGGCCTTTCCTGTGGTTTCTTCGTCAAAAGACTATTTATCGAGGACTCTTTCTGTTTGATGGGTGATACGGTGATTATCGAATATTGTATATTCTCGGAGCTGGTTGTCAATTCTCGCCAAATTTCGTACCAAACAGTTATTCTCCCCCTTCACTTCAGCCGCGATTGTCTTAAGAGCTATAATCTAATACTCACATAAGCTAGGTCCACTACTCTCTATTCTGCCGCAAAAACCACCTTTTGAACCTAAGGTTGTCACTATAATATTCATCTAATGAACTTACCAATTTCCTATCGAGGCTCACTACCTCTATGGAACAGCCACTGATACAAGAGTGTACGGTATTAGTAATCTGGTACGCCTAGGAGGATTATCTCCAGGGTTTTTGTTGGATAAAGAGATTTCTCACGAGGTTCTTTAGCTTGTGCCTAGCTATAGGAAGTGGCATCCTTCCGTTCCTGACTGTTTCAGGAGATCAGTAGTTATAGCGATTGTACAGCACTCGCCAATCACATCCATATACTGTACTGCAGTGTTTCACAGCCCGAAACTCGGATATGCAACATCAGGGGGCCCTCCAATAATAGCAGGGTTCTTATGGCCATTAGCAAAATGGACTAGAAGTGGCTAGATGCAGCAGGGACTCACTGTACATGGTGGTTAGCCGTTTCTTTTGTTACGAACTGATAAGAGATCTAACAAGATGCGATGTATCTGCTTGTTGAAAATGTAGCACCTTGCAGGAGCTTCCCCCATCTAGGGTACGTGGTGGCTTCTAGTGTGTAGCATTTAGTCCTGGGGTCACCTCTAGAGAAGAATAATTGATGCTTCTGATTAAGTGACGGTTGAGGAGCAGAAATTATGGGTTGAGAGTGATTGTAGATTGTGCTGCGAAGAATGAAAAGAAAACTGACCTAGACGTCACCCTATCTCAGAGGTGATTATTTAAGATAACCGCTACTTGGCTAGTCTACAGTGCGCATTAGAATCATTAATATGTCTAAAACCTTGCTATAAATATATTAAAGAGTATTTCAATTTCAAATTCTAAAGTTCCACATCTAAGTTCTACTTATATTTTTGAGATGTTTTTTTTCTGCACTAGATGCTGAAGCGAGTGATGATCTGTGAATATAAATCTTAGTCACCAAGCTTAGTGTGATATTTTTTATCCTAAATAAAAATATCTTTAACTTGGAAAAATATGTACTTAAAGGGGCTGAGTCTTATTTCGCTTCCTATGGGGGTTTATAGAGGGTAAGACTAAAAATCAACTGTAGATAGTAGATTTTATGTTACTACACGTGACTGCGATCTTTATAAGCATAATATCTACGCCTCATGTAGCGTTTTTTTGAGAGGTGAGGCAGTGTTTCTAGGCTATTTTTTGTGAAGCGAGGGGAGGGCCAAGAATTGTGTAGTGGTGTGAAGACTAAGGGGATGGAAGGTAACAAACCTCGTATTCATGTTATCTATACAATTATAAAACGCCTCGTAGGTTGTGATAAGCATCGGCATCCCATATACGGGATAATGCGAGCATATTCATCTAAATCTATCTCGCGTGTCTACCACTCGCACTAAGCTATGTATCTAACTGATATGTTAAATCTCAACGCCCCGAGCACGCTAGAGATAGATTTGAAAATAGACTCTTTTAATTCGCTGAAGTATAAACAAGCTTCCTAAGCCCAGGACTTGGGATAAAAGAGAACTATAAACTAAACAGAATATATCACATTCCCTTCGAGTCCGCTGGTATCATGAGCTGCATACTCCCATCTGCAAATAGCAGCAGTTGAAGCTTAATTAAACGCTTAGCTACTGGTGCTACGGCATAATGCAGCTGCTTTGAGGCATTGTTTTAGTTCACTTGGATTTGTAGCAAAAGGTTGAGATCCTCATCAGTTGACTGAGGAAGGTAAGTTTTGTGTCCTTGTATCCTCGTGTGGCCCTTACGGGAAATTTCCAAAAATAAGATTGATGTGCGCCTGTCGGCCTGCACGCTTGGAGGATAGATTGAGCGAAGCATTTGACATCCCCCTAACTATAGTTGCAGGCTTGTTTCTGTCTCGCTAGCTCATGATAAATTTAGACCATTGTAGTGAGCCCTAGGAAACTACAGACTTTTGTTACCGCTGAATCTCCTTAAAGAACGTGTTGGTTGGGTGAGATATCGCCTAGTCTAGAGCTGACCCGTTGATGAAGGTGTTTTATTTTAAATTTTAGCTCTGTAGATCGAAAAAGTCGAAGTAGCAAGAAGTTTTTTTTTTAACTAGACAAATAGCTAGACTTATATTTAAACAAATAACCATATTCCGTAGCAAGCAATGAAGTTTGGACATTGCAAGCGAGTCTCAGTACTTGTGTGGTTCTTAGCTTCTGGTACATTTATCTGACCTTGAAGGGTAAAAAACACACCTAATTCTACCCCCACAGTGCTAGGGTCTTTACGAGCCAAACAGTAGATTAAATCAATACTCCTCTTATATGCTAGCTCCCTAATTCTTGCTTTATCACGCTAGATGCTGTGGGGGCCAAGGTGATAAACTTGCTGAAAAAGAAATGTGATCTTTTCTAGGGTGAATTTTTCGAAAATGTGTGATGCAGTGAGGATTGAGTTCGCGATGAACTTGTATTAGCTCCGAGAAGTCAGGAGCCTTGAAGAACCAATCAATCCAGATGCTACTCTAAGAGCCTACCCAACCATTGAGTGGTATATTTCTTGCGAGCAGCGCACCACTTCCTGGCTATGATTGAGAGTGTTCACAGACGCCTATCCAAAGTAGTTTAGCTCTGGCCCAATCCATACTAAAACACTTCTGGCAGCTTGCTAGATATCTTATGTCGGTCAAATGGAGATTCACTCTGGCCTAGTCTTATCAAAATTGCACCACCACTCCATGCCTGTAAACACGTTTTATATAGAGTGCGATATAGGCGTCTAGAATAAAACAGACAGTAAAGAATAAAAGGATCTATTTATAGTTATCTAAATTAGCATTAGTCACACTGACAAGCTACATCCATCATTAATCTCCCTCCTGAAATCTCCCTCCCGTATTCTGGAAGCTTTGCGCAAAAGCAGCAGCCAGGTTTCTTCTCTTTTCCCAATATCTAGCGGCAAAAGTCCTCAGCCGCCCCATGCTCGGGTGTGATTAGTCGCACCAAGTGTTTCCCGGATTTGTGCAGCAACAGCATCAGAAAGAAAAGAAAGGGAAAAAAAGCTTAAAATTTAGTTCGGTAGTCGAGAAAAAATAACTGCCACATAGCGAGATCCGTATAGCCGATTCTTCCCTGGTTTTCTTTGCTGTCCTCGGTGCCTGGTATCCAACCATTTTGATCAAGGCCAGCTGACATACGCGTGGCTATCCGCTTTTGCCTTATCATCCTAATCTGGAACGCTGGTATTGCACCCTATGCAGGGTGGTTTCTTTATCGATATACCAACAACTAAATCACGTCAGTTAAACAAACCGGTTCAGGATTGATTTAGAGAAAATAAAAATGATAATGAGGGCAAAATAAGAATCGTGCGTGTATTTCTACTCTTCCTTGCGCACAGAGGACAATCTTGGCGCAGACTGACCGGAGGCAGGTCGTATAATTTAAACAGTACTATAAGTCGCCTATTACATGAGCCGTGTTATACCTTGATCTAGCTAGAGTCTAGATGCAGATACTAGGGAGTTGGTAGAATTTGAGTGAATCCGGAAGCTTATCACGAAGGTACTAAGGTTGAAACCGTAACCTGGTATCTTATCCTGGTTTTCCAATAAGGTTGATGTTTCATATGAAATCGCCCCTGTTCGCGGATCATAAAACTGCCGGATATTATCTCTTCTGTACTCTAGATTACATTAGCGACGATAGTACTCGCGTTATTTTAACCGAGGAGTTATCCGTACTCTACCGGAGCTGTGTTGAGTAAAATAACAGGAGAAGCGAGTTTGGGTAGAGGCTTATACTACTTACGCAAAGATTACCCTCGAGGAAGGAAGTTGTAACTTTCGGGATAATATTTGGAAAGCTGCATTAGTACTAGTCCTATTGATCAGTAGGAGGGACCGCTGGACCCGATTGGGAGAAGAGACGATAGGAAAGACTACTGCGCTGCGCCTAAAACGGCCGGATTTACCGCCTCCACAAAAACGGCGGGCTCTCCCGCAAAAAAAAAACGCACCTCGCAAAAACACTCCACAAGAAACAGAGAGAATCCAGAAGATATATCTACATCGTCGCACTATAAGCAATGCTTTGATCGCAATCTGTCTGAAATAAAGAATGTGGAGTATTAGGCGGAAACCCCGCATCGTGGAGTAAATAAATGGGATGTTTTTTTCTTCCCCATAAAAAAATTCGTCAGATCTATTGGTACGATCATAAGCATTAAATTCAAACATGCAAGTGACAGGTAGAAAACAGAATGACCTGACTATGATCTGACAGTTGGGGCCAACGGGTAAAACCTTACGTGTTCGCACTTTATGTTGAGTCACCAAGTGGTAAAGAAGGGCAGTGAGATTCACAGCTTGTGTGATGGATGAGGTAGGGGATGTAGAAGCTCTCAGCAGATTATTTGAGAATCGGGCGTGGCTTTCTGAAGATATCTATGAGAGAAAAACTTGGAGACGAGTCTTGGTGGCTTGCAGGACTATTTTGATACTAAAACATATCCACTGTGCTCGCAAAGCCCTATGGAACCTGCATCCTTCACTTGCATAAATGAAGACAGCATATATTAAGGCAAATTACATGGCTATCAGGATATAACAAAAGGTGTTGCGAAAAAAGGATTGAGATCTAGACTGTGGGGTGAGCATGTTTCCACGATGCGGGGGTTGCGTCAACCGAAAGATCCAGATGAGAAGAAAAATTCTGCATATCGACAGCCTACCGAGAGAAACCGAGGCCGAGTTCGAATATGGATAAAGGTGCACGCATAGTTGGTGGTGCTGAGGTCATATCGGCCTTCGTACGCCTCGAGTGATTTTTGGTGAGCTTTTTGTGCTTCCATCTGGACTCGCTGGCTCTGTTGATACTATACGTCCGGGTTAATTACCCGATGTCAGAGTTTGAACCTTGAACAATGCCTCTAGGGCCTGTATGTGAGCTCTCAGTACTTCGTGGGGGTCTATCTATGTACAGTAATTTAGGATCATCATTAGATATTGCTCATTGAAGTATCCCCAAACGGAGACAATCGTGGATCGTGATCTAACACACACCCCGCATCGCGAAAACACGGGACAGCGTTTGCGGCTGCGGCGGTAGCGGAGAATAAAGGGGAATAACGAATATGCAAGATCCTCCACATCCCCTTCTGGGAATTAGGCCCGGGGACGCCGTTTGTGACGTTTGTCCGGTACCGGAAAATCAGTTATTCCGATGTTACGGAAACAGGGCCGTACTACCGAGGATCACGAGGAGTCCTTATTCCCAGGGCCGGGACTCTCTCTGTCGTTATATCTGCGCCAGATGTCACGCCAATCCTTCAGATGTAAATACTCGTCTCCCTCCCCCTCCCCCAATCAGGGGTCAAAGTCAAGGTACTGGAAGAAATATACCCCCCAGTACATGTAGTCCTGCACAATTTCGTCGTCTCTAATAGATACGGACCGATAGCCCGTGCGTCTGACATCTGTGGGGATCTGCATGCGGCTGTTCCGACAATTTGGGTTTGTGGCGCCAAGATGCTGGGCCCCCTCGCCAAGCAACGCAAGTGCGGTCGTTGTGAGTTATTCCTTGACCAAACCTCCTTACAAGGATCTTGGACTTCACGATACCCATCGTGGGTAGATTAAGTATCGCACAAGCAAATGAAATGGCCCTAGAAACCCCTAGAAGCGACCGTATAAGCGCGAATATAGATAAATAATTATATTTCTTTCTAGATGTCTCACGCAGGGTCCATATTTGACTGGATACGCCGCGGGGCTGTGCCCGCCGGTGATCTTTGGGTACCGGTCCGGTGTCTACGCTTAACATGGACACTGGACAATGCACTAGAATACGGTTCTATACAAAGAGTTTGTTAGGCTAGTGGGTTTTATTTTTCTCCCTTTTCTTGTGCTTTTGACCAAGTAATCAGAGAGAGAGAAAAAGCCCCCCTTTATGCAATGAAGCCTGTATACACATCGCTAGAGCTCTCGGGCTCGGACCTCAGATTGGGGGGTAAACGTGCAAGGAGGACACATTCCTGAAATCAATTAATTCAACGAATATCAATATTACTCTAAATATTAACAAGGCATCCAAGGAATGGCAGATATTGAAGTAACACATCTCAAAAGTTATGTCTTTCCCTACTACCCAACTGAGTTTATTCCAACAGGACCACGCGGGGGGAGGCACAGTATTGCGGATATGTACCCCGGGCCTGAAAAAAACTAACTGGCGTGAGAAACAGTGATAAACAACTGATGGGAACAAAATGTGATAATGCGGTGACTCGTGGCTGGGACCGGGAAAAAGGGACATTAATATGATTGCGTGAGAAATCAGACAGAACATCCTGTAGTGCAATGAAAAACGTGAATTAGGTGCTACATGATCGTACGACATGGTTCCATTGCCCGTACCGGACGAGGTAGAGGAATAAAACCATGGGAAGGGAAGGTGTGTGGCTGCGGGTATACTGAGGCAGTATGAGGGGTCGATTACGCCTATAATATACTAAGATTGACAGCCCCCCTTCCGTGTACTTCTTTGACAAGTCCCCCATAACCCCTTGATTCCCGCAGCATAAATCCTACCTTCATTATATACCACCGTCTACCCATCAGGGCGATTACTCCGTCGGATTGGTTGATGATCATCAAAGTCGTCATCGAGACTGAAAATCACTCTTGAAGTTATTTATACTTCAGCCGTTTCCTCTATTAGTCCGCGTTTGATCACGAGGGAGAGATACAATCGAGTTGAAGAAATCAAGTTGAGACTTGCAGCTGTGAGTTAAGAGCGAGACCGAGACATACATGCAGACAACTAACGCGTAGAGAGAGGTGCCGCAACCATTCTTAATATTTGGAATCTTCAACCTACTCGGCTTAACCACGACCCGGGGAAACACAAGAAAAACAGTAAAAGCAAGGTATCTGAAAGAAAGTCAGATATTTACTTTCATAAAATATTGGAAGCATTCGTACGTTTCCATATTTCGCTGTTTTCCCCTGTTGTCTCCTCTGCTCACGGCATTTCTTTACTAGCATTCCATTCATTCCAGGCATCAAAGTTTGAGTCTCCCTGCTTCGGCTCTGGGGACCTTCAGTATACCCACAATGCGTCGGAATAAACAAATACCCTCTAGTGGCGCCATGGGGAGCCTATCTCTATCACTTGTTCTCCTCTCGCGACTTGCTTCTACTGTAGCAGCGACATCAGATAAATTGGAAGCACGAGGGGTGCTTTTTAAGGGTGAATCTGTGCCAGAAGTCAACTGGATGAGTTCCGATATTGTGAATTTCACGTGGGGGTTGACAGGTGTTGATAATTTCGAGAATTTGATGTTTTCGTAAGTAACTCGTCTAGAATGATGTGGGAAATGTTTGCTAACCAGCCTCTCTGATTCAGGACATATCTATTCTCAACACTCGGAATATCATTGGCTCTTCTTTTCTTCTTTCGCATCTACATCCACAACGTTCACCACAGCCGGCTAGCAATCACAGTCAGTTCATCATACACAAGTACTTCTTCCCACTTCTACTCTCTTCCGCCAGGAAAGAAACTTGTCTGGCTACGTCGTCATCTTATCCTCGCACCTCTTCACAAGCTCCGCCACAATAATCCATGGATCATCAACCTTTCATCCAAAGTAAAGATTCATCTTGGGACACTCCCATCTCGCCTTCATTTCATTTTCCTCTTTCTCTACGTACTTTCAAATATCCTCTATTGCACCCTTTACCTCCCATGGAATGGCTCTATCGGACCAGAGGGGAAGTTTAGAGCTCCTACCAAGGCATCTCTTGTAGCCGAGTTTCGTGGAAGGACAGGTGTAATGGCAACTGTTAATATGATCCCACTTTTCGTCTGTATGATCCGCAACAACTGGATTGGAGATGCAGTCGAGGTTGGCTTTGATTCATGGAACCTGTTCCACCGCTGGATTGGCAGGATAATTGTCCTTGAGTCCTTTGCACACATGGGTGCATGGACTGTCAATAAGGTTGATCAGGCTGGGTGGTCAGGTGTTGCTCAGGCATACAAGATCTCACCATTCTTGCAGGTGGGGTTGATGGTATGTCTAATCTCTATCCTCTTATGAACCATTGAGTTTCTAACATAGTATTTAGGCTGAAATAGCATTGGCTCTAATTGCAGTTGCATCTGCTTCACCTTTGCGACATGCAAACTATGAGTTCTTCTTGTCTCTGCATCAGGTTCTCGTTATATTTTTTGTTGTTGGTGTCTACTGGCATCTTGTTATCGACCAGCTACCACAGATCACATATGCGAACATTACTATCGCTATTTGGGTCGGTGACAGATTAATGAGAATCTTTTGGATTCTACGATGGAATATCAAGATGAAGAACGGAAAAGTCTCGTGCAATGTTGCAGAGGTCACCCCACTAAAGGGTGCAGACGCTGTAAGAGTTAGTGTCGAGTTGGTCCGTCCATGGGACTTCAAGCCAGGGCAGCATGTATGTCCTACCTTCAGCACCTACTTGGTGAGAGTATAAAACTAATAATGAAATATTAGGCCTATATTTACATGCCAAGGATCGGGTGGT
The DNA here is from genome assembly GCA_033030425.1 of Verpa conica. Lineage (NCBI taxonomy): Eukaryota > Fungi > Ascomycota > Pezizomycetes > Pezizales > Morchellaceae > Verpa > Verpa conica. Next base: position 803,645 of record JAUFSD010000002.1, on the reverse strand, counting down.
GGCAGTCTCACCCTTTCTCTGTCGCTTGGGCATCTACTGAAGAATCCTTGCAAACTGATGAGTCGCCAGCCGCTTGGGAACTCGCAGCTGAAGATTTTGCGCGGAGGAGCCAAATGATTGCAGCTGAAACCGGTGAGAAGTACGACCCAAGGCAATCGGTGCGAGTGGCTCAGTTTCCTTCTGCGCCGCCCACGCCAGGCGGTGAACGCCCTACGAACCCTTTCGATAATTGCCATTCTCAAGAGACACCAAGCAACCGGCACAGCTCTCTTAGCCCCCACAACCCACGAAACACCTTCCAGAGACAACGTTCGACGGCACTTCCTGTTCATCACCGGGAACTAGTTACTTCAAATGCGCCAAAAAAAACTACGATGCACTTTATTGTCTCTAAACACTCTGGCTTCACTAGGGCACTTTTTGACGCGGCCGAGAAGGCTAAGAATAGCGGCGACGAAAAAGGTGATGGAGCTCCATTACAAGTTGTAGGAATGTTCGAAGGACCATATGGAGGACATCACTCATATGACTCATACGGCACAACTATTTTTGTTGCTGGGGGTGTTGGAATCACCCATTGTATTGGTTATGTCAAACACCTGTTACATGGCTTTAACGAGGGTACCGCTGCAACGCAGAAGATCAAGCTTGTCTGGATAATCCGGAAAGTTGAAAACATTGAATGGGCCGCTGACTGGCTGGAGGAGATTCTACGAATGCCACATGTCAAACAAGTTGTAGAAGTTGACATTTATATCACGCGACCGAGCGAAGCAGCCACATCGAGTAACTGGTCAGGGCGGGGGTGTGTGGTAAACCTCTATGCTGGACGCCCGGAATTTGAGGTCATCGTAGAGAAAGTTGTCAAAAAACAGATTGGTGCCATGGCAATTAATGTCTGCGGCGGAGGAGGAGTCAGTGATGCTGTTAGAGCGGCTGCCCGGAAGTTTGTGGATGTTGCCGCTATCGACTTCTCGGAAGAGAGTTTCTCATGGTAGAGGTGAGGTTTATCCCGATCATTGGCTTTGAAATTTATGCCTGTGCCTGAGACTAATAATTTTTTTCCTAGTTAGGCTAAAAAAATCCCTCAAAATGATCACGCAAAAAAGTTCCTTGCATAATTATGGCTCGAACGCTAATAATCTACCATTACCACCTAATACCTTGTACCCAATGTACGAATAAGACCCGCGCCCCGGTCATGGCCTATAAAAATTTCTTCTATATTTCTTTTATTTATTTTCCCTTTTTTGAGTCCAGGTTACTCATTATGCACTGGAGTTATGATTTTCGTTGGCATAGGAAGGGTTTTGGCGTCTACATTTTTCTTTCGATTTTGATACCCAGGTCTCTTCTACGTTGAGATACCCAATCATGGCGGGGGGGTTGCATACTATATTTTTTTTTCAACCGTCTTATTTCTGGTTCCTGCAGGATGATCGCATTCCTGTTTGGTAGTTCAACATCAACGCGTATTAGCGAGCGAGCCATTATTCTGTTGTCTGTTTTACCATTTCCCCAGGGGGGTTACTTGTATGTCGCCATAATCTGATGGTTTCATTTTTTTCATTGTATATATTTCAATGTTTCCTTGATTAGCTGGTGACGGGGGAAGGAACACGTGCCATATTTGTATTTAGTGTACTTCAAAAGAATTTCTCAGGATAACCAACACAGTGATCGTGACATTCTTGGAACCCAGACTCGGTTTGAAGGAAGGCAAAGCCGAATGCATGGCCTCTTTTACGGAAGAAAGGAAATAAGATCCGGAGAATTTTGGATCGACAGTGGTCCGGTTCGAAATAGGACCTGATCCGACGGAGTATTTTTTTCTTTAGCGATTGGATTCGAATGTCTTGTCAGGGGACAGCAAATAGAGTTGGTGGCTGCATAGGCTTATGATCCCAAGATTTGTGGCCTACCGGTCCACTTTCCATAAATCCTATCTCTCCCCGCCAAGACACGAATTAGAAATTCAAGAAAAGTTTTCAAAGTACTTCTGCACAGAAGAATACTTGACCTGTTAATATTTCATGTACGGCATGAAGACCGATGCTAAATTGATTAATAGAAGGGCACAAAAACCAAGGAGGGGAAAAATTATATCCTGGAGAAGTGTTAGGATTAGGAGACTGAAACCGGAAATGTAAAAAAAAACCTCCTCAACCCCTTGCTTAGTATTGGAACCGTAGCCCGGGGATCCCGTTGAGCGTGGGGTTGTGTGGGGGAGGAGAGATTTTCCGGGGCGGAGTGGAGTTCCGTTATTCCGGGATAGGTAACATGACGTCGTGGCCTGAGTGCTGTAATCTTAATGCGGGGGGTAGGGATATATCGTGAAGATAACCGTGAGAGGGGGGGCTTAGTATCAGTTCAGGAATTAATTGTTAATATAAAAGTTGAAATTTAGATTGCAGGTGTGGTGACGAAGGTAATATAATCTCTTCTGCAGAAAGAGAAAGATGAAGAGGAAAAAACAGATTATGAGATAAACGAAACACAAAAAGCGGGGAAACTATAATATAGGGAACTAGGAGAAACGGGAGAAATGAAATATGTAAAGCGCGGTTAGCGTGAGAAACCGAGTGATATGGTGGAAAGATGTAGAATTTCTCCCCCTATCATGTCTGACATGTCTCGACGGATTGTCTAGATCTCGATAGATTCATCTTATATTGGATGAAATATATTGTTAGAGTCCAGTAGAACGAGTCATGTAGGACCGGACGTGTTCATATATTCTTAGAGTCGGATCCCATGATCCCTTCGTATTCGATGGAAGTACGGAAATAGGAGGTGAAGAGATTAAACGCTCACTTGGGTTAAGCATTGTGGTTGTGATGGTGATGGTGATGGCCTTTGTGCAGCTGGACGAGGGGTTATTATATTCAGCATGATGAGCGTGTGTTCGAGACCTGGCGGTGATTTCCAAGCTGCTTGGAAATAGCTGTCGAGTCTAGACAGCTGGCGATGAGTGGTGCCTTGCGTGGGTGTGTGAAATTAGGAGTGGTGGTCGTGGTAATACGTACATATTGCGGGGATATGCTGTGTAGGCTAAATTCCAATTCTGGAGCACTTGAACTAGAACCTTTGGATTAGAAATCTGTCCTCTGGGTGAATAACAAGGGTCTTTAATATTGCTACCAATTACTACTAAGTTGTAAGGGGAAAAAATCTAGACTCTCGACAGTAGCTCTAGTATTACAGGGAATTGCTAAAATAGGCAATAGATTTATGGTCATCTCTCCCCCACAAAAGGCAATAACATAGAAATATATAAACGGTGTAAATCACGTCTCTTATTAATAAAGTAATGTTCTTGGCAGCTGTTTCATTACCAAGAACAGACATATATGTTACAATAGTATTCAATGGTCGTAGGTGTCTACCAAAATCAGTTAGTACCTTACTAGTCTTCAATTAATCATTAACAAGAGCCAAACTACATGTACAAAAATCTCAGCCTTGTAACCTATTCAGAAATTTAACAAAAGGTTAGGATTTTGATGTGATGTAGCCATATAAGATCTACCTTTTATAAACACTATTAAACTTATTTATCTACGTACATGTGTGCGACGCTCAGGCCCACAGATTACAAGAAGTTCATTTCCAAGACTCATCTAGCTAGAGGATTTATTACGGATCGGTGGAACTTTTAGATCTAGACACTCAGTTCGAAATCTCTGCACAGATTTGCTGCGCGCCATTGAGTACGAAAACCCCGAGATGTATAGGCCCTCTTACAACAGGTCTTGTGTAGTCGTAGTCATCTTATCTGATATATAGCTATAGTCGATCACTAATTATAACCTAGAACAGATTATTAAATTTTACTAATAGATTAATATGGCATCCTGTATTAAAGAATCAAGTGTCGAGATATGAGTTTACTTACCGAAAGCGGGAGAGATGCCCTTATTATGAATTCTTCGATAAGTTGTACAAATATTATTCAGGTCTACTTTAGGTAGAATTAGCAGTCATCTCTCCCATGAGTATCAGACCCTGATTTCTGTAATAGATATATTTAAGCATAAGCAAGCGTAATAATGACCTTTAACTAGCGCATAACAACTTTCTACGACAAAAAAACTGGTGGTGGCCTACTACTCCTATGGGGAGCTTTCCCCGCAAAATCGGGTTAAGGGGCCCGAGTTGTGGCTTGGAGGTTTATTCGCCAAGACTTATAGGAACAACCCGGTGTGGGTACTAATGATCACGGCGCGGCCCCGAGGTGCCGGTCAGTCGATTAGCTTCTAGTCTTATTTATCATAGCTACTCCTCTTTTTCATCCTTTTCCACCTCCTATGGGGTCAATTGCAGGATGTTTTCTGGCTTTTCGATATATCCTTCTCCAAGGCAGCCTAGAAGCCTTTATATGCCCACCAACCTTCTCTGGGTGAACTATCCAGAAGCAGTTACTTATAACCGATCTTAGATACACCCCATATGATGTCGACAAAATACACGCGCACTATTGTTATCAGGAGATATTTCATTGATGTTATACGCTATATAGCGCCTATTCGGCGTATGAGGGCAAGTAGTCTATTAATACTTAATACTAACCATTAAGTGACAGGATCTTGTCTACAGAAGTCAAACATAACAGATATACTAGGAAACCACAAACACAAATAAACCAAATCATACCTCAACCGTCAAAACCTATAGAAAGAAATTTCCAAAAGAAACGTACAGAAGCCCCCATCAGTATTAACTGTTCCTGACAAGCTCGCTTTATTAGATTACTCAGAGAATACAAGAGCTAGATTAGGGCAAAAGGATTAATAACAGATAATTTTAGAAGGATCGTCTGTGGAGATTTGTTAATGACGGTTACTTGTGGTATATCGAAAGGGCTATTAGGGCAATCAATGCACAGAGTTGAATTAGCAATTCATAAGGAATGTGCTGGAAGTTTCAGGAGCTACGCGGACATGGGCACTCTTCATCAAAAATTACCGATAGACCATCCATCCATACCACCCATTCATTATCCGAGCAACATATGCAATTCACGCCAACACAAGGCATGACTAGGCGGATCACCTGTCTCTAGAATAAATTCTAGCATGCGTCTCTCAATTGGTTCTACGAGCCTCTCACGTGTCTCACTTTCTTATCTACGATATGAAGCAAGGGGCATAAGATGGTATGCTAGCCTAGACTCAAGTTTGATTTTACTTTTTATCTTTTAGTCACAGGGTATATTTTCTATCTTCATTTTTACTCGATACTAACAACCACATAAGTAAGGAGGACAGTAGCCCAATAGAATTTATGCCAATAACTCACCACTATCCTTGATCTAGACGCAGCTCTCCCTTACCGCTCTACACGTCATCAAAACATTACAAATGTATAAATTATATAAATCAAGTACAGATAATAGAGTATGATGACACGTTACACCCCCGAGATATCAACAGGAGATGTATACCGAAAGAGAACTAGCTTTTAATTAATAGACGAAGAGCCATTCCTACATCTAACAGAGATCATAAAAGTAATACAGACTACTTCCACAGTTTACACCTTACACAAAGCTTCAAATCGACTCCCCAAAACCATTGGTTCTTATACAGATAGATAAAATAAAGTTAGAGCAGTCTCTAGCATACCTTAGAATCAAAACTTAACCACATGTGTATATGCATGCAGGCAATCGAGCTGGACACGAGCTAGGAGGTACCATGCACGAGCTGAGAATCGAAAAGCAGTCAAGAGGTGCATCTTGTTGCTTGCTACTACACGCATATGTGGGTACATAGAGTGATCACCATAATTTCTTTTTCTGCGCAGCACCGTAACGGGCTACGTGTAGGGACTAAGCACGAGATACATGATACGAGCCATAAAAATAAATATGATCAAATCTCAAAATCGCATGTCCAAAGCTCCTAGTGCTGACTTGCTTATAAATATTACTAGACTAGCCAAATACTCAACATGAATGAAGAAAAGCACCTGAGGACTCAACGAGTGAGACTTTATGACTACAAATATAATTCTAGCCAATTAACCATTCCACAAGATAACCGGGAAAACCAACATACTATAAAATTATCCAAACAATACCCAAAAACCATTCCATTCCATTTCTCAAGTCACATTTTATTCAGACTAACCCCTAACATTAACACAAAATCAAAAGCTCACGACAACGCTAATGAAGCCCTGAAAAGGTGTAACCAACCCACCACCCAATCCCGCCAAGTACTTGAACATACACTTCTACTTCCACTCCTAGCCAATATTCTATTTCCCTTTTAACGGTTTAGCTCATACCCAGCTGTATTCGCTGATCTGTCCCTTTTCGGTAAATCTCGGCAAATTCTCCGGTCCGATGCGATCCGATAAGGAATATAACTCGGGAGTTTGTGGACAAAAACAATCACTCTACAAGTACGTACGGCTAACACAAATAATATATATGTATACACTCTTAGCCCCCCGATCCACCGAACACTTCCCAACTCCTCTTTAAAGCAGCTATCAACTCCGGATCTTCCCGGCCCTGGTTTGAACATGGGCCCCTAGCGACAAAACTTACATATACAGTGGTGGCCGCCATCCTATAACCTGAGCTGATCGATTCGTATCTGCCATCTACTCTATAGCTCCGTCTCGTTTTGACCGGTAAGAAGACACCTTTTAGGGTCCTGGGGATATAATGTTATACTCCTACCGAAATTTACAAATCTTATGCTACCACCTACCTGATACTCTTTACGCGAGGGCTCGAAACTAGATTGAAGTACTACTCAGACCAGATCCAACTATTTTCTACCTCGAATTACACTGAACTATCAGAGGGGATGAATCTCCTAATATGAACTCCGATGGGTGGCTTGGGTATTATTAAACGAATCAAATACATTTCCCTCGAGAGAACGATTGTTCGTTATTTAATTCTATGAAAACAACCAGGCTAAGAATACAGGGGGCTAACAGCCTAGAGAAGAAAGCGATATCAAAAAGGAGATACACCTTTAAGAAGAGGGGTATAGGAAAAATAGCCCGACAAAAAAAGTATTAGAGAAACAAAAGAAACAGAATCATATATATAACCCGTCTCGATACAAAGAAAAACCAACGCAATGCTATAGACAGATATACCATCAACCAACGTGTACCTGATTATACTCCTATTATCTTTACTCAATAGGATACAACCTAGCACATAACCCCAAAGTCGACTAAACCCTACTCCAAACTTGCCACCCCTGCACTGAAGCTCGCCCGGCCTACTTTCTTTTTGAGCTTATAGCTCCTTCTTCAGGAAATGTTCCTATCACATTATTAGTCCCTTTCTTTTCTCCTCGGGTTGGAAAAACGTACCGGCTTATGACTAGTCTCATAGTCAACATGTACATACGCCCTCTCAACATCTGGTAGACTCTCCAGCTTGATCTGGAGCTCCTCCGCAACATCGTGGGTCATACGAAGCGAGGCGGAGGGACACATCACGATATCGACCTCAACAATAATCCTCTATTAATACATTATTAGTATATTGTAAGTCGGAGAAGGGTTTCAAAAGAAGATAATTACCGGGCCACTATGGTAAGCTCTAACGGTATCAATCTGCGTAATATGGTCCGAGTGGGTCATAGCTATCATACGATGTCAGCTGACATGAAATAATCAGGTGATAAGAGGAGCCCTTACAGATATAAGTTATCAACCTCAACATGCTATTGTCTGCGGTTACTCCAACCAAGAGCATGAATTCTTTATACGCAGTCTTACTCCACAGCCCCAGGATCAAAAAACTCAACACAATAGCGCCGGCCGGATCAAGCCACCACTTGAGCTTACTCCCTCCTACAGATGTAAGAATACCAAAACCGTTGATGAAAAGGTCATTTCTGTGATCCTCCCAGAGAATACGGACTTGAGAGTACTTATTTCTCAAACTCCAGCAGTACAAAAACAAGGCGAATTTTGTCGAAAATGCAATCCCAACCGCAATAATGGATGGTATATGGAATTCAGTGGTATCCTCTGAACTACTATGGGTGGCAATATCACGCGATGACATGACGATGAGGATAAGGGATACAGCGCACATGAGGAAGCAGAACAATATATTCCCAGCAGTCTCGAGACGGGCTTTGCCAGAGGGGAAGCGATTTGCGTCGACTTTGTTCACAGCACGGTGGGATACAATTAGGAGGAGATTAGAGAGGGGGTCGAAGATAGAATCGGCCATGGCTGTATGGTGGGCTACGGGTTACCACGGGGAGCTCATTCTATGGGGATTTGCTTGAGAGCGGAGGTAACTAACTTGCAAACAAGGACAATGACCCAGACGCTATGGCTCCATAGAGTTGGAGGATCGCGAGCAAGATATTTGCAGCAAAAGAACCATTTACTGCAATGAGATATCTGTATTTCACTTATCAGTCATCGCTGGCCATTGTCGCGAGGTCAGAAATAAACCGATGATAGCATACCTCACCCTATTATCGCCCTGCTCCTCTTTCGCGTCCCTAACATGGTCCTCAACTGGCTTTAAAAGCTGTTGAATTGATTCATTCTGGCTCTCATAGAACTCCTTGATGCCCTTGACATCGATCTTCTGTTTTACCTTTGCTATCTTGGGTCTTTGGGGGTCTGCAACTGTCACCGCCCCACGACCCAAAAGACGACCACCGCTATATTGCCAACGCGACGCATTCTTACGGTGTCGCGCGGTGAGGGTGGAGATTTCCTCATCGCTCTTAATAGAGGAGGAGAGACTAAAAGGATCCACGACGGTCCGTGGGTTCTCGGGGTCGCTTCCGGTGGGGGAAGAGGGGATATGTTCGAGCTCGACTACTGAGCTCGTGATGGCTGACATGGTTGTTGTGGTTGTGTTTGTTTGTGGCACCCTTTTCTTTGGTGGGGTTGCAATTACTATGGCCTTTGTTGGTCAACTATGTACGTGTTCAAATACAAAGAGGAGCTGAGGACTATCCCGTGGGATAATGGCAAAAAGAGAGAGAAGAGGAGGAGAAGGAGGAGAAGGGGAAGAAGTATTAGTAGAAATCAAACACATACATAGACCCAAGCACAAGACAATTGATAAGCCTACTCTTGTTCAAGGGATTATAACCTGGAATGCTTTAAGTGGATGATCATCCCCATTCCAAGACTTCGGGGGACAGGCCGAGTTCCGAGCGTGCGGTATGCCAGGGTCCTTATTGGCCCAAGATGAGATGGTGTTGATAGAGGGGCATTTTTCTCGACCCTTGCGACACATAAAAACACCCCCGCGGTCTTTGTCCTGGGCTAGAGATGTCAAACGCTTGGTTTATGGTTACGTATGATGCGTATTGAGATGGCTTGGAGTGAACCCGCGACGTGGGCCCTATTACCCTATTACTGTTACAGCCAGTAATGGCAGTTAGGGTTTTGCCGAGATTACCAGCGATAACAGCTTATGACACCCCTCCCAATTATACCACACGATCATCAGTTCCAGATTGTCTCCCGCAATGATCTGCCGTCAATGAGTACCTCGTAGGTAGATACGCACTGGGGTCTGGTAATAGGTGGCGGTGCCATAGCCAGAACTTTCACAGTAGCACCGCCACCTGTCATGGGCCCAGTGCAACAGGGCAGAAAGCAGCTTGAACATGTATCTGCCGCATCCTTGTGGCGTACAAATAGCTGTGTCCGGCAATTAAGTTCCTATTTGGGTATTCTATCTTCCTTGTGTATACTTGGACTGCCGCTTTGAAGCCCTTTGCCTAGACTCGCAAACAGCAGAGAGGAAGGTTTTCGCGTTGCACCCCGGGCAGGCCTACTACCAAGTATAGCCAATCAGCATCATGTGGGTCTGCCATTCTATCGGCGTATACTCTACCTGGGCCTTAATAACTACGGTCTTGATTACTGCACTTATATGACATGTAAGAACTACTGACGTTTGTAGAATACAAAACTACGCTGAGCTTACGATTTTATATGGTATGCAATAGCAGTCTATTCTACAAACGTCATGGGAATACAAATACAGTTTGAGGGTCCAAAGACCAGGGTATATCCCTTGCAGTGTCACTAGAGCCGCCATCTAACGGCCACCCCTTAGTGTTGATCTGATAGAGGTGAGACATACAAAGATGGTAAAGATAATGAATTCTTACAGCTAAGGTTAGGCGAGGTGTCATTAAAACGGCATTACCCACTAGCCCATAGCTAGATAGACTCCAAAAAGGAGGGGGGAAACCGAAGGGATTCTCTTCTTCAACTTACTCTATATATAAGGACGGTCCGAATCCTCCTAACCCATCCCGAATCACTGAGCTTTCTAGGTGACTTTCTCTAGCCACCTCGAGTATCATCTTCCTCGAGAATGAACCAAACAAGAATTACTTTATTAATGAAACCGCTACATACTAGACATACCTATAATAACACCTCCTATATCAGTATCAGGAATCCCACAGACCATTCATATCTTAAATCTAGGACATACCCTTGATGAGTCTAACGGACCTATACAACTACGTATCACCCGAAAGATTTAATCTAGTCTTCGGGGGTTGCGAGTCATGACTTGGACGTTAATGTACCGTTCAGATTATAGGATAAAGAAAAACAAGACTCCCATAATCTAGTAGTCATTGAAATAGACTGGATGAGGTTCCAATATGATGGGACTAAGGTAGGAGATGTACTTATGTTTATTACTGGTAATCCATACTGCGCTCCCACCAAACTTACGCCACCAAACTCGCTTCTCACCACAGAAAGATATATAGCAGTGTTATTCTTGCTGCCTGGCCTTGAGTATAAAGCTCAGATAGAAATAAATCCTATGCAAGTCCTCATATAACAGACTCCATCGCAACCTTCAAGCTGATTAGTGGACGAGGCTTACAATAGACTAGATGAACCAAGTCGATCTCTTATACTGCATCACTAATCAGCAGGAAACCAACTTCTATTCACCCTATGCATCTGTGAAACTCACTTTGGTAAATCAGCGGGGTTAATAATGCTCTACATCATGAACGGGATATATCCTTTTTAGATGCCTACGGCAAACTATGCGAAAACATAGATCATCAACCTAACAGCCACCATCATAAGTATAGGCAAACATGTATACAACAATAAAGACTATCTTTTAATTATCAGTAAGATCTATCTAAAGCTCACCTACAATCCAGCACTACTATAAATGGAGTGGGGTACCCAACCACCCCACACAACGGTAGCTAGCTAGTAGTACCGAGAAATATCACTATAAGGCGTCATATAACAGCTGCCGAGCATAGTTTTCCCAGCCCTACAGAAGAATTTTAGCCATCTGGAGATGAGATAGGGATTGGCGAAATCGAGGGAGATTTATAGCTCTTGACATCGCACTAGTTAAACTAGATCCTTCTATAGCCCTTAGCAACAACAACTATTCCTAAAAACAAAAGTGCCCAACCTACTTATAAGGTCAGTGGAAATCATATTAGGGCATTACTCTTAGCCGGTAGTATACCAACTACCACTGTCTTCCTGCGTACAGTATGGCAAGATTAAAATCCTAATATTACCTCGCCCTCTGGTGTGAATTCAGTTTTCTAATCTCTTACAAGAATCCACCCTATATATATATAGGAACTTACCGGAAAAGTTACTAGTGATAGAATATATGAAGCACCTATTACTGAAGGGGCTGGAGACTGTAGACCTTTTCACCTAGAAACCTCAGAGGATTATCTCTCCGCAATTCTTGATGAATTTATCGATTACGTGTTGCACCTAGAGAAAACCACCCGCATCCCATCACCTACCACTTTATAAGGCTTATCTGGAGGTAATATGAATATAACATTTTTGTAGGCTGACTGGTGACGGTTAATAAAGTTGTCCCCCTCACTGTAACAGTGACGTTGTTCTTTGCTACCTTCAGGTCCTCCGTTATCGCTTTGCGTGGCATGTCAGGAACAGGTATCTTACTCACATTTTCCCTTTCTTTAATTCTTAATTGTTTTATTTATGTATCCCCCCTAGCCGATATATAACCCAAAACTACCATCTACTAAGTTTACCTTAGCTCCTTCTGAGGTCGGTCTACTCTTCTTGTCTTTGTCTCCGTCTTATTTTTTGTTTACCCCCTTTTTAGCATCTTTTTATAATAAATAAGGTCAGAATATTAAGGTAGTTTATTTGGAGAACGATGAGATGAGGAGGAAAGTAGGTAAAGAATATATAGAAAAAGAATTAAATGAACAGTGAGGCCAATTGATATTAGGCGGTCAGAGTCTGCGAGGCTACGCAGGGAAGATAGAGCCAACTTTAATATCCAATTAATGGCTTCCCGGAAGTTCTAAATACCCGGTAATAGTGATAGTAGAGTTATATTAGCCGTGGCACCCCCATCTATCAGTAGGCCATAATATGCCAGTAGGCCATAATATGCCAGTAGGCCATAATATGCCAGTAGGCCATAATATGCAGGCACCCATTGATCGCAAGTCATTGTAGAAGACAGCCTATTGTACTGGTAAAGTACTTACCATCTAACTTGGAGTGCCCCCATTGGTGTGGTATTATTAGATACGGGTGTTATATTAATAAGTCAGTAATATAGATGCATTTTGTTCTGGGATCTAGTTAAGGAGGGTTAATTTCTGGCAACTAAGAAGATATTTTTAATCCACGTTAACTATTTTTTATACAAATAGCTGACTAGACAAAACGACAGATGAAAAAAAGGAAGGTAAGGCAGGCGGAAACATAATAGAATAAGAGAGAGCTATAGTACTGAGCCTAAGTTCCTTGAGTGTGAGTATGTAAGTCACGGCTCCTATCAAGTCGCATTCAGGAAAATATACACTACCAAAGTATTTTCTCTAGGTTTCTTCTACTAGTGCAGCCACCAACAAAACCGTAAGACCTAGAAAAATTTCCAACCCCTTCTACGCTATTCTAGTGTCTACATATATAACATACCAGTCATTATGCAAATATAGCAATAACTAACACTCCCACCGTAAAAATTAATATGGCCCAATAGAAACAGTAAATCACTTCTAAGTTATAAGAGAACGTTTTTATTGGGCACTCTCAGCGCAACACACGTGCATACATTACATTACCTGACTCCTGCACTACAAGTGTAAAAGAGCATGCCCAGGAACAAGGTCACGAGGGTTCAGATACGGAATCCGTATCTTCAACAAAATTCAGATGACATTTTTGCACTATTCCTACATATCACCGTGATGGGCAGTATTTACATCCTTGGCCCAAGCACCAGTGGTAGTTGGTGACCTCTACTGCTAACAAGGCTTGGAGAGAATCTTACCCAGAGATGAGAAGCACGGGTTTACAGTAATATCTGGGGTTCACTATTATGTTAGTCCCCAGCTAGACGGATACATGACCCGCGGGGTTTAGACCTTCCAGGAAAACAAAAACAAGAACAAAACAAAAGCTGATCATGGTATGTCACTCGATTATAACAAAAGGGTATGTTTCAGTAATGCTTTTTTTCTTTCAATGGAAAAAAAAACTCCAGCCGAGTCGCGAATCACATAAGTCTTTCGAGTGGGGCCGATCGGCCCGCCCTAGAAGTGCGGGGGTGGGTCTCGCGGGGTTTTGTTGCTGCAGGTTCTGACTTGTCGGAAGAGATCTCGATGTCATTTTCGATACAGTATTTTTTCCGATCCAGTGCCCCGGTTTAGGCGGGGAGGGGGGGGAGAGCCGGAATAACTATTCTGCTAACCCGAATCATTTACTTTTTTGTTTCCAGGGTTCGTTTCTCTCTCTCCAGCCTTACCTAACAGTGTAAGAAAAAAAAAAGGCTGAGGGTGCAAAGGAATGTGAGCAACCTTTAAGAGAAAAAAAACATCCACTGAACCAGCATTAGTGCTCACTTTACACGACAAATGAGAGCTTAGGTCTGCACAAAACGAAGGCTAAGAAGATTGGACAAACACGATTTTCAAGACACCAACCGATCTCCGGGCTATTCTAGGATTTTATTTATGGCCTTGAGCGTTTTTCTTGAAAAATGCTCTACAGTGATTGTAAAATGCCTATCAACAAGTAGCGGGCACCACCGAAAGTTTTCACGCACCTGGTTTAATCAAGACTACGTATGTAGATGTACAATGTGTAACTCTAAAATTGAGCCTTTATTTCCTTAGCCGGAGCTGTCAACCTCATCAATACCTTAATAGTTCCTTAGATATAGGCTACCAACGGAAACAGAGAGGCCCGAAGCCGCCCAGGGGCAAAAAAGAGGGAGGGTAAACCCCGGAAAAAAATTCTTTCACTAGGTCGAGTTCCTCGCCAAGAAACGCGCGGCTACTTAACTCCTCTTTTAAGAGCACCTCCAATCATGTCTGCAAGATCGTTTCAAAACATCGAGCGATTCTGGTTGACACGATCGTAATATTCCCTAATTCATGGAACACCCAAATCTTGTCCGATCGGTCGCTATTGCCCCTTCACAGCCGGACCTTTTGACCGTATCACGTGATAGATTCTTTTGTGAAATTTACCGCGTGTGTCCCACGTGATCTATTTTAAACTTAACATTGCGGACGGAGGTACTCCGGGGTTAGGTCGCATATTGGGCAGAGTACATGTAGCTCACTGGGGGGCGCATACGCCTCTGAAAAAGCATTGAGTTTTGCTGGAGAAGCGTTCGCATGGTCCTAAAGTTGGAAGCTGAAGCTATTGGAGTGCTGTTACCGAAAGCGCGGCTTATACGTCCAGCCCCGTGCACACTAATTCATCGTCGAGCTTTCGAGCTTATGGGATACGGAGTAAGGCATTCTTTCCAAGTCTTAGGCGCATACATATGCATGTATATACTCTTCGCAGATTCCATCGTATTGGAGCATGGCAGACATTTTGGTCCTATCGAATGGGAATTTACCCGGGAAAACCCGGTCATTGGATTGCCGATCACGAAGAGATGGAGAATAGGGCGGTGATCAGCTCACAGATGGGTAGTGCAGCTCTAGTACTTAGAGGTAATTGATTCTTTCTCAAAAGTAAAGTCATAAACGGATATATGACGGTAAAAACAAATAATACAGAGCTCCTACCAAATTTATACGCTGCATATCGTTGGATAGGAAGTTGGTCTGTTGACCTTTGACTTTGAAGAGATTTACGGCCCGTTCTTGTGGGTTCAACCCCACTTTAAAAAGAAAATGATATGCCGGTAGTCTATCAAGTCTTACCAATACCAACCTTGAGTACTTGTCGAGAACCTGAATTACATACAAGCACCCACCACTCGGACTAACAATTACGTCGTCGCTAGTCAAGAACGGGAATTTGTGATGAGAATTGCAGCTGCACTTCGCGCGGGCTTGGCTTCTAGGGGCTTCCGTTAGTGTAGCTGCACAGTAACCTTGTGATTGAAAAAAGGGAGAGGAGTTGACCTATTGCGTATGAAGTCATGGTGAGCATCAGTACTGAACCCTTGTAGTAATTGTGTCAGTCGGGGTTCGGTGATTAATTCACGGGATTGAAGTATCGGTTAAGGGGGATATGTATGTATAATATGTACTCTAAATCGAAGTAGAACGTTTAACGCGCCGACGAGACGTGGGGCTAACTTAATCCTGGCCCGCGACTTAAGAAAGCTTGTCCGAGGAGTTATTCCGGAGATCTCCTCCAGGGCTAGGGTTACACGATCCCAGATCCACCTCCAAGCTCGCGACGGCAGTAGGTACTCGCTTATGTATGCGTTATCATCTCCAAGTTTCATGTTTAGATGCAGATCTTCAATTATCTACAATCATTTGACAATTGCATGGTACCGAGTAGATGTCATTTTCCATTGCAAAAAGTCTAGACAGGAGTAGGAACCAGGAGAAGGTCGTAACGGTTCTCTTACCAATAATAGGAGTTTCATCAACGTGTTCCCCTAATAAACAATCAGGATTACTCCACATGTACATGATGTATAGTACAATGACGTTCCGGCTTTCAACTTGCAAGATCAAACAATGCTGTGCTCCCCTTGACTCGGTTGTAGTAATTGAGCCGCATGATACCCCCATGTGCGTTCTGTCGGTTCACCCGTCAAGGACCTGTTATCTTCGATTTCCAGAAGTTCATCGCTAGATTTGTTTTTCCACTGGTAAACAACTCATAAATGCACGTACCACCCTTATCAACGACTGGCAGTGATCCTGTCGATGAGATCCGGCGCCTAGGTAGCGATTTTAACTTGTCTTATGCCCTAAATATCTTTGGCCAGCGAACTCGCACGTCTCAGTAGCCAGAACCCCCAAACACGTGTCAATGCGTCGTGGTTGTTTTAACGCCCATGAATTAAAAAACCCTAGATGATGGTTTTTCTTTATGGAAATTACTTAACACACGATGGCAACCCTGAGAACCCTGGGATATGCAGGTCAGTACAATTACGATACTTCCTTTACCAGTCTACCGGTGTTTGCCGACTTTCACCCGGATTTCGTTTTCCCTTCGCGGACGCCATCCTTCTGTTTAGGCATTTAGTACTTGCACTGAGTGAATTCTGGTTCGCTCAAGATATGGTACTTGCGTTTTCTCCACGGTTCCAAGGCGGGGAGTCAAGTGGACGGCTCTCCGAATTGTTAAGTCAACCATTACTAGTGAGGGGGTTGCTTATCTGGAGGAGCTTTACGACGGTCATGAACCACGGAAGGAGTAACAGTACGGTAAGAGCAAATTTGTCCCCCCCCCAACTCTCTCCTTTCTGTGGGTTCCTTTACTCTTGGCTTTGTTTTATTTGTCTCTTCTTTTTTTGGGCTGCGCGGTAAGCCCTCTCCAACCCCCTGCCGCTTTGTTAGACACCTTGACCTATCATTGCTGGCCCCGTCTCTGCGCGTCGTTGGCAGCGATCCTATATTCATAGCATCGATCTTTTGGTAGCCTGTGGTGCTCTTCCATGTGGATACCTTCTCTGCACGTCTGAATCTGCGCCTCAGCCTGTGGATCGCTATGTTTCTGCTTATCCGTTCCCGTCCCCCGTATTTTTACTGCCCCACACAGGCTTTCTGCCTGTCACAGTCGTCGTGAGTCTTGTTGGTCAATTGTCCTGACGCAACTAGATACATCAGGAACTGCCTCAGCCTGGCGCATCATGGCACCACCAGTTCATCGCCCCGACCAACGACATCTCTGCCGATATCCTGGCGAATCCGATCATCTGTTTTCTCAACACAGTCTTACTGGTTTTGTTCTCGTGCTTTGTTCTATTTCTACTCAACAGGCTTATTAGTCTCCTGCTTTCTTTATCTTTCCCGAGTCTCCCACACCTGGAGAAACAACAAATCCAGACACAAGTTCACGAGTCCCTTTCCTTACCTCTAGTCTCTACGGCGACTTGGATACTTGGGCCACTCCAAGCGGTAATCTTCTTCATCTACTTTCTGGGTTACCAGAACCTCCCTGAGCACCGGCCTGGGGAGTCATTATCCATCAGGATTATTCTTTCGATTGTTATGATACCGCTCTGGACTATTATGGTCATGGGTGGTTTTATTGTAGTCGGTATTAGTGCGTGGGGTCTTTTGGCCGGAAGATGGTTTCAGCAGTTTCGCCCGGTGCGAAGACTCGGTCAGTGGCTAGAGGTCCGGAGTGGCGGGCAAGATCTTGAACGCGGGTGGGAAAGCGGTTTGATCAGCCGTAGCCCCAGAAGAGCTATTGAGGAGCCTGAGGTTTTGGGTTTTAGCGGTGTCATGGTCGTTTGTGATCAAGAGCCTATAGCACCCCCAAAGCCGGCTCCGATTGAGCTGGCACCAGCCGCACCACGACACATACCACAGGAGAAAGCAATCCTTGGACCTAGCCCGGAAGAGATTGAAGCTCTACGTGAAGGGTGTAGAAGGATCGAAGATATCAGGACAAGAATCCAAGGCCGAATGGTCGAGATGAAAGTCGAGATAGAAAGAATAGGAGGAGGAGATAGATATCGACCAGTGCCGTAAGTGCTCTTTGTTGTTTCTTTGGCCTTGTGAGTTATGACACTGACAGTTTCAAGGGCCGTTAGACGAAATAGGAAGAAAGGTTAAGCACCCCACCACCGACGTTACAATGAAGACCCTCAAGACCATCCTCATCACAATTCTCACCACGATCACCCTCACTATCGCCGTCACAGTCAATATCAACATCACCATCAACTTTATCACGATCATCAATGTCATTGGTGCATAGTATATATCGATTAGTTGCCTTGTAGCTGGAACTACAATGTATCTCTTATCAATACTTTATCCTTGAGGCTGTCAGCACCACAGCCACCTCTATCAATACGACTGCCATACCTACCATGAACATTATCATTACCACCATCACCTCACTATCCATTATCTTTATCTCTATTATCTCCATCACCTCCATCTCCGTCATCTCCAAGACCGCAGCCATAACAGGTGCGGCTAGTACATACTGGAGGGTTTCTGTGTAGTTAGTTCTACATAAGATTCATTCATCCATCACCCGTCATCACCATCATCACCCATCCTCCTCACATAACCTACCTTCACCACTCAAAAAATCTTTACGAAATATGTTCAATAGGGCCGAGCCAGCTTTTCATTTTTATCGGCGTTAAATCTTTATTTTGGGGTAGCGAAAGTTAGCATTTTCTTTTTTGGGGCTCACGGACTGTATCGGGGTATACCCACACTGCATTACTGCATATTTCCTTTTGTATATTTTTCATTTCGTACATTTATAGTGTATACAAATACCCAGTCATTACGCTGTGGTAAAAATCAAGAGCTATTTTATCTTGTCCTGCTTTTTGCCAGTGAATATTTAGCTGAAGACCGAAGTACACATGTCCGACTAATAGCTCGAACCAGCACTATTTAGTTGATTGTAGAAACAGAAGTCTTGGTGCGCATGCAACAGGTATTATGACATGATGTGTGCGCATGCAGAGAAGTAGGCGATTTTGAGATTCTAGAAGAGATGCGTCCCGGGTGTTAAGTCCCCCTAACCCTGGTCCTGGGACCATTGTGTAACGGTATCATGGATTACCCTAGTCCTACGACTGAGCCGACAACCTGACGTTTGAACTCACCACCACGGTTCGAACACGTAGATATAGTAAGCTAGCTAGGACTACTTGATAAATAACTACGCAACCTTCGGGGTTTATAGTCGTGGCACCGGGGCTTGAGGCCGGCTGCCACGACTACAAATCGGCCGAAACCACAGTTTGTGGTATTCAAGCCATACACACAAGTCTGAGCTATTCATAACAGAAGTGTCTTGCCCTTGCACTTCGATCTAAGGTTAAACATGGGGTTTTTCCGGAAGGGGCCGCAATACAACATGTCTCAAAAAGCCTCCCGATCTAGCTTGTACATGGTAAAAGCTCAAACTCAGGTCCTTTGACCGATGACATATCTTTATATAGATTTTATGAAACTAGCTAGCCATGCAACACGAGCCAAATGGCCCTGGGTAGTCAGGTAAATATCAGTGCAATACTATACCCAAAGGTTTCGGAACTTTATACCTAAAGTTGAAGGAAATAGGGTACTCTTAAAGTACATATAGTTCTAGGGCCATAAACGCCTTCAAACCATTTAAAACTATATAAAATATTAACCCCTTACAGAACTACCACTAACCTAAAGTCAGAAATCTTCAGAACTTTGAATATAAACAGCTCAGTGTACGTGTAACTAGAACCCAAATAAGGCACAATTAAAAAAACCCATATTTCATATGTAAATACATATTAGAAGTTGGAGAACATGGTGTTTCTCGAGATTTCATAAAAGATTTAGTAATTTTACTTCATTCCAAATCCCGCCACAGCACAATATCCCCTGAAAGCGGGATAACCCATAGTGTTCTAGTCTAGTAACTAGATCTCATACCTAATACTATAATATCCCTTCTAAAAATCTTTGCAGGGGTTAGAAAAGGATTAAATTATAAAATATTGTCTAAAAGGTGTAATTTTAGCGATTTTTGTACAATCTTTGGTGCAATTTTTGACATTTCTATCACTAAACGGTATACGCACGCTTTTACCGGCATAATCCCCGAGTTTCTGGGACCTTGTGTCTAGGAAGCAGAGTAAATCCGTTCCGTCCGGAGATCTTTCCAACAGTGCGGACTTGCGACCACAGGTCTTCTTAATCGCTCATGTAATGTTTTAGAGCAGTGAGATTTCTTGGTCGTACCCGCGCCGGTCACGTGCCAAGCATCAACTCGAGTGACAAACTATGATTTGACCATATCGTAAGTGAATGTAGCTCTTGGCCAGAGAGGCCCGCTTCACCCTAGTGAGTGCGGAATACACCAACCGGTTCAAGGTACAAGCAAGCACTACAAACCTCGCACCTCAAATCCCCGTATGTCCACAACTCAAACACCTAGCGGCCTACCCGGCCATGTGGGTACTAAATCCTAAATATACAGAACTGACTGTTTATTAAAACACAAAAAAGAATGCCGAGTGGGATATTTAAGCTTTATGCTAGGTGCCTTTTAAATATTATATCCCTTTATAGTCTCGGACTGCTCACCGGCCCGTGCTTCCGACGGCTGTGTGTAGCTAGTATGGTAATATCGGCTTGGTTGTTACCGTTCCGTTGTTTTAATTTCCCGTGTTTTTATCAACTACATATTAACAGATCCGGGGTACTCTCCTCCCCCCAAGAACCTATAACTAGTATATAATCTAGGCATCTGCAAATCTCTTAACTAATCTCTCATCCAATCCATAATTCATTCGAGAAATGACATTCTTTCACGCTTTGATTGTCGCTGCGGTTGCGCTTTCTAGCGCAGTAGTTTCTACGCCTGTAAAGGGAGACTCAAATATTCTGTTCGATGGGAGACTCCCGTTGAAGACAACCTTGACGGATTTGGATAGCTATTCCACGTCACTGTATAGTGCGGAGTATATACTTGGGGCAGGTATGATTCTTGGTTTTTAGTAACGTTTAAAGGTGTTGTCTGAACTTCAATTAGGTCAGAAATGGTCCGAGGTTGCGAAATTCCCTTGGGTCGAACCGTCACTGGTAAGAAGATCTCTTTAAGTAGTATCTTATACAGATTAGTAGCTAACGCAGTCTTGTAGTTCGATTTGAAAGGGTCAAAAGCGATTGAAGTCACAATTAAGTATATATATATCTTTTTCTGAAAGCGAGCCGTTCTCTATAATAGAATTGTGACTGACTAGACTCGCTCGTGTAGTGACAAATCGATTTTTTCCCCTGGAGGAAACCCACAAGCTGGATTCCGCAGATCAGAGCTATTACCAGGCGTAAACAATGGAACAGATGCTACCGTGAATGGCATCACCACCTTCCATTTTTCAATCAAGGAAGACCAATACCGCCCGCTGAACTACTCGCATCAGTATGAAGTTTGTTTACCTTCTTAGTAATATGTCTCAAGGGAAATTCTGAAAAATATATATAGCTAGCTTTTATCGAGACAAATGACTACAGCAGTCACGTCTGGACACTAAAGACCGGAACCGCCTACGGTGTAGCGAAAGTACCAGCCGACGATGCTAGAACCCTGAGAATAGGGAGCTCAACCGCTGGCGGAGCAGCAGAAGAGGTCCTGTTCTCTGTTCCATTTAAGAAAAATGGGTCGTGGCATAACTTTGCCATTGAGACCAACTGGAATAATAAGTAGTCTATCCTCGCGCTACTACCTAGAATGAAGGGAGATTTACTTATAAAATCTTTTTTTTCTTTTCTTTTACAGCACTATCGCAGTTTTCTACTCCGCTGGCTATGCGCAACTCAAGAAGGTCGTTCAGACTCGTGCTAATGATGCTACAGGAAAAGGACAAGGTGAGCTAAATAGATCTTCAAGTCTTTATCCAGAGACGTGAGCTAATTGTTTTTTTCTTCTATATTTAGCGCATATCGGTATTCTAAAGCTTCCAACTGGGCCCTCGAGCGATGTAGCGCATGAAGGTTACCAACAATCAAATTTGAATGAGGGACTTATTTATGGAGGTATATTTGTTGAGGATAGCTCGAGCGGAAAAGTGACTTATCTTCCTTCATGGTAAAGTAATAGAATACATGTAGTAATTGTAGATCTTATAAAGCTGGGCGATTTACAATGGGGAGTTTCTTTAGACTCCCCTCTTTTTGGAACGGCGACATATATCATCTAGGTTAGCTTGAATCTAGGAGAACTCCATGGTATTCTTCATGCCTTGTTCGGCAACTATATTATTACGAGAATATCTACTAGACTCTATACTATATAACTAGGCTTTGATTTCCCGTAGCTACATAGCTATCGGATAGCTCTATGGAGTACAAGTTTGTTAGGTTCAAGTGAACTGTTAGATTTAAAACCTTACTTCTAGGTAAGATAAATAAAAAAGGTAAGTAGGCTATTTGCCTCATAAAATATCACTCGGGTTAAATTTCCCTTGCATACTATAAAATGGTCACATAGGGTATGTAGCAGCGAATACATGTATTCTACGAAGTTCAGTGAGAACGCTGAATTTCTGGGTTATTTATTTATTATGTGCAGAACTCAAGAGAAGTTTACATGTAAGTCAGTTATATTAACCATAAATACAAAAACAATAGAAATCCTGAAATCCACCGACATCTGAAGTACTACATGTACTCACTACCTTTTTGATACACCGAAATATCCAACCAATAACCAAAAGAAACCTAGATAAAAAAGCAAACGCAAAAACCCAGAAAAGAAACGAAAATCAAAAACGCTTAACCGCTAAAAAGTAAAAAACAAAAATAACAAAGATAAGTCATCTAAAGTTATATAAGCCACTTGTAAGATCTTGGAAAGTAACGAAGAAAGAACTTACTTCCACAAATGTGTCTTGAACTTAAAATCTAGTCCTGATCTGAAGGTGACGCGCATCCTGCACCCTCCGTCTTCATAATACAATCCATGGTCCCTTTCAGGTCGTAATCGGAATGACGACGTCTGACATGATCCTTCATGTTGTCTTTGCGAGCTGTCGTGTGCCCACAGCGAATACAGATGAGATGTTCATTTTTCTTGTGCTTGGACTTCTCATGCCTTTCTCTGTCCTTTTCGGTCGAGAATCCGCAACTATCACAACCCTTGTACCGACAATCGAAAGGCTTCTCATGGCGCTTCTTATGCTTCTTGAGGTCACATGGTCGCTCACACACCTTTAGGCATCCGGGGAAATCACAGCGGTATTTTTTTGTTATGCCGGACGGATTGGATGGGCGGCGTCTACGTTGCGGGGGTGTACCAATTCTACCACGCCCGTTGCGAGGACTAGCTGAAGTAAGAGGAGAGCCCACCGATGGAGAAGCCTCAGGTGCGTCAGAAGAGGGAGGCGAGACAGCGATTCGGTAACTGGTATTGAAGGAGGGTGTGGGGGATGAAGGATGAAGAGGGGCGGAGGAAGAAGGAATAGAGGGGAGAGCTAGGGCAGCTGGGGCAGCCGGAGTAGAGAAGGAGCCAAACTCAGGAGAGGTGGGTGTTTCTGAAAGCTCAAGTACCAACGGAGAGTAAGGCATCTCGTTGATCTCGGTCAACACCTGATTTTCCAGAGCCGGATCAATATTGTTCACCATCTCAAGCTCGTCAAGGTCTGGGACTGCGTTGAAGACGTATGGGGGTGAGGGATTGACGGGCGAGGGGGAAAAGTTTGTAGGTAATGGGGAACTGACAAGTGAGATAGGGCTTTCTGTAAGGAAATCCTCTGTCGAGAAATAATCCACTGGCAGCAAGCAATCCCCTGGGGAATAGTAATCGCCTAGCGGAGGATGATCACCTAGCGGGGAATGATCGCCTACCGGAGTATAGACTCCGGGGGAGGAAAAATCACTCGGTGGAGAACTGCTTGGGGTATGGATTTGGGGTTCGCCACTGGAGGAAGGACTTACGGGTTGGTCTATTGGTTCGAAAATGTGTTGTGTTAGATGGTGTTCATCTATGTAGTAGGTATAAGGATTATTTGATTCGCGCGAAAACTGGAGATATTGGAGGTCATCCATCTCACCGTTCGTTATATTTTCACCCGCATCCTCGGTGCATCCCGGCCTCAACCAGTCATCAAAGTTTAAACCCTGGCCCGTAATTTGGGAGTCGGAATACAGTAAACCCTCCATCGAGTCTTCGGGTGAGAAGGACATCTTCAAGTGGGGAGGAGATTTTTTAGACATATAAATGCTTATAGGAAGCAGAGGTATTCCGGCGAGCTTGATCTTAGACTTGGGTAGGAGAGGCTCTGTGCGAAGATTCTTTTCCATAATATTAGTTATTGTAAATAGGATTGTTAACAATGGCTACCAAACAACTCACTGGACAAAAGTTTTTCAGAAGTGGGGGTTGCTCTTAATTCAGTATAGGTGGGTGGCAGAGCGAAGGGAAACAGCGATGATAACCGCAGTTTCGACGTCTTTGCGCGTGAAAGGGACTTGAACTTCGAGTGATCAGCCATAATTCACAGTCGAGTGTAGTCAAAGAGGTGAAATACCTTGTGGTCCGATTCAAAGAACTAATCCGTAATTCAGGGGCCTTCAATATATGTTTTTTTGAAGGTGGGGAGGAGCAGAAGATCTTTTCGAACTGGCTTTGTACTAGAGGCTGGTCTGGGGACGAGTTTGCTGTGTTGATTAACCTTGTTGGTTTTAAGCAACGCTGCAGCACTATAGTACGTGGAATGCACCAAAAGTTGACACTTAAAAGAACTTTGATCTCCCTGTCTAAGATGGACAGAATGATCAAAGTTTTTTTAAGAGACAACTTTTGGTAGTCACCCACCAGAATAGTTGCCGCAGCGCACCCTACTACCTTCGTGAGATTATCATTAGGAAAAGATGAATGAAAGTCGGGCCTTGGTACTACCATATTATTGGTAGCGCCAAGGTAGTCGGGAGAGATCGTGTCTGGCGAGAAGAATGTTTCAACCGATGTGCAAGGTGCGAGTGAATCGCTTTTCCGGTGCCGAAGCTTATGGAGAATGCCCTGCGTGAAGATCTATATGAAAAAATGTTAGCAATATATCCACCAAAGAAATCTCAGATCAGGTCAGAGGAATAGAGAGAAAGAGGAAACATACAGTCACAGAACTTAACAGCGCCAACAAAATACGCACTCCTGGACCAGTGTGTTTCCATCCATTATGGGTTTCCTCAAAACCTAGAGAGTCGATTGTCACAGTGTTTCTGTGATGTCTAGTTCCGGCAGTAGTTGTATCTTTGTCCATATGGGATTGTATACTCTCAGTATGGTGTTTAGAGTATATGCAAGACTAAATGACAGAAATTTGTAAGTATTATATTCTAAAGGAAGATGAGAAGGGAAAAAAAGAGAAAGGACGTACCAGTGGGGGGCACGGTTGCTCAGAAACAGCCAGGCTTGGGCCCAGCATCTTCATCGCGTAGAAACGTGACCCCCACCGCAGCAAGCTGCGGGGGAAAGTCGTAGGGTCTGCTATATCTGGGTTTGATATCCCCAACACGCTTGTGGAGATGTTGTATAGAATGAGTAGAATTGTGGGGTACGGAGAAAAGGGGGAGGTGACGTGAGATGTGCTCAGAAGGATGGAGCGGTGGGGATGAGGTTGGGTTGAGGGATGTTTTAGAAAGGAGGGGGTTTTAACAAAAGTGGATGCCTGAATGGCTTTATAAAGGGAGAGTTGTAGACATAGTATCTCTCGGAATTGCTCAGCCACCAGCACCACACCCTCAGCTTTTGTAGTTAGCCACGGCTGCAGCCACATCTAAAGTCGCTGCCTTAAATCGACAGGGGTATGGGCAGGATTTATCGTCCAAGGCTGGGTGGGGATGTGTCATTCGAGGGTAACACTGCGACGGGGGGGCCTTAATCGTGCATGACAATCAATTGTTATCGAAGAACAATACATTATCCAGTACTTGGAATTGGGCCATCGTAACGATCGTTCGTTCTTATAGATACCAGTACTTGACCAGCAAGCTTTACTGATCATAATCGGTAATTTATTATATGGCCAGCAAACACCTTGGCAAGGGAATTGTGATCCGTCACTTAGCACAGTATATACGAACGGGGGTAGGAATATGATGATGATGACTCCTATTAGGTGGAAACGGTTCTATGAGTTTCACACCTTTGTGATGTTTTGTTGTTTTTACAAGATTTCCTTAAGTTCTTCTTATAATTCATCACTCTTCTAGACGAATTTGCGCTTCTTTAGAGTCTAAATTCGCTACTCACGCCCACTATTTAGCAATTCTATTTTTCGAAAAACACAAAGGGCATATATAAGAAATTATGGTTAGTTACACCAATTAATTCGCTTTAAGGCAGCTAACACAATCGCAGGAGAAACAACTAGATACACCCACCTGCATCGCTACAGATTTGGCATTTACTCTATTAAACAAGCCAATTGCTAGATATCTTACTGTACGAGCATACGTACTTATCGGTACAGACACCAATGGGGTTGCGGGTGTTTGGATGTGGAGAGCAACCAAGTGACGAATCAAAGCAAGGGAAGTTTACCCTGTCCTGCATGATCTGCCTCATCTACCCGCCTACCCGCCTAACCCTGCACGGACTAAGCCGGATCTGGGGTTCGTTAAAAAAGAAATATTGTTTCACAGTAGAGAACCAGCCACACCCGATGTGGGGACCGAGTGAGGTTCTATGATTATGCGGCTCTGTTTGCATCATGATGGTATAGCCTACCTACCTACATGTAGTTGTCCTTTTTTTCGGTTTCTTTCTGGCTCTGCCACACATGAATCGACAGATGAGAGTAATTACACCTAGTGGGTCACTATATAAGACAAACTTTGATTGGCGATAAAACTAGCGATGTTCACCCTCTATGGAAAACTCCGCGCTGTAGTTTACGTAGTATTTGCCTGGAATGCTCATGTGCTACGGATACGCTCACGCTGGTAGGTCGGAACCGCTGTGACTGTTTTCCAGACACCCCTCCTAAGTGTTTTATATTGGATTTGGGCCACAGCCAGGGGTTATGTTTTTTTTTTGCCCGGGCGAGCAAGGTACTTGATACGTTAAGACGCCCCGATAGGATGAACTTTCTAAGTTTCCCCACTCTATGGCGGCACTAATTCTTAAGGCCTCCGCATCAAGGAAAGGGCTAGAAAAAAGACGGAGCTGCTATCAAAGATAGGGAATAGCGCTACATAAGTCTTCGTTTACTTTCAGCCCTTGCCTTGGTTTTTGATGGGGGCTTAGGAAATCGTAGGTAAGTTATAACCGACTGACGACATTAGCTTTAAGACTCCGGAACTCTTTCAAAAGTCGGTAATTGTGTTTTATGGCTGAGGTTCTATGCTAAATTGCTAGATAGGAGCCCCTTCATAGCAGGTAATTATTGCCTTGATCGTCAAGGTAAGAGAATTTCACGCTGAAGGCTTTATAGGTAGCCTAGGCTTGAAGCTCAAGGTGGTGGGTATCATTACGATAACAAGAGTATCATGTTTGAGGCGCAAGCTTGGAGGCATTGATGGTGTGGGTGGTGTGCGGCACCGCAGGAATGTCCCTGGCTTCGTCGGTGCTTCCACCTCCCAGTGGTGCCTCTTGGAGCTGATCCTATCTACAATTAAGCGCCGATGTATCATGCTCTTTGTAAGTGCCTTCGCAGATCACGGAATGTTTGCGTCGGTTCGACTCCTAGTAATTGTCTCGAGTACTGTAACCGTTTTAATCTCGCTCAGGTGAAAGGGGGAGGCATAAGAATTCACAGCTAGGTACTGTGCATGTGGTTCACAAGCGAGGCGAGCACCCGTCTCGATCCGATGTTGTCCGAGCTTTTGATTTATTTTGTATCCTCGATCGTATGGCGCTTCTTTCTTTTCTTTTCGCAATCCCCGGCTCTATAACACAATGCCGCGAGGGCCTTTAAATAGATATGTATATACCCTGGAATCCTACGGTGGTACTTGCGCTTGCTTGGATACGCTCGAGCACCGCAAGACTCGACCACTGATACTCAAGCGTACTCCCAGCCTAATACTAACACGAGCACATTGCCTGTGGCAAAATGCTTTTAAAGGTTATTCTGAAAGTTCCCTTCGCACCATTACCGTATCATGTAATTCGCAGATTCAGTTTATAATTACAAAGAATGTACCTATGGGTGGCCGGAGTAAGATCGCTTAGTGCCAGTGTTATACATTAGACCTCAATCTCAGCAAGATTGTTGGAGACATCCTGTGTGCAGTATGCCAGATTAGTTTGACAATTAATAATCATACCCGTAAAGGTATCGAGGCAGAACAATGTGATAATCGCTGTAAGCTAGATTATACAAGCTCGTAGGTCTGTCCAGGCATTAGTTATCGTTTGTGTGGCTGAGTCCTACCTTTCTCGCATAACATACTAAAGTACCGTTGAAACTCAAATTCGCTATGTGGGCGCTACCGCCACTTCCAATTAAGCGTATAGGGGCTATCTAATTATAAGACTTATTACCTTCAGCTAGCTACAGTAAATGTAGGTTTAGGGAGCGCCCAAAAGAGTCCAGAGGACACCTTTAATAGTAGGTGTATGGCTGCGACGCCCGCATAGCGAATTTCTCGAGTTTCGACAGTATACCAACTACGGACTTATTCTTTTATAACGGCTGATAGGCGGATGGTACATATGGTTACATGCAAAGTAATTTCTGAGGCTGAATGGTATATAAGTTCTGTTTTAATGTGGAGTGCATATCGGCTGCGAACCTCTTCATTCAGGGATTGGAATTGACCATGGACTCGAGTGACTAGTGGTGAAGTAGCAAAAAAATTTTATTCTGTATTACTTCATTATCTTATGGAGTAAAGAGACCAAGAGACCCCTAAGAAGCATAGGAGTGCTTTACAGGATCAAGGTCCTGTAGTATAGCTCCGGTACGTATATAGAATAGATAGTGAATTATATCATGAAAGCTGGAGGCCGGGGGATACCCAATGGGAGTAAGAACGGCCTGGGGATAATACAGATGGAGTTTCAGTAATCTTTATCGAAGGGTGTATTATAGTTTTTTCCCGCTGAATAACGTATATACTATAATTCATGTATGCAAATTCTCTAAAACGTTCGGCGCCGGCCCAATGACTACAGACATTGCAGTTACATGTACCACTGCATTTAATAATATAAGTTCATCTTATGTACTTCTTAATCTTTCTTTACTCGGCCTAAGGATAATCAATCCTAAAGATTCAGAGGCATCGTGGAGAAATTATTTGCGTTAAGATGAAATCCTATATTCTGTATTTTCCAACGCATAGAGACCGCGAGTTAAGATATTTCAATAAAAGACAACCCATTAGCGCAAAGCAGCATCTTTAGATATTAATATGGATAAACCCATCGTAGTAGATAGAAAAACCATATTTCTACAAACAACTTTTTGTATAACACCCGCATGCACGGTTCCCGTATTTTCCACGCATTTTCATATTAATTAAGATTTAATAGGGTCCCTCCCCTCCGACTCAATGTAAAAGTATGTCTTAGGTGTCTAGAAAGAAAAATAACTTGTGTCTTCACACCTTTGCGAATTGTACGTCTGGGTCATTTCTAGAGAACCCAGGGTTTGGAAGTGGCCGTATAATAGTATGTAGAGAGACTCAGCTTCTGATTCTATGTTTGCACGGGTAGATTCTCTGAAAATTGAAATTTGTGCTCTGTATTCTATTAGGTCGGCTCTTCTTTAATTAGCTTAGATGGTACGATTCATACGTCAATCAGCTACAATGCAATATCTACGAGATCAATCGGATACATGAATCAGAGCATCGTAAACTTCTACCAGAAGGATATGATTTACGTAATTCTTCATATCTTTTTGTAAAGAGAATGGGGTGTGGGGAAAGGATTTCTTGTTTAGTCCATTAAATGTCATACATTCTGCGACGTGGTCTGGCCACGACTTGGAGGTTGGAAGCAGCACAATACCTACCAGAATAAGTATCACCAAGTAGGCCATAGTATGCCCTGAAATAAATGCCTAGAGTTTGACACGTCGGTTAGATCTAATTCTTTTCTTCAGCTAGTTTAGGGTAAGTGTTGATCCACGCGAAGTATTTGTTGTGTATAAATAGATTGGCCATGGCCCATGGCGTATATTTACCTGAAGATTACGCCCGCGCCGACAGAGAACCAATTTCTCCGTCAGAAAATCTCTAAAGTTCTCTAAAATCCTCTAGTCCTCCATTTGTGACATCTCTACATTTACCTACTCTATAGAAACCCCTCTGCTATTCTTAGTCGGGTTAGCTCTCTTTGTTACCCACAAACTCTACTTGTTGATTTGTATATTTACTTCGGAGCTCTTCTATCAGAATACCTACGTACCTGGCTGTGTCCCCTACAGAAAGTACCAGTCATCTAGAGCTGAGAGCTAAGATATACTCTACTTGCTATAATGTAATTTTTGCACTAATCCTCAAATAAATGTTTATGCGTCTGGCTACCACAGTACTCACTACTTATAGTGCTTCCTCAAGAGAATTGCGTGGATAGGAATTACGGGACGGCATACTATTGTTTTACCTTAAATAACACTTTATAGTAAGAACTACTGAGAAGTCTAGAAAGCATAGAGAGAATTCTTTTTTGACGTTAGAGTAGAATATACGAACCATGCATCCCGCAAAGGACATTCTAGTCCATTTATACGATGAAAACAGCCATGTATACAGGTTTCATGTGGGATTTCTTTGTATAGAAAATTCTGAGCTCGGCCTAGAGAGTAATACTAGGTATAAAAACCTAGATAATAATTACCAAGCGGATCTTGCTATTATCACAACCAATAATGGCACTAGTGGCATCCCATCTGTTCGATACAGGTCCCTCGAAGGTATAAGTGTTCCAGGTCCCATCGCCAATGTTAAGGATTACCACTATATTCCGGGGGGCTCAAGTAATTTGAGCCAGAGTGACTACTACGTTAAATGTGTGAAGGCAGCACTGAAGATGCAAAAATCTTTAAATAAACTACTGGCATTTCTGGGCGGTCATGTTAATATCGGCGGGATGGGAGCCGTAAGTGTTGGAGAAGGAGTTATAACCGAGCGATTCGAGGTTAAGGGGAAAGAAGGAGAGAAAGCTATTGTGAACTTTACACAATACTGCGAGGTAAAGTTCACACCGCAGTCGCCTCTTTTGCAGCCTTTCGTTCCAAAGAATATTCAACCTATTTTAGGTGAGATTCAGTTCTTCAACCTACGGAGCTCGAGCTTAAAGTCAAGGGATAAGATAGAAGAGTTCTCTTCTGTCGAAATCCTGAGTGGTATTTGTTTGTTTTCGCAGGAGTGCCTTGGATATTCCCACAAGGATTTGGAATCCTTTACAAAATCCTCAGAGAAAGGTCTTAAAGTTTTCTCTGATCATCTTTTTCCTGTGCCCATTGACCGTCGACCCACATTGTACGAAATCGAGTCACTCATCCGTCTTCCAAGCGCCATTGCAAATATAGTCTCGACGCTTCCAGTCATGTTAGATGTCACTATCACTTTAGACGTACCACGAGTCCAGTATTATGCATTTTTCATGGATCTATACGCCCACGGCCGCTGCAGCAAGGAACATATCAATTCTTGGCTGGAAGTAATTGATAAGCGTCACAACCAACTAGCTAACGTTTTTGTGAAAGCAGTCAAAGATGCACTACAACGACAGGGAGTTGATAGAAGGAATGTACGGATCGAGATTAGCACCGGATTAGAGAAGATCGTTCCATATATTCGAGAGACTATCGATCAAGGCAGTACTCCGTCTGTGGAGAGTCTACTCCATAAAATACTAGAACTTGACCCATTATTCCGAGAATATTGCAAATACCTCCCGAAACATCAAAGTCACCTACATAATCTTGTCGACTTATCCTTTGCCAGCTATTCTTGTCAGGTTTTACGGCCGGTTTTTCGTCGCGTTCACGAACAAGAATTTCTCACTCTTGACCCACGGAAAGACAAATCCCCAGAACGTCAGCTCCTTATTCATATCGATAACCCATCTGAGGGGCCCATCTACTCTCAAGCGGAGAAAGTACTTAAGGAATATCAGAAGAGGAATTCCCACATGACCAGTCCATTACTTCTTGGGGCTTTCCCTAGTGAGCGTGTGTTTACTTCGGGAAACACAGGCAGAACAAGTTTATATTTGCGAAACATTGGTCAGTACATATTTGATGAATCCATCAGGCAGGTTGTCAGCCCAAGCGATGTTTTGGGGAGGGTTTATGGCAGGGACGTGACAAAGAGAGTGGTGTGTTGGATGGAACAGGAAGGGATGGTTGACCTGTCAGCAGTCTAGCGACGTCACGACATTGCTTGATGGAGCTAACAGGCCCTAGCTCCCCCAAACCGTACACGTATGTACCCCGGGCAACAGGGATCAAGGAAATATAATTATAATCTAAGCCGAGTCTTTGGGTTTTTGTTTGAGGACAACTAGATTCGTACATGAATTTTTAGGGGGGTTTTATTTTATTTAAACTGTATTAATAGCTGCCTGGTTTGTTTGCATAAGTATATGTAACCTAGAACGTATTATAATGCGTGACAAACTAAGAAGTATATATCACGTGACTACATCATATAACATCTCGGGTGCCAACGAATTACCAAGTTTAGGCCATAGTTTGTTACTATGTACATGCCAGATTTTGTGCTTAGAAATAAAAATTACATTATATAAAATAAAAAATAAAAACCGAATTGGCAGGTAGCAAAATTACATGATTTACTAAAACAGAAAGCCCGAATTGGCAACTAGCAAAAGGTAAGAGGATACGGTAGAGACATGTCCGCGAAGTTGCGTACTATCTGACGCCAAGACCAGTATACATATGCAGCTTGTAGTACACCACTGCTGTTATCGCAATGTTCCCAACAGCTGCGAAACCGCGTTGGACGTGAATAGGATACATGTAGGGACCGTGCGTTAGTCCAGGCAGGGTAACAGATGGGCGGCGAAGTCCAACTGTCAACAAGAGGAACAAATATGTTGGTCAAAAGGGGTGAGAATCACATTATACTCTGTGGTTGACGATCTTGTGGGCCCCTTGCCATGCGTATTTCACTTTGTGCTCAGCCTCTATAAGGCAGCCTCATAGTCTGCACTCGCGTACGCCATACACCAACACTACATACCCATCACAACTGCGAGCAACTGAAAACCGCTATTCCCATAACATCTCCTCGCTTTAGTCTCGTAAACTATTGATTTCCCTATTCATCCGTGGACCTAGGGTCTTTGATATCTCAACCCCCATCTCCCGTGTTCTTGCTATCACCAACATACAAAAAGCTAGCGCTGTTTAACCGACCAATAAACTGTCGCCAACATGAACGACGGGAATCGTACAATCTTGACAATCATCTTGTTTCTCAAGTTTGTTTTCTTCGCAATCACCTTTGCCACAGCAACACCAAGAGCTGTCGCCCGATGCAGGTTAATCATTGGCACCTCTCCCCCTGCTTGTACTCCCACTATTTCATCACTTACTGATTGATGTTACTTTAGCCTAAACCAACTTCCAGCGGTAGTATGCCTTGCAATCTGTGGAGTAATTCCTACGGTTTTCCTGATCAAGAAACTATCTGATCGACGCCGGGTATGCTTGGGCCTAGGTATCCTAAGCGTTACAATCTGGTATAGCGCCTATATAATCAATGCACTGAGTTGGGAAAAGAGTGGTTACTTTTGTATGTCTCAAGTTGCACTAAATTCGTGAGTGGATCATCCCCATATATTTCGGCCCTGTAGAGGATTGGTTCTAATCATTTCTTTGTACCGGGTAAGATGTCTCTCCATGTCGTTTCTTGCTTACGCTTGGAATATTTATAATTAAGTAGGGTGGGTGGTTTATAATGGGGTGATTGTGATGAGCAATAGCGAACATACTTATAGTTTTTTATTTATATAATCATGCATCACACACAGAGATAGTAGAAAAGGCACATCTTGGCGATAATATTACTTTATAATGTATTAATACATTTTATCTATATTCAGCGAAAACACTTCCGATGGGATGTGCTGGAACAATACATACACCTTTGCTTATCAAAATATCGCTTCTACCATTGCTAAGAATTCCTTTTAAGCTATATTATATTAATTATAGCCTGAAACCACCCACTGATTCAGGGATAGAAAGAATTGAATTCCATTGATATTAAATGACATTATTTCAACTCAACCCTTGCATATATATACCCGATTTACGCTTCCTGCCCCGCCCCACTACCTTAAAAGGTTAATAGGAAAATAATTTGAGGGGAGTCTATGATTCAGACTATAATCATTCCAATACACCTATACGTTCATTGTTAGCCCAATATCGCATCTACATCGCAACACCCCACTCTTACCCTCCAACCCTGAACTTGTCCATCGAATGCTAACATAAATGAACCCTGCGTATAATCGGTGTTCGGACCGTTTCCAGATGTATCATACTGAAGGTATTGGCCATTACAGTTCCCGCATATAAGATTTTTGAACGTAAACCCCGCTGTAAGAACACCTGGGGTCTATACATCCGTTCCATCAGTAGTTCACGTCGAGAAAGGGAGGAGGGTGTCTTTCTCTTACCATGCTGTGGGATATGAAGTGAAATGTGTACAAACCCGGATTCACAGTGGGAATGAGAGCGCCGTAGTACCCATTCGAGGGTTGGCGAATCATTCCAGGATTTGTAGTGTCTAGGTACTATTTTAAGGCACGAATTAGGTATCAAGTAACAAACACACAAGGCCTTTTATGTATTACCATGTCAAATCCTGGGTTATCTGGTGTGATGCCGTAATAAACAGAACCAAACTTTTGTTCTACAAGGCCTTCGAAATGCGGGGTTGATCTCCAGTGATTCCATGCCCTCAGTTTGAAATATACAACTGGTTGTGGTACAGATGTTGAATAAATAGATCCTGATACAGAGTGAATAGCAGATACCAAAAAGTGAACTAGAAAAGCCTGTATAGTTGTAGTCTTCATTGTGGAAGAAGTGGTCGAGTGGTTAGTGGTTTTAGATAGGAGAGAAGTTGAACCTGGGTAATTATAGCTTTTGGGGAAATCAGTAGCCGCTCTTTATATTGCTATTTATTACTGGCCGATCGATCATGTGGGGGTACCGTTTTACACACGGCACAATTTTATTACACAGTTTCTCGTATTTTTTTCGGATGAGTGCCGCCTTGTGACCAGTATAATACAAATAAACAAAGTTTAAACGTTTCGGGACGGTCCGAGATTATTTTTACAGCTGGGACGTATGCGTTACTTCAGAGTGGGGGTTATGTATAATTATCGTTGTACCTTAATTCTCAGTAGTTCTAAATAATACATTTCCTATAATTACATAACCTGTCTCGAGAGCAAAATACACGGAAATTAAAATAAAAAAAAGTTTCTCCCGGGGGCTGAACCGCGGACCGTTTCTCACTTGTCCCAGAATAAGTGCGACTAGGCTTCCCGGTATACCGGTAGGCCATCTTCACCTGAAAGTTTCAGTAAATCTTGTACATTTGAGGTGTGTTAACTTAAAGGGGGCTCTCTGGCTTTTCTTTTTACAACATGACCCAAGCCCACAGCTAAAAGAAAGCATAGGTATATTGAACCAGCCTTCCATCAACAATTACTTATCTACATTCTTGAACTTCTCCATCTCCTTCCTTTCCTCCTCCTTCATCGCAGCACCCTGGTCTTTATATACCCTCTGAACACACAGTCTCGCAAGTTCACTCCTTGATCCCCTTCCAAACAGTCGAAACTGGGCCGATGATGGCAACCCAAAATAAACAGCTATCATAGTCTTCAACCCCTGGGACAATCCAAAGGTCTGAATAAACTTCCATAGTCGAATACTGGTGCCAAGGTCTTCCGCAAGAGTATCGTTGTACGCGAGAAAATCAACTTGGATTGTATGCCGAGGGCTGTTGAGATATCTTGCGCGAATTCCCCTTTTGTACTGTTCGATATCTTTGAGCATGTCAAGTGATGGTGGGAGAGTGATGTGACCGTGGAGGATTGAGGTTGCCCAACGGGCTTGCTGTTCGCTAACGGGCATGATGGCACCACTAGAGGGATTAGTTAAGACTTCAAATCTAACAAAGATATATGAAGGAGGAAATCTGGAGATTTGTACTTACAGTGGCTGAACAAGCCCGATAAAAAACAGGGTTGGGTGCTCTGGTGGTACAACCATACGGTAAAGATGAACCCAATTGACATCATCCGTCTTACATTGGTATATATCGTGGGATAAATACGGAAAGCTTAACTACAAATAATGTTAGTAAATACTTCCGGATTAACCCTAACCCAAGCTTATTTACCCATGATTACTAGCTTAAAGATTATTAGATAAGTAAAAGGATATATTCCTTACCTGATAGCCTGTACAGGCAATAACTTTCTTTAACGGCTCGATCCTTTCCCCATTTGTAAGTTCAACCCCATTCTCGAAGAACCGCAAGATCTCTGCGCGGTGGGGTTTGATTCTTCCCGCTTCGATTCGTTCAAATAAATCGCTTTTGACTGATTTAGCAGTAGTCAGCCATCTAGCCGTATGGGAGTTGTAAGTGGTAGGGAATCTGAACTCGTAGGATGGGCTTGCAAAATGTTGTGCTCAGGCTTGAGCGCAGGTGGGATAGCCCCATTTGCAAAAACTAGACACCACTGCACGAAAGCTAGGCTAATCCATGTCGGCACTACCATCATGAAGAATCGCGCTAAACCGTGAGTAGTCAGTCTGTGTACATATGGAATAAATATGTCGTATATCTGATTGAGCGGGAGTTACAGAGAAAACTCTCATATGCCCAACCGAGCAAGAACCGTGGCCAGACCCACGCTCCTGAACGCGTGATGAGATGTGTGTCTCCAGCAACGGTGCTGAGATCAGAGGATATATCAACGCCTATTATGTTCACCTCTTTCATCAGCGTCCGAAATACTGTAAAGAATAAATAAAGAGAATGCCGTTTGACAAACCAGAGTTCCCAATGCCCACAACGGCAACATTCTCCCCGACATACGGTCTCGAATCTCTGTAATAATGACTATGCAATATTTCCCCTCCATTCCTCTTGAAAACTTCAACACCCTCCCAGTCTGGAAGATTCGGCCTGGAGTGGTGGCCCGAGCAAATGAATACCGTGTCAAACACTTCTTCGCTGATTCCTTCCTCATCCGACTTTGTTTGGACGAGCCATTTATTGCCCAATAGTGGTGTTACGGAAACGACCCGGTGGTGAAAACGGATGCGAGGATATAGATTGAAAAAAGTGGCATAGGATTCGAAATACTCAAACACCTTTGTATGATGCTATTTTTGCAAAAATATTACTCTTTTGGTACCGATTACTTGGAATACAATAGAAAAGAACTGTACCAGGTATATTGGGTATTCCTTGGGATCCATAGGGAAGTCACTCATACACATAGTGTCTCTAGACGTATTGATGATGGTACTGCGGTAAACCGACGATACCGCCTCGCCGGTTTTGGGATCGAGTTCGGTGTATCGCCATTGTCCTACACCACGGAAAGCTTAGTTAACCAGGGGGCAATCTTAGAGGCTCGGGTGTGAGCATGAT
The DNA here is from genome assembly GCA_033030425.1 of Verpa conica. NCBI lineage: Eukaryota > Fungi > Ascomycota > Pezizomycetes > Pezizales > Morchellaceae > Verpa > Verpa conica. The sequence goes on along the minus strand of JAUFSD010000002.1, from coordinate 766,113 downwards.
GTACATAACATACCACCGATATGACCTTGAGCCTCAAAGCACACAGGTTCAATATCGTCGTCGAGGCACTGCTTGATAGAAATTAATCCAGATGGGCCGGCTCCAATGATTGCTGCTCGGATGGGCATTTTTTGTTCCTTTGGTAGGTGTTATAGGTGTCGAAGTCTACGTGACGGAAGAGGACTCGTGTCCAAGCAAGATAGATAAGATACTCTCCTGTAGACTGTACGGCTAACCCTGGGAGGGGTAACCATATGTAGGCCCTTACACCACGAGGGAAAGGCCGGGCGCACAGCCGCTATGCAGAAGCATTCTGATGAGACAAGTCTAAAATGATGAGATATGCCTTAGCGGGGAAGGCTGATCTAGGTCAAGGAATTTGCTGAGAAGGCACAACTGATCTTATAACCGAAACCCCAGGTAGATGGACCAAATATAGTCTTAATTGGCAAGTTATCTTTTAAGTATAAATTTATGAATCATTTTGTGGTGCCTGGGACCTGTTCGATCACCAGGACACTGCGCAGAAACTATAAGTACATATATGTGATCGTAGGCAGCCAGTCGGGGGTAAGCCATATGCGTCCAAACCCAACCCAGCATAAGCTGAAGAGTATAGTACACCGATACCCGTAGATTCACAATTCCAGTACCGTAGGGACTCGTGTAATCCGGACCGTTGCCGAGATCGCGGGTCGCAAGAAATCTTAGTATATTATACGGATTGTGGGAATTTTAATGTATATCAGACATATGAGTGAGGGTCTCACTGCTTCTTGAGTTGTTATTTTGACCCAACAAGTTCAGTTTAGCAAGCCTCTCTCTGGGCAACGGTCCGGATTTCACGAGACCCTACGGTATTAATAATTCATCTTTTGACCCTAAAGCCTTAAGTTCTGTATTATCGTTGAGAATAATGTCTGTATACACCACGGTAGACACGCAGCCAGACATATACATGTATCTACGGGCTAAGGGTAAATACATATTATATTTGAGTTTTTGCGACGTGTATCTGTTTTAGGTGAGTTTTACACCTGCTGGAAAAGCCCTACAGGAAACCGGATACTTAAATTTTATGAGGGATACATGTATCCACTGCCATGATATTGTGTTTGGTTATGCATTTCCGCGCATACAGGCTTTAGCTATATATTCGCTTAGCTCTCACCATACTTGTGACTTCTGATCTTAAATACAGGTGCCCGTTTGTAATCATTAATTCTTACGATTAATCTACTATTACAAATCATATAAATACTTATATTCAATTTTTTTTTTCGCAACTCTCTTGCGGATTCCGCTTAGTCACTGAATTTGTTGGCAAGACATTAGGGCTGAGGGCTTAAACAGGTTCCTAGGCAAGTACATGCAGGGAGGAGAGGTACCAGGAATTCTTCTCTCACAGGCCCTCTCTAAGTCAAAGCCCTTTCAAGAGGATTGAGACTTTCCAGGAAGACTAAGAAAGTTCATCTCGACAGCAGCACCACGGATGCTGGGGTAAGCCTGAAGGCACAAACTTTAAGTAGAAACCCAAGCACCAGATCTGCACGGGGGTTCCAAGTCCTGGCAGCTGCGTGCGCCGCCCAACACTCCAGATGGCGGCTCTGAGAATAATCAACTTAGGTTAGAGAGTAAGCCTAGCTAAAATTAAGCTTAAACCCACCTCAAAGTAGCGATATCAGAAAATCTTTATAGAGCTTAGATGCAGCCATCTCTGTGTCAGATGCATGGATTGTTGGCAAGCGTATCAGTAATGGTTTTTAACGCCTTAAAAGGTGGGATACTGGGCGTTCCAACACATCTAATCCGTGTGATAACTCGCTATGCATCCACATTTATTATCCGACTATCTGGCGTTTCATGATCCCGCAGTATGACCAATGGGGCGATAGTATTCACAAAAAACGTTCTTGTGCGGCTTGCTTTTATCGCGATAGTTAACCGCCGATATTATAGCCTCACGATGTCTTACATGTACCTATGCATCTATACATGCGAGGGGCAACAGAACGCGAAAAAAGAAAAGCAAGTAATGAAAAATGATTATAGTTTAATCCCAACGCCGCGCTGCTTCGGCACTTGTTTTCCCAGCTTTCATCAAGTCCACCATCAGACCCAGACAAAATCACTGCGAAAATGGCAGAAACGATATCCAGAGGGGCGAAAGTACACCTTACCTTCTACTTCTTGCTCCGTTTCTTCCAACTCGGGGCGGTGTCAATCGCGGGGTTTATCTACACGTACCTCATATGGCAGCATACGAACCATTTCTGCGTGTACGAACCTAGCTGGTGCTCTCCAGAGGATATGGTAAACACCGAAGTGCCATGGCAGTATATCCTGACTACAGGAACTGTTTGTTCCCCCCGCTAAAAACCGTGTTAGTGGGAAGGAAAAAGGCTGATATACATAGGGAACTTTCTGCTACCTCGATATCATAATCACCTCATGCTACTTCCTCGTTACCGCTCAAAAGGTCGACTACCGGATAGTCCTCGTTACAGAAAGCGCTCTTCTGGTTTTGTACGCGTTAAGCATGGGTGTGATATTCGGGGTCCCAGGTTCACCCCAAAACTGCAACATCTTCGATGCACCATTTAGTTCATACAGGCCGGGAAACGTTGCCGCAAAGAATTGTATGATTGGGCAGGACGGGAAAGTGGCTTTGGGATTCTGTATGTAAGTACAATACCCTTGGGTCTTCACCAAGCATACTCCTGAATTTGGTTTATCCCTGGACTAATATATATACACCGTATGGGTTATAGCTTGTTCACATTTCTTCTGGTTTTCTTGTCTATTATGATGCTGATACGTATGCGCATGATTGCTATATATAACATACCGAAAGCCACTTACGCAACTGAGGGTGATTACCCAGTGTTTAATGAAAAAACTGGGAGCCTGGAGAGAGCACGGCTAGAGAAAAGTCTTCCAGAGATTCCGGGGCCGGAAGCTGCGGAGAAGGGAAGACAGGGCACAAGCCCGATAAATGAGATTTTGGAGGTTCGATAAAGTTTTTTTTCTGTGCTGAAGCTTTGGCATTACTGTTAATATTACTTCGCCTGGGATTGCTTTGAATTCTGCTAGTATCTGATACATTTCCTAAGCTTTATATATATGATCTATAGGCGAGTGATTTCTGGTGCTCTAACGCTTACTAGCTTGGGGGGGGTTTGAGACTTGTTAGGCCACTGCCCTAAACCTTTATGCTGTAAATTGGACTTGATGAGCGATATTCTAACCGCATGTATCACGTGATATAGAAAGATCCTAGGTTTCCACTTCATGTGGCGTGTGACTACACATAGGGGGAGATTGTTAACAAGTGGCAATATTGTCCTATCATCCCTTTCACCTGTGTCCTCAGATCAGCGTAAAACAGAGCCAAGTTCAAAATCGTTAAACCATCCAACGGGAATCAGGCCCCAAGATGCCCGTCCCAGTGCCAAGATCAGGCTGTAACACGGCATGGGTAGATACGAGGGTGACTCAAGATGTACCCGAGGGAATGTAACACAAGTTACATGCACGGGGCCGCCAATAATTTCGGTATGGGCTCTTCCATGTTGGTCGGTAACGTAGCATACCGACGGAAGATAGCAGTAAATTTATATACTATCTGTGTCTAACCTCGAGCATCTTCTAGGAGATTTGAACATTTTCATTATCAAGCGATCTAGAGGTTTACTGTTGACAACGATCAGGGTTTTGTTTCTCCGCCACCAGTGTTACTATTGCGGGGTCTTCTGACAGTCCTATCCCCGTGGTTTGATTAAGCTTAATCTTAGCCGTCTTACCAGTTTACGATATTCTGAGTCGGAGCTTTTGGAGGTGACACTTTGGATAACAGTTTGGGGTTTACGGGCCTACCAACAGGCCTGGATCTAGAAATTCAAGACGGGTCCTCATTTGCATGGTGTGCATAGCCCCCTTTCTAGGGAAGAGTGCTTTTATATCTTGCCACTGGATTCCCACCTGAGAAACGCTTCTTACTATTAAAGTCTAATAGTTATTGCTACTTGAACCACATCTATCCACCTGAAGCGACCGTTTCCATTAAATACACACAAAGATGGGGGACACAGTGCCTCCCAGTACAACGAGAGTGCTTGGCCAAGAGGAAGATACTATAGCTGTCGACCCCGGCTATCAAAGCAGTATTGATGACAGGGTTAGAAAAGAGAAGCCAGTGGGCTTCTTTGACCGTTTCAAGGGACGTAAAGTAGAGAAAGAAGCCACAGATGATGCAGAGAACGAGAAAAAGAAGACTGCAGAAGTGGATATGGGAAATTTCATCGTTAGTTTTTTCTTTCTTTTTGCTGATATTCATTATCTCAAACCTAGAAATAAGAAAGCATGGTAACTGATCTCATATACAGAGGATTCTGAAATATGGAAACTCTTTGGATTGGTCTTTACAAGCTGTCGGTACTCTTGCCGCTATAGCAGCTGGTGCGACATTGTATGTTGTCCTATGCTGGTCCTAAAGACACAGGATTGCACTCGAGGGTTCTTTGAGTTTTTGTTAATTGTTTTATGATGCTAGTCCCCTGATGACGCTCGTATTTGGAGAGCTGGTTACGGACTTTACAGAGTTCTTTGTGCCAGGTTCTACTACTACTCAGGCGCAGTTCCGGGGTTCCATTGATCAGATGTGGTGGGTTTTCTTCCCCGTGGTTTGGTGCTTGAAAATGCATGTTATTGATATGATACGAGTTGTATAGCCTATATCTCGTATACCTTTTTCTTGGTAAATTTATTCTGGGATATTTTGCGATGGTTAGTACATACTAAGGATGTGATTTGAATATCCATTCGAGACTTCTAACGCATTGAGTCAATTTTTTTGTATCTAACCCAACTCCCCAGGGCTGCTTCCGTATGTCGGGAATCCGCATCTCCGCCGCTATCCGCCTCGATTATCTCACTGCTGTCTTCCGACAAGACCTCGCCTACTTTGACGCCCTTGCAACCTCATGTATCCCAGAGACCAGCATCGACATCGGAGGTACCGAACAGCCAGAACCCACATCTAATGCCGTCGCTGGTACCCCCGGCGCTGTCGCAGTCTCAATCACCACTCTCTCCAACATAATACAAATCGGAATTTCCGACAAGTTCTCCGTGTTCATACAGTCTGTCGCAATGTTGATCACTGGGTTCGTAATCGCATTCACACAAGAATGGAGATTGACGCTTGCTACGACTTGTATTCTACCTGCAACGCTTATGGTTTACGGTGTAAGTATACCGATCGAGATTAAGCTTGAGAAGAGAATTTTGGCCGCTCAAGCTCAAGCTGCGGAACTAGCGGAGGAGGTGTTGGGGAGTGTGAGGACTGTCAAGAGTTTTAACGCCGAGAAGAAGTTGATGGCAAGGTATGAAGGGTTGTTGGAGGGAGCAAAGAAGCAAGGGCTAAGGAAGGCGCCAAATACTGGGGTACAGTTTGCTGGCGTTTTTATGGTAATTTATTGCGGGTGAGTCTATGTCATGGCGTTCCCGACAACACCGAGATTTTAGCAACTGTTCTAGAGGTTAGGAATGGATGCTGATGTGTGACACCAGGTATTCACTCTGCTTTTGGTATGGGCTGCGGTTATATAAAGACGGTACTATCCCAGCTGTCGGGACAATCATCACGTGAGCTTCCTATTGATTTCAAATTATCACTTGGTACTATATCTTTTATTACCGTTACACTAACATATTTCACATAGTGTCTTCTTTGCAGTCCTTATTGCTGTCATGTCTTTCGGTAGGATAGCTCCTCAGGCCCAATCAATGGTAAAGGCTGCTTCTGCTGCCTCCAGTATCTTTAAAGTCGTTGACCGTAAGCCTATCATTGACGCTACATCCCCCGATGGCCTCAAACCACCGACCCTACCACCCGGAGACCTTGAACTCAAAAACGTCAAGTTCTCATACCCAGGTGGTGAACGGGAGGACATAGTCATTCTCGGGCCTGCTCAAGATGGTGGTGACGATGCCGACTCGGAAGGAATTTCACTTGCTTTCCCTGAGGGCCAGACAACTGCTATTGTTGGTCGTTCAGGCTCTGGAAAATCCACTATTGTCGGCCTAATTGAGCGCTGGTATGATCCACAACAGGGCAGTATATGTATCGGTGGTGTTGACATTAAGGATCTCAATCTTCGCTGGTGGAGAGGTAAAATTGGACTAGTTATGCAAGAGCCATTTCTGTTCAATGACTCGATTTACAAGAATGTTGAATATGGACTCATGGGTACAGAGTGGGAAAACGCGCCTGAAGAAGAGAAGCATCGGATGGTTCGTGAGGCATGTATTGAGGCTAATGCAAGCACATTTGTCGAGGAGTTACCGGAAAAGTACAACACCAAAGTTGGGGAATCTGGCGTCAAACTATCGGGAGGTCAAAAACAGCGGATTGCGATTGCACGAAGTATCATCTCCAAACCACCAATCCTAATTCTAGACGAAGCCACCAGCGCTATTGACCCTAGGAATGAGCGGATTGTCCAGGATGCACTTGATAGGGTCTCAAAAGGGCGTACGACAATCACTATTGCGCATCGACTGTCCACTGTGAAGAAGGCGGATCGGATCGTGGTACTTGGCAGTGGAAATGTGCTGGAAGTTGGGACTCACGAAGAGCTACTCTCTCGGCCAGAGGGCGCATACACAAAACTTGTCAATGGACAAACACTACTAATGGAAGATAAAACGGTCTTGGGAGATGAAGAAGATTTGGTGATTCTCGAGCAGGAGGATGCAGCTGATACTGTTGAAAACCTTGTGAGGGCAACCACTTGGAGGTCAAAGATTAGTATCGGAAAAGGGAAAGACACCACTACGGCGGATGATGTCGAAGCCGCACATCCGAAGGAAGTTAAAGAAATTGGGATTATAAATTGTGTTTCGCTTATGCTTTGGGAACAAAAACACTTATGGTTTTTCTACCTGTTTGGTCTCTTTGGTGCTATTGGTGCTGGTAAGTTCTCTATTTTCTATAAGTTTTCTAGGGATTACTTACTGAATATTGGGATTTCAAAAGGTGCGGGTTTTCCGGTTCAGTCAATTCTAGTTGCAAGGTTCATTGAGACCTTCCAGTACGTTAACGATATCGACGATTTTGTTCGACGTGGCAATTTCTGGGCCTTGATGTTCCTCGTCCTTGCACTCGCTATAGGTTTATTTTACTACCTGATGGGCTTAATGTTCACCTTAATTCAATACGTATGTGATATACAGCTTAAATATTATGCCTGAGGTCAATCATGGCTAACATGAACTTTTCTATAGCACCTCACAACCTACTACCGCCTAGAATACTTCCAAAATGTCCTCCGTCAGGGCATTCCATTTTTCGATAGAGAAGGAAACTCAGCTGGCTCCCTAACATCACAACTCAACAGCGACCCTACAGCACTGCAGGAACTCCTCGGAGTTAACTTCGGTATGCTCACAATCTCTTTCGTCAACGTCGTGGGTTGTAGTATCCTTGGCCTTATTATTGGCTGGAAGCTTGCCCTGGTAACCATTTGCGCTGCACTCCCATTTATTTTTTCCGCTGGTCTCATCCGTGTCCGTTACGAAATAAAGTTTGCCACCGATAGCGCAGCTGTCTTCGCAGAGAGCGCCCAGTTTGCGAGTGAAGCTGTTGGGGCGTACCGAACTGTTTCATCACTTATCATGGAACAGTCAGTTAGCGAACGGTATAGGAGGCTCCTTGCGGACCATGTCAAGCAGAGTTTCCGCACAACGTTACTTGCAGCAGTAATTTTTTCGCTTTCTGAGTCGGTCAACCTTCTTGCCACAGCATTATGTTTCTGGTATGGGGGTAGGCTGATGTCAACGAGAGAATACGAGCCTTTCCAATTTTTTGTCGTTTATATAGCCATCATTCAAGGCGGTGAGACCGCCGGTCAGTTTTTTGCTTTTGCACCAGATATCGCACAGGCTCTTCAAGCTGCGAATCGGATCCTTGGTATTCGTGAGACAACACCCCCTCCGCCTGGTGAAATTATGGAGCACGATGAAAAAGGTGGCTACGAGGTTGAATTCCGTAATATTCACTTTAAGTACCCCACACGTGACACTCCTGTGTTCCAGGACTTAAGTCTCAAGATCGAGAAAGGCCAGTTCGCTGCCTTTGTTGGCGCATCAGGGTGCGGAAAAACTACAACCATCAGTCTTCTAGAGCGCTTCTATTCCGTCACTGGTGGTGAGATCCTAATCAATGGAAAAAACCTAGATTCCCTAGACATTGAGAGCTACCGCGACGCTGTCTCCCTAGTCGCACAGGAGCCAACACTTTACCAAGGCACCATATCTGAAAATGTCCGTCTTGGATCTAAAAACGAGAATATATCACAAGAAGATATCATCCAAGCATGTAAAGAAGCTCATATTCACGAATTTATTACCTCTCTCCCCAGCGGCTATGAGACTATCTGTGGTGCGCGAGGTGTCGGACTGTCTGGGGGACAGAAGCAGCGAGTGGCAATTGCAAGAGCGTTGGTTAGAAGACCGAAGATCTTGTTACTAGATGAAGCGACAGCGAGTCTGGATTCGGAGTCGGAGAAAATTGTCCAACAAGCTTTTGAGGATGCTGCACATGGAAGAACTATGATCGCCGTTGCGCATAGACTTTCAACGGTACAAAAGGCAGATGTGATATTCGTATTTGATGAAGGGAGGGTAGTAGAGCAAGGGACTCATGCTGCGCTTATTAAAAGGAGAGGAACTTATTTTCAGATGGTAGGTCCTACTAAGGCTTATACTTTATTTTTCTGTTTACTGACTATGAGGTTTTTAAATAGTGTCAAGCGCAGGCATTGGACCATTGATTTATAGTTTATAAAACCCTGGTGGCCCTGTGTTGTAGAATGGGTCTTAGTGGTGGTTGCACGATATGTTAACTCCTCTCCTTTTGCATATAGACTTTGAGGGTCAATGGCGGCGTGAGATATATCTCCACTTTAGTATTTAATTTTAGGTTCTAGCGATATTAGTAATTTTCTGTAGATATAGATCTCAACTATGAATCAAGAAATTCGATTTAGCTTATAGTAAATCTTGAATTGTCTCATTCCATTCTTTCCGCCGAGTGATAGACAATGAAATAAGGTCCTATTAGGGGCAGCTGGTTAGTTCGACTTACTCTGAGTGCAAAAGTAATATAGCTCAGGTCTCTGGTATTAAAATATCTATAGGTATATCTATTCAGGTCTGGTATAGGATGCTTTCTCATGTTTCACTATAACTTACATCAACTATGTACATACTATATACAAGTGGGTATCCGGCCGAAGGCCGGATGCTCGAGACCCTCTGTTATTAAAATAGGATTCATATCTGTATATTCTAGTATGGAGTAAACCCTGCCCCCTCCTCCTCTCTCTGCTCTCGCTCCCTCTCCTCTTTCACTCCCCCCCTCTATCCCCCCCTCTATCCCCCCCTCTATCCCCCCTCTCTATCCCCCTCTCTATCCCCCTCTCTATCCCCCTCTCTATCCCCCCCTCTCCCACTCTCTATCCCCCCCTCTCCCACTCTCTAGCGCTTATGTACTCCTGCCGAGCACTTAGTAACCCCCACTTCACTAGTATCCTTCTGCCCTCCTTCTGTATATAATTAGTATAATTAGTATCTACCTGTAAAAGTGTTTAGGTTAGCCTTCACTGGAGTTAGAGCCTGATGCTAGGTAGAGGTAGAGGTAGAGGTAGAGGTAGAGGTAGAGATTGAGAGTTTCCTAGTGGTCTGTGGGCTTATATACTGCTTTCTTAAGGCCTAGAGATAATACGTCATTGGGGGCCTGGGAATGAAGTCAGAGGATTCAGAACAAAACCTGTTTCCATGATGAAACAGAACATACAAATGAAACAAAAACACCGAAAACAACCAATCAAATCACTTTAAGTGCACAGTGCATATGCAGGTTATCTGTATATACTTATTAGATAGCTGTGTTTTCGGTACTCGCACCACTAAATTAACAAAAAGGAGAAGCCTCTAGACATTCCGATACCAATACGCTAGCTATATTAAGCCAGATATACATACGCTAACTAGATACGGTTAGACAATCATAGAATGCTCCAACCGTAGGGGTCTTTTGAGAAAAGTGCTTTTTGCATAGGCAAAATAGGCACTTCTCTCAATATCCTGCTTACAAGAAGCGAAATAAATTCGCTTCTTGCAAGCAAGATAATTGGAAGAAGAAGGGGGGGGTTCTAGGGTACCTCCGAGGCATGTTACTGCTTTCTCTTATCCGGCACGAGGAAAAAAATAAATAAAAGCGGGGGAGAAGGTGTACTTATAAGATCTGGAGAGGAGCTGCCAAGAATAAAATTGGCCGCTTTGGAATTCGCCGCCCTTGCTTGGTGCGAGATATATATCAGGGGGCTTTACTTTATTTTGGAGAATTGGGGGAGGGCTCATTGATTAATAATACATACAAGAAGTGTAATCTTTAACAAAGGAACTGTGGGTCAACTATTGTATTGTGATTGAAGGGACTGAGTCTGTCTCTAGAGTCTTTGTTAAGGAGCCATGGTGGATAAGATGTCCGATAAAGTTCAGCCCAAGAAGCCTTTTTCGAATAGCTTCCTCTAAAATCATTTTTAGAGGCGATCTAGGGAAATGATGATGCCAAGGATTTTAATTCACCTTCTTTGTTGAAATTTATTGTTAGCCTAGGGCCTATATTTTTCTTTGTCTTGATCATCATTATAGTCTCTTTAAGATCCTGACAATTCGCAACCTGTGCTTGTCAGATATCTAGGAAGCGTATACCAGAAATTGAATGAAACGAAGTAGATATAGCACACACTCTATCAAAAAAGCACAGCCTAGATACGGACTTGTCACTGGGACTATATCTTACTAATTAAAACAAATGGCAGAACCAGTAGTACCAGAACCAGTGGAACCAGAACCAGAACCAGAAAACCCAATGGTATGGGAGCCGTTACTAGATGATGATGTGGAATCATCGGAATCGGAATCGGGTGCGCGGCAGGATTATGAGGCATGGCAAGAATTCGTCGAAAAAGCACGCACAATGAATGTTCTCAAATATTCCAGGAGATTAGCCACTAATAGGGTAATGAGTCGCCGGGTTTTGGCATCCTTCAGAAGGAAAGGTGCTGCGGAAATAAATAAAATGCTAGAACCTACTGCTGAAGATTCTATGGGGGGGAGACACAGAGCAACTTGGAAAATGCGCTTAAATCCTAGGCCCGCTACTAAGGCCTCTGCGCACTACATCATCAAGGGTGTTGGAAATCAACATCCGAAACAACCACAGGACCTGGAAGCAGAATATATTGCGATGAGAGCCGCGTACGTTGATATGGAAATCCCAGTCCCGTATACTTACGTTGGGCCTAAAGATCTTGAGGGGCTAAATATAATCGCGATGGAAAATATTAAAGGGAAGCTGTTTACGGGAAAAGAGAGGTGGTCATTCAAGCAACAGGATAGATTCGTCAGACAGTTGGCGATAGTCAGAATCAGAATGTTAATGTTTATGAGTGACAAGATTGGGAGCGTTGGTGCGTTCCGGGAGGCTGGCGAGGAGCAAAAGCCCCCGATAGTTGGGGCTATGGGGGGCTTTGCATCATATACTAATGGAAGAGTTGGTTCCATCTTTGATTTTACTTTTCCCTGACTACATGTAGCCCAAAAACTTAGGTTCTGGGTCTGACAAGTCTATGATCTTGACTAACTAGAGAACTTTTTTGTAGCTTCCATTTCGGTCTAGGGAATTCTATAACCAAGGTCCTTATGGTGACACAATAAGCTGGGTTATCGCTAGTCTCAAAAGAGAGCTTGCTTATTGGACTAAATACGACCCTGGAGAGGCTGAAGAGTCAGAGGAAGGTATAACTGGAGAACAAAGAGATGGGTGGGTCAAGGGAATTACGGCTATTATAGGATTCCTCGAAAGCAGAGATAAAATATATCGGGGGATAGAAAAACCTCCTAGGGAAGAAGAACACTTTCACCTTTCTCACGGTGACTTAGAAAATGGGAATAATATCATTCTTAGAGGAAGTAAAATAGTTGGGATTATAGACTGGGAAACAGCGAGCTTCGTACCGATCAACGAAGCTTTAGGGGATTTAGTTAAAGAAAATTTTGATCTACCCCCCATAAAAATAGCAGAGATAAAAAGAAATAACCCCGATATTGGGGCACTTGATTTACATGGATTTGCATCTGATTATGATTCCGATGATGAGGTGCAAAGCGACGGGGATAGTATGTATGGCCATTCGGATAACGGTACCTACGATGACGAGCTTGACCAGAAAGAAATTCTACCAGAAGGCTGGTATGAGGATTATGCTCTTCCATCTGTTAATCGTATTGTCTACAGGTGGTTAAAACAGAACATTTATGACGAAATCACTACCAGAAGGGCAATAAAAGAATTGCTTATGAGGAACCCTATTATCGAGTACGCTTGTTCTAAGCAAATAGATCCATCTAAGCCAATTCCAGAATTTACAAAACAGATCTTGGTAAATTTAATTACAGAGCCTTAGTTTTATCATTGGCTGTCCTGAAGCCTTTTCCTATAATACCATAAGGGTATTTAGTCCTAACTCTGAATCAGAAAGGACGAAGCATTAAACAGAAGTTTATATATAGTAGTCTTAGGTGTTATACTGGCCACGGCCATATATGTTTGACTGGGGCTAGGTGGTGAAGGACTAATTATAATTGCTTACTTTTGTAACCTCTCTTATGGATTGCCAAATTGCACACATTTTCTATATCTGGGTTTCTCTTGTGGGAGAACTTTTAGGTGGTAAATATCGTGGCTATAGGTTAGGCTCTTTATACTTAAAATAACAGCGTTTCCTTTAGTGTTGTAGGGTGAAAAACATTTATGTTTGATCATAGCTAGGGTAGTATGTATATTACCCTGTGTACTTGTACTCTATCAGTTATTTCAATTACATCTGTCATTCCAGTCGATCTACTGGGTGTATATGCCAAGCATTATGTTTGTGACATCACATTGACTGATGTTTGCAAATCCTATCTTGGCAAGACCTAGCAATCAAGTCAGATCTTCAATGGGATAGCACTGTAATTGTGAAAATCCCGTTTACCTAATCCCATATGACATCAAATGGCGAATAAATACCACAATTGTTGATGTCATACACCGTCATGTGAAGTCGCGTCCTCCGGTTTTCGGTTTACCTTTAACGTGTATAAAATACACCTCAAGCTTCAGCTTCGTTCTTTCCCTATCCCTATTATTCCCGCTAAACCCCATAATAAAACAAAGCCTACATGCTCTCGAGAACTCAAAGACTTATTTTAAACAGATCAATTCATTTCAAGCGTTATACATATACAACCATGTCTTCGAATCCAGGAAACTTCGCCAACCGCCCTACCGAAGAAGTCCGCGAAATCGCATCGAAGGGCGGCAAAGCAGCTCACGAGAACTACCTCGAAAAGCAAAAGCAAGAGCTCCCTGGTCACGGAAACCCAGGTAACTTCGCCAACAGGCCCAAGGAAGAAGTAAGAGAGATTGCATCCATGGGAGGAAAGGCTTCTGGCGGATTTGCAAACATGGATCCCGAAAAACAGGTTAGTTCCTTATCCCTCTTAAGTAGTTAGTGAGGATCTAACTAGAAACCTTTTCCGCTTGTAAAGAGGGAGATCGCCTCTAAGGGTGGTAGAACCGCTCATGAGCACTACCTCGAAAAACAAAAGCAGGAACTTCCCGGCCATGGGAATCCGGGAAACTTTGCGAATAGACCTAAAGAAGAAGTGAGGGAGATCGCATCAATGGGTGGAAAGGCTAGCCAGGCCCAAAGGCATCATGAGAATGAGTAAATTTGTAGCATTTTTTAGCGTATTATGTTGGTGTTATTATGTACGATAAGAGGGTTCAAGGCCTATTGGCGCCGGTAGCAGGCTATCATATATTAAGCAACAAAAAAGCTTATCTTTTTCTCTCTTCTGGGCTTTCTATCATGGGTCCAGTCCTTGGCTCCACTCTATGAGATCTTCGTTGCCGTGATTAGCCAGAGGACAGACCTCAGGCTAGCCCAAATTAGCCCACATATCGGGCGTAATCGTTTCCAATATTTTAAGGGCAAGTAGAAACTGCCCCTAGCCCATCTACGTATAAGTGAAAGAATTTCAATGTATATTAGCGCATTCTATTGGACAAAATAGTCCTGCGGCAGTTCGATTAGAGTTACAGACTGATAAGCCTATAATAATACGCATAAGGTAAAGCTCTACCAAAAGCTCTACCAAATCTCCTTAAAACCCGCTGCAGCCTCCAAATCATCCACATTCAACAAATCTACCCCTGCCGTAATCAACTCCCTCCAAACTCCATTCCTAGTACTAACCGGCCAAGCTGGCAAATCCCAGTAACGGACCCAAATTCCCTTATCATGAGCAGCCTTAACATGACTCTCTAATGTCTTTTTCTGCGCAGCACTGAATGTGGTACCATTAACTTCTCCAAATACCTCAGTAAAATCGGTACTGGCGATCGGTGATATCGCTCTCGTAATGTTGTTCGCGTCTAAGCTCGTGAGAGGGCCATCATAAAAGTAGTCGCGAGAGTTGACTGTGCGTATGAGGTTGAGCGGAGTACTTCCGGTTCCGATTATGGTGACTGGGCCGGGGGTTATTGTGGTGCCGTTAACGGTGGTTAACCAGTTCTTCTCACGCAATGGCTCGAGAGCTTTGATGACGTAGGGCCAGGTCTTAGCGCCGTCGGTTTTGACATCAACGAAGAGGAGGAGAGTTTGGGAAATAGAGGCATCAAAGACCCCACTATAAAATTCAGCTCTTTAGTTGGGTGGTCAAGAATTTAGAGTAAATCCTAGGGGATCTCACTTTCTGGTTTTTCCTAGTACGAATGGGGATGTTGGGTTTTGGAGTGTCAAAATGTCGACAAGGGGGTTTATGTACAGCGTCTCAAAGGTGCGGTTTGCAGTCAAAGAAGATGTGTCATGTCCAACCTTTATTATGTGTTAGTTTCTGTAGGGCTAAGAATTTGGAGCTGATTTATCCTACATAAAGGGTCTCGTTGTAGAGCCATACATCTGCTTCTACTGAAATTGCACCGTTTGAAATTGCTGCGCAAACTGTCAGTACGCTTCCAAGTAAGGGTTCGGTAAAGTTTAAGCAAGCTTACCTGTGAACAATGGTACCTTCCTCCAGTAATCGTTATGAGAATGGATTTTTTTCTGGTTAGGGTGACCTTTCGTTAGCGATTGAAAATATAGAGCGATAAAACCCTAAGAGCTAAATCAATTGAATTGAGCCATAATCTTACCGGTATGATATCCCGCGTGAACTGTGTAGGGTAGTTTGCATACGGACCCGTTCCCCACGAATTCAAAACGTCTTGAATCCCAATCTGCGCCAACGACGGTACTACCACAACCCCTAATCCAAATAAAAGTGATAACTTCATTTATGCGATTTAAGACACAGTGAAAGATATATATTGTACCTGACGGTTAGAACCAAGGTTGGTGGACGAAACTATCAACTTGACGGGAACCCGGTACTTAAGTACACTGAATAGGCCCTGTGCATTGACAGGAGACTCGGGAGCTGAGTGCAATGGGATATAATCTCCGCCAAGGTCTCAGAACGAATGAGACATGCACGTGGGACGACGTGGTGACAGCGAGTTACTCAGCAAATCCCTAAGAATAGGCTGGCATCACCGCCTTTTGAATGAAGAAGTGCTGAGTTATTAAATCATCAATAAAAACCTAACCCTGAGATTATCTTACACAAATTTGAAATAGTTGTTATGAATACTCACTCGGTAGCTTTCAATAACAACTTTGAAGGCTCCACGCGGCATGTAATCGAATACAGTCACGTGCAAAAGCCAGTACAACCCAAGTGCCCATCCTCACCCAACTACCAGTGCTACAATACACCCTCTATAGGAATATGTATTCTCAGTCTCAAGCAGATTCGAGGGAAGCCTCATCATTTTAAGAGCCTTTTCAGGTCTACCCCTTCAGATGTTGCGCCCATATTTTATGCGCCAAATCCCGTGTAGTACACCGTCCTCCTCGTTGCCTCATCAATACTTTAAGCCTCTAGCTCTTTCCTCGGTGATTAGTTCTACACTAAGTCTCTCAGCCATAGTCCTTGAAGCCTCCTTTACTTTCTTCACTGCAAAAGGTACTCTCACAGTCGCTCTAAAAAGGCTTGTACTATCCAATCCCTGGGACGGCTAAATTACCGATCTTCATGAGAATATCTATCTTGTAAGAATATTGATGTCCGGTCCTAAGCGTATTCTTAGAGGTAGTCTACTTTCCTAGTGTAATACCCACTACAGGTTTGGCTATGGGTATAGCTGTCATCAGTTGTTCTAGCTTTAAATCCCACTTGACGGATGCAACAAGTCTCGACAGCTTTTCTCTCATCCTTTCCGCGAAGTTCCTATCCGTCCCTCAATTCGAGGTTTCAGGTACCTTTGCTAATACCGACCCTAGTCTATATAGGTGCTACACCTACTATTCCTATATCTCCGGCTCTCGACGTTGTAGCTGCGTTTGGTTGCGTGGCTAAATCTCCCAACTATTGGGCAAGTCGGCTCGAGTGGGTGAACTGGAGTAATAATGAGAGAAGGAGGATGTTAACTGTCACACGGCTTTGCTCCCCGCCTCTGATATACGACTAGGGTGACGGAGGCTGCTCCGTCAATGGACCAGTTCGCAATGCTTGGTTTAAAATCAACCTCTCCTGCTCCAGTAACCTCAAGGAGCCTGTTGCAACATATCATACGCTTTCTTGTCGTTAAAATCTTTTCGAAAATGTCGATGAGTCCATTACCGACAGTCACGTGATATCACCAGCCGTTTCGACTACAGCACCACATCAATCTGGCAGAGCAGTTTCTACAGGGCCAAGGCGGTAATAGTCTTATCTATTCAAACATTAGTCTCAATTTATTCCACAGGTTCAGAGGCCCTGGTGTTTTCAGTATGCATGTTACTCTGGAAACCCCGTATGAGGGGTTGAGTGCGGTTGGCGCGTTAATACCGTAAGTATGGGAGATAAAGCCCTTGATATTTACTCTGGCAAGGGCTTATGTACAGTTCAACAGGCAAGGCTGATCTCTTTCAAGAAGGAGTTGCTATGTTGGCCAAACCTTCACGCTAAAGCGCCGAGACGGAAAGCGGCAACGAAAATACTAGGGTTTCAACAATTACCGAGAAACAAATTCACACAGTTTCCAGGGCCTAAAGAAGGAAGACAAGAACGGCTTCGTCCCTTGGTCTCGAAGGACTTATCAGTTAGAATCTAAGGGATTAAAAATATGCACAAGACTGGCATAATCAAAATGGTCACGCATAGGATTCTGGGGCGAGCTTTTGATCACCATACTTTGAATTTGCAGATGCCCATGCACAGACATCTAGGCGGACATGGTCACAACGGAGAAGGTGTGTATACGGATGAAGCCCCTGTCTTTCAGCTCTAGTCTGGGCATCATGAATGCATGAGCACCCATTATCAAGCCTTTGAAACTAACCGATCAGTGCAGAGCTCCTCCTCCATCCCTAGCCATAACCATCAAGCTATCAATGGAGTCATTTAATGATAATCTCGATCAGGCATCATTTGTTTTTGCACAGCCAGTTTGCCGAGACTACATTTTTGCCATGCACTCATCACTCTGACCGTCCCGTATATTTCCGGCAAAGCGCTTAGCATTTTAGTATCTCTAGTCCATTATGGTTTATTTGCATAATACCCCATCTCCATAATCTTGGCGACCCACATGATGTCCATCTAGGGGGTATTGGATATGGGTAAATAGATCAATCACGAGCTATAGATTTGGTCACTAACAAATAATACTTTAGATGTGGATTGGCACTCATATTTTGCTAAGTGTCTAATATACGAATAGGCCCTCAATCCTTGACTTCCAAATCAATATTCGACGCTATTTTCGTTGTCTAACTAATTTTACAAGCATTTAAAAGTAAAAGGGCAAGATTAAAATATTGTGCTAGGCTGGAAGCGCAGAAAAAAGTGACTATCGGTGGGAAACTGCACGATAAGCTGGGCCGTTTACGCGTCCTTGAGCACAGCCCCCAACGACAGACATCACTTGGCACTACCTACAAACCTCTCGGCAGTCACCTCTATGAGGAAAAACGCCTCAGGGAACTCCTAATTCCCTTGTCCGACAGAGTTTATTTCCTATATCCATGACACTAATAATTTACGACATGATAGTGGGTCCACAATAAGGCATTGGGGACTATGGGGTTGGGTAAAGAGCACGTTGAAATAGTGTTCACGTTGTGGGGTCACTAGGATGTATTATATGACTGGCTGCGCCCCAGTTATTTTCATAGGATATTTCTACTTCTTTCAATGGATCCCTGTAACCTCGGGGCCTAGAGAACATATAGATTAACCTTACTTGGCGGCAGAATAAGGTAACAGGGTGGAGGATAGACTGAGGGGTCGGAGCCATGAGAAATAGATTATAAATACGATGGAAGAAGGGTATCTTCGAAGCCCACCAAGCTTTCTTCACACACAAGCAATACTGTCCAAGAAATTTACTCTCATACCTATGTCATTCTTCAAGAAACTGGGCGCCGAGTTCGAGTCCTTTATGGGCGACAAGGACAAGGAAAAAGAGAAAGAAAAAGACAAAGCTCATAAAGAAGACAAACATGGCGGAGAGGCTACCCGCGGAGCGGATTCTCATGGATACGTCTCTCACAATAGCAACCCTCATGGAACTTCGTATAGTGCTCCCCCTGTTCACTCAGCCTATGGTGGTCCCCCTCCTCACGCTGGCTACGGCGCTCCTCCTCCTCCGTCTGGCTACGGGCCAGTTTCTCATCAACCTCAGTACGGTCAACCCCCCTATTATAACCAGGAAAATAGCGTCCCATCGTACGGTCATGATGGTCAAGTTTTTTATGCACCACCTCCGTACCCCCCTCCAGTTCCTGGGCCATCTCAGTGTCCGCCTGGCTTTGTTGCCAGGTTCGATGAGAACTATAAGACATGGTATTACGTGAATGAATCTACGCGGGTGAGTCTCTAGGTTCTCTACAACCATAGATGGTATTTTACTGACTTGGAATTTAAAGGTTTCACAATGGCATCATCCTAGCTCACCTCCCAGCAATAGTATAGGTAAGCGCTGTCCTTTTGGTAATCGACGAATCTTACGTATTTTACTGATTCTTTGTTAGGAGATCGTGGGGTAGACAATCAAGGGGCCTCCCATGGATACTATGGAGCACCTTCTCATGGGGCCTATGATTCACACAACGGTGGTCATGGCCACGACTCACATAGTGGAGGTCATGGATACGATTCGTATAGTGGTGTCCATGGTCATGATGGACATGGTGGTCACGATGAAGAGAAGAAAGATAAAAAGGACAAGAAGAAGAAGAAGGATGATGACAATAGCAAGATGCTTGCTGCTGGTGCCGCAGGCGTGGTCGTCGGAGGTGTTGCTGGTGCAGTTATTGCTCATGAGATGAGTACGTTCCCCAGTAGCGTCTCTGAATTTTCTTGGGGAATATCAGTTTCTAACCAATATACAGCTGAGGGTGACTCTGATAATGAAACGCAAACCGTCTATGTTGTACAAGAAGCACCCCCAGAGTCAGAAAGTTCATCCGACGAGGAGGAACAGGAAGAAGAAGATTGATTGATCTAGTTCTTGATGTTACATGCTAAGTGCTTGTAGTAGATTTTTTTAGGGTGTTTCTCTGTTATAATTTACCCATGGCTATGATGATATAGCTATTAGCCCGTTTTTTTTTTTCAATATCCAGATATAAATTTTTTCTTTCAGTCCTAGAAGTATTGAATAAGAATCTTATAGTATTATCTAGAGTTTGTTCGAGACTAAGGTCTACTACCTAGCCTCAATAAGAGTGCATAAGTTTTATATTTATTTGAAGGACGGTTTCTTCTATATGTGACCTATGACTCATTTTTCTTACTCGAGGATAGTAGCCTAGGCGCCATCCCTAGTTTCTTTGTCGTATGGAGCCTTGCTTATTGCATCTTTCATATGCTCACAATCCGCACAAACTTCGCCTTCACCAGTTTCCTTTATAAATCCTATTAGAAGCGCCAAAGTAGCACCAATCAAACATGCCAAAGCAGCAAACCCTTTGAAAAGTCGGACTATCGTCCTAGCGCCGGAGATCTATCAGTAAAGTGTCATAAGTCAGACCAAGGATGTTTTTTATTTAAATACCTAGCACCCGGAAAAATAAACGGCAAGAAAGCAATCCATTCATCAAACTGATAAAGATCATTCTGCTTCACAATGTACCACTTCTCCGTATTTTCGCCTAGTAGTTTATGTTTTTCAAGATCAAGAACCGTAACTAGTGAGGCGGTGATGTGGCGCCAAGGAATGAACCAGAAGGTGAAGACCTGGGTACAATCGACATATAACCTTCCATTGGCCTCATCAAAAGCTATGTATACATATATATCACTTTTAATATATTTCATATCTGGCTATATGCCCGAGACTTGGGGGGGGGACTAACCAATGCTCGTGATGTCAATATCGATAATTGGAGAGAGGACCTTATACCACCGGTAGATGGACAGAATGAGGAAACGGGACGTTATAGGGGTGTCGAGGCGGTCGACGTGACACAGTGGGTGGTCGAAGCTGCCATTGGGTAGGAAGTATGTCTCGAGGACATGGCGCTGGTGTTGGGGTGGGGATGTGGTTAGACCTTTGATTACAGAGGTTATTTCGGTCACTAGGGTCTGTGTTAGGAGTTGAGTCTCAGTCTTAGGGGTCCTTTTGTACCTGGGTTTTCCATGGGGCCTAGGCCTAGCTGATAGTAGATAAGTGTCGTTCTGGTGCCTGGTGGTTAGGTACACCTATGGTAGCTCAAGATGGTGGGTACGCTGGGTGATAAGGAGCGATATGATAAGATGTAGTTTGGTGTATAGATTAAATAAATAATAGGCTGAGAATGATAGACTGGTTCTAGAACTCGGGTGCTACCGACCGCTCTAGTAACTACAAACTTAGTACAATAGAGTTGGAGAGTAGTACGAAGTAGGTATTAAGAATGTAGATTGATGTTCTGCACAAGAATCTTCGATCCTTGGGTGGGGGGAGGATTAAGCAGCTGTTTTTTTCTCTCTTCAAAATCAGGTCTTCTAGGGTCTCTAATTATAGGCGCGTTTCTATGACGTCACTGGTCATAGTAGATTCTTCAACATGAGGAATCGATAAATTTAGTAGCGCTAAAGGCTTTGACCAACTTTATTATTCATCTAAGTGTAACCTATGTCTATGTTATTTTGGGGTAGATTCTAGTGGGTTGTTGAGCAGATAGTTAGGGGGTAGGCAAACAGCCCTTTAGTAGAGTAGGGATTCGTTTAACTTCATAATAGCATGGGTGAGTGATTAGATCAAAGAACAACCGTAGATACTACTTTCTAAGTATAAATGACTTTGGTATTGTAGTATCTCGTAAATATCGCCTTTCTTATACAAATTATAGTTCATTCCTTTCTTAGGGTGTTAGTTTTAAATAGCCTTGGATATTACATTGTTAAATTAGGTATCTAGAACTTAGGGTATCTATGGATATTCCGGATAGCCCGTACCAGATTATTTTCCAGTCGTCGGCGTGCAAGTATTCAAAACTATCGTAAGTATAATTTCAAACACCAGGCCAATCACCCTCAAGACTGTCCGAGGAGGAAAAACCATGAGGCTCGTATAAAGAATAAAGAGTGTGTAAAGTGCGAGGCTTTTCCAAGCCCAGAATCCACCCTCAGGCTTATAACCATACTCGTCACCCAAGTAATAAACTATAAGCGAAAATACCATAATAGTACTAAGTCTTAATGGTCCTAGGAGACTCCTTGGAATAAAAATTAAGGGTGGTGGCCTATACAGAACATTATTGTGCTTAGGTGATTCTTCTGGAAAATATGTGGCCTTCTTCCGAAAATTGACGTCGAATTTCTGTCTGCAGATACTCCGAATAGCACGGCGATACTTCATGCGCTTAGCATTTCTTTTACTAGGCCCAAGCTGGTATCCAGTATAACTTTCGTCCACGTCTATTGTCTTGATATCCATATTAGCTGGGGCGCGCAAGAGCCTTCCCAGTTTAGGGTAATTACCCAGGCTCGTTTGGGCCGGGTCCCTTCCCACAATATCCATAACCCTAAGGAACCGTTTTAAGTGTTCAGTGGTTGGCATACGAATAGGTGGAAGACTTTGGAGTAGCTGGGCTCCAGCAAAAGCGTTGATACTAATTTGCTTTCGACCAGGAAACCTTAGCCAGATACCGTCATAAGATCCCCAGCATGTTACCCATAATGGTCTATCTTTTCGTTCGACCTTATCGGCAGTCAAGGCTTCTACGACGTAATTATATATTGACCATTCGATAATTTCACCCATCTCACCCATTCTAAACCACCATCTATCGAAGTCTGGAGAATCTTCATATTCAGAGGTGTTGTTTTGGATGTACCACCGCATTCGTCTAGGTGTATCGAAATATTCGTATTTCGCTCCTATTAGTTTTACTTGTTCTCTGGTCCAAATCTGTTAAATGGGAATTCATGTTAGGAGACAGATCGCTCTAAGAGGGATGAACATTAGGATGACTTACACAGGTGTTGAGGTAATGGGCCATTTCATGGGACAAGACAACAAAAACAAGATAAAGCAGATGGGCACAGGGTGTGCCATCACGATGCATTTGCTCAATGCAATCGAATAAGGCTCCGTTGATATGTATCCTCGTAGGGGCCTTAGCTCGGTCATGGTGGGCGTATTCTGTAGTCATGGGGCTGATAGGGTCATCCTCTTGGCTGACTCCCATTTTCTTTGATTTCTTAGTATTCCCACCGTGCACACCCTCGGTATTATCTTCCTCGTCATCCTCTTCATCCTCTTCATCATCGTCTTCACCATCCTCATTACTGTCCTCACCCATTTTGTTTTTGGTTGGCTGAATGATAATTTCGGGAAAGGTCTTTGTAACGAGTTTCATAATACACTCAACTGGTTTTAAAATATCATTAATAAAGCCAGGAACCTCAAGAAGGTACTTTAGCTCACCTTCTTCATTATTTGGTGGGGGTTCATCCTCAATCTGTTCAGGGGTGTCATCTTGGTACCTGCTAGGGTGTGCACGAAAGATTAATGCGTATTTCCTTGCGACCTGAGGTAAACATAATACCTCCCGGGTCAATGAGATGAGTTGGTAAATGTAGTCATCTTCCTGAAGGTAGCCACAAGAGCTTATGTCTCCCCTTCTTAGGTCAAGAATATCTAGATCTGGCCACTTGTTTCTGTCCAAAATACTTTCATCGATATCTCCTATTATTGGAGCGGTAAGAAACGGTACATTATCTTCATGTGGCATTTCGCGAACAATTTCCGCTGGAGAATCGAGAAAAATCGGTTTGTCAAGACCTCGGGATAGGGTACCTGCACTCAAAATAGCTATAATAGCGCATCTAGTATTATAATTCTGCATCGTGCCTTCCGCTATCTTCAAGTTCTCTCGACGTAGAGCCGGCTGCGAAATGTCATTTTGTCTATTGGATTTCCTAATCCATGCAATTGGGAGTAGATCATCAACACCAAAACTCGGCATCATTTCCAATATTTCATCAGCAGTAATAGGATCTCTGTCTATATTATCCTCATCAATCTCTTCCTGGGTACGGGGGGATGGTGGTGGCAACATTGGGCATTGTTGAAGTGTGAGAGGTGGCTCGTCTCTTATTCTCCTGTCGATTTCTATTAGAATATTCGCGGCATCTACGCGGTGTCTATGCGCTTTGAGACCTCTAATTTCTTCCAGAATATCCAAGATCGTGTAGCAGCCACAGGACTTAATTAATTTTACTAATATATCAGGTTGTAAAAGGCTCTCTTGTTTTTTTTTTCTTCTGCCCTTGACTTGGTGAATTTTTTTAAGTAGATCCGAGACTACTTCAGCGATTCGTGTAGGGTCTCTGAATGTGAGTTTATATTTCGTGAACCATTTGTCAACATCCGCTTGAGAAATATTTTGGATAAATCTATGCTCATTAGACCAATATAGCTGCTGCTCGCTCATTATTAGATGTAAGTTTCCAGGGCCTGTTTTTTAGGGTTTGAACGTGGGGAGTCCCAAAATTTAGATTCTTTAGTCTCTATACTGACGGTTTATGGGGAAGATATAACCTGAAGCTCCTCAGTAGCTGGTTGACAAGAAGAGCCGGGCGTTTTTGCCTCAATTTATTTTTTTCGAACAAAGAAACTGCCATGCCTTTCATATGCCTAGGGCTGATCTATTTAGAGACTTCACGTGCATGTGTCTCTTGTCGGAACCCCAGCCTATTATGGAAGGAACTAGATTTCTATTCCTATTAGAAGTTTACAACCCTTTCTAGGCTGAGAATATAATATACAATGCCCAGGTAGCCACCATTAAAACCCAGTCTTCCCTTCAAAAATCATATTCAACCATGCCGCAAGTCGAACACCACCCTTTGCAATCTGAGTTTGTACGATATCAACTGAGTCCTCATAGTACTTGCCGCCAACTTCGGTACCGTTGATATTATCTGGCCCCTCTTCAAGAACATACGAGCAGACGAGCTTGTTCGAATCCTGTGCCCATTTCGTAGCACTCTTTGCCGGTCCATCGCCCTTAACATCGTGGTAACGGATCCAGCTATCGATCTCGCGCTTGAATTTCCCAGCATTAATCTTAGCAGCCAAGCTGTTCGCCCAGCCGAGAGATTCGACGAATGTTGGACTAGTGGTATTGAGGATACGGTTGGGGATCGCAGTGTCCCAAACCGAGTGGAGGTTTGTGGATTTTCCTTGGAAGGTAACGGCGACGTCGTTTGCTCCGGCTCCGTAACCCTCTGTGTGCACTATTAAAGAGGTTTTGGTTTAGTGGTAATTCATATATAATTGTGGTAAAGTAAATGAATTAGAGATAGGGTATTCTACATGGCTGGGTAATGTCACCGATGAACTTCAGGAGGTTAGTATAGCTATCGTAAATAAAGAGTTTGGACCAGGTACTAACGTGGATGAGAAATCTCAAGGAATCTGTCTTATCAGCATACGAGACATTCTTGTTCTGCAATCGGGCAGTCTATAATTTCTTAGTCTCAGCTTGGTCTTGGGGGCACTTGGAGCCCAAGAATACTTACATAGTTTGCAATGGCGCTGACAATACACCCTTCCGCCGGGCAATCACTTGGGTACTCTATTTTGCACGAATCCGGAGGGGGTCCATCAAGTCCATCAATGAAATGGTAGCCGTACGAGAATTCACCTCCTGCTTGAAACCTGTAGCTATCGGCCCAAGTCGCAATATTGCCCATATACGTTGGGGAGGAGTCGTTCAGGTAGTACTGGACCTTTTCAATTGTACCAGGAAGGAGGTAGGTTTGCGCTATCAAACCAACAGTCTGATGGCCCAATTGCCCCCATGCGTGAGCGATAGAGGGGACAGTGGCGACAAATGTAAGACTGGTCAGTGAAAATTTCATCTTGACGGTTTGGTAAACTTGTGAGGTTGACTGTAGGCAAAGCTCAGCATAGGCAATCTTGCGAACCCCTCCGCCCTACTTAAAGGAGAGCTGGCCCATATTGTTTACTTGGGTAGACAGCCAGTATCATGCGCCGAGGATAAACAAACCGGGTTTTGATCATCGTTGGAGTCGATAACCGCACTGCGGAGTGCACCGTGGCAGCGGTATCTACCGGTATCGGATAGGAAGTGTAGACAAAGTTACTGAGCTTCCTAATAGAGTAGTAGCAGCGCCGGCTGAAAGCTCCACAACTTTAAAAGGCTTACACCCAATGGACTTAGAACCAGTACGGAAGGTGAGTTATTGAACTTCCCAGTGATCTCTCTGGTTGGACGAGGCCTATGTAATTGCGGTTACAATACTGAGATAAGGCTTGGGATTAAGTGACCACGTGACCTTGATAGTTTAATTAGGCTCCTTTATCAGGCCCTATTAACTTCCTTGGGTTCTATAAATTGGATTTAACTAACGTGCATAGCTGTACTAGTACATATCGTTAAGGAAGGTAAGACGGTTTTAATCTTTGTCCCACTACTGTATCGACTGTCAGATTAAATTTTTACTGCATCGTCTGTCTAACTTATTCACTGTTATTAGTACATATCAACGATAATATTTGTTTTTAAATATGACTAGTATATCCATATCTATAGTGACACCTCGATCCTAGGGACTAATTTAAAACCTAGTTCGTAGCTTCAGGCCCTTCGGGTTTTGATGGCCTCCCTCTTATGCTAACTACCATGCAAAGTATCCCCATCCTTCATCCCAAGCTAAAACCAATTTAGTATTCAAGAACTTTTCAGAATAAGAAGAGCGTAGATACAAACTTACCGCAATAGGAGTTGAGACACCCGTATTATATAGTGTACCATATATATTATACCAGTATAAACCGGAAAACACACCATTCGAGCCCTGGATACCTACTTCCCCAATCCCGGACAATATCGCTTGTACACTAAGTGCTTTATCTGGGTCAACCTCGAGTATACATATGATCTGATCCCCTTTCCGGCCGTATCTTTGGCCGCTCAGGTAATTTCTTAGGTAGAAACGATATTTCTTTTGAGAGTCTGTCAAGGAGACGACTGGGATTTGTCCAGTACCAAGCCATATCGGGTGTTTCTCATCCTTTTCTGGGGAGGCTCCAGGATCTACGGTCTGTACCGGTGCTGATGCAAGGACTGGGGCCTCAGTAACCCACGGAACAGTAACATTCTTGCACTCGGTGGACGTCGTTGTCGCGCCGTCACGTGCCCGTTTGATCGTTACCGTGGTTGTAATAGTAGTAATCGTACCAACTTCGGTCGTCGCGGTGATAGCAGTGGTGGAAGATGTACTAGTAGTCTGGGGAGAGCTCATTTTTGTGTAAGTAAAAGTTGTAGTGGGGGTTGCAGGTTTAGCTATTGACATGACTAGTTAAGAAAGAGGGGCTGCAAGCGTTGGTTGCCTTGCGTGAACTATTTACTATTCGTCACCGCCCTACCTCAACAATAAGTATTTGAATGGAATTGAGCGATTCTCGCAGGTAAAGGTAGCTGAAAGGGTACAAATCTATGCCTAATATATGATGAGTAGTAAAAAGACACGAAGAACTTTATGAAATAGTGATATGTAGCGATTGAACTCAGATTCGTTTTTTTAAGTAGGACGATATATGCAATTTGAATAGACAAACGCACCTAACATAATAGACATCATCTAACAAATACTGGGTAAGGGTACTACTACACCATGCGATACATCTACAAGCTCTCTCTCCTCTCCGCCACTCAATAGACAATCACGAAACAAAAATCACAAAGATTCCAGTAACAGAAAAATAGCAGTCGGACCAAAGCAAACAGAACCAAAAAAAGAACCCCACAGAACAGAAAATAAAAGTAAAAACACCAGAACCGCCCGGAAGTAACCGCCGCGCCAGCGCAAAACCCCATAAAAAAAGATAACCCCCAAGAAAGCCCTTGAGAAAAACAGAAGCCGTGAAAGAAAGAAAAACTCCACCAGAGAAGAGAAACCCTCTCAACATCCCCTCTGCTCCACGCCCAAAAGACCCGTGGGAAAGTGTCAGGGTAAGAAAAATGCTGGACTAAGAATACAAACAACACCACCATTACTACCTTTCCACTCCAGCTTGTGTCTACTATTTTAGTCCCATATACCAGGTCTCTTCAATATGCTCACCGTTCATACGACCGGACTAATGACTAAAGAAATAGTAGACACACACACACAGAAAGAGAAGACACTAGATAAAACCCCGTACACATAAAGCCATAGAACAGACCCTAGAAGGAAAGAAAACACATATGTAATGATACAGTTACCCGCAAAGAATGGTATGAAATAAAGAGTATGAAAAAAAAATCAAAATCTGGGTTATAAAACTTCCCAAACAAACCGGGGATCTGACTGGTGTTTATATCAAGATCCTGCCCTCCTTCTCAATCCAAAATCTGCCGCGGTTCCCAGCCTCTTAAGCTCCTCTACACTAATATCACCATCCTCAGTAACATCCATACTCCCATTCACTGAAGCACCACGACTGGTTCTCTTCTCGGCTCCTGGTGACATTGATGTACCTGTCCTGATATGTTTGAAATTGTTATTTTCAGCCCCTGCTACGCTCTCCGTGACAACTTCTTCATCTTCGTCCGCCTTCCTCTTGAAATTCTTGTTGTTCCTGTTATAAGTAACCTTTGGCTTATGAACCCTATATGCTGGGGTAGGGTACTTCGCCACCAGCATCGAATTGGATGCCGTATTCGCGGTGGCTACCGAGGTAATACCATTGGCAATGACGGGAGGGACTGAGACTGTAGTAGCTGGTTCGTCATCAAAGTCAACAGGGGGTGCCATGATCATCGGATCATCCGGGGTGTTGGAAGAGCGGGAACGAGATTTGTACGGAAGCTGCTCGTCAAGAACAGAGAGATCCAAGTCAAATTCGTTCTCAGTAAGTGGTGAAGTATTAGCTGAAGAGCCAGCGACGGGAGGGGAACGCTTTGATGGGGTAGAAGGTGGTCCAGAAGCAACGATGACAGAAGTGAGAGCTGAAGTGGCTGTAGACGGAGAATTTTGTTGGACGGTAGAGGATGTGGTGACTTTTGCTGATGTCACCATCACTGGCTTTTTACATACAATAACGTCCTCGAGCTCCTCCTGTTCGTCATCCTTAATAATCCTATCTTCGACATCTAATTCACATTAGCAATTTGCATTATTAAAATTGGATAAAGGAACAAGTACCTTTAGAACTAGACCTATGAACATCATTGGCAGGTTTGAGAGAGCGAGCAGTATCATTGCCCATCGAGCGCCTAGGAGCAGAATTACGAGCAGAAGTACCAGTAGACTTCCTTCTAGAACCAACCTTGGCAGACTTAGCAGGAGTCTTGACCTTCGCAAGGTGCCAGGTGTCGTGATGGCACTTAGTCTACTCACTTATCAGCATCAATCAATTATCTTTGGATTGAACCAAACATACCTTAAGAGCTTTACACTCCTCACAAGAAGGTTTTCTCCCTTGAAACCCAGGCGGCCGGCCAGCAACCCCACTCAACAACTGAGCAGGGGTGGTCAAAACCTCTTTGGTAACTTTAGCCTTCTTCGGTGGGGTCTGATCTTTAACCTCACCCTCATCGCCAGCGAGTCTTGCTCTCTTCTGACTCTTGCTTGAACTAGCACCCGAAGACCTCCTGGTAGACTCCTTTGCCCATGTCAGAATAGCATGGCCCCCCTCCTCTTCCTCGAAATCCTCCTCTACAACTGCCATATCAAAATTTTCATCTACAGGCTCTTGTTTTCCTTTTCCTTTATCTAAAATCACTTCATTCTCCTCGTCATCATCGTCTTCTTCCTCATCTTCAAGCTCTTGTTGGATCACTACTTTGGCCTTTCCTTTCCCTTTGTTATCTGTTTCCGGTAGCACCCCCCCATTCGCTTCCAGCTTTGCGACAAGCTCGGCGATCTCGGCCTTGTGCTTGCACCCTGTCTTCTTCATTCGGCAATTCTGGCATCCTGCTCTAGCGGGACCAAGGTTCGACTCTTTAGCGACGTAGATCGACCCATCTGAGAGTGTAAATGCTTCACCATCACCTCCATCAGCTGCATGACTGCCTTTTCCTTTGCCCTTACGTTTACTTTTAACCACAGAGTCTTCGCTGTTAGCTTTCTTAGGGCCAGTAGGTGTCTTTAGAGGTGTCTTATTAGGGCGGCCCCGCTTCTTATTTGTAGATTCGACCTCGCCTTCAACCTTCCGCTTGAGTTTCTTGGCTGGCTTTGGGGTTGAAAGAGGCTTGGACGAAGAATTTTCTTCGTTTGACTCACTCTCTCCAGGTGTAGTCGAGGTTCTCGTATTGCGGACTCTAAGTCCTTGTCTCCTTGGCGCTTCGGCCCTCCTTGCTTCCTCCATCTTCAAGCGTTCGAGCCTCTTTAATTCAGCTTTACTTGGGCCCTTCTTTACTGTCTCCTCTGGGATCCATTTCCCCTGGGCCCATTCTGGGACTCTCTCGCCAATTGGCTCAATCTTGAGTGCAACACGTTTCCAGATACACCAGCGACCAAACTTCTTAACCCACTTAAGCGGGTCCTCGTTACAAGGAGCGGGGATCGCACGCTTCACAGCCTCCACTTGTCTGGCTGTCAAGCTCTGCCTACCGGGGCGAAGGGAAGTCTTAACGGAACCACAATGAATCAAGGCAGTTCGAAGTAGGAAGTTACAGAGGTCGGGAAGCCCTTCAAGCTCTTGTTGGGTATAGGCTGGCCTTCCCTTCTGAACGCGTGATTTCTTTTGCCTGAGGACACGACCATGTGCGAGGGCCTTGTCGATTTCGTCAGGAATGGGATCGCTGGTGAGATAATTGTATAAAGTGTGCCACATGAGGGTTGTATATTTCGGATAGCGTTGACTGATCTTAGTATCAGTGACGACTTCAATCTTTTGGATGGCCATCTGCTTGGTGTAATGGCTGCGGGTAAGAAAGTTTCCACCGATGACAAGACTATCCTTCGGAGTATATACGGCATGAATCCACCCCGAAGGGATGAACATCGTATCTCCCTTATTGAGTGTAACCAGCATACATGGGTCATCACACAAGCGAGGAAAGAAGGTTGTGTTCATATCGGGGTTCATAGACCATTGCTCGTAGGTTTCGAGGTTCTTATCGGTTGGTGGAAGAACTAAAAAGACCTTTTGTCCCTCGTAGATGTGATAAAACACTGATGAGCCAGCAAAATCAATGTGAAAATCCGTGAAGGAATCTGCAACAGACATGAGACTAGATAACGACTGATAAGCAACGCAAACCCCGAATGTAACTGAAGTGAGATATTGTAACATACACGTATTTTCCAACATGTGGCTTCACATCATTATCATTCGACGGACGCCACACCTTGTCAGAAAGATCCAACTTCCTGACAACCTCTGGTCTTGAGATCATTGCTCCCAACGGTGTATTAGTGACTTCGCAACTTATGCAGTTATATATCTCAGTCCTGTCTTTACTCTCAAAGTACTGGACTAGATCCTCCATCTGCCACTTATCCTCTCTTGTAGTAGATTGGCGAAGAACATTAATCATCTCAACTCCCATCTGTGCGCCGATGAGCTCTCCAACCTTGCGGACAGTCAAACCCTCGGGAATGATCATATCTAGACAGTCTGCGCCAGGACGGCGCTCTTTGACATCGTACTCGCCTTCAACAAGTGTCTTCTTAATGCGATTAACTTCTGTTTGGTCGAAGCCGCCATTATCGAGGGTCATCTCCGGGGTGTTCCCCTTGCTCTTCTTACTACCTCTTGGCTCATCACTGGTAGTCCTCGAGATGTGTGGTGGAGGTGGAGGGAGCGATGCAAGAGTGTTCTCAGAGAGGCCTAGAGCGGAGGGGCTTGCTTCTGGGGTCATCGACATATTGAGGTAGTCCTGCTCACTCCGTGATTTCTCGCTCTCTAGCTTATCTTTTTCACTGAGTTCAATCCACGGAGCGGGGTTCTCAGTCGCTGGGACAACGAAAGGTTGGTTCCACCCAGTCGACATATCATCAATAAATTCGACAGTAACTTGGTCAGGGCGCAATCGAGGAAGATTATCGACAGCGAAAGTATGAGTGCGGTCACGAATTATAGCCACGTAAGGGTGGAGTTTGCTGTCATTAGGATTTTTAATCGGAGCTGATGATCCATTATGAAGTGCATTATAGTCAATCGCTGTTGTGGCACGAGTGGATGTACGTTTCACTATCAGAAGGTGAGATACCAATGCCAAACCAAGGCGCAAACAGATGTGACTTACTTGTAGATTTTCCATATGTAGGCTCACAAGGGGCACAGTAGAATTTGTCGATCCTCTTGACTGTTGTGTCATCCAAATTTAAACAGTGTGAATGATACCACTTCCCACAGCCATCACAGCCAATCCATGCGACTTGATCAACCCTAAACCCATAAGAGTCTCGATACTTAGTATCACATTCTCCGCATATTTCATTATCGGGATCCCCTGGTTCACGAGACAGTTCTCCAGATGGCGATAGGATGGGAAGCTGCTTGCGCTCATCGATGGTCTCCTCAGAGCCAGACCCAACTTCTTGCGCAATGTCGACTGCACCTAAGGGAAGGCCATTGTTTAGAGCATCCCCAGCACCGAAAATAGGCTCATTACCAACCTATATCAACCAAAAGATATCAGTTAAGTTAATATTAAACAGGATTCTGGACCGTACTTACAGCATCTGTAAACTCGAAGTCTTCGTTCTCCTTAATAGGAACATCTTCAGTCTCTTCAATCAGTTGGACATCAACCATAGAAACATCTTCAGTTAAGTCTTCGGTAGCCTCTTCCTTTGCTTGGGTGTCGCCATCGGTACCAATCAGTTGAGTAAGAATTGTATCGTTCGCAAGGCGTTCAATTGTCGGTGTCATTTCCTTTTGAGATAATGTCCCTGATTCTAAAATGCCAGAATTAGTAAAACCATAACCAGGATATGTAGAAATGAAACCTACCTTGAGGAATATCTAATTGGATTACTACATCCTCTATTTCTTTGTGAGGGGGCTTAGTCTGTTCCTCCCTTAGATCTAGTGCCACAAAATCCATTTTAGCAAACAAGATTCACAAAAAGAAAAAATGAGTGTAAAGAAAAGAGGCCGGAAACAAATATACATACCAATGGCACCACTATCAGGCGATTCCCGAGGTTTACTAAAAATAGCAACTACTTCCTCCAGTAATTCAGGAGCTAGAATTAGGCTTTAAGTTAGCATATATTATTTTTAATTTTAAACGTTGATTCCAACGTTTGAAAAGGAAATATTTATACCTTCATTAACAATTTTACCAATATTTCCATCAACAAGGACTTCAACAACGGTTGATTCCACATCCTCCATTGCGACATCTTTGGCAGCAGATTGGGCTTCCGGTTTGTCCCCGGGTCCTTGGACTACCAGCACATCTTCGGTAACAGAGGTTTTGGGTAGTGGTTCTTCGACACGTCTAATTTCTTCAGGAACTGGTGGGGTAATGTAGGTAGCCTCGTTAACTGGCGAAGTGGGGCGAGAGGGAAACGGAGAGTAAGCAGGTGAGGGGCTCGGAGGATCATTCGACTCAATTGCAGATGCCGTAAAGCGATTTAATTGGATCGGGGATGTTTGAGGCCCCTTACCATTGACAGCCGCAACCACGTCTGGGACCTTGTTGTGCTCTATCGGCTTGGGTTTGGTTAGAGGTGGCTTCTCCAGCTCAGCTATATCTTTGATCGGGCTCAAAGCGCGAGCACGATTCTTACGAGAACTTGGACGGTTCGGTGCTGCTCCGCGTCCGCGGGCATAATTGTTACGCGATCCACGACCATCACGCGATGACCCCGCACCCTTCCCAGATCCCGCGTTGTTGGGGGTAACACTTTCTTTCGCGTCCCTCTTAGGCCGCTTCTTTTGTAAACGTTCCGGCCTGTATCCCGTAGTGGCCGGAGGAAAAGAAGGCTGCTGGGAACGCGGGGAAGCTGCTACTCCGAGTGGTGGGGAAGAATGGAGGAAGCTATCCCCGGCTAAGGCGGGAGTCTTTGTTATAACCGGTGACTTTATCGGCGGCTCTAAGCGAGTAGCGGACGTTCGGCGCTCGAATGTATATGCTGTAGTGTGAAAACTATCACTATTTATCGCGTGTGAGGGAAGGCTGTGTGGTGGATAAGCGGGAGTGTAGTTTCCGTTCCGCGTCGGATAACCGTCGGCAGACCATGTTGCGGGGAGAACGCCGCTCTGATTTGTAGGAGGAGGAATTGAAGATGAGCGCAAAGTAGGTGAAGGCGCTGTGGGCGCGTGGGAAGCTGATTGTGATCGTGAAGCGATAAAGCTCGGGGGAGCAGTTGAAAGTGCAATATCTGCGAACATTTGCATTGGATCCATACCGCCATAATCCACGGGTGTAGTGTTCATGTTGTAGCGCGAAGCTGTGGAGTAAGATGAGAAGAGTGACTGCCTAACAGGAGCAGGAGGGGGGACAGCGGTAGTAGTGGGGAGGAGCGGGAGAATGTTTGGTAATTGTTGAAGAGGGGGTACATTGTCATTTCTTGAAGCAGGTGGCATGGCTGGTCCAAGCAAAGGTGAGAGTGGCTCGACGTATGACTTTGCAAACTCCGGTGGTGGTGTTCTGTAGCCAAAGCGGGAACCGTAAGGCATCTTCGTCTTATACTCGTCCATTTTATCAGATTCGGTCATCCGGAGTTGGGGGGTGTAGTTGAATCAACTACGACCTCCGGGAAGGATGACAGAAGCCGAGCGCTCAATTCAATGGAGGGGGTAATAACGGAGGGGGGGGGCAGCTGGGAGTAAACGAGAATGATGGAGATATAGAATTGCGAGAAAGAAGGGATAATAAGCGAAAGTAGCGAACAAGCACCGTGAAGCGAAGCCAAAGATGGAGGATGACACAGACAGATACTTAATAAGATGTAGAGGATGTGGTGGTGATGATGATGGTGGGGGGGAGGGATCCTCTATTCTGGGGGGGGGGGTGATGTCGGAGGAGAGAAGGGATTGGGAGGGGAGCAGCAGTAGCAGCAGCAGTAGAAAGTCGACTCCCTCAGCATGTACTGCTTGTGTGAGTACGAGTGAGAATCCTAGCTAACCATTTGTGGCCAGTGAGAGGGCGCCTAGCCAAACAGACCGTGACTAAGCGGGGGGACTTTGGAGTCGGCACCTCCGACAGCCTCAGAAAGGATCATAAAACATGGTCTGCAACTTTGGCAATTATTGTCGATGAACAAAACGTGAATTATGTATCAGTTGTTTTTCTCTGACCGGCTATCCTTCTCTCTCTATATAGCTCTTCCGGTGGTTTATGTGTCCCCTTCCTGTTCACTTGACCCCCCGGCGTCTTCATTTCTCTGCTATTTCTCGCATATCCGAGACACAGCAACTCGGCTTACTGCTGTTGCCCATGATTCTGAAAAAGAGCCCTTCCTCGGTGTGTATTATGTACTCTCTTGTATCAATTCCCATCTAACAAGAAAAATCAAGATTAAATACTCTTTACTCTTCTATGAGAATATATCTATATCTATATCCCTTACCAAGTCTACTTTTCGTGCTCAAAATAGCTCATTCACTACCTTCTCTTGGTGGGGCTGGCCATATTGAATCTCACCCCTCATACAGCAAGCACAAGCACAAACCCCATCCACCCCATCCCATCCATCCCTGCTCGCTTATCTAGATTTCTCCAGATCTCGTCTCCACATCTCTGGCTCCTGCCACGCTCTGCCCAGGCAGTGGCACTGGCACGCAGCAGCGTCATCGAGCAGTTGCAGGGAGTATCATCCTGCACACTGAGATCCGTACACCTGTCCATGGCACAACAGCAACATACATGTACTCTGTGATCTAACCACAAGCATCAACGGCGGTCACGGGCAAGAGATGTGCTGCTCAACGATCAGTGGCCAATACTCGAAACGCCCAGCACTGTTTCTACTCCTCATACAAACAAAGAAACACCTGGCATCCTGCTGACATCAACGGATTCCTCCCAAATACCTTTATCTTCCTCCCAAATAATATATGCCTATGCGTTTCATTAATTACAGCCCATAGGCTTTGTCTGATCCGCTCCGACCTTTTATATGTATTTCAAGGGACATCTGCCCTTCCTCTTTCCTGTTGATTCTTTCCCTAGCCGCTCTGGACTTTCTACTTTCTATTATAGCAGATACTTGTTCGTTTCTTCAACCCATTGAGGCAGGACCCTCTTCTTTTCTATTATCATCCCTTATTTGACCTTTGACCCTGATATTATTTATCTCCACTAAGCAGCGACAGGGTTTGACTTTAATCCAGATTTTGGCTATCATAAATTAGAGTACTACAATACTTCCCATCACGGCATAGAAAAAGTCGAGGGTCTGCTAGAAAAGTGTTTTTATTGCACAAAAGCACCAAAGGAAATAAAAGCAACAAACTCAACCTTTTGATAAGTAAATTTCTTCAAGCTCTTCTACTAGAAAGGCAAGCATATACGAACACAAAAAATACTATCACTTTAAAAAAAAACCTGAATATGACAATAACCAAACACCTAACCATAACCCTCCCCACCGCCTCTATCACCCCCTCCCTCCCCTCCGCAACCCACCTCCCCTCTACTCACCGCACCTTTTCAGCCCCCCGCTCCCCTTACCCCTGGGTCTGGCGCTGCCACAAATGTCGCACAGTATTCCGCTTCAGTGCCGCCCTCAACCGCTGCCTCCAATGCTCCCACCGCTTCTGCACTAAGTGTGTCAGTGAATTCGACTACTCAGGCTGGGAACACTGGAAATCCTACTGGCGCCCTGAATCCAGCCCTGATCCTATCGAAAAGGATGATGATGACGAGGTGAGGGTAGTTGAAGATATATATAGAGGTGAACGAGAACGAGAGCAAGAGGAACTACTCTGGAGTGGATTCGAAGTAGTCAATTGTGAAGTCGGGAAGAGCCTGAACCTGTATATGAATATCGATGAGGATGATGGGGATTCCACACCTCCTACAAGCCCATCAAGTGAGGGGAGTGATGAACTCGATTTATGGGAGATGACACAGAACAATCTTCAACGTGCTGAATCCTTTACAAATACTACTGATACAAATCCTCCTCATGAAGCTCTACAGGTTTCTCGTCGTATAACATACGGGGAGGAATGTGAGGTCATGCGTGATTGGCCGTTGCCTCCTGCCCCTAATAGCACGCCGGAAAGTGGATATAGGAGTGTACAAGAAGCAAGAAAGGCCCTATACCCAAGTGATGAGGGTAATGGCTACTATGGCGCGGGGGAAGAAGGGGAGACAATGCGGGATTGGTCGGGTTGTTTCAGCCCGGATGATGTTTGGAAGAGTTTTTATATTTGTAGAGGAATTGATGAGACTGCTAATTGTGGGAAGGGGAGTAGAGAGGAGGATGAGAGGGAGACAGATGAGCCATTGTGGAGTCCCAGAGTAATGAGTCCAGTGGCTTTTGAGAAGGGTTTCTTTTGAATAGTGACGATAAGAGGTAGCAGTCGGGTATATAGTATTGACACGTGTAGTGATTATTAGTCTGATATAATCACTTGCGGAGAATCATGAGGCGATGAAATATGTATTGAGATATTCTAAGTAAATTTCCCATGCTTGAGTTCCCAATAAAATACGAGGTGGTCATGTGCTCATCAATGAACCGATTACGGCTTACAGATTCCTAGCTGTGGGCATAAGGATAAACGGAGTCACAAAATATCACTCGAGTTATATAGGCTCTTTTGATATATAGTGTATAGAAACGAATTAATTGATTAATCATAAATACATGAAACCCTTGGGCTGTGGTATTCGACTCTCAAACAAAACTAACAGTAAAATAATCAAAACAAATAATCAAATAAATCAAAACAAAAATTACTCTGCCTCTTCTTCCCTTACTTCCTCTTCCTCATTCAAGTCTTCCCATAATCTTCCCAACTCCCACCCCAATTCCTCTTCTATTCTGCCTTCTTTCTCTTCTCCTCGCCTCCTCTTCTCACTGAATAGCGTGTAAGCACTACACGCATATTCTGAGGGGAGACGAATAGTCCAATAAAGTCACCCTAGGATGTGATACTTGTGGATGAATATCGAGCTGACGAACTTCTAGTTGGTGCTTTCTTATTTATCTCGTAGTTCACCCGCTTCTACTACTATTTCAGGGTCTTTTTTACACGGAACATGTCACCCACTGCCCCTCTCGTATACTCAAGCAAAAATATTACCCTCCTCATCATCCTATTAACGCCCAATACTCTATATCCCCACCACCAAACGCTACCAAAAAAAACCACCGTGGACTCCATACAAACCCTTGAAAGCCCTGAAACCCCAAATACAATCACAATCACCACCGCCGTCACTGTTCAGGTTTTTTTTAATGGTAATACTAAGACTAATTTACAATATAATAAGATTATTGAGCTGAGAGAATAGTTAAGGCTACTGCTTTGAGCCCTGCACGTACTGGGTCCCTTGAGTTCCCTCATATCTATGTTTGGGCCCTACTTAATCTACGTCTGTTCGCCGTGCTATGGGTATGAATCATTAAGCTGTTTTTGTATTGAAGATTAGGGTTGAGGTGTATTTTCTGGTGTTACTACTTGGTTCCTTGGGGCGCTTTACACACCGACCTCATCAAGTAGGGCAGAGGAAACGGAGATACCAAACTTCCAATAAAATACATTTACCCCACATTCTCTAGTATATCATAGCTTAGAATTAAACCCCAAGCGAACCAATAATACTTTATTACATTTACGCTAGCATTTTCTCAAACCTCACTACGACCCACTAACGACAACGACAAAGCCGACGACAAAGCCGGTGGCACAACAACCACAACTACCAAAAGCACAAATAGAAGGACCATCCTTCTATAGCGTCTGATATACGAGTTTTTCCCGGTACGGTTCGTTATCGTGGAAATTAGGTTTTAGGTACTACATCTGGTGTTCTTAGGGAGGTACTCGCTAAGATATTTAGATTCTGTGGTAAAGCTTTTTGTCATGGGTAATATTGTAGGGAGAGTGAGTTATACCCGGGAAGTAGGTCATCCTGCCGTGTGTTTGAGGGGCTGATTGGATATACTGACTATACACTTTTAAAGACTACATGTAGGTAGTCGTTACTTGGATTCCATTGAGACTCCCCAACAAGATCTACATGTAGTAGCAATAAGACACAAATGATCCTCTCCTGGTATGCTAGTAATATGTAGTACTAGACCCTTAGGGGAAATATCTATAGCTGTCCTAAACTCAGTACTTGTGTGTAGGATACTATACATGAGTTGGCCTGCACCCCAACTACATGTAACTTCACACTCCAATTCCCCCACCAAGTGCAATGATGATCCCAACATCAAAAAATATAACCCTATACAGAACCAACCCTCTCTATGGATGGGACAAAGACCCTGTAGTTACTCCTGATTGCTGTAAGTAGCTGCCAAGCCAAATCACTACGGACCTGCTTCTGCTGCGGCTCTGCGGGCTAAAAAAATATGCCTGAAACCCCTCAACGTCATTACGAGATCCCCCACACCGCCCAATTCAATGTCAAATCTTACCCCCCAAACAACGCTGGAACTCCACATCTGGGGGCCTGCCTTTGGTCTTCCTTCAATCGATCCGCAATGTACTGCTATAATTGCATACCTTAAGCTCACCGTTCCCAAATCAAAGTGGTCTATTGTAGCGTCGAGCAATCCGTTACTTTCACCCACACGTATGCAATCCCCTAGATTTACCTCTCATTCCCAGCCCAGCGTTAAAAATCTGTGTTTTAGGCCAACTTCCAGCTCTCCGTGATGATAGAATATGGGTTGCTGGCTTCCGGGGAATCATCGAGCACATACGGAAGAAAAGTGATGGACAGGACGACCTCGACGCTTTCCTCAGCGAAAAGGAAAAAGCCGAAAGCACAGCGTACATTCGCCCTCTCTCTCTATCCCCCATAAAAAAAGCTAACACAGATCCTATCTCCAGCTTCTCGGCCTTCATAGAAACTCATGGCCAATCTCTCATAGACCTCTCCCTCTATGTCTCCCGCAAAAACTTCGACTCCGTCACTCGCTCTATCTATGCTACTCTCCTCCCGTTCCCAATGCAATACTACACCCCCGTGTCTATCCGCTCCCAGGCCAAAGCACGCACATCTGACCTCGGTGTCACAGCGCTCAATATCGACACTGTTGAGCC
This sequence comes from Verpa conica, assembly GCA_033030425.1. Classification (NCBI taxonomy): domain Eukaryota; kingdom Fungi; phylum Ascomycota; class Pezizomycetes; order Pezizales; family Morchellaceae; genus Verpa; species Verpa conica. Next base: position 726,263 of record JAUFSD010000002.1, on the reverse strand, counting down.
ACCCACATCTGCACCCCCGGCCGGCGCACCCCACACTACTATTCCTCCCCAAACTGCTACAAGATCAATCCTATCAACAACTGAGATTACAGTGACATTTAAGCTTATGAACCTAGTGGATGACTTCCTAACGCCGCTCCAGGCAAAACTTGGCGATAACCGCTACTTCTTCGGTGATGAACCTAGTTCGCTGGATTGTCTAGCTATCGGATATCTCTCCCTCTGCTTCTACCCCGAGCTCCCTCACCCGTGGTTGATGAATGAGATGAAGAAGGGGTTTGGAAGAATTTGTGGATATCTCAATAGCCTTCGAGTCCCATTCATTGGGGAATTCGTGAACTCGAAGCAAGTCCTTGCTTATACTCGTGGTAGTACTGAGGGGCAACCAAAAATACCTATATCTGAGTTACCCTGGGGAGAGGTAGAGCGCGGGGATCTCCCGTGGATATCTGGTTTCTTAGTTGAGCGTACACTAGATAAGATTGGGTGGGGTCGTGAAACACAAATTAGGAAACGAAGGTTGCAAGAGCGGGAGGAGGCGATGGACCCAGAGGATTTGGAGAGGAAGCGTAAAGCGCAGGCTGCTATTCGGAGCCAGAGGATTAGGAGTACGCTGACTGTTGTGGGTGGGGTTGCGGCATTTATAGGGTATTGTTTTTGGTCTGGGCTTTTGCAGATTGAGTTTGAAGTAGAGGATGAGGACGATGAGATAGATGATGATGACGAGAAGGAAGAGGAAGGTGAGAGTGAGAGTGAGAGTGAGAGTGAGAGTGAGAGTGAGAGTGAGAGTGAAGAGGATAAAAAAGAGGTAGATAAGACTGAGGAGACTGAGATAATAGAGAGAATGAGGGGTGGAAAGGGGCAAAGCTTTGGGCTTGCAGGTGCAATCCTAGGACTTGGTGGGAAAACAGATCTCGATATACAAAGAGGCGAGGAGACGGAGAATGAAGACCTTAGTCCTGAAGAGGAAGATGAGATTGCAAAAGACATTAATTCTGAGGAGGAGGTTGATGAAGCTATCGCAAAGGATATGGAAGATCACCTTGATGGTAGGGCTGAGTAGTTAATGAAAAGCTACTGTAGCTGTTGAACTGAATTTGTTGTAAAAAAATTATTTACTGTACACTAGGAATTTCTGTACACTTATTCTACTCTATTAAATCAAACAGGTAAGAAGAGGTGGCAGTGAAAATAGAAGCGAGTCTCTCAAACGAGTGGCCTTATGAATAGAGGCTATCATTAAATCAGCAGTGTTATAACCCGTTTAGCATTGTATTAAAGCGTTTGAGGCCTTATAAACTGGGTGTGAAGAGTTGTAAACAAACTGTACTTGAACAGATTCTCTTGAGCTACTATAGTCGAGTGAGACACCATGAACCTATATAGCTAAGCCTTGCTAGCGGCTATTCTAGTATAAGCTCAGTCGGTATATGACGCGAGTACTCGTCCTCCAGGAAAAGAACCAGAAAACAGGGGGGGTACGCGCAAAGGTGTCTCGGAAGTTCAAATCTACCTAGTAGCCCCAAATAAGGCAAACAACAAGCTACTGTTCCTACTCTTATAATGACTCAAGAAGCTCCCGCTCCCAGAAATGGTATATTATTGAGTAAATCGTGTCAAAATACGTGCTTCCGCCACTTAAACACCCCCCCCTGTTTTCTGGTTCTTTTCTTTTCTTGGAGGACAAGTATAACCGCAGAGGCAAATTCCCTAAACACGGCAGTCCCGCGACTCTAAAGTGCTAACTTCACCATAACCCACCATCTGGCTTCTTCTAAATCCCTATGGAAGTATCAATATAATTATGGAAGTAGGAATCTCTAAATATTTAATTCTAAAGTTGAGATATTACCAATCAACATCTATCAAAAACAGTTTCGTTGATAAAGAATACTGCTATCTACAAGCTAGTCTACATCGGGACTAACCGCTGCCCCCTAGTCCTAGTCCCATATAAAATCATGAGGCGCATACATATCAGGGTATATAAAGTCAGCCAAATCGCCGCATATAAAAAATAAATATAAAAACCAATCTTCTCCAAAGTCAAAAAAGTAAGAGAGGTAGTTACACAAAAACAACCCTAACCCATATTACCCGCCCATCATACCCACCGACCATGAAGCCTAGTTGGCCAGAATTCCCCCCAACCACCACTACCACCACGACTACAGAAGCTGAAACAGACGTCGATAAGGAGGCAATTGATTACGAAGAGCAGCATCTACAGGACGCGGCGCTCTGGGAGGAAGTTCAGGCAAAGTATGATGGCTGGCTTGCGGAGAAAGGGGTGCCAGATGAGCAGCGCGCGGACATGGTTGGGCGGGGGGAGCTGCTTGTGGCCTTCGCGAGGGAGGAGCTGAAGATTTTTATGTAATGGGATGGTATTAGAGAGTGGTTGTGTATGCTTTTATAGAGTATTCGTGCTTCGTAATCCGTCGGGGCGGGATTAGAATTTTTGGGTTGTGAAGAAATCAATATCATTTCACCTAGAAACTCACTCCATAAACGGTTCAGCACCAACAGGTAAATACAGGGTCAATCATCCAATAAGTAATGCAATCAAATCAAGCAGCACCTATTTATACAGGGGAATAGAAACAAGGAACGAAGTGGGGAATAAGCCAAATTTGCGAATTAATCTCTCCAAAGTCCAAACATAATGTAAAAGAAATAAGAATAAGCAAAGAAAAACGCAACAATAATCATCAGCGCTCCCATCATGATACAGAGACACCATACAGGACATAGCACCTAAAACCCCACGACAGCCAGAAATACCAACTGATGTTACAACTTCATACTAACAAGACACCACACCTCACCCAAAGAAACCCGTATTAACTTCCCTCTTCTTCACTCCTCCCCACTAGTAGCTTATTTCTTTTATAGTTCACCAAATCTGAAATAAAAGTTCAATGCAACCGCTATAAGCAACAACACACACAGCCCAGTCGGGCCATACTTGTCGTGATATCTTACGGCCCTTCTCTTGACGATTTTATCGACACGCCACAGGTACAATCCCATACTATAGAGTAACGCCAAGATCGCAACTATAGTGAACCCCCATGCAGAGTACAGAGAGAGGCGGTCGCCAAAGTTAAGGAGGGTTCCAGCGATAGCGCCAAGGTAGATAGAGAATTCAAACCAGGAGAGGAAGGTTCGCTCAGCGGCGAAATAAACCTTAGGCTCGACACGGACGGGGACAAAGATACCTGCAAATTATGAGCGGCGAATCAAGATTGAAAAGAGGGGTAGGTGACTCACGCTTTCCCGGGGGTGCCTTGAATTTACGAGCATAGACCATACCAAGCACCGGTGCTTGGGGATTCAAAGTGGTAACGACTGTGCTCCTAGGCTTAGGGATAAGGCTCTTCAAAATGTTGCCTGTACTAACGATTCCGTCGATAACGACCTTCTTGAACGGCTTCTTATGACCTCTCCCGTTCCTTCGATCTGTAGTTTCATCGTAAGAGTCCTCATCCTCACTGTCATACAGTGGGTACTCCTCTTCCGGCTGATCAGCTACACGTTCCTCTTCATCAAGCTCTCCACGAGCCCCTCCTCCATTATGTGTCCTCTCAACACGGTCAGAGTAGTTCATCGCACGCTCAGCAGCCCTGAGTCTCTGCACATTGATATCCTGATCACTGAGGTCCTCGTCGGAATCAAAAGGATCGTCAGAGGTAGAGATGCTAGCGCTGTGGCCCGGCCTTTCGATTCCGAACCTATGGGTAGGAGGCTTACGGATATCGATATGCATTTGTGGGATCCAGAACGGAAGAAGATTGATCCTATCCGGGAATAGTGTCGCAGATCCGTGGATGAACTTTGAGAACTTCGGAACTGCCTCGACGAGATGGGACGCAACCAGTTCGCGAACCCACTCAGGCGGTTCCTGACCAGCTTGAGTCTGGAGCTTCACTTCAAGAATCGCGTAGGGGAAGCGCTCGATGTCCTTCTCAGGGAGTTGGCTAAATGGCCAATCGATCCCGATATCCATACGACGCCAGTTATTACCGGAGCGGGTTGTGCCATCCAAGTTGTCCTCACGGATCAAAGAAAGCTCGGTATCGAGAGAGATACGGACTCTAGCATCACCAGGAAGCTGAAATGCAGTACGGTTGTAAAATGACCTAACTGCCGGCTGGAGACGCTTGGTAATAGTCGTATACTGGACCTCTCTTGCGAGTGCCTCCAGTTGTTCGATTTCCTTAATGCTCTTTTTGCCTTCCTTGCGCATTTTCTCAAATGCCTGGCCAACAGTGTACTCGCCCTTGAGGAACGCGTTGACATTCTTCTCCTTCAGTGAGAAACGGGCTTTCACGGACTTTTCACCAGTCCAGTCTTCACGATGGGTCTTGCGCTCGACAAAGATAGTGGAGACATCCATTCCACCATACCAACGGAGGCGGACGGCCTCAGCACCTTCGTCTTTGCGGAGACGGCCAAGGTAGAGATGAAAATCGCTGTTATCGTAGTAAATCGAAGAGATTGCAGAGTCTTGTTTTTCGAACTCCTTGTTAGGATTGAAGACAAGGACGGGAAGATGCTGTAGTGAGAATTTCCATTAGTATTTATGAAACTTTGAGTATAGTATACTTCGCGTACCTTCAAAATGATCAATTTCAGCTCTGTGATATTATCTGGGTGCACCCAGTACTTGGTCGTCTGCCGAACAAAGTTTTGTTGTGACCCTCCAGCGCTACTATCGCCCTGGGTTGGGTTTCCTCTGGTCCTGACCAGATCGTACAATTTAGAGAGCTTAACAATGAATGCATCGTAGTTGTCCTTGAAAAACGGCTTTGCATTCAGGCGAGTCGAGAAAATTGGTCTCAACATCCATCCAGTTTGTTTCTGACCACCAAATTAGCTATTGGATCTCGTGCAACTCATTATGCAAAAACTCACATCATGCTTTTTGATAATCTTCTGGAACCCAGTATAATTCAGTTGTGTAAACTTTGCCAAATCGTGGACATCTGCGATAATATCGCTAAGATCTGCCTCTAACAGCTCAAAATCCTCTTCTGTCGGTCCCGAAGATTCTGGTCTGTCTTCGCCCTGGGCATTGGGTGCAGCGTTTTGCCTCCTCGCAGGTGGTCGAGAATCGAGCTTTTTGACGACATCTTCCACCTCCTTCTCAGACGTTTTGATCCGGCGGACAATGTCGCTAGACCTGACCTTCTGAAAAGTGAAGACTCTGTCGAGTTCGACTTCAAGAGCCTGTACAAAAGCCTTTTCGTCCTCCTCTGTCCATTGTCTCGGAAGAGAAATAGCAGGATTGGTACCGGCAGGGTAGAGACGCGATTTCAGCTGGTACTTGAGGTCATCGTACGCAATGTACTGGTGGCTATAATCTAAAAACGGACTTGTTAGGCAAATTTTTCACCAGAGTTTCTTTTTACCAGTAACCGAATGAGGGTATCACTATACCTTTGATCAGAGATGTCCTCAGCTGCTGGCCGAATCTACAATTGAGGAATTACATATCAGCAACGTCTCTGGGTGATAGGAGGACCCTTTGACCAATTCACGTGGATCTATTCAGGGCAAGGGATCCCAACTATTAGGGCAGGAAACACATACTTCATGATGGGCGGGATTTAGGTATGTGCACGGGATGACGTCTTGTTATTGTTGGAGATTAGAGAAAGAGGGCGAGTGCGACAGCCAGCTAAATGGGGCCTTTTTTCCTCAGCTAGCCGAGACAAATAGACTGGAGCAGAGCAATTGAAGGGCTTCACAAGAGTGCGAATCAAACAAAATCCAGCGTGCAACTCACCCGGAAAAATTCTCACTCGGAGGAGGAAGAGGAGGAGAGGAGGAGGGGAGGACAGAAAGTCAGACGGGAGGAGAGAGCCACTCTCATCGATTGCGACTGGTCGGCTGGTCCTCGCTCTCTTGAGCCAGGATCCGTGATATGCGGCCCGATGCAGTGCAGCTCTTGGCACCAATCGATGATTATGCCCATAAATGTGCAACTGCTCCCGTAGAACACCAGAGGGATGGCTTCGTCTATCGGGGTTTCCTAGCTTTTATCACTTCATGCTAAGTCACTCGAAAAGGTGAAAATAACAGCAGTAATAGACCTAAGCAGATAGTCCCTCCAAGAGCCAATCCGAAGAAGACAACTCAATTCCCGGCTGGGTTGAGAGTGGTCAAGGACTTTCCCCATCAGACCAATAAGGAAAAAATCGCGAAAGTGAGTTGAGACTGCTCGCGTGCCTGATAAGGTGCCTGTTTGCTGGCCCACATTTCTCCCGGTAGAGATGTCCAATATATTCAGCCGGATATCCGAACCTCATATTAGTAGTACAACCCCCAACCGGCGATCTTTTGAGAATACTTGTGTGAATTATCCATCCCCTCTGTCAACACGTATCGGAAAGTACATGATACTGGATCAGCAGCGTGATGAGCACGGGGAATGCTGAAACAACAGATCACAAGGGTGGAATTACGGAGATATGTGCAACCCGGACCATAGGCGCCTTCCACTTCAATGAACCCGACCGGGAGCAGCACCCGTCACCGGTGATCACCCATCCAAGGGTCTTCAGGGCCTTTAAGATCCGCTGCTGGTAATTGAAACCGAAATATATCTGTGCTAAACGTGGAAGAAGTGAAAGGTGGGAATTAACGTTATTACAAACTCAAAGCACTTCATGACTAGCTATACGTAGGGTTTGGTGCACTTCTCTTCTTTGTACCCTATAACCCCATATCCAATGAAGGAAATACTACCATCTCTCATAACCACCGGAATTACATGTAATCTTGGATTATACAGGATCCAATATGAGAGTGGGGGATAGATCTCCTATAGAGGGTTTACAATTCATACAACTATTCTAAAATAGTGAGATTTGGGGAAAGTCAAGGGTGCAGTATCAAGGTAGAAACGTCTTAGGCAGTGTGTCTCATCTTAAAGTCGATACTGAGCAATCGTACATTCGAGTACAGCTGCCCGGCGGGAGATTAGAATATATTCGAACCCGGATGTTGTGAGGGCTGACACCTAGATATCTGCAGGTTCCCGCTGACCATCGAATAACCTAAACCCCACGTCACCGTACCAAAACATCGTGATATTAACAGGTCAACTATGGCGGTAGAGATCTAGGCACGGGTATACGTAACCGTTATGTGGGCCTCGGGAGCTTGCTGAGCGGTTTCCTCCCCTCTATTTCTATTAGATATTCCTCCTCCCGACTGGATGGATACCTGTGGTATGTTTGCCTTTCTTACCTCTTTGTTTGTAGGCCTCCGTATTCTCGTTCTCCACGAAAGAGTCAGTACGTGTAGGGTTTCTTTCCACCGTTTGCTTTCCTGGCTATGATGTTGTCTCACGGTCTAGAAGGGTCGACGGCTTCACTGAGGGAAGACTTTCGTTTACATTTTGTGGCTGCTTCGAATGGTTCTCATTAGTATCACCTCGCTGTAGCTTTAGTATAAATCGACGACTGTTTTCCTTTACGTACCAGACCTAAGAATTCCCAGTGAAAGAGATATCCAGCTTTCCAGCAGATAAAACGGCTACCATAAGATCGGTAGGACATTACTTTATATAATTATATAAGCAGCAGCCGCCCCTTCTATATTCTCCCACCTCCATCACACCATTGTCTCCCTTTAAAAGATAGGGTAATTTATTCCCCAAGGCTTCATCATATCACCCCCAACTAAAAAATCCTAATTTCTTACCCCTTTACCTATTCTCCTCTCAAGTACCAAAACGCCTATCATTACGGAAGATGAAGAAGTGCAGTCACCCAATCGTTCTCGAGATTGCAGGCTGCAATGGTAAATGTAGCCTTTGCAGTAGGGGCGGCGGGATCTGGAGATGTATTGTTTGTTTAGTGTTTTTGTGTGACGAGTGCAAGAAAATTTGGGGTTATTAGACGGGTAATCACTATTGGGGGAATATCATATATATTATGGCAAGTAGGATCGTGTTATTAGAAGGTCTTTGTAGGGCGTTTTGGCGTTTGTCTTTTGATATCAAAGCTAGCCTGCCACTGGTCACAGCCACTCTGGAGACGATAGCGCCTAGAAGGAAACATGATTCTTTTGAAGAAGAGAAAGCTTTCTATAAATATTTTGTAGCATGAGTCTAACACTGCAGCGTATAACAAGAAAAAAGAAATAAACAGGGGTATTCCCAAGACTCTATCGATGGCCAATCCAATGATTGCTGCTCTCTTTAATTCATTTAATCTAAAATCTCTTCGATTTTCTCGCTCACTTCTGGCTTTCCACCCTTCTGCTGGTTGAGGTAGCTGAGATAGGAGTTCCATCCTATGTATCACGAATGCATAAGCAGAGACTCATGAAAATGGAAGGAATTATTACCTAAACTGATGAAGTTTACGACCAATAACCGATGGTTCAACGGTACCAGCTTAAAGTTAATCAGCTGCACTGCTGGCCAAACCATCCAATTGGTCTTTAACCCAGTCCAATAGTTGGCCCCTAACTTCTCCTTCGGATCACTGCCCTCTAGAACAGACAACGTCGAGAAGAAAAACAACATGTTCAACGGGGTGAACACAAGTTGATCACACGCTACCCTTGCCAGAATCTCGGCATTGGGCCGGCCCGGTATCTTGATAGAGCGCTCGAGGAAGCGGTACCAGTTGACAACCATAGGCCCAAAGATCACTATTCCCTGACGGTAAGCGGACGAGAGAATATGGGTATGGGGAATTGGTAGAATATACATCCACCATAGGCCCCCATTCGTGCCGTACGCATAATGTCGTGCTTTTTAAGGCCTTGTCGCTCAACGACCTGCTGCGCGATCACGTCTCCAGTCCCGAATAATACCTTGTTTCCATCTCCGTCAGCCTTAAATTGGAGCCTCAGGGGAAGCGAATCAGTAAGTACCCCAGTTGTAATACATTGCGTCAGCAGTGGCCTGGCCGCAAGACGTGCTTGATACCTAGACCATATAAACCATTGTCAGTTCATTGAGCGGCTAGAAGTGCGGGGTGAGGTACGTACCAACGAAGCATTTATAAAACAACCTTTGAGGTATCAAGAAAGATAGGATGAAGTCGAGTGAGAGAGCACAGAGATGGTACTGAAGGAATATTAGACCTGGTGAGAACTTGAAAAGGGGTCCCTTAATAGTTTTTTGGACCTCGTTGGTGGGGCAGATCCGGTTCTTCGGCCGACTGTACTTATGTTGCCGTTTTGAAGTTACGTTTCCCAATCAGGCAAGAAGCGATAGATATGTGCTTGGCAGCCTCTCGTCCTTCGCCTGGCATAATCTCGGTGCCTTTCCCTGGCCCATAGGAGCTTTGGGATGCCAGTTTTCAATGAGATTCCATTATATGCTAGCCGGCCATATGTAGGAACTCCTAGATTTAGACAAGTCTGGGGATTTTAGCTTATGAATGAAAAGTTTCTTCATTAGGAAACACGACTTCAACGCAGTGACATGATCGAGTGGTACATGTAAGTATAGATCCCTGGGGTCTGCAGGGTCCGCGATAACGTTATCTATATGACGTCACGGAGGAAATACCTCCAGGAAAGGAAACTTTCGAGAATACTGGTAAAGCTGGGGCCGAAGCTCGCTGGAACAAACTAGGTCAGAAACATTGGCTATGGGGGCTCTCTATCAATCTTTAAGTGAGAGGGCGAAGTAGTCTGGCCTCAGGACCTTTGTTGTTCAAGCACCCTGTTGCATTCCGCCTCACAAATACCTGCGTGCTTTTTTAGAAGTGGCTTGACACTGGGCACGAATCACTAGATACTACCAGCCCAGCCAAGGCAAAAAAGCGTTGGGACTTTAATTCTGAATCCTACACCGGTCCGTCTTATCTAGCACCTTCATGAATTTCTCCGCGGCTTCCTTATCTATATCAATTTATATCTCAGTCGAACTTATTTTCAATCCTACATGGCCTCAATACAAAGGAAGCAGCGAGAGATACTTGTAGCACAGTCAGCCACGATCCCAAGCATCAACACATATAGAATTGTATATGAACTCTTGATTTTTAATTTTGCCGTTTATAGCTTGGGGTGATTTTTTTTTCGCTTTCAACATACTCCAGTCGGCCAGTGGTATTCATATTGACAGGGCTTATGTATACATAGCTATATAACTACATGTACTTTATAAGAAAAAATTGCGAGGCGATGAGCTATTTCGATCGCCTTAACATCCTATCTCAGGTAACCTAAGTCATGAAACTCAAGGCTTACATAAATGCCAATACAACTTTAATTGAGATGATTATCATGATCTACAGAGCCGATCACTGCATGGGGCACTTGTTTCAATAACCTTGTCTAGGGTAAAAAAAGACAGTCTATCGAGTCATTCTCCATGATGCACACACTTCCAGGGGGAGGTTCCTTGAGAAGAGAAAAGTTGTAAAAGCTATGTTGGTTCGATTCTTATTAGCGGACCTCAGTGGGTCAAGTCGATAATGGAACTGTAATGGTAATTAATATATATAACTTTTTCACAAGATTTAACAAGAATTAGGTTACATCCTAAGTTTATGGGTATTAATTAATAGAGGCAGTATCTGACTGCCCGAGACCTCAATCTTTGGCTAAATTCAAGACCCAATACTTTGTTTTCCTGGATATATGCAAGGTCCCTTTAACTCTGCGTTGTCTTTCAGTGTCGAGTGGATCGTCGCCGCCCTGCCCCTGCACTGAGGGATGATGAATATAAGTGGTTTATAGGTTTACGAATGCTTTGGCCTTGTGCTTTTCTTACGGGGCCCTAGGGGATAGAATGGCCTTTAAGGCCCTGTCATGTTATTTGCAGGGGGGTTGGCCGGCAAGGATGGTTGTTAGCACACCTCTCTTACATACCCTATCGCTTCGTTTAGAGAAACTACTTCCTTGGTATCGTATAGCGAGGCTGGGGTACATAGAAAGTGTGCTTTTCGGATGGGATGTGTGAGTAATAATCCTTTTGCAGAATCACGCAAACAAAATCCATCAAAATACATACCGTAGCGTGTTTCTAGCTCCTTAGGGTACTAGTATTGAGGAACCTATTCCCGGCACTTCATGAGGCATTTGAGTTTTTTTTCTGCATTTACTAATGGTTTATTCAGTAGAGAGTTTAGTGGATGGTTTTGCTATATACACATTAGGAACGATCTTAAGAATAATATTCATATCTTAAGGCAAAGTTTTTGCACCTATGAAATTCAGGGCGAAGAGTTGGAAAGGATACGGAATGACATCATACATGTAGTATGCAAGCTAGGAAACCCAATACCTCATGTTCAATTCGATCACCCACTCCGTACAGTGGGCGAAAATATTGAACATCAAACAAATTTACTTGAATATACCTAGCGCTTGTGAAAGGAGAGAATAATATAACTGAATAAACTCCCCATAATATAATCCTACAATACAAATACTAAGAAACAGACTCGAACTCTCAGTGGATGCAGAGAAAAGGCCAAGAAACCATGCATGAAGTCCAGAATATATAGCCAATGGTAACATACTGGCAGAGATGTATTGGCCAATGCTGCTGCGAGAAGTTCTCTAAGAATTCCTTCTAGTGAGAAGATTTTTGTCACCTGTCAACATTACTTGGCTTCAAAAAATTTGCAGTGTTTGGGCCTCGGCCACTCTAGCTCTTAGAAATAATACTTTTACCCCTAAGCTTGCGCCTCCAGCTACAGGCTCCTACGCTTATCCATGTTTCAAGAAAGTATGTAGTTTATATCTATGCGCGATATAAGCCAGCGAGAAGAAGCCGGAAAACCTTACTAATATAAAGTTTGCAACTAATCTAGGGTTGAAATTTGCTGATTATCGGATCCCCCAGAGCGAATGATCTTATGGTTTTTGTGGAGGCATCAAGTTCCTAGCTATCTAGATATATATCGGTAATAGTGATAATTAGAATGATGGGAAAACTGGTTATACTTGCAATGGATACTACCTGCATTTTTGTCTTTTGATAATGTATGTATGTATCTTATATGGATTAGTCTTTCGAATATCTACTCATTGTCTTTCGATCATGTAGGCAACTTCGAAACAAATCATTCCAGATATGGAAGTGATAGTTCAAGCAGAGCTGTTAGCATCGAGGCAGCCAAGGTCATGGCGCATCACTCGGTAGCTACGCCTCAATTATAGATTAGTGCTCAAGGCTGTAGTGTTTAGATACTCCTATCATATACCTACACCAGGTAATTTTAATTGTACCCGGTTTCAGCCGTGGATTTTTATAGCAACCATGTTGTTAATCATGGGCCGTAGTGGAAGGGTTTAATAGAGGTGTATCCTGAAACCAGAGGCAGCCTTGCGGATGAAAATCATGGCACATATCAAGTTAATCGAGATATTTGTTTCTCAGCTAACACAGCCACGTCATAGGTCACTCGGATAGCGGGTTACACGAAATGTTTGGACTACGGGGAAGGATGGAGTATATGACGAGGCATTCTGTGTGGATGATGAAGGACTAGCAGGAAAGCCGATGTCAAGAATCGTCTTGGCTGCCTGTTTTGCTAGTCATAGGTGAAAATCTTTGGGGAATGAAACCTATCATAATGATTTCTACTGGCATACCCCTGTTGATTTTAGTAGAGCTATTTCATCATATACAACTAAAGATGGGCTACTATCTCTCAGAGTCTGTCTTGTGCTCGATGATAGAGATAACTTCGGAAAGAGTGTACCTAATTTGTAAAATTACCTTTTGCGGAGTGCTCCTCCCAAGGAGGAAGCCTTGGTCCGAGTGTTTACTAGATATTGAGATGAGTTGAATGACGACCAAGGCATATCTCATGTGTTGCCGCTGAAATAAAAGAGATTCTGAGTAATTAACTACATGTATACGTTCAAAATAAAAAAAAAACCTATATCTATTATAGTATCAATCAGAGTACATTATTTCCCCAATGAACATATTTCAACCCCGTAAACTTTTCGTATATGATCTTTGCCTTGTTTGACTGATATCTGTGTTTTCGGTGGTGCTCACCCTAAAAAAAAAAAGAAAAAAAAGCATGGAAGCGGGGAGCTGGAGCACTGTAGATCATCTGAATTTATTGGCCCCATCAATATCAAGTGTGCATGCGTGCAGCAGGCTGATTGGTTGAATTATATGATGGTCGGCTGACGTACCGGTGCACACCAACACCAGTTTAAGTCGGCCAAACACTCATCGGATTTCTATTGATATTTCGGCACAGATAAGTCCCGACTGTATGGCAGTTGGCCAGTTTCAAGTGAACCTACGTAGTGACGGGTTCCAGGTTCGTCTTCCTTGATCGCTGCAGGAAAACGGCGCTGATGGTGGCGGGGGCAGGGAAACAAACAACGTCAGCTCAAGATTTTGTGTGCCCCCCAAATCTCGCGATAACAATAAATAATATATTATTTACTACTCTTTAAATAAGGCAATTCCTGTCCTATTTCCTCCATCTTCCCTCTCTTCTGTTCAACATCCGAGCTCTAAAGGACGACCCATACGCTAAACATCTACCCCCTCCCCGAAGAAATACATTTCGTTTTTTATAAGAATCGTTTAGATCTTATCGTCTTTTACAAGAAAGTATGAGTAACCGTACTCAAATTGGTTCCCCTTCTTACATTCAGCCGAACGTGCTTCGTCCCTCCCTTGTCCGCCGAAGCTCCAGCCAGCGCCCTAGAGTTGGTCCAAGAACAAGAAGTTATACTGGTGGTGGTGGTGGTGGTTCAGGACATGGCACTCGTGCCCCCGAGCACTCACGACATGGCGCATCCCATGCCCCCAGACGAGAAATTAATTCCATGATGTCCGCAAGCAATCGACCCGGCCTTATCCGTGCACTCACGGCGACAAACACTTCCTTGAACAGGTCTATCCCAAGAATCAGTCAACCGGCTTACCACCATTCGAGCGGTGGGGATGGAGCACATGGAGCACATGGAGCACATGGAGCACACGGAGCATACGGAGCATACGGAGCACATGGAGCACACGGAGCACACGAAGCACATGGAGCACATGGAGCACATGGAGCACATGGAGCACATGGAGCACATGGAGCACATGAAGCACATGGAGGACATGGAGCAGCTCCCAGATTCCGTCAAGGCTTTCAGCAAATTATAACAAGAAATCCCATGGGACACCGGACCGGAGCTCAGCATACCGAACATTCAAACACGCAGGAGCATTCACACTCAAACACGCGGGAGCACCCACACTCAAACCATTTGCACTCAAGTCACCACGCCCATGTGCCGGAAACACCACCAGCTCGAAGAAGTCAACGAATTTCTTCTGCTTTGGTACACAATAGCAGGCCTAGTAACGCTATGGTTCCAAGCGGTGGAGCTGACCAGATTCACAGTGGGAGCCGGGGGTTGGTTAGAGTTGGAGGCAGCAGATCGATCTATCCACATCATTAGTAATGCTTTAGTTAACTTCTATTTTTCTCTTGCCATTCTTTACTCTTTCGTTTTTTTCATTTGTATTTATTGTTTCACCTGGGGCTATTCTATATTGCATGTATTGGAGTTGGTAGTTCCGAGGGGAAGGGGCGCTGGCTGGGATTTCAATGTTTTCTATCTTGATTTAATATCTTGTCATGCATAGAAATAGACATGACAAAGCATCTAAAACTGAATAAAAGTGAATTCACAGAACGTCTATTTTTACAAAATCAAATTGCTAGATCAATACTCATCTTGGGAGATCAAGGCGAGTGATATACTATGATAGACCTCTATAAGAATACCAAAACAGTACGAAAAGGTCACTGAATGAATATTTTATCCAAAGACTAAAAGATATATACTAAATAAATACATAACAAAGAGTACTCTAGTGTCCGTTCCATTCCAACTCTTAACTCGTAGTATTCTGATCAGAACCTGCAAGCTTGTCAATGACATAAAAGAATATCTACTAACCGGCTCGTAGTGCTCACTTTAAATCTAGATGATCTATCTTGAGACTCAAGAGTGGGGCATGGAACTGGCAGCCATGAACATCACGCTCTCCAAACCCTCCACTCGGCCTAGGTCTTGGGATGGTTGCTTTGAATGCTAATGCCTGGTCCCACCAAATCGTGAAAACATCCTCCTTCCTTAGCTGGTAAATATCTGCAATAACCTCTGCTGAAAGTATTGGTGGGTTTGCTGATTTTATGGCATAATAAATATGTGCCGCAGTTGCTGGAAAAATGACATCAAAGGTCAATTCAAATGGGCCCGCATTTTTCGAGCGGATAACTTTTGCTGCGTCAGAGAGGTATTTCGGCTTCTGGTTGCTAGGGCTCCGCTGTACCGGGGGCGGGCGGTATTTCTGTGCTGGGTTTTGACCACTAAGGTCAACCTCGTCTTCGATTCGAGCCCTTTTCTTCGAATTAATGGTGGACACGACGGTTCTGACGAACGAATGAGGATTGTCGATCTCCATGAGATGGTAAATGCTGAATTCACAAACTTCACCTAGTGGCATATCTAGTGGACTGAACGGCATCGCAAAGTTTCCTGCTGTTGCCAATTGTCCTGGATATGGGCCATGTATGCAGGCCACCCGAGCAGTGCTACTGATAGTGGTTGCCAGAGCTTGGGAGCTTGCTTGAACTTCGCCAATGATACACAGCTCATGTGGAGAGGGCGAATCAACACCGCGGGATGGTTCAAAGTCACCCATGACTCCATCTTTACCATAGACGTGGAAAAGAATTTCATACTCGGCACCGGGATGCACCGACGTAATGTAGCGTTTGACACCTGCAATGTAGTCATCGATTTGGTCGATGAGTATCGGGTCTCTGATCCCTCCAATAAAGATTGTACGATATCCACGCGTCTTTGCTCCCTCAAGTTTAAGGGTGTACTTGCCCTCTTCGACTTCTACAAATACGCCACCGCGTACACTCACACTTATTTGATCTGGTAGTTCTTCATAAGTCGACTTTGTCAAATCCAAATATCCACCAGGCCCATATAAGATATCTGGTCTCGCCTTCTCATAGAGGGTATGGGCGGCGACAGACATGGCAGTGCACCTTGCACCCTTATCTAATGGCCTGATATCGAAGCTATCCTGATGAATCGTTGCCATTGCGCTTTTCCCTTTCGGCTCAGCGCAGAGAGCTCCACATTCCATGATCTTGCCCATGTGATAGCTCAGTCCCAATGGTATCATACGGTGACTTTTGAAAGATGTGAAGGCGGCATACGGTGCTGGATCGTAGGCTCGGCCGATGATTGCGATGTCAAAGTCTGGATGTTCCTCCATGGCGGCCAAGATTGGCTCGTATCCCATCTGAGACACGATTCTGGGAGTGTCATCGATAAGTGCCGGAGTAAGCTCATGGACCGGCCCACAAGGCACGATCTTATTCAGCCCTAAGTACCCGAGAACTTGTTTCTTGTCGACCTCCGAATACAGCTTGAGTATCTTGAATGAATAACCCTTCTCTCCCGAGTATGTCTGTATAATATCCATGAACATATCGACATGTGCATCTGAGCCATCACCCCCACAAGAGCTGATGATGAGTGGAATCTTGTGATGGAAACATGCGGCAAGCAATGGTTTGAAGTCGTTTACGTAGGCTTCTCGAGGGCATGTTGTGGAACCGAGTGCGAGCTTCTGAGGGCCGGAATCTGTAGAACCAGAGTCGATTATAATTGCGTCTGGTGAATGTTCTAAGATGCTGGAGTTCAGAAGGCTTGTAGAAAAGCCGTAACCTAACATCCCTATGGGTGTAAGTATCTTGACATCCGGGCATATATCGTTGGAGCTATTATTACTATTATTATAAAGTATTTCAATAGTTAATTGGGGGAAGAGGAACTCACTTATTTTCTATAGACATAGACGTAACAAATAGGAGGTATTTAGAACCCGTAATGTTATTTAGAATATCAACATATCAAGGACCACCTGGCAAACTACAGTTTATACTTAGAATAGAGAGTCTATTAATCATAAAGATCAAGCGAAATCCGCTTCAGATACCGATACCGGGTCTGTTTGCGAATATCTGCCGAGACCAGCTGCAACCGGCTCAATCAATTAAGATGTCAGCCTTGTCGACCGTTGCCAAGCCGAGATCTTATTACTATCGAGCACGCAACCGTATATGCAGAACCACGGTATAAGTTTCTATTGCTGACCTGTAGATTTCCAGATTAAAACACCAGGAGTTAAAAGCCTCGTAGGACGGCGGATCTCTGGCCGATAGAGGGCGGTGAAGCCAGGACGGAGAATTAATAACCTACGTCTCGGCCCCGCAAGCGAATTTCGCTAGGTGAAGGCTATACCCTTTACGGACTTACTACCATTACGCAAGGCCAAAAACAGATCCGCTTCAATACGCTTTCCATAATGTGCAGAGTACCAGTCAGAGGTTTTAATAGGCAGTGAACTTCTGTAGATCAATACCAATAATATGGTATAGCCTTGGTGAAGAGATATCTTATAAATAATAAGTGAATCCGCCTATTTACAATAATACGCTCAGCAGTAAATGATATTCTGATTACAGAAATGGCACCAATTCACGATATAACAGAATTAGAACCTGCCCATCTAGCATCAAGTCAGACTATCGGAGTCTCCTCGATATCACACGACCAAGGAAAACAAAGCTTGCACATTGAGGCTATCGATGTAGATGAATCACAGGAAGCAGCATCGCTGGACAAAGAACCCGTGGATCGCAAATTTGAGAAACATTTAGTCTGGAAAATTGATCTCTTCATTCTTCCAATCCTGACAACAATCTACTTCCTAGCGCAGATGGGGAGATCCGATATTGGTAATGCCAAAATTGCGGGCATGGGTCATGATCTCCAGATAACTCCGAGTCAATATTCAATGGTTACAAGTATTTTTCTTGTCGGATACACTGTTTTCCAACCCGCAGGTACACTGCTCCTCCATATACTGACTCCACCTATGCAATTTGGAGGGGCAGTATTGGCCTGGGGAATAGTCACAGTCTGGTAAGCATACTCTTATTTTCTAGTAGGTGATCTATGTAGCTGCTAATCAATAAACCTATAGTCATCTCAAAGCCAATACTTATGGGGCACTTCTCGTACTACGCCTATTTGTCGGTGCTTCAGAAGCATTCGTTCAAGGAACCGTCCTTTACCTCTCCTTTTGGTATAGTTACCGTGAGCTGGCACTTCGAGGTGGAATATTTTACGCCGTAGGCTCGCTTTCTGGCGCATTTAACGGGTTGATATCCTACGCTATTTCGATCCACCTTGATGGCAAGAATGGATGGCCTGCATGGAAGTGGATTTTCTTCATTGAAGGGGTAGGTTTACACAATTCAATTACCTCAAAGATATTGACCTAATACTAGTTAATTCCAATTGGATTTTCTTTCTTTGTTTTCCTGCTATTACCAGCATTTCCTGGGAAAGTGAAGTTTGGGTTCTCAGATGCGGAAAAAGCCTTGTTGGTGAAAAGGACTAGGAAGGCACATAATACATCAGACACTAAACTACGGCCAAAATTGATATTGAAAGCGCTTATAGATCCAAAAGTCCTATTATTTGCCCTGGCTGGTGGAGGAAACCATTTTGCAACGACTTCTTTGTCCAATTTTCTCCCTGACATCATCCTGGTAAGTTTTCCCAGTCCTCAAATTATCATTATACGGGGGGAAATCCCAACTAAATTATGTCTCAATAAAATCTAGGGTCTCGGTTATTCTCAAGTGAATGCACAACTAATGACCGTGATAGTCTATGCCTGTGGTTTTGTCTCCACAATCTTTTGGGGATGGCTATCTGATAAACAAAACCTACGAGGAATACCATTGATGATATCTGTATCAATAATGATAATCGGCTACGCAATGTTGCTTATTACGGACAGCCTTCAAGCTCGGTTTTCTGCAACATGCCTTCTCTCTCTAGGAGGGTTCCCAGCAACTGTTTTGATACTGATGTGGATGGTGGTGAATACTGTGGGCTATACAAAACGGTAAGCAGCTCCTTTCCAGCGATCCGTAGCCAGCTAGGGTCTAACATCTGAATACAATAGCGGCACGACCCTCGCCTTGATAAATGTAGTTGGTCAACTCTGTGGGATCGGTGGCAACCATGCCTATCATGATCCTCCGCTATATCGCAAAGGCCATAGCTCAGCTTTAGGGGCTGTATTTGCGACTCTTGCTACTTGTATAGTGATGTATTTCTATCTGATATGGCGAAATAGAATCAAGCGACGGAATCAGTACAATGAGAGATCGTCTAGTGATAGATTAGTTAGCTATGATATCATTGGTGATGACCATCCAGGTGAAGATTCCCCTCAAGTATTGCCGTTGAGAAAACCAGTGTTTGCTAACTTTTAGAAGACTTTTTCTACACTTTGTAGTACCGTCGACTGGAATTGCTGTATAAGGTTTATCCAACTCGCTGCTACTTCTTTCCTAGCCTGCCTTCATATATATTCTCTCTATTAGAGAGATTATGCATGTACATATTATATATATATCCTCTAGTTACAGAGGGGTTTGATACCGAAAACCTACCCTTGATTTCTTTCTTTCTTTTTTATTTCTTCTTTCTATAGGTATTCCTAAATTAGAATACATCGCTTTTGTTTCTAGCCTTTTCAACAGGGTTCATTCACTGCCGCTACGTATTATGAGGTTGTAATAAGGAACCACATGCACATCTAACCTATAATAATAATAGTGCTAATATTCCAGTGCAAGGTCTCTAAGCCACATCCTATTTAGGTATCTTAACAGGTCTACGCCCCATTTAACATCACCACTAAATTAACACTGGTTCAGCAGCGCTCTGGGAAACCAAGATTCACGCATCGGACACCCTCTTTATCCTAAATATTTGGTTTAGTCAACCACATACTATGCACTTTTAGCTGTCAAGGGTATCGATGACGAGAGGCCTTCAGCGATCAAACGTAATCACAGCCTCATTGAGGCTTGGCGCAAGTCAACCTCTGCCCGCGGTTCGGACGCCGAAATTTATAATCAGCTTCCCTACGACGTTCTTCCGTCTTGGTCAGGAAGCCGCGTAACCAAGATTATCTTCTAGCTATACAAATACTCTGATTGCGAATCTAGGGAAACCGTGAATACTTGCTAGTGATCAAATGTCCACATCTACTACGCCATCCATCACCCTATCCAACAGTGAGGGTTCGCAGACGGAGAAAGCCAGCAGAGATAAAATGAGAAGAAGCAACGGTGCCACGAATATCGGGGAGGGCAATACGATCCCAGTGAAGAGAAAGCGCGTCCAAAGCGCGTGTACTACATGCCGGCAGCAGAAGGTACTTTGGATATTATATTTCTGATATTCAAATACTAACTCGGAATGTATAAAGCTACGGTGCGATGGGTCCACCAAATTCCCAGCCCCATGCTCAAGATGCGCAAACAATGGGCTAGAATGCCGGGTTGATCCGAAATTCAAGAGGACGCCGGCCAAACAGTATGGACTCCATATAATGCGAGAACTTAGAGGGAAATATCCGGCTGAGTTAATCAAAGACGGTTGGAACAGGTTTCAAGACAATTGGAGTATATGCGGGAAAGATTGGAACTTAGGCCTCCGAATTGGCAGCCCGCCGCCGATTATGGAGGGAAAGCTACTAGCACACAAGCAGAATCAAGTCCTGAAGACCAGAAGTCACCTACGCCCATCTTCCCGGTGCTTGAGCCCTCTCTATTACCAGCAAAAATTGGAGACATAGAGATAATTCCTGATACTATTATAGAACTCTTTCATGAGTAGGTCTTTTTACTACCACAATTGAGTAATATAGATATAGCTAATATTCGACCGGTAAATATTCTAGATTCAATTTAAATTATCACCCACATTTACCCATAGTAAGCACGACAGTCCCTATAGAAACTGTATTCGCAGAATCGCCGTTATTATTCAACACAATCATTTTCATTGGCAGCCGCAATCACCCGACATATTCAAGTTATTACAAGAGACTCATAGCTCCATTAAACACTTTAATAGCCGATGTTTCGGTAAACCCGAATAATTCCGCACTTGATATGAACATCCAAGCCCTTCTGCTCCTTAGCTCATGGCCGCTGCATTTCGAGAAACAGAGCGAAGATGGTAGCTGGCTCCGGTGCGGTATGGCCACCCACTTGGCTCTGCAAAACGGATTTCACAGACCTGGTTTTGCTCAGGAGTTTCGAGAAAAGTGTTTCTCTAGAGATGACCCCCGACTGAGAACTGTAAACTGGCTAGCATGTTTCCTAATAGACTTTTCGTACGGCCTCCGTAATGATTTAAAGAAACCTCACGATCACCCCCTATAATTTAGTCTGGAACTTACGAGCATGCAAAGGAACACAAAACTCACTAATTCGGGCAAACCTGCAGGTTATCTAGTAAACTTGGAATTCCAGCAACAATTGTTCCTGATTTTACTGTCCGAAATCCACCGTCCGATCTCCCCGAAAAATTCAAGCAGCACCTTCAGATAGCATCCGCCTGCTCAAAATTCATTCCAGCTCTATCAAATAATCAGTTCAGCGCTACGGGCCTCATCGAGCCAGCTTCTCGATGGACATTGGTCCAATTCTTCGATAGTGAACTTGAAGCCCTCCAAACACAACTTTCCCAAGCTAACCCCTCCTCCCTACTACCGGCGGAGAGTGAGATCTTGCTATTAACAAACCGTCTTCACATACAAACATTCGTTATCCACGAAGATATGCAGAACATAATCGGCACGGCTGAGACCTCTGGAGTGATGATAAAGGCTTTCAGGACAGCTGTGAAGCTCATCGATGCCATCAACAGCGAACTAAAGAAAGACCTATTAAAATTTTATCCGACATATATTGTTCGCTCTCTTGTTCTAGCGGCCCTGTGGCTCATCAAGCTCATAGCATTCTCGCATGCTCGCAAGTCTACGCGGGCTTCGGAGGATCTAATAGAACCCTATTATACTACTGCCCCTGCGGCTCCTCTTCTTGACACTCAATCTATAGAAACTGCTGAAAATCATATCAGAGCGGCATTCACCGTGCTATTAAAATTCTCAGTAGCTGACGGCGACGAACCCCACCGGGCTGCACAGTTTATTGAGATAATTGCAGGTAGACGTGGGGATGAGAACCCAAACTCTATGGCGTGGGGCAATTCAGTCAGGATGAGAAGCCGGATGGGCTCCAGCCTGTATTATGACGCAATATGGGAGAAAAAAGAACGCGATCGAATCTCATCTACTAAAGCAAGTCCCCAAGAGGATGCAGCTAGGACCCCGGGTTATGTAGGCAGTCAGCAAAGAGGTATGTATAAATTTTATTTAAAAAATTATCAAATAAATTCTCCGTTTAAGCCACCACCCTATGATATATCCATATACTTACAGCCTACAGAGACAAATGACGAAGGCAAACCACTGGTAATAGAGCCTGAAGGTACATTGAATTGGGCAGAGTCTGATGCGATACCTGTAGATCAGGGTTTTTGGGATATGTTTGGAGAACGTGACGGGTTTGTATCATGGGATAATTCGTGGGACAGTATCTTCAGCTTTAGTGCGCCGCTAGATAACTAGGAATTTAAATACATATACCCCTTGATCGAAAAAAGCATTTTGGAGGTTCATAAGTAAATCTTTCACGCCGAGTGACAACTCGTGATATGTAGACCAGTGTTAAATACCCTAGCATATAAGAGAAAGAAGATAAATTAATTTAGTAGCATTTCATAATTATACTTATCTACGACGCGCTCCAAGGAAACTAGAGGAGTACTACTACATGTATTAGGGTCATACTCATCTAGTTTCTTATCCCTAAGATATTTCATACAAGACAGCTATATCCGTGTTTACTTTTCCATGCTCCGTTGCAATCACCTAGCCCCCGGGGCTTCTCCGATACTCCTCCCGCAATCGCATGCGATCACCGGGTCTGAAAATTTACATATAGCTATAGTAGAACCAGCTAAAACAATTATTCCTCAAAAAATCACTATTGAACAACAGAGTTTAGGGGTATAGAAATTAACGACACTGGTACTAATACCTTCAGGGGTGATGGAGAAACAGTACAGCCCTGGTTTTATACCCAAGAAATTATACCCGCTCCTGGTGGCGCGTCATGCATAATACTCATGTCACCTCACTCAAAGTAGTATAGTCTGAATTAATTAATTATAAGTAAATTAGTACAGTCAAGCCCTTGGTTTTTCATGTAGAGTACATATTCACGAGTAGAAGTCTATATCTACATTTACGGTCAAACTATTACTATTCTAATTAAAGTTATAACCCCCGCTCTCCGTAGATCACGCGGATACGCTTGGTAATATTGGTGATCTACATCCCACAGAGCTCTCTAGGTTAGATACTCCTATCTACTCCCGTAGCCCCGCGACGTTTGAGAGTAATCACAGGGTTGTGGAACCATACCCAGTGCTTTGCAGGTCTTGTCGATTGCACTATCTCCTTCTGTGTAGTTTTATACGAGAGATATTACTGATGTGGTAATAATTCGGTTACCTTTATCCGGTATTTGTCCCAGGCCTACTTTCAGGCTATAGAGGTGCCTCTCGCATATCCCACAATCCCCGGACTCAGGGCCAAACGGGTCTCCTTATGGTTTAGCCGGTATCTAAAAGGCTTTGAGAGGCAAGCCCTCAAATAAAGGCAACTACCCCAGCTTTCCCAGCTTTCCCAGCTCTCTCTCGCATCTTGTCTCTACATATTCGGGACTTTTCAGAGCACTATTAACTTCGGATACGTGGGAACTTCTTTTAACCGGGATATTTAATAGAAGTAGTCATGGCGATAGGAACGGCTACACCTGCTGGTGCAGATAGTGCAGCAGTTTTGAGACGTAAAGCTCTTGCGGGGCCTTCGGGACCTGCAGGATTAGTCCAGAATGCAAAAGTTTTCGGGATGGCACTATTTGCATGTCTTGGAGGGTATAAAATACATTTCCATATTTGGTAAATATCCAAACGCTGATAACCAAAAACTTAGATTGCTCTATGGATACAACCAGGGTGTATTCTCGGGAGTCTGTAAGTCCTGCAGAGATCAGAAAACTCTACCCAAGTCAGGATTTTCTTGATACTTTAGAAAAATTACTAATACATTCGGTATATAGTGGCAATGAGCTCCTTTGGGAAACACGTAGGTTGACCTCAATAAAGTTCTTGCTTATAGCAAGAAAGCCGAGGGCCATACTAATGATCAGTAGATGGGAGATGCCGTTACAGACTCCACGAAGAAAGGCTGGCTTACGGGTAGTTGGATCTTTTTCGTTTAGTTTCCTTGCAATATTGATACTGACTCATTAAAAGCCATCCTCGAACTTGGAGCCTGGACTGGAACAATTTACTCTGGAGTCTTGGCGGAGAGAATATCGCGAAAATACACAATTCTTGTCAACGTAATTATCTTCTGCATTGGAGTGGTTGTTCAATGCTGTTCCATTGTCGGTAATGACAAGTACATCTTGGGTGGGCGGTTCGTTACGGGTATGGGTGTTGGTTCGTTGAGTATGACGGTTCCGATGTATAACGCTGAGGTAGACACCATGACGCCAGGAAAACGTAGAAAGGTATGGCACATTACTAATTTCAACCGTACCATAGATCGCACCGCCAGAGGTTAGAGGGTCTCTTGTCGGTTTACAACAGTTAGCTATTACCTTTGGGATTATGGTTTCTTTCTGGTATGACCTGTAGTCTTCACAGGAAAAACTATATAAGAAATGCTAACTTATGAAGGGTCGATTACGGAACGAACCATATTGGTGGTACTGGAAATGACCAAAAGGATGCTGCGTGGCTCCTCCCCCTAGCTCTCCAACTTGTGCCTGCCGTAATCTTGGGATGTGGAATTCTCTTCATGCCGTTCTCCCCTAGGTGGTTGACACACCATGACCGTGAAGAAGAAGCCCTCGAGGTTTTAGCCAGTCTTAGAGGACTTCCCAAAGACCACGATCTGATCACCTTGGAATTCTTGGAAATAAAATCCCAGAGCATGTTCGAGAAAAGAACAGAGGCCGAGAAATTCCCACACCTTGAACGAAAAGACACATGGAGTTATGTCAAGCTAGAAGCTTTGAGCTTTGTTAGCTTGTTCCAGAGTAAGAGCATGTTCCGCAGAGTGGTTGTTTCAACGGTTACTATGTTCTTTCAGGTTAGTCAATCAATTACATAGTAACCCTAGGATTGAAGAGTACTAATATCGTTACCTAAAGCAATTTACCGGTATCAACGCTGTACTTTACTATGCCCCCTCAATTTTCGGTCAATTAGGAATGTCTGGCACTACTACATCACTGCTCGCCACTGGGGTAGTTGGTATAGTAATGTTTTTAGCCACTGTAGGTTTTATAGATGACACTCCTACCCACTCACTTGCTAAGCGTGACATATACAGATTCCAGCTGTAATGTACATCGATTCTCTTGGTAGAAAGCCAGTCCTATTTGTTGGAGCGATTGGCATGGCTTTGTGTCATTTCATTATTGCAGTCATCTTTGCCAAGAACGAGAACCAGTGGGAAACCCACAAAGCCGCCGGATGGGGTGCCGTTGCAATGGTTTGGCTCTTTGTCGTCCATTTTGGATACTGTATGCCCTTCCCAATCCATAACACCAAGTTAAAATACTAACTACCTTGCTAGCCTGGGGACCTTGTGCTTGGATCTTGTAAGTACATGATTCTAAAAGATGGTTAGATATATACTAATACCTCCTAGGATTGCTGAAGTGTGGCCTTTGAGTGTGAGAGCAAAGGGAATTGCCCTTGGTGCTAGTTCCAATTGGATGGTAACTAAACCCCGAAGACCTTAAATATGCGGACATCAGCACTAACCCATCCCCAGAACAACTTCATCATTGGACAAGTGACTCCTGATATGCTCGAGCACATGCGTTGGGGAACATACGTCTTCTTCGGTCTTTTTACCACAATGGGTGCCTTTTTTATTCTGTTTTTCGTACCAGAAACTAAGCAACTTTCTCTCGGTGGGTTGTCCATTCTAATCACTTTAGCTACCAGAGGTCAGTACTAACTTCATCTGTCCATAAAGAGGAGATGGATATTATCTTTGGAAGTGAGGGTGTTGCTGCTGCCGATTTCGAGAGACAGGCCGAGATCAATAGGGAGATCGGGCTTGACAGGGCTATCCAGAATTTCGATGCGGGTCAAGCCTCTTTGGGCAGGCACAGCCAAGAGGAATCAGAGAAGCCTGCCCAAACGACTCTTTTAGATGAGAAGCGGGAAGTATAGGATTCCCTGATCTTCGGAACTCTTCCTTAATATAGCTATACGGAGGCTTTTAGTTAGTTTACTTAATTTTATGTTAAATCCCTAATAATGATGATACCTACTCCAATGAGTGAGAGACTGTGATTAGGAAGGAACAGCAGTAACCTACAATGATGGACTGGGACCCATACTCTATTATTCCAGGCTGTATGAAGATTAAAAATGAGTTAGTCCTAGTGGAGAGTTTAAGTAGGAAACACCCTTCATATAGCTACGGTATAGATACTAAGCTATAGCCACTCACATTAAGATAAATAGCCCAGTCCTTATAGTCAGCTACGTGTTCGAATAGGCTTTAAGAATATTATTATAGTTAAGCAGTTTTGATGTCCCATGGACAACAGCATAATTAAAGTTACAGAGCATGTATGCATGTTATGATGGAAGAGCCAAAGGATGGGTTTTAATCTAACTAAGTGCGACTTAGTCGTAAGTCTAAGAATTTTTAACCTATAAGCATTATTCACACTTTAGTAAGCTTCGTGTAACCTTCTTGTGGATATTAAAGGCTCATACACTCTTTATTAATATAATACTATCGCTATTCTATAACAAGGAGCCCTCTATGACGGAGATCACGTGGATAGGAGAAAGTCTCTAGAACTACGGTCGTGGTTGCAACAGGCCATAGTTCTAGAGACTTTCCCCTACCCCCGTAGTACTCTACCCCCCCTCTCCCACATATCCTACCACCTCCAGGTCAATGATGCCAGATTCCCCAATAACGCGGGATTTTATTATTCCCAGTGGGCTGTTTAATTCAACGTTGTGGGATTAAAAATACAAGGTTTTAGGGTAGCCATACACATCAACAATACTGGGTGGTTGGGGTGCCCATAGTGTTACTAGCCATTAGCCCCGAATAGGAGCAAATGATTAAATTTCGTGCAAGACCATGGAATGGCCTGCATATATATTCGTAATCACTTTTGACTACGTAGGCCTCGAGCACTAAAATAAAAATGTAAAATTCTCGTCATACAAGGATCGGTTCTCGGCCATTTGTCTGAGCGGAGATGCCCTGTTCATAGCTTTGGCAAATGATATATCCTTCCTATATTGGTTTACCATGAGCCCCTCTATATAAGAATATAGGTGATAGCAAGAGTACGATAGCCCCCTCTTGACAGAAATATGTATACGTATATAGACGAAATTCACCATCACCACAAGTCATACACTCCTCGCCCTAATCCTAGATAAAAACCACCGTACTGCCCGCATGTTCATATCACGGATTGCCTTGACAATCACCGCCCTCCTCCTTTTCCTATCTCGGCTTGAAACCTCAGCTCTGCTCTCCAATAACACGGCTACCGGCTCATGTCCATTTGCAATCGCGTGATGTAATGGTGTCCACCCGAATTCATCTAGAGCCTCCATTTTGGCTCCAAATTTCAAAAGCATTTTCGCAACTCCAGCATGCCCATAAGCTGCTGCCTGGTGCAGAGGTGTCTCAGCGTTCCGGCCGAATACATTGGTGTCGGCCCCATTCTCCAGTAGCATCAGTGCTATCGCATCCTTCCCGTATGCAGCGGCCCAGTGGAGTGCCGTGGCTCCATCCCCCTCCTTGATAGCGACATTAGCACCATTCTCCAAAAGAACCTTTACAACCGCCGTGTGTGTTTGCTCCGTAGCACGATGGAGTGCTGTGTCGCCGTAGTTGTCCTGGGAGTCTACAAAGGCTCCACCGCCGAGAAGTATCCTAACGACCTCTTCGTGTCCGGCTTTCGCCGCCCAGTGGAGCGCTGTCCTACCCCTTCCATCCTTGACATTGATGTCGATTTTTCTCTCTAGCATTGATTTGACAATGTTCGTGTGCCCGTATTGCGATGCCCAGTGAATTGCTGTCCCTCCGCATCGCGTATCGTGAATAATAATATTTCGTGTTCTCTCAACCAGCAACCTGACCAACCAATCACCGGCCTTTGCAGGCGATGAATGTAGCACCGAACCGAGCATCGCGTCTCCCATTTTAGCCTCTCTCACTACGACCCTGGAACCCCTTTCCAGAATTCTCCGCACCAGCTCCCTCTGCCCAGTCGAGGCAGCAAACCACAACGCGGTCTCACCATACTCAGGCCGTAGTGCGAAGCTATGTAGACATGGAGTGAGGAGAAGTGCTAGGTACCGATTCGTTTGTATGAAAGAGCTGATAGCTTTTGGTGTAAGAAATTGAGCAATGAGGAGTAGAATCTCGTTCGGGAGACCAAAGAGTGGGATTTCGCTCGAATTATTCGAGTAGGTACTGTATCGGCCACGATAATTGTTATATCGGGCTAAGCTTTTACTACGTGCCATGCCTGCAAAGTAGGAATTAGTAAACTAGTACGTAGCTAACACAAACTGTGGGAAGGGGAAGGGGTTCTCTTTTCTCTCTCTTTAGTTACCTGACATAATTATTTATTATTCTTCCAAAATTCTTCGATACCGAGAGCTTACTTTTTTTCCTTTAACTGGCGGCTGGAGGGGAGTTCGGCTATGGTCTGGCGCTTGCTGGAGTTTAAAGGTTGGGATGTGCTTAGCTATTATTGACCCGCCAAGCTATGGTTTCTTCTTTCCATCTTGGCATGGGTCGTGCGGGAGAGGGGTTAGCAAGGGTTGCGCTGACCTTTTCATGATTTCTCATCAGGAAGCGTTTCAAGTTACTATGTGGAGTAGAGAACCAAGCCGTCATAGGGTGATGGCTTCCCCCTGTGGCTGCTGCATATAGGCAAATGCCTAACCGGAGCTGAAGTGACTCTATTCTTATAGGGTAGTTAGCCTCACGCACGTTGCCCTCTCCGTCCTCCCCCCCCCCCCGGCCTATGCCCGGCTCGTGCCACAAATTACAATAAACCATGTCCTCCGAGTGTTGGGTTAATTATAGCAGAATTACTGCCCCCCATGTAAATCTGTAGGCGGGTCTTTAAAGTCATATTATCTCACTCGAGAGTCTATATAACATACATGTACTCTACGCAATAGAACTTAGAATACCAAATGCATACAAAACTCACCTTGCTGGCTACATACCAGGGGATAGTAACATCGGGCGGAACAACCTCATAGCTGGTCCCAAAGGAGGAAACAAGACTTTATGAATAGAGAAAAATAAGATCTAAATTGCGTATAGTTATATCTGGTAAAAGGGGTCTTTCCCCACCATAGCAGAGTATTAAACCTTCCCATTCAAGCTCAAGCGTGGCATCTCGCTTTCCAACCCTCCAGTCCCGTCCTCTTGGCCCGCGCTTCCAGGTACTTTCCCGGCTAGATCCTCCTCGACCTTTGCGTTCAATATATCAAATTCTTTTCTCTTTTCATCCTCCGATTTAAGCTTTCCTTCAATTTGTCCTTTATATTCCTCCGCAACCTTCAACTCCCTCTCAACCTCCTCCGTCAACCTTCTTACTTCCTCTTCGAGCATCTCGTCCGTCCTGACCTTCGGTGGTTCATCGCTCCCCCGAATCGAATTCCACAGCTTCTCCAACTCGACATCCCACCCCAGTTCCCTCGCTAGTCTCCGGACACCATTATCACAAGTACCTAACATGACGACATCATCTCTTCTCGTACCGATGCTACCTGCGCTCTCCATGTTAATCAAGACACGGACACAGTGATCACTACAGCGAGCAGGCAACGCAGCGAATGGATATACACTCAATGAGGAACCCATGATGATCGCTAAATCTGCTTCTTCGGCCAAGGCTCTATTATCATGAAATGTGGATGGAAGCGCCTCGCCAAAGAAAGTGATGTCTGGCTTTACAAGACCTCCACAGGGGCATCTCGGGATAGATGCGCTAGTAATGTGGTAGTGCATGTCGGAGTCAGAGTAGGGGGCCTTGCAGTCAATACAGTGTTGGCTTGCAAAGGAGCCATGGGCTTCGACCATTTTTTCAGGAGGGACACCAGCAGCCCGTTCCAAGCTGCGCGCGCATACAGTGTTAGCTGGTAAAACAAAAAGTCAATTGGGTGCATGAAGGTGAGTGATAGTTACGTGTCAATGTTCTGTGTAAAACACTTTAGCAACAAGCCTTTGTCGGCGATTAGACGGATGAACGCATGCGTGATTGTCGGTTTGAAGTTCCCGGGGTACAATTCTCGCGCGAGTGTGTAAAACGGCACAGGATTCTCCCTAAAAAATGATATATCGAAAACGGCTTCCTATAATTCACCCACGATTTGACAAGACGGTGTTGGCTCTAGTTATTCAATATACATGTACCCGCTCCTCTTAGCGCGGCGGGGTCTCGCTTACAGGATGTGGGAGATTTAATCGCTGAAGATTTGAATAAAGACCTGTTCCTGGAGTTCGAAAGTCGGGGATACTGAGGTATACTATTAGTAGGTTATTAACCACGGGAGAAGATTCGAACTTACCCAGCACTTGTTGATATTCCAGCGCCAACCTTCCCAAAGGAAAAAAAAGTCAGGGACTAAAAGTAACAATGATGTAATAGCTTCACCGCAAACATACCATAAAGACCACCTTTTTGCATCTCCCGGACAAAATAAACTCTGCGACAGCCTTTACTGTCCGATTGGTCAGAACAACTGGGGGAACATCATTATCGACGGCCGCCTCGAGAGAGAGCTCTGCGCCCATTTTTAATGATGGATAGGAAGTAGATAGAGAAGAGTATTGGTGTGGAGGTGGGTACTATGTGATATTTCTGTATGTACAGAAGGTCTATAAAGAGGGGAAAGTGGGAGTGGGGGAGCTGAGAGACCAGTGGCAAGTGGAACAGAGTCGAAGCTCTGGTTCTCCTGGAGATAACAGGGTTATCGTGACACCAACCAAGAGAAGGTTACGCTGGACCAAGATGCAGCAGTCCTTGGCGGTGTGCGGTGGATCCAGGGCTTAAAGTTGAGCCTCATGTCAGCCATTCTGCAGGTGACCCCCTCATAGCGTATCACTGGGTATGAGCGCGTATCACTTCTTGGTCCGGTTCCTACTTCCGACGAGTACTCCAGTAATGTACTTGTGATATAAATACAATAGCAAGCCTACATGTATGTAAAAAGAAGCAAAATACAGAAAGATGTCTGACTATTAGTACACAAAGTATGTAAATATAGACCCTCTTATAAGACCTATGCCACCCCCACTAAAAAAAAATTTCCTTAAAGTTCATAACCGTCGTAATGAGGTACGGGTATATAGTATACATGTAATACACAAAATCCATGAACACCAAAAGAATAAGAAAAGAGATTACCCAGAAATCAAGACGCCCTATTATCTGCACTCTGCTCCTATGTATGACTCTAATTCTGCACCCATATGGCCACCCGATTAAAGCTCGACCAGGTCCATCTGATCAAAGTCAGGGGGTGGCCTCCTATAAACAACTCTCCCTTTCGCATCTAAGCCTGAGTATTCATTACTAATCCAGATATTCCCAGAAAACTTCTGCGTCCTTCTGATCTCATCGTCACTAATGCCCAAATCGTCTCTAGGGATCCAGATTACAGGACGCTTAGCTCTCAGTGCCTCGTGCTGGAACGCCCTTGCAACCAAAACGTCTCGTTCCTCCGGTGATAAGTCTTCAATCTCGTCTGCAATGTCAGCAAACAAGGCGAGTTCGGGACGCTGCGCCAGAGATTGATTTGTGGTACGCCGCTTTGCTGACTGTGCCTCGACATCTTTATCATATTTGTGCTGAGCCTCATGCTTCTCCACCTCTTTCTTTCCAGATGGAGTAGCTGTTGTGGTAGGGTTCTCCACAGCACTTCTTCCCCTATGATTCCCCTCCCTCATTTGCTCTATCTCCTTCAATTCAATATCTTCTGCATGACGATCCCTCTCCTGCTCCATCTTCTCGCGGGCTTCGAGGACCTCATTCAAATCATCACCTTCCTCCTCTTCCGGAACAATGCGATTGAGTCTCCTCATCTCATCATGTTCCCTTGCAAATTTCTCATCTTCGATAACTGCATCATCCTCCAAAGTAATGGGTAGGTAGGTCAGCAACGGTCCAAAGGCCGAGCTCAACGTGTACTGATATAATATCGTAAATCCGAGAGCTATGATCATGATAATTGCTTGTGGAAAACAAGCAATCTCACCCTGTGCGTCCCGGACGAGAAAGAAAAGACCGATTAGGCAGACTTCCATGACATATATTCCAGTAAACAGTTGATTGATAGCACGTGGAAAGAGCAATCCTCCGGTGTCAAATCGGAAGTTGTTAACATAGAGCATGTTGTACCGATATACCATCCAAAAGAGCGAGAATGTGCAGATATTGAAAACCAAGATCAACGGAGAGATAACCGAATAGACTATTCCAATACAAGCCAGATTCGTATAAACAGGAAAGAACGTTCCATACTTGATCTCCATAAGAGTTGTGGCACGAGTAAACTTCTCTCTAGCCGTGGTGTCTAGAATAGGGCTCAAGACAAACTGAATGACTAACGTGGCGATCTGCAGAATTGCTCCTCCACTAACTGTAAATGCCTGTAGTAGCATATACGAAAAGAAAAAATTCGAGGCCTTTGGTAAATTCTGCGCTAGAATAGACGGTGCCGAAATTGGGTTGTTGAGAAGGTCCTCCAAAACTACTGTGATACCCGAAGAAATACTGACAACGAGGAAGATCTGAATAAAGAGAAAGGCAAAATACATTCCCTGCACAGCTCTCTCGATAGCCATACCTGTATGGAGACCTTGGAGCTTTGCAAATGCTATAAGACAATGTTAGCTAAATTTGAGACTAGGGCTTTAACTAATGTGACTAGACTTACCCCTAAGGATGATGGGTAAGAGGGCCATCAGAATGGCCAAGCCCAATGGTGGCAGAATACCCTGGATCAACCCTACTACTGAATTCGGAAGACGGTTGATCCAAGAAAGCCATGTGACAACCTCTGTCAAATAGTCTATTTGAGAGAGCAGACCGACAACAGCGACCGGGAAAGCCCACCCAATAATCAACCCCCCAACAGCAACGGTTACACCAAATATCCGTAGATATCTTTGCCACCAGTTTATCTTCATGTTATCCCAGACAACATCATTGGGTGAGACTTCAATATGCCGGGGACACATTTGCTGGGGGACATGGTGGGATAGCGATTGACAAGCCATGTGTGCAGCAACTTGGTGGTTGAATTGAATGAAGGCCGAGTTCATAAGAGGGTATTTTTCTGGTTCGCTCTGGTCCTGCTCGATTTCAACATTGAGGCGTGCAACTTCTTTGCGGCAGTAATAAATTGTGTCGACCTTTTTTCCTAATAATGGCAGGGCTGGCATCCATGTAAGGCCAAAAATTGGTAGTCTCATTGTCTCCCTATCTTTTTCAGTTAAATATTTCTTCCACACCGGTTCACCGACTTTATCGTTTTCGTGTTCTTTATTGAAGGCCTTTGGGTATACCGTTTTTTTCTTTTCACTCTTTTCGCCCTTTTCAAGTTTATCAATCTTTTCGTCGACACTGTTGGTTGTATTTGTCGGACTATTGGAACTGAGCGGTGCCTCATCTTCTTCACCTTCTTCATAAGCATTATTGGTTTTATGATGTAATTTTTTCCAAAATGGCCGTTTAGAAGGTTCTTCTATCTCGGGTTGAGTAGCCAATGGGGGTGGAGTCCGACTAGAAGAAGATTCATCAACACCTTGTGGGACTGTACGCCTTCTCGAAATACCATCACTTTCTTCCACTTCATCCCGCCCGATTAGTGTTGAACCTCTCTTCGCACTACGAGAAGAAATTCGTTCATTGAGGGGTGGTCGATGTTGTTGAGCCGGTGCCTGATACCGATCTTCGTTCTGTGGCTCATACCCATACGCCGGCTTTGGTAATACATCTTCCACGCCACCTCGAATTTTATTGACCCCGGAAGTAACACCATCAAAAAAACCCCTCTGGAGCTTTTGGAGGCCATCACCAACGACTGGAATTGGGTTGATACTTGCAAACCGGGACTTGCTCCTTCGGTGCGTATTTTTGGGGCCAATATCATGAATATCTTCCGGAATTTGATGAGGGTTTCCGGACGATAACCCAGGGCCATTCGCAATTTCTTCACTAATGTTCTGTGCTTCTGCAACTGCGGCTTTTGCTTCAGGACTCTTCTTTGCTTCTGCTCGAAGTTTCTTCAGTTGCTTCTTCTTTGCGGTTCTGATGAGTGCCGTCTCAGCTTTCTCCAGAGTTCTCGCGAGCTTGTCACGTTCCTGGACCTTTTCAGAGAGTTCTTCAAAATCTCTATAGTTTTTTTCAGATCAACCGGTCAGTATGTCCCAAGATCTCGGTGTGAGTGACTAGTCTCACCTGTTTATCCAGATATTGCGAATCCCGCCTGGAAATACATCGTACAAATCCAGCAACTCCTTCACACCCAACCATTTTCTCGGGATACTAGCCACCAACACAGTTGTGGCACTGGCTCTCAATCTATGCTGCGGTGAAGTCAGATAGGCCTGTCGTAACCGGATATATGCTCTCAGCTCTCGGTAAAACATGTAACAGAAAAGACAGATAACGCCGAGGGCAAGTAGTAAGTGTGCCCAGTATCGGTTGGTATCTTCTTTAGCCACATTAGTCCACGCCAGCCGATCAAGACCTTGAACCAGGTCACCGCCTATCCCACTAATAGAGTTGAGTGGTAGGAGGATAGGAAGGATGACAACGGCAAGTATACAGAATATCTTCAGGAGCATAAGAAGATATCGGAGGAAAAAGTAGGCATCCAGGCCAGACTTATTAATAAAATCGCTATTCGCAGTCGCAAATATCTAATTACGCACCGAAAGTTAGCATAATATTATCTCTAAAAGTTTCTATAAGGGGGTTTATAGCTTACTGGCTTGAACCAAGCTAGAAATCCAGGCTTTGGTGACTTTGTCCGGCGTCTGAGAGAAAGTCAACAAATATGATACTATTGATTAAGTTTGTAGTAGGGCTCACTTTTCCGGCACCAAATACGTTCTGGGCTCGTAAACACGTTGCAACCTCGTCCTCAGGAGCACGAATAGCAGGACTTCTACGCCAAACACTGCTGCTGCTACTCCTAATGATGATAAGAAGGTCTCCAGAGACATTCCTTCCGAACTCTGTGCCTTCCCAGCATCGGCAAAAGGATCGATCGTGGAATTTTTTTGTACTGAAACGGTAGTAGAGTTACTCATGTTTGCTGTTATGAAAGGTGATCGTGAGGAATTAGTTCGTTGTCGTTCTTGTAGTCCCTAGGGGACGAATGCAATCGTTGTTGTGGCAGTGGATGTAAAATAATGTGGTTGTCGATTGAGACAAGATATTAAAACGATAGGAGAGAGAGACTGTATGACCAGGAGTGAGTGGTATGTGCTCCTTCTAGGGAGACACAAAAGATCGACAGAACAGAAATAGAAGATAAAAACAAGAAATAATTACCACCAGGGAGAGAGGGGAGAGGGGGACGTGACGTGACGACGTGAAGTCTATGCTGGCAGCAGGAAATTGACTTCATATTAGCAAGCTTTACTTGGGATAAAAGGCCAAGGAACCTTTGGCACGGTGACGCTATTATGGCCGTGTGGCTGGCGCCAAGGAGCTGAGCGTCTCAGGGGACAGCAATGATTGGCTGTTGTCTGTCTTGCCGGCGGCGATTCGCACGGCGGAAAAGCTGGTTTGGATGTTCTTAAAATGACTTCATTGTCCCCTGAAACTGTTCCGGTTACCGCTGGCCGGAGGAATGATAGCCAAACACATAGAAAGTCGAGTTTGTGGGGTCTCCTGGTCCAAACACCTGCTAGTAAATACCGATAAAGAAGCCTTTAAAGAAGCGATGATGGACAAAGAAAAAAAAACGAGGGCAGATACATGAGAACGCAAACGTTTAAAGTGCTGAAGTATTGCCGTTAGCTGTCATCGGAAGCCTGCAATCTAACCGAGATCGGGAATCACACTGCACACCTGCAGCCAAAAAAAACGGTCCCACTAGCCACAGGAAATAACCTGGAAAACAATAACGCTCACTTGTTTAAATATAAATAAACACAAGGGCCTACACATACTAAGGGCGCATACTAGAAATGCACGCAGATTCGTAACATATAAAGTGCCATATGCTACGGTAGGTTATCGTGGAAATATCTAATTTGGTAGAATGGCCCGACTGGCCGTTTATCTTTCCATACAATGCCCTGCTCTTTTCTTTGCTGGGCAGTGGCGGGTGCTCTATAATTAGCCTTCACAAAAATGGTGTCCAGCTTCTCGAACAAGATTTCATGAATTTTAGACCAATCCTTGTTCCTTCCAACCAATTGATTTTATTCGAGTTTAACAACCCCTGACTAGTAAAGCAATGATTTGATTGTGTGTACTAACTAGAAAATTCTAACCTGTTAATCATACTCTACATAGTAAATATGCTAATTGGATACTACAGTCCAGCTGTGTAAACATACATGACTCGATATCCAGTGGGGAAAAAATATACACAGAAAACCCAAACACCTTATACCTTTTTTCCGCCCCCACAAACCGATACACCTTCTATAAATCCACCCCCAAAGAATGCTGAACAAAAGAGATTCGAAACATAGGGAATTATTATTGTAAATGAATGCACTACCATTCAACCATCCCAGACTGTCGCTTGATATCTCTGAACTCCTGTAACTTCAGCCCTCTGTCCTGGCAAGCCTGAATAACATTCAGTGGGGTCGGATCGGACTCCACAAGCACTTCTTTCAAGCTCTTGAACCACCCTCTCCTCAAAGCACCCTTTAAGATCCCAGCTTTGCCAATAGATGCTTCAAGGTCTTCACAACTTCCGACACCCCAACAGATTCTTTCGAGTCCCCTCAACTCTAAATCTTTAAGTGAGAACAATGTCGTATCAATCTCGGTATCTAGAAACCTATCCTTCTTCTCGAAATTCGACAGTCGTAAATCTTTCACCGCACTTCTTGAATAGCAATAATTTCCGACTGTCGCCTCAATCACTAATGATGTAAGGAGAGACCTTAGGTTCTCAGGTGTAAAGCAAATTCTGGAAAATGTAAGACGTTTGAAGTAGGGCTTTACGCTGCGTTCATCGGAGAGTTGAGCCCCCTTTGCGACTCTCTCTGCAGCCCATTTCCCAACTTCAACAACGAAGTCTTCATCGTCAATATCAGAAAATCCCACATTCCGTACACATTCCGGTAAAGCCTCCAAGATCAACATAAACCTCTCTTTCACTTCCCTTCTTGCTTCTCTTACTACCGGGTTTGCAGACCCAAGTTCTCTCTCTGACTTGCGCTTCACCCTTACATCACCAAGTCCAAACTTCTCTAGCCTCGGCAACCCCTCAAAAATCACTTTCGCCTCTTGAACTGTGAGACCTCTGACCCCAAAGAACCCCAACTCCTTCAAGGAGCTCCAGTTCCTGTGTAGTTCAATAAATCCAACATCCCTCATATCTGGGTGTCCGTCAAAAACCCTAGTCCAAACACTTCTCCGTGTTCCAGCATCCCCACCTCTCCAGATAACTCTAGTCAAGCTAGTCTTTTCTACGATCGTCTTTGCGAGGATCCCATGTTGTGCTGAATCCTCCCCATCAAGGCAATAGTGCTCTGCCGAAAAGAACTGGCGTTCGTGTAGCTGCTCGGTTCCAAGTATAACCTCCACATTCTCACAGCGCTCAATCAAGTTTGGCAAAAGAATTTTCTCGAGTGCGCATGTGAGCCAGCAGTTAATGCTTGGTGGGAGATGTATAGCCTTAATGCCTGTTGCTATGTCTGATCTCTCTCGTAGTGTTCGTAAAAGTAGTGGAAGACGCTTTTCAAGTTGCTGCGGTTTTGATGAGAGATGATGATGTTGTTCGCAAAGGGTTTTTCCATCAAATGGAAATATCTCGGTCGACACATTCAAAGGCAGATTGGTATATAGAAGCTCTGATACGATGGAGTAGTAGAATCGGTTTACTTTACACAGCGAAGAAAGCTGGAAAAGGTTACAGAGCCCACAGCCTTGTGCGTATGTTGTGATAGCTTTTGATGACTGTGATGCAGGCAGAAGATTCTTGATAATCTGTAGGTGGATCTCTGCTGGGAGGTTCGGAAGACTACACTGCTGTGGTCCTGGTTGTGGAGCTACCACAGGTAGTGATTTTTGATTAAGCTCATGGTATTGATTTTGATGCTGGTGATTCCAGTTCTTGGGTGCCTCGGGCATGTAAAACGTACTGGCATGCGAATGATCCTCTTCCCCCTCTGCAGCAGTAGCTTGGAACCCTAAAAACCCTGTGAAATTTGCTTCAGCCTCAGAGGACCAGACTTGGGACCAAGATTGGTGTGTCATGGCGGGTTGGGACGTAGAAGATGCCGGAGGTGTTGTATCTTTAGTAGGCACTTTAGCATCGAAAATTCGGCGACGAGCTTCGTAAAGGAACTGCTGGGAGTCTATTGAAACAATACGGTTAGTATTACTTAGATGGGTATGGATGGGCGTAGAAAGTCAAAATTCTATAAAATAATGAGAAGGAAAAAAAGAGGAAAAAAATTAAAGAGGAAAAACACAAAGGGTAAATAAGTAAAGATAGAACTTGAGGTCAAAAGGTTTCAGATACATCTAATAGGAGTAAACTTACTAGCCCTAGAATCCTCATTAGTCGACGAAATCACATGCTTCATCCTATGATGCATTTGGTCCTTTCTCTCCCTCCTTGGGTAAAGGTATATGCAAAGTGGTACTGAGAGAAGAAGTAAAGACAGAAAGGTAGTATATGAAATCCCGGGAAAAAAGTCGAGCCACGACATGATTGAGAAGTTTGTCTTCTTTAGGAGCCAGGCTATTTATTAACAGTTTCTGCGACTTGTTGGGTTTGAGACACGATATGGTGTGTGGATTAATTTTAAGAGAGTAGAATGGGTATGCAATTTTGGAGGATGGTTGGGAAGGGGGGAAATATTGAGAGGGCATGGGTAATTAATACTTTCATGGTTTTTGCTCGCGTGCCCAGAGTGGTACATTAAAAATAACCCCTCATTGACCCAGTCCCTACACTATTACGAAAGTACCCGACGGCTCATCTTCCGAAGACAATAGGGAATGCCCATGCTCCTAATTCGGGTCGGTCCGTTGTCGTGTATCCATTCGTGCACAAACGGCAAGCCGCTATAATGCACTCGAATCGAGATGCCTTGGAAAATCGTGATGTGGTGAGCTGAACCCAACTGGATACGTAAAAAAGGAGTCCCAAGAGGAAGTAAATTTTTAATAGAATATACTGGGGGGAGTAGCGGGCGACGAGCTGATCTTGGCAGTAGCGACCGGCTACCAGAAATTTTGTATGGAACCATTGTCTCCCTCAATAAAACCTACTGCAACTGAGCGATATAAAAAATGATGGGTGCCCTTGAGACAAGGTATGTGCACTATTGACAATAACACCGGCCACCAACCGACGTCAACCGAATAACCAGGGAGTATATGATATACAAAAAAAAACTTCCACTTTCTTGTTTATGTGTTTTTGTAGCTGCGAGACAGTGGAGACACCTCCCAAGTTATTTCTTTGTCAGTGGCAGCCACAGCCATCCCTGGCGAATATCTGTTTTTGTGAGATAAATCTACAGAAA
Source organism: Verpa conica (assembly GCA_033030425.1). Lineage (NCBI taxonomy): Eukaryota > Fungi > Ascomycota > Pezizomycetes > Pezizales > Morchellaceae > Verpa > Verpa conica. The sequence goes on along the minus strand of JAUFSD010000002.1, from coordinate 686,446 downwards.
ACTAGTGTTGACTGGACTTGAAAAGACGGGGATAAAAGGAGGGGAAGGGAATTTTTTGGATTATTCGAAAGATCATGCCACTCTTTGATGTTGGAACCACGTATGTGAATTCCCGAGGAGTATCTAGCCTTGTATAGACAATTTTTGTTTTGAGATTTAGGGCTAGGAACCATGTCGTCGGGACATGCTCTCCAGCAGTCTGAGAATACTGTCCATGGATGACCTATAACCGCTGTTACTACCACTTCAAAGACAATTCTTTAGGCAGAAGTCGTACGATGTTAGGGTTCCGCTCCATGGCAATGGCGCCCCAGAGTCCAGTAATACGGGGGATGGATATTTGGCTGGAGCCTCGTTGCCAATTTTACAAGACCCGAAGGGTTGATGTGATGGAAAATTTTCCTCAGTTCTGACACATGGCGGAGGGAATCTCACGGCGCAGGGGTAAATTTAGTGAGCCGTCGAATTAAGGCGCACATGCTAACAGGAAACCCATAGTTGAAGACTCATGAATTTTGCCGTTTCGAGGATTAACCTGTAGATGATATGTAGTAGTGGTGTGATTTCTAGAAGGGTTGCGACGTCGGAATATCTAGCCACCGAGGATACAGGTATCCCCCTGGGGGGGTGATTGTTGCTGTTTCACAACTCTTTTGTGCAACAACGCCAGTGCCGCGCTGCAGCGGGTGCCAAGATCTTTAACCTTGACGGATATCAAACTGATGGATGGGACTTCCGAGCCCTCCGAGATCTGACCTTGGGATAGGAACTCGGTGAGGAGCAAGATTCAGACCGGCCAAACCGGACTACGTATGTACATACATGTATATGTGGAATCTCAGGCTCCAAATTCGCGCAAAGAAATTACATGTAGACAAAGACTGATATTAATAAGAATACTGCCATTATTAACCTTTTCACGGTCATCTTGACTCGTCTACGTAAGAACGAGCGCAAGGGAACACTCTATTACTATGTACTACTGCTGCTGCTATCACTACATGTACTACATGTATAGTACACTATGTATATATGTACCTCTATAGCTGTATCCAGCAGGTCGAGCTCACGCGTAGGTGCCTAGAGTGCTCTAGGCGGAGGCCTAAGGCACTCCGCTTAGCTCTGTCCACCTGATACATAGAGTGCGTGCACCCTATTCCCCGCCAGGGGAATCTACATGTAGATCTGGTGGTGGGTCAAACATATAATCTAATCTAATCTCGGTGATCTCTTCTAGCTGAACATTGTTATCTGATCGCCGAGCTGATGATGGGCACACGACACGCGGGCTTTAAAGACTTTGTAGTCGCCGAGCAATTCAAGTGAAGTCCATAGAGGGCCTGTAGAGCACACAGTGCTGATATCATGATCTTTGAATGTATAAATATGTACCTCCATGCCCGTCTCTAAGTTGTAGAATATATACATCTTACCCTCTCTGTGACTTATCCAAAAACTACACTACTCTACCCCCGAGCTTCGTTTCTTGGCCTCGCAGTAGCTTTAACCAGCATGTGCAGAAGCGCTACTTGTTCCATGTGCTGTGAGTCCTCTCCTAGCCACCGATGCTTTTCTGCATCCTCTCGATTCCTGGTACCGAGATCTAGAATAGAGTACTCTAGGCGCTGAATGCGCTGGCTGACTTTAAACTCCCGCTCATCTGCAGCCGGTAAAACTTGGGTCGGTTGTGGTAATCACATCCCCAGTGTCATGGATCAGATCCCGAAAATAGAATGGTGTACCTGCAAAAAGCCTGATAGTAGCCTCTACCCACCAGCCGGGCCAAGTATGTGTGTGATCTGCTGAGTTGCTACGGGTCTACTTAATGGTAGGTATTTCATCGGTGTGACCTCGCTGGCTAGCATAGGATAAGAGCTGACTGCTTATTCTTAATATATATAAGAATGCTGAATAATTGACGCTTTGTGTAGGATTCGCCCCCCCCCGCTCATCGAGAGATTTAATATATACACTTATATTGGGATTCGAAGTATGGAGCTTGGTGGGCCGGTAAGTGTTGGAGAGATGAGATTATTGAACGCCATACAAATGTACTATGTATTATCAGCTTCTAGGTTTCAATAATAACCAGAAAAGATCCCTAGATCTTATAGTTCGGAAAGGTTCCCCATGGAATACGTGGAGTCAAACCTCCTACCCCTGAAGTCGTGCTCTAAGGGCATTAATACTCAGAAGTAGTTTTATATATATATAAAGGCTATAGGACGTAGAAGGGGTCATATGTATATAAAGCCTACGAGGCATCAGGATTTAAGTTACAACGGCCTAGAATCGTAACGCATCTCGTACCATTTTAATCTATCGAAAGAAACACTAGTTAAAACCTCCTTGGTTGTCCCCTCTCGTCGTAGCTACATACATTTATTGCCACTAATATTGTATTAAACCACTTTGCTACCTGCACGATAGATTTGAAATAGCGTTACCAGAAGAAATTTCTCCCTATCAACACCTAGGGACCTCGACCCCTTGAGAAATTACCCTCCTTCCAGGTCCTGAACTACAACAGATTTTCGTTCTTACCTGGTACTAGATATTACTCGATTCAACTTACTGTGTCTCGACTTACGAATTAATCATAAATACATAGAGTCCAGAGGCTAGAGTATTCGTCTCAATTTACGAGAACTAATAAAAATTAATATATAGGTTTATTTTTTGTTGCAAGCTTGGGAAAAGAAAGAAGAAAAAACCACTAAGACAAAATGAAAACATTTGATTCAATTAATAAACGATGTCATGTACTACACGTATACGTAGGCTTCCAAAATCAGTAAGGTAGAAAAAGTAAATAGTTCCAAAAATGCTAAAAACACAAAGGAGAAGTTTAAAGGAAATGATCATATTTCTTAAATTGGTACTTTCCCTCCTAGAAACCTGCTCCGACTAGATCTACAAAAGGTGCAACTGTCTCCACAGCTCGCTCCACAACTGTTTTGATCCTCATTCTCAAGCTTTCGTTCTTACACTCGATGAGTAATGTCTCGAACCAGACATTCGCAACTAAATTATCGATCTTAATCTGTACACCAGGCACAATCTGATTCAATTTTTCCAGGTCCATGTCCTCGTCTTCAGTGATTTCCTTCGGTGTATTATCGGGACGCGAACCAGGTTGAAGAGGAGTGACACAATCCCCGAACTGGGCCTCGAGGAACATGAGGATTCGCTCTAGGCGTTGGCTAGGAGTGATATGTGCGTGGGGAGAGATTTCTTTCGGTGGTTCGGCATGATGATGGTGGTGGTTAGATTTTGAGGAGTCTGTGGTTGGGTATTAGTGGTGCTCAGATATCTGAACGAATAAAATTAGATAGAGGTGATGCTCACATTTAACCGCAGCTGGACTACTCTCCAAAGTCATAAGTACCGCTAATACGGCATCGGCAATCCCATCGTTCAGTACGTTACCAACCCACTCCAGCTCGACATATCCCTTCATGCACCTAACCGTAACGCAATCCATAACCTTGAAAGCCCTCCCAGTCATGGACTTCTCACTACTATACATGTCCTCATCCTCATCTTTTTCCAAAACATTCTTCTCGCTTTCCCCTTCTTCTTCTTCATCCTCGTCCTCAATATTCACAACAGCACCAAACATACCCTCAAGACTCCATCTCACCAGGCCGACACCAGCTACAGTCATGGGAACCTTTTGACGACACGTGACGACAGTAGTTGTGAGCCCTGCATACTCACGCAGGTCATCAGGAGCCATAAGTGAGAGTTTAAAGTCATTTTGAACAAGGACACCTGTGAGAAGTTGCTCTTTTTGGAGCTGTATTGCCGTAGATGCTGTTGGTGGTTTTTGTGCGAGTTTTCCAACAACCTGGAGATGATTATAATGAGCTCCTCTAATTTTTAGAAAGGTTTAATGTAATGCCTTGGGCATCCTCACCTTTGCAACTTTATCCCCCTTGAATGGAATCCTCAACTCCTCACAATTCTTTGGACTATAAATCTTGACTTTATCCTTATCTTTTTTATCTGAATTCTTACTGAGTAATGCAGACTTGAGACGTCCCATGTTGTTATGTTCTCCATGGACCAGAATCACTACTTTAGCTCCAACCTCTTCTATAAACCCAGAGTTCTGGCCGTAGTCCACGTGTGCAGCGAATGAGAGCTCTTCGACACTGCAGCGTCGGGGAATCATAACTTGGCCACCGTCTCCATCTCCTCTTCGGTTTCCACCGCCACGGTTTGCGGTCATGATTGCAGGGATTTCGGTGGGCTCGTTCATTATCTGTTTGGCCATGGTGCCCTCGACACTGTAACCGGTGACAATGAGACCATTTCTGGGGTCAGGACACCATCTTTCGAGAAGCTCGCGGGATACGCCGTTCTATAGTTGGCGAGGGAAAGATGTTAGTAAGGTCTTCGAGGTACGTGGAGGGTGAAAGCACTCGGATATACATGTGCTATAGGCAATGTGAGGATGGTAATGATGATTGAAAAGGCGTATATTTATTTTAACAACATCATGAATATCAAAGCGAGAGGAAAATATAGTCCCTATAGCACATAATTGTAGCAGTACAGTTGTGCCATTGCTGGCACGAAGCGTTGAGCCACGAGATTGGCAGCGCTCTGCTTTTATCCTCCAAACGCCTTCAACCACACATGAAATATAGAAGTTTGAGAAATATAGATACTGAAGTCCAACATGTCGAGGAAACGCCCAAAGAGTGTGCGACAACAGAAGGAAATATAATCTCTGGCGAGGGGTCAGAAGGGCTTTTACCTGCATCATTCCGGGACTTGCCAACATGACACAGCCGCCCACATCCTCAAACCTATCTATTGCCTTCAAAGATCTGACCCATCTAAAGTCCCAAGGGTTCCTACCCTCCCCTTCAAACATGGCCTTCTTGATTCTGTCGTTCATTGTGTTGATATATGTTCTGTATACATCCATACACTTTCTAGCCAGGTTGGACGCATAGTAGATGGGGTAAGTCTGGAACTGTGGGTGTTTCTCCCAGTATTCGTCTAAGATCAACAACAACTCCTGTGCTCTTCCGAGAGCAAAAACAGGCATGAGGACCCTGCCACCACGAGTCAAGATGTCTGTCGTCATTTTCATGAGCCTAGCTTCCTTTTCAAGCCTAGGCATGTGTGTAGCTGTGCCGTATGTTGATTCACAAATGAGCAGGTCAGGTCTTTCGCGTGGAACCTCAGCAGATACTAAATGTCGATCATCTTCGCGGGAATAATCGCCAGTGAACATGATCTTGAGGCCAGCAATCTCGATGAAGAACATTGCACCCCCGAGTACATGGCCTGCATGGTAAGGTGTTATCGATATACCAGCATGAGTAAGCGTTGTGTGGTAATCAATTGCTTCAATGCGAGAATATGATGAAAGATGGTCGGCTTCAGTGTAAAGTGTTTCCGGTGTATTGTGGACATTACTTTGATATTTTTTGTTAGCCAATATTTCCACAAGTGTGGAGGAACTTTGACACATACCTAACCCTAACACTGTCCTGGATCAACCATTTATAAATTGCCTTTGTGGGGTGGGTCATAAAAACGCGTCCCCGGAAGTTCGTTTTTGTCATGACATACGGCAAGCTTGCTGCATGGTCTAGATGGAAATGGCTAATCAACAGCACATCAACAGTACTCAAATCAAACTCATCATAGAAAGGGAGAGCTGCAAGGCCTTCGTAGGCAGGATGGACACCAGCATCGAGCATAACGGTCTTTCCCTTGTACTGGAGAATGTGGCAAGAACGACCAACTTCATTACCTCCCCCGAGACACAGGAAGTTAAGGAAGTCCGACTCATCCTAGTGAAAGGGATTGGTTAGTTAGAGATGATATCATTCTCTTTGGGCAGGAGTGAGGGAGCATACTATTATTTCCTCTTCAACAGTGGGTTCAAGTTTCCTTTTTGTGGCCATTTTATGAGGTATTTGATATCTTTAAGACAGCAGGGCAAGTAAGTTGGCGCGAGGAACAAACGTTTGCCTAGACTCCGAAGAGCTGGCTCCCAGTAGGGTAACCTGAGAGCAATTACCCTCCCTGTCAGATGATTCCCAGGTTCTTGGAAACAGCCAAGACTAGATTCCCGTCCCCTACGATAAGCCCTACACACAGTAGAGTATACCGTATTTATTCACGAGATTCGACCTGCTGCGGGCGGGGTATATGTACGTTAACAAGCGCTGGAACAGTTGGGAGGCATAGAAATTCCTAACACTAAGACAAGAAAGATACATCTGTACTAGCTGATACAGAGTAAAACTGTTTTATTTTTTATTTTTTTGTGCTGATAATTGCGTAAATACGCATATTAACCTCAAGAGTAACGGGTAAATAAATACAGTAGTACATGTAACTCTGAGAGTTGACTTAGATGAGAGCTGCCTTGAAGGATTCTATTGGATACACGGAGATTTCTATCTCAGACCGGAAATATTTATGTATGACGAATTATAGCACAAAGTTCGGTTCGATAGATTTAAGGGACAATATACCGTATTATCTCGGCAATAAAGGACAGAGCTGAGAGCCTAGAATATTACTAGTGGCCAAAGCCTGTTTGAGTTGAGCTTGGCGTATGCTTTACTGGCCATAACTGAGCCTCAATCTGTATTCAACCAATCTCAGAATTTCTTTCATCCCACAGTCGTGTTCGGTATCGCCGAGAAAATACGGTACTTAGGGCGAAATTAACTACCTGGATTGCACCTTGAACCAACCACAATGAAATGAGAAGTGTTACCTAGAAACTCAGGAACTCTTCAATAAAAGTATACTTATAAGCCTTAGAACGAATTTCTTCTCTGCTCTGCCAGAAATGCCTTGATGTTGCGCTAGAGTTGTAGGAAAGTATGAATGCTGAGGCTCATGGCTGTTACACTCGATCTGGGTAATTAATTTCGCTGTAAGTATATATGTAACATGTAGCCGGCGTGAAACTATTGCGATCGGAGCTGCAGGTTAAGGAGTACTCTACTCGTAAATCGCTGACGTTTGTGGAATGGACTGCTATTGCATACCATACAAAAATGTGCCAAGTCTATGATTTTGTATGGTATGCAATATCAGCCCGTTCCAAAAACGTCAGCGCTTTACGAGTAGATAAAGCTGCAGGTGGGTGCGACGTATGGATTCTGCCGTTTATGGCTGGGCAGTTTCTAGGTAAGGTACATATAAAATTCCTTTGTCTTTACTGTAAATACCGGCTCTAGATCTAAATACACGCTCCCTTAGAGGCGGAGTTTGAGGCTCTTCCTAGAGGCTTATACTTATCTAAAGTTGTGTAGGTGCGGATGTGTGGGCTGTGCGCGATGTCTGAGTGGTGGCTCCCTCTGGGTGCCACAGACTGCACTGGCTACGGGTTTTGCCAAGACCGGTGATACCTCTTGGTTGGGGGAACAACCGGGCCATGCTCTCCTCCTGTGTGACCGTCTCCCATTATCTGGCGCTTCCCTGACGCTGGTCCTTAACCCCCCAGAACTGCTTCCGTTTCCAGCTTCAAACAACCATCGCCATCTAGTTTTTTGTACTCTTTCAAGTCCTTCTTGTCTTCTTTCCTTTTCGATATTTCCTTTTGCTCATTTCTTGGTTTTTGGCTTACTTTCACCCATCTCATCTCATCCTCACTTGGGGAGCCGTTCAAGCTGGTGTTAACTTAAGCCAGCTATGAACACAACCACTACCATCATAACGATGATACAAGATGACGGAGGAGATGATGGTAGCAATAGATGCGAGCTGTTAGGCCCATTCGGTTCGTTCTATGCTCTCCCTAGGCTCTTTATGCACGTGTTGTTTTCTTGTTTGAATGGTGGCGGGAAAGACGGTAAGCTAGTTGAGGTAAAGTAGATGTGCTGACCTGAACGCTACTCTTCGAAATATAGCTTTGTTTATCCAAGCAGCTCTCGGTGGCCTAGCCCTTCTATCACTTGTGTGGAAACGATCTCGAGAATCCCCACAGCGGCCGCTAAAGATATGGTTGGTTAGGCCTATTTATATCATATCATGGTAGTTGCTGATGTATGGCCTTGTGCCGGCGCGCAGGTGGTTCGACGTTTCAAAACAGGTTGTTGGATCAGTCTTGGTCCACATAGCGAATATTGTTCTTTCCATGCTCTCTTCAGGTACATTCGGCACAGAGCCTTCACCCGCTAGAATCCCCCCTCCCCCTCCAGGTTTTGGTCCACCCCCACACCGCCGAGACTTTGGTAGTCTACCTGAAGATGACCCAACCTACCACCCTAACCCATGTAGCTTTTATTTACTGAATTTAGCTATTGATGTTTGTCCCATCATTCTGCTTAACTGAGTAACATATTACTCATTCATGAATTATAGACTACTATCGGCATTGCAATCCTGATATTCATACTCCGCATGCTACACACTGTCTTAGCTTTCTCACCTTTTTCATTTTTCAAGACAGGAATATCTTCTGGTGATTATGGTGAACCACCCAAATGGTCTTACTGGATTAAACAAGCTATCATTTACTTTATGGGGTTGATGGGGATGAAGTTCGTTGTATGGGTTATATTCGCTCTTTGCCCATGGTTAGGTCATGTCGGAGACTGGCTACTTGCCTGGACTGAGGGTGATAAGAGACTTCAAGTGTTTTTCGTAATGTTTGTAAGTATATGATCTCCGGACCATAGTTAAGAACATGATTAATCTTAGTGCTAATATCGCCTTATTAGTTTTTTCCTTTAGTCATGAACGCGCTCCAGTACTACATTATCGATTCCTACATCAAGAAGAAAATCGATCCGTCTAGTTCAGCTATCCAAGATACTACACCAATTTCTGGGAGGGCAGGCTCCTCTCTATCAAACAATCGCCGATCTTTTGATAGCGCGGGCGATATCTTCAATTCAGATGACGAGGAAGCCAATACGGATTCCCGAAGCCTTCTAAGACCATCCTCCCGCCGTTCCCGCGGAACCGATAAAAAGCTCGTGACACCAGTATTGGAAGAATACAACCCAGATACTGACGGTTCTACACTCCAGGATGGCTTAGGGACGCCGCGATCTACTTCCCCTTCGAGCTCATATAACGCACTAAGAAGCGGCAGACGGAGTTTAGGGAGCAGGAAAAGAAGCAATGTGCCAGAGAGTAGCAAGAGTAGGAATAGCTCTATGATGCTTCTTCCAGGGAGCAGGGGACCTAGCACGCCCGGTTATGGGGAGGAAGAGAGTATTGTAAGAGGGTTCGGTGGGCGAAGAGGGAGCGATGACGATGAGACAACTTTGGTAGGGAAAGATGAAGATTTAGAAAGAGGAGGCAGGTAACTGTTTGTACGAAGTAGGTGTGTGGTTGGATTGCCCCAAGGACTAAACTAGTATATTAGCAGATATGTAAAGTGCAACACCCCTGGATAACTACCGGTAGATGGATAATCACCATTTTGATATTTAATTTCGCGCGGTTTACCAATCTTTAGTAGAAAAAATCTCTTACCTGCACCCTCCCCCAGTTCTTCCTACCATTTACCGCGTATACATTTTGGGCTACGGTTCCGGTTCTTTGTCCTGATTTAATTTTCATTTGTGGTATTATATACGACTCCTTACCCTTCTCTTTTATCTATTGATTATACAAAGGGGGCATGATGGCGATTTATACAAATTAGAAAATAGTTTCTGAAACACGTCACCTAGTAGAATTTCTACTCTATACATTCCGTATTTTTCCTTTTCCATTTGAAACCGTAGTGAGGGTTTTTTTGTGTTTTACTCAGGCATTTACTAAATACTCGTAGTGAGAAGAGATACAGCACCAAAACTCACAAAAATTCTTTTATAAAAAAGCCAAAATCATACAAAAAGCCAGGCATAAGCTATGTATAGTACCTAGAACTACTGTGATAAATCTATATTTATTGTGTTTGTGTTTGCTGTCTTCTCATGTTGTTTTGTTGCTACTACCTCCCACACACATAATTTTGAGTGTTGCCTAAGGTTGCAACCTCCCTACGAGTATTTAATAAACGCCTGAGTAGAAAGTCTTAGAAACTCCTAAGTTGAAACCTTAGGGAAAGAACCAGCAAAGTTTATATCTGATCAAGTGTCTTTTGCCCTGGGGTTTTATATGACGCTGCAAGGATGCCTCATAAACCCCGTATAATTTTCTATCTGAAGTACGACCCCCCTCCACCCGTAGCTCAATATAGTAGTGACCTAGAGCGCTCATATTTGGTGCACTTATAGTTTAGTCGGTAGTAGGAAGGTTAAGTGATATAGTCGGGTCCATATTGTAAAATCCAGCCTCCGTATGGGATAGGTGTCATTCATGGAGGCCATGAATATATATTTGAGTAAATGATTCGATCATTTCGTTTAGGCTAAGGCTGTCGGTAAAATTCTATGCTAAATTTGTTATAAAAGCCTATGATTTCATCACTTAGATATCCCCCTGTTTTTTAATGATACTAACAAAGAGCTTTCTGATGACCCTCTTCCCATGTCTTACTGTAGTATTGCTAGTACTGGCTGGGCACTCTATTACTCACGAAAGTAGTGATGCTGATAAAATTATTTATTATTCAGGGGGTTTCGATTCCCTGCCCCTAGTCCAACAAACCCTAACCCAATACGTACCTACGTACGTATGTTATAGCTATAGAAAGTGACTATAACTCACTCCACCGTAGGACATAAACAGGAGTCCATGAATTTTCAGGGGTTGCTTTAGAATATGAAGGTTTTTATTTTGGGGAGTAAAATCTAAGCTTTCTTATGACCACCAATACTACATGTAGTTTACCTCAGCCTACGGGCTCGTGTAATTAATAAGGGGGGAAACCAATACTAGTGCTTTATGGTCAAGATCGATTTTCATGGCTACCGGGCCCTTAATTACTTTGATACGTCTGATTTCCACAAGCCAACACCAGGTCTTTCGTTCCAGCAGAGAATAGACAAAATTTATTATCGAAACCTACGTTAGTTCTAGGTGCTATGTTTTTTTTAAAAAAAATCATACGTGGTATGGCTGAATGACACATCGCTTTCCGTAACCCTATGGAAGCATAAATTGGTCAGAAGTGTTTTTACCACCGGTGGTAAATTACAGTACAAAAACGCTAGATTCCAGCACCTTGTACTTAGGTCAAACACTCCTAACTAGCACTAGTTAATTTAATTAGGTGGCAAAGTGACTAGGCCACTAGAGAGGTAAGCCACTATCATTAATATCCAAGCACCTGTCTCAATAAATTAGTTTTGACTCAAGTGCAGGGTGCTGGATTTAGTGAATTAGAGGTACTTTATATAAGGTCTACAAATATAATTAATCAGATAAGTTTCCCCTAAACTACGAAAGGAAACTTTAATTTTTAGGTTAATTATGCATCGGCGATCATCTTATATCGAATGATAAGTGGGGTCCCAGCAAATCCTGATCTACATCATAATATCCTCCGAGTGCTTATCCGTTACAGACGCATTTATTGTGGGCTTGTACCTACCTTCAAGGGGCTCAGTCTAGTTGAACTATTGTTCCTACATGAGTTCGTAACCCATACTTGACCTTGCTTATAATTATATAACCATAACATATTTTAACACAGAAAGTACCTAGGCTTAATAATCAAATTTTGTGATCTCCACAACCATATATAACCATACTTGAAGTCTTCTACGACACGCGGGTTTATTATTTTACTGTATGATTAATAGGGCCGACAAGAAGTCTCCTTATATAATATTATATATATGTACGGTTGAGTAAGTAAAGATAGGTAACTCTAGGGAAATGAGATTTTATACCCGGGTGGTTATATAAGATCGAAGTCGTATGTACTTTTTAAGTGCCTGAAACAATTTTAGTGGAGTAAAAGACTTTGCATCAAGATTTGCACTAGGCTATGCCTAGATAATATATTATAATGCGATTCTCACCGCTCACTATTATCCATTCCATGTGCATTATCTTAGCCAAGACCTCTATTGACAACTCATCGGCGAGAATGAGATACGTGCACTTACAGTTGTTTCTACAAAGAGGAATATCAGGCATAATTAAGGTCCCAAGTAGAAAAAAAAGCATATTTCATGGATACCTAGTACTGCCTGCACATAATAACCCTTAAAAACTAGTATAAAGTGACAAATAACTATGCATTTATTAGGAAACAAGAGATCGAGACTAGACTTCAGGGGGGTAAGAAATAAGCTCTTTGCCCCGTACAGTGCCTACCATACTACTAACCCGGTAAAGGAAAACTCTGCCCCATCTTGTATAGATATCAGAGGATAAAACTTTAATAAAAACGACACACTAAATTCCCACCTAAGAGAACGATCCTGGGGACCTTGGTCCTACATAAAACCCGATCTACCGGTGGTGGCTGGCCATAATTTTGCCTTATCAAAGTCTGTTTATAGAGATAGTAATAGGATTTAAAATCCACCGAGTTTTTTGCACTGTTCGCAGATACAGAGCGCGCACGCGGCACACCTCCAGACAAAAATGTCGCCGACCTTCTTACAGATATCGCATCTGTTTGCACCACCCTGTGCCTTGACGAAGGATCCATGAGCACAGCCCGACATACTGAATTGTGTATCGAGGAATTTCCTGCTTTTTAGAATGAGTTAATAAATTGACTAGAACTGGTGGAGATAGCTCTGGGGGTTCAAGTACCAGAGTATAGTGGTAAATGAGTAAACAATTCTTTAAACTCGGTAAAGAATAATATATTTAGAGAGGATTACTTTTTTATAAGATGAGAGTATATCTATACGCTTTTTGAGGAAGCAATGGGTGAGGATGTTCTGAGATGTGCTTATTTTGATCGACTGGGAGGGCAAAGAAAAGGCCGAATTCCCCACACTTATATAGTACACTTGTGCCATAGCTTTCGAGCTTCATTTGATATATTTCATCGGTCTAAATTGGCTTTGTTAGAAGTTGATAATCGATATCGATAGATGATTCATATCAACTAGGCCTTAGAGGATTAGTAAAACATCCGTCTCAGTGATATCAACTCTCCACGAAAATCTATTACGCCTAACAACACACCACTGACAGGGAACTAGTACCGGAGAGAAGCACACAATTATGGCTAAACAAAAGCCAGCAGTCTCAAGTTCCTCCGATGCAAATCCTCCAGAAACTGCCGAGCCCACAATTATCCGTCTGCAATGCTAGAGGCAATTCTGTATGTTCTAAACTTTGCGGAAATTATAGCGAGCTAACCTTTGAACATCGGTCTATAGGCTCAAGGTGCAAAAAAAAAAGAGAAATCTGGGCTGAGCGCACAGACACCGGCGTCCTGTTTCTTGAAAATTGTTTCAGGCTCTTTCGGCTAGCTGATGAACCTTTTCTTTTTCGTCTCCACACATGAGTAATAATAAAAACGAATCGATAACAATAAATTTGATGATTACCCCCGGAGTACTCACCGTCTGCGTGTGCTACAGATTACAGCGTGACGAATGGTGAACCTAGTCTCACTATTTTATCTACTACATCCTAGAGTGTATCAATGTATATGGAAAGCACAAGAAACTACATGCCCCAACCTAAATATATACAGAATATCCTATGTTAACCCATCATAAGTCACAAATCTAGTACCAGGCCCTCTTCAGTCATAACTGCCACCATCACCCTCGAGAGACACATAGGCGGTTAACTTATTAAGGATATATTACGAGCTCGAAACTCGAAGTTTCGACTATAGGAAAACAGATAAGCGAGGCATGTGCCCCTTCTCGTTTTAGTCTCAGCACCTCCTAGTAGGTTTCGACCGTAAGACGGAGTCCTAGTTACGACTCCTTCCTCGATCCTCTTTAGCCATCACGGGTGCCAACAGAAGGGGTCTATTTGGTATCTTGAATCGCAGAATTAATTCTGTATTTGGTTGCTAATTATTCTATACTGATATAATACCTTAGCGACCCATATCTTATGGATATGGGTGCCTACATATTTATATGCGGGTCACGGCAGCTGGCCCCATAGAACCCGGATCGCTAAAGGTCTTCTCTAATTACCCAAGTATAGCCCTCATAAACAAGAAGGCCTAGGAAATTATCATTTAATATTCGTAACTAGTATTTAGATATACAACCCAGAAATTACTCACTGGAAACGTTAATATACACCCGAATGTTGATAAAGGACAAAATTGAAACTAGAAATAAATAAGACAGTCTCCCTCTATTTGTATATTTCAGACGAGTTCATCTCTACAGCACTGGCATAGAAGCCTAGTGCTGGCAAACATGGTATTCTTCATCCGCAGTGCTAGCTCCTTCACTCTCTTCGGATTGTCTTTGACTTGCCCTCTTCCGAGCTTTCGGCGCCTTCTTAGCTGCCTTGATTAATCTTTTCTTCTCTTCTGCTATTTCAGCTGCCTCTCGCTCTGCCTGTCCTATTGCGGACAATTCGGCAGCTTTGGTTAAAAAATCTGGATCATCTGCCGGAGTTCCGATTAGAGATTCTAGCAACTTGATTTCACTCGCCCATGTCTTTTCCATCTTTATTGGCGTTTCTAGTATCATCGGCAGCCCTTCTAACCTTTTATCATTCATGAGAACTCGGAAAGCCTCTAGTCCTAGGAATCCAACCCCGATGTTCTCATGGAGATCCCGGTTTGCACCTAGGGGCGCTTTAGAATCGTTGAGATGAAGAGCAACGAGATATTTTTGTCCCACTATTCGGTCGAAGTTAGCCATCACGGTGTCGTACGAAGCTTTAGTTCGGATATCGTGTCCAGCCGCCTATAATTGATTAATACATAAGTCAATCACCTACTCAGATAAGGATCACAAACAAATAAGTGGCATGTGTCTAAGCAAACGCCGACCCTAGCCTTATCTTCCACTTGCTCTATAATGTCTCGCAAGTCCTCGAAACTTGCACCAATAATATTTCCTTGTCCAGCCATGTTTTCCAACACTATTTTCACAAATCTAGTCTCTTTGTGCGCGCGATTCAGGTGGATAGCGATCCGTGCTAATGCCTCGGAGCGTGGGAGACCAAGAGTAGACCCGGGGCTAGAAGAGCGTTAGTGCTACAATGCAGAAAGATTTCCACAGGAGTAGCCTCCTGTAAGAGGAAACAGTGGATGTGATAACTATCTCTTTGTAATATCCTAGAGCCGCGGAGGAAAGAGCAGAGCGAAGAACAAGGGTAGAAATTCCTTCCCTTCAGAGCAGTGTAACTTACTGGAAATTATACATCCCTATTCCAAGCCTTTCACATCTCTTCAAATCGTCGATAAAGCAGCTATACGCCTGTTTTGCTTTCCCTTCATCGCTCTGGGCAAGGTTTATCAGGTATGATCCATGCGGGAGGATATGTCTGTTTCAGAAATCAGCTTCGATGCGGGATTGTGTCACGCCTCGTGGCTTTCAGCTACAAGACCCTGGTAGCTGGAAACCCAGATCTTAAAACCCAATACCCTCATAAACACCGTTTATTATTAACTCTGGTATCAGTCAAGCACCCGGGGCCGATTTATTCGGCCCGAGACGAAAACTGCAATTAGTCCGGCCTACCGTATATAGAGCTGATAATAGGTCTAAGACCTGGGTCTCGCAGCCATGCGATCGATATGGGGAATTCCACGAACCGTCTCGGATCGAACCGAGACTCTTTACAGCCATCTCGGAACGCCACTGCATCAGATTCTTTCAAGTCGGGGCTTGTCCATTTCCTCTGCGACTTGAGAAACAACGCGAATGCGTTTCCGCCAATGTTGTTGCTGTTTGTGATGGCGTTCTGGACCCCTGTTTTTTTCGTAAAGGAAAAAAGAAAAAATATCAGCGAGATTCCACACAGCTTTTGTAAAAGGGGTTCCTTGAGACCTTTCGCCATACTAACGTGCGCACCCACAAGCATCTTTACTCCCACCGTTCTAGCGGCGAGAGGAAGCATCTCCACGGTATTCTTTGCAGAATTTCTAACTTTTTTCTGGGTAGTGAATTCTTCCACGTCGTTGTCGTTGCGATCGCCTCTAACTTTTCGCTTCTTCCCAAGATTAGGCTTGACAGTTGTCTTCTCCACCCTCGTCACAGTGACAGAGACACTAGATTTTTTCGTAATAACGGTCTCGTGTACCTTCATTGCCTGTGATCCAAACCTTTCCGTGTTGAAGATTTCGCTTTTAGTGTTGGTTATTGAAGAAGGCCCTGAATATATACTTAGGAAGGCAAATTTATTTTTTATTTTGCTTCTGTAGTGTGTCAAACTCTAGGTGCCGCTATGAGTGCCGTTCTGTCACTGGTATAAAGTAAAGGTTGAGGGTAAGTTCTGGCAGGGAGACGCGTTCGCTGATAATATATACATGTAGATACATGTACCTTGTGTCTCTCATCCAACGCTACAAAATACAAAAAATATTCTATAACAAGTGTTTTGAGGATTAAAAAATGACTTTTACCCTTTAGACGCTGAAAACTAACAATAACTACATGTACTTCCATTTCCTATTCTTCGTCTACATATATATAAGACAAAAGCCCTAACCCTATAGGTCTCAATTTTGTCTAAGCTTTGGCCGCCCATATACTGGTAGGGAGCTAGGTATATTGACACAACACTTGGCATCTACCTCTTAGGCTGAGAAACAAACCCAGGAAATGATTGTGTGGCCTCCACTTATCTCGATCGACTGATACTTTATGACGTGTAACGAACTCTAACCATACCATACAGATGGCATTAAATCCTAGAGAGTGCACAATGAAGCTGGTAGGGTGATCTTTTGGAGCTTAAAACCTGAAGCCCGTGCAATCTACCCACCCAGCTACCGTCAAATCAAGTACTTACCTACAAGAACTCCTATACTGGTCTTGTTGCCAAATCTCAGTCTCTTGAAGCTAAAATAGCCTTTGGCTAGAGGAGAGATGCTTTGAGCTGGGAGAGTGACTACCAGACTATTAACCACCATTATAACTCTAAGGGCTCCATGTATTTGTGATTAATTCATTCATTCATTCACCATCATTATTGTACTACTTCTTTAGATAGGGTCGGAGCCTTTTAGAGGATTTATACCTCCTTACTGGTCGACTAGTTTATATTTTCCAGATCTTGTGTTTTATGGAATAAACATAAGACACTTATTACTATGTATATATACTATAACTCGAGTAGTAAACAACAGACTGCTAAATTCCTTTTTATATACTATCCCTATACATAAATTTGCTGCTGGCCCTATATAGACTGTGATCTTAGCCCTATCGAAGTACAAATTGGCTAAATTACAGCGCTTATACATACTATTTCATTGGGTTCAGCACTCTATACTTGAATCAAAATAAACTTTATAAGACAGGCTCTTAGGTTGGTAGGAACGTAGCTTATATCTCTATATATAGTATATTCAGTAGCCTAGTTACTTTTTCACCTAGTTAGAGGGTTAGTAAACTAGCTAATACTAGTTTTGAGTATGCTAGAGTCAGTAAAACAAGCATGCACCAGCGCTGGCATCAAGCAGTTTGTACTTTAATTTCCCACCGATAGTAAATTGTGTTTTAGCTAATTTACGCTTCCATGAACTTTGATTCCAGCCCCGGCTTTCAGTGGTGGTGTAGGAGAGTGTGTAATTCTAGGGATGATTTAGTTTAATCCATGGTATATACTTAAGTAGTTCAGGTATATACTGGGTGATTTATAGCTTAAAAGGGCTGCATAAGAATCATAAGTTAAATGGAGAAGGACGACTATATGTAATCATTTAATTTCATGAGTTATCACTCGACCACTTACTCACCAGTACACAACGCCCACGCCCGCGCCCGTTCACCCAATAACCTACCCATACTCAAAAGCGTTGTCATTGTACATGTAGTAAATAGGGTCATAGGGCCCCTCAAAGGCATGCATATAAATCTCCTATCTATCTGTATACTTAGAGCAACTTATATATTAGCATTGGCAACTTGGACAAGCCATACTTTACTCTTTCCTAATCTATAACAAAAACAAACTCAAAATAAATAAATCCTGAATGAATGTATATCACACCGCTATTATCACTCTAACTTGTCCGCCCGTTCCCCCGTGAGCACGTGCACATGTAAAAGTTGTATCTACATAAATTATTCTCATTCATACCTGTCATAGTCTATACTATCCTACGTCAGAAAGGGAATTGTAGCTAGCTATATAGCTGAGTGGGGGGAGGGGGGGGAGACAAATACGGCATAACAGAGCCTATAAGTCATAGATCCCTGTTACGTTCTTATCGGCATCCCTTGCTCTCTAAGAGGTATTCTAGTCTTGCACCTAGCTAAAAAAACAAAAGGAAAAAAAGACCAAGAGACCAAAAAAAAATCAAAAATCAAAACATAGAATATCTTGGAGTCATACACCTTATAAACACCATACCCAGGTACATAGCAGGTGTATTATTTGGTACATATCTGATATAAATACGAATATAAGAAACAAGATAGATCATCCAACAAAAAAAAAAAAAGAACAAAAAAGAACAAAAAAACAGAAAGATCACCAATAAGGAAACCGATATATAAACCGATGCTCCCGCAAATGCATTAGGTAAAAAATGTTGATTGATGTTCCTCTAAGCCGAACTATTAGTCAAGATCTCCCCAAAGTAAAGCAATAGGGATATATATGCTACCTTCTACCACTGTTATTATACACTACTGCTATAACCATGGCTTGCACCGAAGTTCGGCCCAATTCCGCCTCGTCTTTTAAACCATTTTCTTGCCTCATCTACAAAGAAAACAGTACTGGCAAGTAGTAGGAGTATGATCATGTCCCTGAAGCCTAGTGCCTCGGTCTGGAAAATGTTTTGTAAACCAGGAAGATAGACCACTGCTGCCTGCCCCAACAAGCAGCCAAAAACCGCAAAATTAAACATCTTGTTTGAGAATACGTCGACCTCGCCTCGCAATATCGACTTTGACTCCGACCTGCAGGAAAGGGCAAGGCACATATCAAAGAGGACAAAACAAGTGAACGTCATTGTTGTATCACGACGAGTTACAATCCCATCCTTTAATTCCATAACGTAAACAAACATTGTCCCCATAACGATTGTAAAGGATGATGTCAGGATTCGGAGAATGACGGGTTTGGTTAAAATTTGGTCGTTGCGGGAACGAGGAGGCCGGGTCATGACGGCTGGATCAACAGGCTCAACGCCGAGAGATTGCGCAGGTGGACCGTCCATTAAGATGTCTATTAGAATAATAGTTAATATAAATGAATAAAGTTATAGAAGATGGGACATACTGATCCACAAGATCTGCATCGGATTCAAAGGGTTACTCAATCCAAAGAATGTACACAGCAGCACCAAGCTCAATGCTGCAATACTTGTACTGAGTTGGAAGGTCAGAAAGTTCTGAATATTATAGAAGATTCCTTTTCCCTCTTCAATTGCCGTTAGAATAGTAGAAAAATCGTCGTTGCTCAGTATCATGTCTGCTGCCTCCTTGGCAACATCCGTACCCTGTAAACCCATACTGATACCAATATCTGCCATCTTGAGTGCAGGAGCATCATTGACACCGTCTCCAGTCATTGCTACTACATCGCCCCTAGCCTGAAGGGCGCGGATGATTTTCATCTTGTGTTCTGGTGAAGTACGAGCAAAGATAGAGGTAGTGGCGATTGCCTGGGTGAGCTGCGAGTCCGTCATGTTGTCAAGATCTTCACCTTTCAAAACAGGCCTTACGACACCCCCAGGACCGTGGTTATCAGGAAGAACATGCATTCCCAGTTTGCTTGCAATAGCTACGGCTGTAGTCTCGGCATCACCAGTGATCATAATCACCTTTACGCCCCCACGCATCAAGGATCGAATAGCCTTTTTCACGCCTTTCCTGGGGGGATCATACATGCCCACTGTACCAGCAAATGTAAGACCAGTATAAGCTGAATCATTTTCGTCATCGTTTAAGCCGGTGTGACTAGTTCCCGAGTTCGGCCTGGAAGCGACAGAACCACTTGCAAACCCCAACACCCGTAATCCCTCCTTTGCCATGGCTTCAGCATTATTTTTGGCAAGATCTCTTTGACCATCATCCAAGGGTGCCTCTCTACCATCCTTTGTAAGGTATGTGTTACACCTTGCTAGGATTTGCTCCAACGCACCCTTCACGTATACTTTTCGCCCACCAATATCATCACCACCTACAATGACACCCATCCACTTGTTTTCTGAACAGAACGGGGCTTCTGACAATCTCTGGCTTCGTTCCCTGACATCGACCTCTTCGAATGCATCCATCAGATCCAACAGTGCGACATCTGTGGCTTGCCCAACGAATCTAGAATTGACACCAACCTCGCCCGTCATTCCTATCGATGTTGTGACACCCGTACCGCCCAAGGAGGAAAGTCGAGCATTATTACAGAGGTTGCCGATTCGTATAACAGCACTCAAGGAGGCGTCATGGGGGCCACCAGATAGTAAAGCAAGTTTCTCTATAGGTTCGGTAAATGTTGGTGTCCAAATTTTGGTAACAGTCATATGGTTCATTGTCAGTGTTCCTGAGCTTGAAAGTTAGACATCCAGGTTTTCTCTAAAAAAATAATAATTCTAGATTGCAAATTGAATATACCAGTTTTGTCGCTACAAACTACCGAGACGCATCCCAAAGTTTCAACACTCGGTAACTTCCTCACAATTCCCCCTTGGCGCACCATTCTGAGCACTCCTAGTGCTAATGTTACTGTGACAATAATTGGTAGACCCTCGGGGATTGCCGCAACTGCTAGGGAAACCCCAATTTGGAACATCACAACCCAGCTCTTCCCCTGCCATAATCCTATGAGAACAATGATTCCTATAACGGCAAAACTTGCATAACTCAAGTCCTTGCCAAGCTTGTCCATAGAGTTTTGTAGTGGGGTTTTAGGCTTGACAATATTGTTGAGCATCGCAGTGATTGCACCAAACTCGGTCTTAGACCCAGTGCCAATCACGAGTCCCTGACCATTACCATTGCGGACGAGAGTCCCCATAAAGGCGATGCATTTGCGGTCAGAGATTGACAGGTCAGACAAGGTTGGGTTCAAGGAATCCCTAGGTGCAACAGCTCGCACTTGTTTTTTGACAGGTGCATTTTCGCCTGTCAAGTTAGATTCGTCGATTTCTAGTCCAGCAGCTTGCGTAATCCGTATATCTGCCGGGATCCTGTCACCGGTGGAAAATGTCACCAAGTCACCGGGTACCAACTGGCCGGCCATGACTGTCTGGGAAGTCGGGGATGCAGATTCACCATCACCGGGTCTCCCTCTTAGTAAATGAGCGTAATGTGGGACTAGCTTGTTCAAGGCTTCCAAGCTCTTCTCAGAGCGATATTCCTGCACAAACCCCACAGCAACGACGATAATTACTGCCAGCGTAATGCTGATGGCATCCTCCATATTTCCCATTAAAAACGAGACAGCGGCGCTTCCTAGTAGCAGTAGGATTAAGGGAGACTCCACGAACTGCTTAAAGAACCGGACATAGATGGAATCCTCATCAGCCGTAGGGAGCTCGTTGGGGCCGTGGATAGAGCGACGAAAGACAGCGTCCTGAGCGGATGTGAGGCCATGTGTTAAGGAGGATTGTAGCTTTGATGCGGTCTCTTCGGGGGTAAGGATTGCGTAGACGGCAGAAGGAGGCTGCAGCGGGATGATGAGTATTGATGAAAGAACCCACTAAGAGAGGATTGAGGCATGATCTTACCGATGATGCGGTGCTAGGAGCGCTAATATTGGAATTAGTATTTGAAGATGTTGTGAGGAACGGAGAAGCGGACAGGCTACGTAAAGGTATGCCTAGCGGGGTATTTGATCGAGAAGAAGAACCCATTGCCGTGAAAGGTAATGGAAGGGGAGGGGTGAGACGTTTTGTTAGTATGTGTGAGGAGCGGAGAGGATGTAAACAAATTTAAGTGGTAAAACTACAGCATAGGTCAACAGGTTTGGACGCGAGGAACGTGTCCACATAAAATTCTAAGGGAAGATGGATAATTTAGATAGAGGATGGAAAGGTGCTAGGGGGATGGAATACCTTGTGTAAAGGACAAGGTGAAGGGAGTGAGAAACAAGCTCTAAGGAGCGAAGAAGAAGAAAGAAAGGGTTAGCGACGACGATTGTGGCCACGAGGATAATTAAAGATGAACAATAAAGGATAAGAAGATAATATCTTTGAAGAGAGAAGGAGAGGGGCGAGGGATTGACAGTCCCTCCTGTATAATATACTACATGTATTGTACCCTACACGACGATGTTACTCTATGTACATGTAGCTCTCAGAACAAATACATGTACATGTAGGTACAAGGATGTGTCCCCAGCAAAGTGCCAATGGGAATGGATGTCAAAATAACAGCCCTGTGGGATACATGTAGTAAATGTAGTACCTGTATATGGACAATGATCCGTCCTCAGTAAGAGTGAGTGGACTGTGTAGTATCTTCAGACATGAGGGGCATAAGGATAACGTACATCTCTAGGAACTCATGTACATCTATTCCATATTCACCTAGGAGTACATACACGGAAAGACTCGTACCCCCTGTCCGGCCGTGGTGGCCTTTTCTACCATGGCTCTGTGGTACTTTGCATACCTAGCATGGAACCACGGGATCTCGGCGAAACGCCGCCAGATTACATACACATCTCTTTTTTTTTTTTTTATCTATCAAATCTTATCTCTGGGTCGCCGCATTATTATGGTGATTAAGATTGTTAGTCAAGCCACCTCCAGCCATCTCTTTCTCCTCTGCTTGGCTGCCACTCACCCAACTGATCACTCGTAACTCTTCTCGCCCACCTACCTATACAAATATACATATACGTACACTATCACCAGCTTACCTCTCTGTCCCTGTAAATACACTCACACACGCATATCTCATCTCCATCTACTTTCCGGGTGACTGTGCTGCCCTTTTCCCCCCTTCCCACTCTAAACTATTCCTCACTTAACCCCCAAATCCCTTCCTCTATCACCACAAATCAGTCTATGACTCGCATTCTCGTCAGTTATTATTGCTGCTGTTATAATTATTGTTGACCGCGATCCATATCTCGTCTAATTTGCCCCACCTCACCACTTATTGTGAAGAGCAGCCTCTTTATCTTAGTGTTGTCTAGTACCCCCACCCCATCGCGTGAAACTACTTCGCTACTGCAACCACAACAACGCGCTTCCACTCTCCCCCCTCTTCCTCTTCCTCGCATTATTCCGCTCTTGTCAGCGGTCCCTTCTTACGCGTGACTATTCCCTATATACAACCCGTCATTCACAATGTTTTATTCAGAAACCCTTCTCTCGAAAACCGGGCCTTTGGCCCGCGTCTGGCTTAGTGCCAATCTAGAACGCAAACTCTCCAAGACCCATATTTTACAGTCTAATATCGAAACTTCTGTTGGCGCAATTGTTGGCCAAGACCAGGCCCCAATGGCCCTGCGTCTGAGTGGCCAGCTACTTTTAGGTGTTGTTCGTATCTATTCACGAAAGGCCCGATACTTACTAGAGGATTGCAATGAGGCTTTGATGAAGATTAAAATGGTTTGTTAATCTACCTATATCTAGAAGTCCCCATCCCACCACTAATCCATGTTTTGGTAGGCTTTCCGACCTGGAAATGTCGATTTGCCGGCTGGCGCCACCTCTCATACAGCCGCACAACTCACTCTCCCTGATGTCATCACTGAGCTCGACCTTCTTCTTCCCGATCCTACATTTGATCTTGGCGACCTCGGCCAACTTCCTTTTGGTTCTGGCGCCCATATTTCAAGTAACGACGCAGATATTACTTTATCTGATAATTTTTTACTGGGCTCGATTGAGCATGGCCTTGGAACTGGGGTGGAAGTCCAGGATAACGATTTCGAAAACGGGTTGCTCGATGACGACCTGAACCTCGATGGTCTCCAACCAGATGACGAAACACCTAAGCCCACAAGAACCATGAGAGCTAAAAGCGAAACACTATTATCAGAATCGGACTTTACTCCAGAAGTTGGAAGGAGAGCACCATTACCATTGGTAGATGATATGATGATTGATGTGGGGGTGGATGAGGAAGGGTTCTCCGATGCTGCAAAACAGCCTGAATCTGAGATTGGACTCGGAGAAGATCTTGGATTGGACTTTGGGGGTGATAACGATACAGGAATGGTATTTGAAGGAGAGCTGGGTTTCGGTGATGACGAGCAGGGAGGTGATCTTACGGTTCTCGGCGCTCAGGCCGAAAATTCGAGGAGATCTCCATCTTTAGAAGGCGCTGCAACCCCCCGTGCGCAATCTCTTGGTCTTGGTCGCTCAGAAAGAGCAGAGACATCGCCTCTATCTTCTGTTCGGAGTAGTGTTGATCGCGATCTCGACGTAGATCTTAAGACTCATGGGGAACTTCTTAATATGAGCTACATAGAAGACACTCTTCGACCTCTGAGTGCAGACCCGGAGCCAGAGCAGGCTGTTTACCACCAGCGAGCAGTTAGAGGCCGTAGGGTTCTGATTGACGATGTCACAGAAATTCGTTCTAACCAAATCAAGGCACAACAAGAGGACAGGAGCAAGATATTGAAAGAGCCAAGCTTCCTACCTAGGGATCCAACATTACTGGCACTATTGAGTTTGCAGAAATCAAGGGGGTTTGCCCAGAATGTGTTCTATCCTAAGAATATTGCTCCTGAGCTCGCAAGTCTGCTGAGTCCGGAATTTGTGAGGAGGATGGCAGAACTAAAGAGGAAGAGGGAGGACCAAGATGAGGAAGTTGTCGCGGAGGAGGCAAGGAGTCCGTCTAAACAGCCTAGATTGAACTTTGAGGATGAAGAAGAAATTTTGGCGCCGATGGATGACGAAAGAGCCGACAGTGGAGACGAGGGGGATGCTGGTGCTGGTGATGAAGTGCTTATGCTTGCTGGAGATGAAACAATAAAAATTGGTAATGGACAAGAAGAGGATACAATGATCTTTGCCCCAGGCGGTAAGTTTTTTCTTAATGTATTTGTTTACCAATTAAAACCACATTTTCTAATTTTCCATGCTATAGAAGTGGAACATCAACCAATGACCCCAGGTATGCCCATGGGTGGCGATGACGACGAACAGTTGTTTACACATGGGTTTGAAGAGGAATCACATATGCCCCTAACTTCTACCCAGCCAATCTCGAAACAAACGCAGGCAGCTGTCCACCTTCTCCGTGACCAGTTTTCGAAACCAATTGGAAAAAAATCCGTTAGATTCCAGGAGCTCCTCCCACGCGCCACAACTGCACGAACTGATGCGACAAAGATGTTCTTCGAAGTTCTTGTACTGGCAACAAAAGATGCCATCAGCGTAAAGCAGACTGAAGGCTTCGGCGATATTTCGATCAAGGGCAAGAAGGCTCTGTGGGGACAATGGGCCGAGGAAAGGGACGAGCAACAAGTCTTGGAGGAAGAGGAGAAGGAGAAGGAGCTTGAACTACAGAGGGAGAGAGAGGGTGAAGGTGTCCAGCAGAGACAATTAGTGGTTGGTGTTGGAAGAGGGGAGGGTGCCAGTGCTGCGGCGGCTTAAGAAAGTAGTGGTACGGCGAAGCGATTGATTGGGAGTTTGGAGTTTAATCTTTTTGGCCTTTTCATTTCAGTTGGGATGGATGAGGTTATGAATAATTTATTACAGAGTGGAGGATTGGAAAGTGATGAACTGCAACTCAATTAGGCTCACGGCTTCTTTTCTTGAACGACTTCCTTCTAATGGTGGATTAAATTGGTCAATAAAACGGATAGATAGCTAGACGTTTTGAGTGGGGATTCCTATCCCAGGGAAAGAGTTGGGAGGGGACAGGAGAGGGTAATGGACCGGTAGGGATCGGTACCTCGATGTACTTCTATGGATGAGTATTGGGGGGAAACAGGGGGGAACTTTTTTTTATGGGAGGGGGCTTGTTTATTTCGAATCACCTTTCTCTATCTATTCTTTGCGTAATTCCTCTACTGGGGTTATCTTTGTTACCATTCCTGTTTTTGTTTTTGTTTTTTTGTACTGCACTGGTACTTTGATCGTTTGTTTGTTTGTCTACCTCCGTAAGGAAGGAATTGGGCTGTGCCGAAAATTTAACTAAAGTGTTTGATTAGTGTAGTAAAGTAGTATCTTAGGCGGGACTTCCTTGAATGCCATGTAAACCAACTCTAGTTAGAGTCCGACCGACTAACTAGAAAGTTGATCCCTTGGTAGGTCCTGTCATTCGCTGCTACCAATTACTATGTACATACACGTACTTTAGTCATTTAGGCTGACTTGGCAGCGCGACCAATCTAAACCTTTAATTCTGGGGTTACTCTAGTTGGGCTGTTGGAATCGATTTATGTGGAGAACAAAATTATTGAGGGCTACGTATAAATAGTATCCCCCAAGTTGAGATGTCGCCTCCTTTTATGCGTATAATCTTATTATGCGGCCCTTTTCCGCGGCAGTGGGGACATAAAAACCATCTGCAAACGGCAGTTGTATTATGCAGCTATGTCTAATATCATTTCTGGTGACGACAGTTCATACCCAGTGTTACTACGGCCCACATCCAATGGGCGTAACCGTATCATAGCTGCAGGGGAACTCGAGGCCTCGCTTATCGTTGGCAGTGGCGATCATGCGCCAGGTGAGATCGGGGCGGGGGAGAGTAAGACAGGGGGAAGACAGGGGTAGGAAATTTTCTTTGCGGGAGTTGAGTCAACGGTTGCAAAGAGGGGTTTTTTCCCCACGCCCAGCACCTGGTAGATACATGTATCCTTCCATCTCCTGGTGGACTCCACTCTGCACCACTTCTTTCCGGCTCTTGTTATATCTGCTACAGCAGCTGTTTTGCTGCTACTGCTGCTACTGCTGCTACTATTATTACTGTTATTTTTGTTGCTATTATTGCTGTGATTGGCTATTATCGCTGTGGTTGCTGTTGCTGTGGGGTCTTCCACTGCTTGCTGCACATACATCCCACGCTGCCTCTATTAACTTTACCAATTAAAGGTGCCCGGCTGGCGTACTTGCCTCTCACCCGCCGCCCCCGGCATATGGATTCCCAGTTGCTGTCGTCGCTACCACTCTCGCTACCGTTGCCCTCGGCAGCTGTGTCTGCTATAAGCACAGCTACAGCTACACCCCCTCACCAAGCCTACCCGAGTGATTCGATCCCTATGCAGCCATACATTGCTAGGCAGTCTTCTTATCTTACTGAGATCTCCGAGGTCTCGCCCTCAAAGATCTCTTTCACACTCTCCCCAAAACCCTTGCATCCATACGACTCCCCAACCTTACACATTAGAGACCTCCAGGCCGAGGAGGTCCTACAGACCGCTGCAAAACTTTTACGAGATTCAAAATGTGTAGCCTTTCCAACAGAAACCGTCTATGGGTTAGGTGCAGACGCGTGCAATACTGATGGTGTCAAAAGCATATACTCTGCTAAGCAGCGGCCGCTTGATAACCCGTTGATAGTTCATGTGTCATCCCTAAGACAACTAAGAGAGCTGCTGCTCACATCACAATCATCTCCCTCCCCTCGCTCCCCCCCTCCTCCTCAAGAGCCCTATCCTTCTTCTATCTCATCTCCATCTTTGGCAGATGAAGGCAACAGTAGTAGCAGCAACGAGGATACAAGTACCGGCCGTGAAGGTGTCATTCCTGAGATCTATGAGTCACTTATCACAAAGTTCTGGCCAGGACCACTGACAATACTTCTCCCGCTTCCCCCAAATTCGCGGCTATCTCCTTCAGTCACCGCTGGTCAGCCCACATTCGCAGCTCGAATCCCAGAGCATCCTATAGCACTTGCGTTATGCTCACTCGCAGGGCTTCCACTTGCTGCACCCTCTGCTAACGCTTCTGGAAACCCATCACCAACAACTGCAGCCCATGTCTTCACAGACCTACAAAATCGCATTCCACTGATTATCGATGGTGGTCCTAGCAATGTCGGTCTTGAATCTACCGTTGTTGATGGTCTACACAACCCCCCTGTCGTTCTTCGTCCGGGTGGAATTAGCGTTGAGCAAATCCAGGCATGTGGTGGGGTCTGGAAAGATGTCATTGTTCGTAGACCTGATTCTGAAGATCATGATGCTGCTCCACAGGCGCCTGGGATGAAGTATAAACACTACTCCCCCCGTGCTGGTGTTGTGCTATATGAGTACGGCGCGAAGTTACCTACACAAAGAACTATTTACCCGAATAGCATCCTAGGGACTGGGTGGACTGGGAAAATCGGCTTTCTTCGGACGAGGACTTGGCCTGAGGGCGTTGGCAACAGCGTAGATACAAAGCTAACGGTTTATGAGCGCTCTTTGGGAATAGAAGGGAGTGATATATCCAGAGCACTTTTTGCAGGGTTAAGGGAGCTTGACGATTTAAATGTGGATGTTATTCATGTTGAAGGTATCGAGGAAAAGGACGAAGGTCTAGCAGTTATGAATAGATTGAGGAAGGCAGCAAGTGTTGTTGTGAGAAAGGTCTTCTGATAGTTCCAGAGAGACATAGGAAAGTAATAACTCCAAATGCTCTTTGAGGGGAAAAATCTTGTCAAGAACCAAGTTAAAACCCTATCGACGGTGAAGAGCTACTCATACGTTTCGTTAATTTTTCTTTCCCTCTTTCTTCCTACGAAGCTTATTATATTGAATTAAATAATAGATCGTGGTGCTTTGCTTTTTTAAAAAACTTCTTGGAATTCTCCGATTCTTCTTAGCCCTGTATTGTTTTTTTTTGCTATTGTCAGACGGGGCAACTATAGAGGGGGTTTCTCTTATTTTTTATGTGTAATTTGGACATTTATTTTGTGAGCGAGGTTAGAATCGGACTTTATGGCGTCAGTAGAACAGAAGTTTAGTTATGAGTCTATTATTTATTACTACGTATTAGGTAGTGAAGAGAAGAAATCTATAAGAGCAAGATCTCTAGACCTAAATAACCTAGCATAGGCGGGAGTTCTATAGCTATCTATAGTTTAGCGCAATAAGTAATTAGGCTGATAGGGCAAGAATTAGTCCTGTCCGCTGATCTAATTAAGGGGACCTAGAGTATGTGAATTATAGACTAGTACCTTGTGAGATCTAGACGCCATAGAGTCACGTGTAGAGGCTTAGGAAACCTGTGATCTTGGTCTAGTTGCACTTTGGAAACTTAGTCATATAAAATCACTCGCACTAACAATGTTGTGTGAAGTGGAATGAATGAATAAGTTGATGATGATGATGATTATTCATAAGTACATGGTTGTGTGATGTGGGAAAATAGAGAGGCAAGAGTAGATCGCTTGTTTGGGAGGATTTAGACCCCCGAGGGCCTCACAATGCATGTTTCTACACCGTAGTAGTCGGTTCCCGTACTATATATATTTAAATCATATACTACAACATATAACAACAATTCCCCTTCTCTTTGCTCCCTTTTGATTCGATTAGTTAGGGGTGAGTACCACTTATTTCTTACATTAAATTCTTTCATTGACTTTAAAACCCTTTCATTATTCAACCTCATATTTCATTAGAGCTATGGCAACTTCCCCCCCCCCGATGTTTGAAATGGGATTAAAGAATGCGAGGCTTGCAGTGTGGTCCACGAGGCCGCTCGAGGAGAGGTAGGGAGGGTGACCCCGAGGCGTCTCGGCTTTGTAGACCTCTGTCATTGGCTTCGCCTTGGATTTTAGGAGCCTTGAGGCATAGAACTATTTTTAGTAATAAAATTTAAGCACTAGTTCTATAAATGAATAGTATTACTCTCACTATAAAAACAAATCTCTATATTTGATTTCTCGATTTTAGGCCATCTTAACTAGCCTTCAACTAGAATAATAAACTACTATAATGAGTGACCTTTTTTGCTGCTACCAAGGTCTGTAATTCTTTTTAAAATTTATTACCATTTACCTCGAGCCATCTCGAGGCGAGCATAGGGAGAGGTCTCGAGGTGGCTCGGCCTCGTGACCCCCCCCCCCCACGGCCTTATCCTCCCTCGAGGCCTCGAGGCGCCTCGGCTTCATGGACCACACTGGAGGCTTGAATACCCTTTACCTCCTCCATAAAACCTGGAAGCTTTCTAAATAAATAAATACTTCCATGCCTATACCCCAGTTTAGAATCAAGGATAGGCTCTCTATTTCTTGTAAATTTCTTATGTGCCTGTATTTCAGGTGTCAA
Organism: Verpa conica; assembly: GCA_033030425.1. Classification (NCBI taxonomy): domain Eukaryota; kingdom Fungi; phylum Ascomycota; class Pezizomycetes; order Pezizales; family Morchellaceae; genus Verpa; species Verpa conica. The sequence continues at coordinate 656,317 of JAUFSD010000002.1, read as the reverse complement.
GACCCAGTACGCTCATTTCTTAATATGTTCCCCATATTTTTGTGTAATATTGTATGCTAAGGTTACCTAAAAGTGTCGGGTAATACTCACCCCCTTCTCCTCCCACTGATGATTCTACTAATCGAAAATATCATAGACAAAATTCGGCTAGATAAAGTTAGGCCCTGGGCACAGATATTGAGATTAAAGTGGGGTAGGTATAACCCTTCCTGATCAAAACACCTTATTACCACACAGACTTGATAATTTACTTAAACTCGTGTAAATCTTTACTAAGTTGTATGCGTAAATAACATTTCTTCAAGTCTCTCCTTTCTCCCGCGCAGAGCCCCAATAAGATTATCATTAAGATCAATTGGAATTTGAGTCCTCTCTACAACTTCGTCCTCCGATGACTGGTCTCTCACCCCCCAATAAAAAGGGCCTTCCAGTAGACATTCAAATCCTATTTTCTGCAATTTATCCCAAACGCGGAAAAAGACATCATCCGCTTGTTCTTCCTTTTGCACAATAAGTGAAAAGTATCCGACAAAGAATGACTGCAGAGTCAGCTCATGTCTCTTTACAAAATCCATCATATCTTCTTCTGTAAATTCCCACCCACTGACTATGGCTACTCTGAGATATTTCCATGATGCTTGAAACGGGTTTTCAAGGAAGCGCGCACCACGCCCATTAGGCTCCTCGACGCAGAGTCGAAGGTTCTCGAGACTACCTAGCAATGCCAAAGATTTGGCTAGCTGTTCTGTACTCCAGTATTTTTGCCGTGGTGGGTCAGTCTGATAAGCTTGATATTTGGATCTCCGCGGGGGGCGAAGATCAAGGTTTATAGTAGTGATGTTCACTAGGCCACTTCTTAAACTAGTATCAAGTGGATTGAACTCGAACCCAAATCGCCCAGATGAGTGGGAAAATATCGGTGGGAGCTCGGCTGCTGAGAAAAGTTTGATCTCGGTAAATTTTCGAGGATAGTTTTCGGTCTTAACGAGCTCAGATGATTTTTTACAACATAGTTCGTGACGGGCTTTGATTGCGTGGGTGATATTGCGGTGCGCTATTTCCCCACCCATTGCGACATTCTGTAACATATAAGTCCATGACTCTTGGCAGTATGGATACTGTTTGGCGTTACGGAGAGAAACGCTTTTTAGGTTTGGAAACCGTCGAAATGAACAGCAGAGGATTTGGTGGTCTTTTTGGGAGACCATTATGCGCTGCTGGGCCTCATATTGTTCCATATAGTGGCTATGGAATTCGCCTAGGAGGTGGCCATAATAACTACGACCAGGAGGTGATAATCTTTTTTTGAACTGAGTGAAGTCCATAGCTGATAAGTAGGAATATACACCGGAGAGAGCCAGGAAGTGTCTCAAATTAGAACCCATCTGCGTCCTCGCCACAGACCCATGTAACTATCGAGGGGTCTCTTACAGGTATCGTATGTGCCCAAGAAGCGGTATTCAAACGACTTTACATGGCAAGCCAGATTCTTTGTCGCTGAGATTCTCTCGAGATTATCGAGGCTACTCTCGGTGGAGAGAGTAGTTACTGAAGAGAGGGCCAAGATAGTTGCAAGATCGGAAAGGCGCCTATTAACAAGACGCAATGAAAACAGGTCTAGCCTAGAAAGCCGCGAGATGATGTGGTCAATAAGCTCAACTGGGAGAAACTGAAGCGAGTCCATCGGTAAGATTGGAGGAAACCCAAGCTGCTCTTAGAGTTTTCGTCCGTTATTTTTGTAGGTGTGAAGTGAAGACATAGTGACCCCACTTTATGGTGGCTACGGTGCTGGTCCGTGCACTGCCAGCCTTGACATCACACTAGGTCCGCCGTAGTAAAATCTTGTGAAATTGCTGCAATTTTTCTAAAACACACAAATTTTACCGACTTTGATCTTAACACAATATAGAACTAGTAAATTAGGGGTATGTGACGGTATAATCGCATGGACGAGTGATATATTATGATCAATATCCCCAATAGGGAAGACCACTAATCTAAAGACCACTAGATATTCTGTGGCTAGGGTCAATTTTACCCTTAAAGTACTAGAGATTTTAAGGCGGTATTCAAGTGCAACATGGGCTATGCACTTCTGATTTAAAGATATTGTCCGCTCCGCATCAAGTGTGAACCTCTACTAGCTCATCTATATAGATATTTGTCGGGTTTAGAGTATATGTAGGTGTAGATAAAACAAATTTTACATGTACAGTACTAGAGTACACCGTTAGCATATGTATACATGTAGTTATAATTCATTGTAGAGTACACCTTGTCTAGTTGAATTTAACCGCACTGTGCCTACGTGCACTAGAATCTACATGTAATTTCTGATGCAAGGGCCTGATGGGAAACCTAGAGAAAGTGGTGCAATTAGTCTTGCCCCTCTATTTTGACCTGAAGGTCTCTAAAAGCTTATAGGGTCCAAAGCGTTGATGTACGGTATTGATAACTAGAAGTACATGTACATGTAGTTGGACTCGAGTGGATGCGCGCTATTACATAACTTGGCTATAGAAAGAGGAACTGTAATGAATGATCTGTAGAGGTTAAAATTGGGCGGTTTAGAGGTTACCGAGTCACTACTGTGAACAGGACACAATTTATTATGAAATTGAATACTAATGGATCGCCAACAACCCTGCAGCCAGCTGAATCTAGTATCATTGGGCTACACTCATGTAGCCTGCTGGCGCTGAATCCACTAATGTACAAACCTACGCTAGCTACGTACGCGATGGTGTTTCTGATGGTATCTAAATATGGAGTCTACACGTTTCTTAATGCTGCTGCTGCTGCTGCTATTATTGTTGTTGTTGTTATTGTTATTGTTGTTATTGTTGTTATTGTTATTCTTTTGGTGTATCTGGATGTTATTATTCTCCTGCTGCCATGTGTTTTTAGGTCCTATATGTAAATTTACATGTAGTTCCCCCCATCTAAAGCATGGCCTGGCCAACCAAGGGCCCAGAAATAGACGCTCCGGTTTTCAAAGCTTTTAGGGGGGCTTCTTTCTCAAGTCACAGGTAGAAATAAAGGAATGGCTGGGTTTCTTCTCTACCGGGTCACAGTGGGAATGAGGAAACTCTAAACACACGAAATACACACGCCAGTTGTAACCACTCAATATTATAGGGTCCGCATGGGAGTACCAGTCCCAATTGTTTTTGCGCCATACGCGGAAGGGCTAAGGCCGGGGGGATGACTATGCATGGGATTTATGCGGGAGGTGATCCATTGGCACCGCATGATTATTATTTTTCTATACGCCTGAAAGCCAATAGACGGAATGCCCTTTTTCCATCATCGGTATCTTCAGCACAAGGTCCATTCCATTTCTCACTACTTGGCCTAGGGATATACTAGAACAGGAAATAATGGTGTTGAGGGTCAACTGGACTTGACCACCTCCACAATGTTTCTGCATAATGGAGAACCTACATACCGGTGTAGTATCTCCTATTCCTCATGCAACCCAAGTGAGCGTAGCTGCCAGCAGAATCCTGGCTTATCAACACCTGAAAAGGCCTCACACAACGTTCAATCGCAGGAGGAGCAGGAGGAGTAGGAGGAGGGAGGAACGCACTTGCCTTTGTACGGCAGCATTGCCCTCCCAGTAAACCGCTCGCTGTCGTCTGTCCCACATTCGTTTCGATCGTCGCGCGCACCTGTAGAGTAGGGCATCCCAATATCGGCATCCATCGCCCGCCCACCTGCTGCTTCCGCTTTCAACCTCTTCGCTCCCTTTGCCCCCCCCTCAACTGATCCTCTTTTTTGTTCACCCCTCCCTCCGCTCCTTAGGCCATTCGCGACGACGAAGACGAAGACGAGGTGTTGCCCTGTCCCTTATCACCTCTGAGCCGTGCACTCGCCCTACGGATAGCCGGCTTTTGTCTCCTTTGTCTATTGACCCAATCAGTCTTAGCGCTGAAGGCCGCATCTGGTTTGGTTCGTTTTACTTTCTCCTCAGAGTTTGTTTTGATTTCTTCATATGGGAGGAATTACGTCTTGATATCATATCTGACTCTTTCCTGGCTTCTATCAGCTATAGTGCCGCGTCTCTGATCGAGCTTCAACTGTTACTGTATTGTCACGGCTCACGACGGCCCTTCAATTGCTGTCGACCCATAACAACGCGTTAGACCCAAGTCACAACGCGCTCGACTAGTCCCTCGTGTTTCGATTCATTTCTACTAGGAGTACTTTTTTCAGTCTATCTTCATATATTTCATTCAATCTTTGCAGAATTCAGCCGAGATATTATCGCGACCGAAGCTTGTGTTTTAACGACGAATTCACGTTTACGCCATTTCAACGACTATCTTTTGTGCTTCTTTCGCGTTTTCCACCTATTCAAGTTTTCATAGGATACTTTATTTGAGTTCGATTTGCTTGTAAAGTTCTGGGTTCAGTTTTGAAGGGTCTTAAGACATAGTTTATCTGTGGCGGAGGAAACGGGACGACACGATACGACATAGGTTCTTAACGATAGCTCGATCTATATCTTTGGGGCGGCTATTTGACACGACTTTATTTTAACGACTTTTGACGAGCAGTAGCGCCCAACGAAACAAATTTTGGCATCAAACTAACGGTATAATCAATAAATTACCTGGTTTCTGGTGTTTTAATATCCTGGTAGCTTCAGCCACCGAGAATTCATTACTTAGGGAGAGATTTTTCTGTCGCCTAGTATAGCAATCTTCTTTAACCCCATTGAAAACAACAAGAATATCAAAGATGTTGTTTGGAGAGAGACTATCTCATTCATCTTTGGGGGCTATGGGATCCTCAACAACCCTATTAGCGATTGAACGAGGGCTATTCGCTCCATCCTTGTCAGAGAACTTTGACTCTGAAGACTGTCCATCTACACCTCCTGCCCAGCTTTTGTCTCCGCAGCCTCGAACGCCAAGACCAACAAGATTTCTCTCTCCTCCTAGGACACCGCTGTCAAAATTGTTCACCAACTTCCCCACTGCGGTCCGTCCCTATACTGGAGATAGTCCTGATGTGAAGGAGCCCGAGGTTATTACTCGCCCAGAGTCATCCTGCTCGAACTATTCCTCATCGTCTGATTCGTCGTTTGATAGTTTAACAACTTTTACTACAACTGGTGGGAGCTGTACTAGTCCGGAGACTGAATCATCGTTTTTCCCTGATGAGTCCGCTACAAAAAGTGATAATGGTAGCATGGTCAATACATCCAACGATAACAAAGAGGGAGATAATGCGAACAAGGGGAAATCCAGTATGAAGTCGCGCTTGCGAAAAGTCAAGTGGACTGAAGACATGGATGGTCACCTTTGGAGGACGTATGTGCTTTGCCAACAAGACCCAAAAATCACACCATTTTTTGTCCTCCCGGGCCAGGTTCCACCGTTAGGGGTATGCCACAAGGTTGCCAGAGAAGCGAAAAGGTGCTGGAAAGAGGCCAAAATGGGAGATGGCTGGAAGAGCCCATTGAATACTGCTAGATCTAGACAGAGGAGATTTATTACCCCAGCAAAAGAGGCGGGAGCCAGTGGTAATAGAGGTGATGTTTTTCGAAAGACTTCACCTTACTCTTGGCCTGCATCTGAAGCCTCCACTCGAAAACGCCTCAGAGAGCTATGTAGGCAGAGTTATGGGCCATCCCGTAATCCACACCATGGCTATCATCAACAACGTCGGCCTGCATCGACATCAAGAATTTTACCATCGCGTGGCTCCACTGTCTCCCCTTCGCCGTACCAATCAGCGGTATCGGACAGACTAAACTCGCGTGATGCATTTTTGTTTTCGACCCGGAGCATCGCTCTTTCATTAACGACGAGCACGGCCTCGACGATGAACCCAAATGGTGTTTTGGCAGCTATCGCTGCCGGCTATGATGTTGATGCACATATGACTGTTGGTCTGAGTTCTAACGCTAATATCGGGGGTATTTCTGGAGTAAATAATAATGAGGGTGTTCTGGGTGTTGGAAGTTTTGTAAATATGGGGTCCCGATTAGGATCTGGGGATACTGGATTCAACGTGGCACAGGACAGTACGTCGATCGCGGGGGTATCAAGGTTTTTAAATACTGACCCATCGATTTCAGCGCGTAATGGATCTGGGGTTGTCACCCCAGTCCTACTGCCTCCATTGGAGTTGAGTTCCTCTTCCTCTGTGTATGGCACTTGGCCACGACGTCAAAAACGTCAGGAGGAACTGGAGTCTGGCGATGAATCGGTGACGTTACCACCCCCAAGAAGGGCTCGTCGAGGAACTATTGGTGACCTCTTTGGCGAGCCGGTTCCCGTATCGGCTGCACCACGAACACGTACCAGGGGGTATACAATTGGCTCAAGCTGTGGAAACAGCATCAGTCGAAGAAGATATCGTCCACTAGCCCCACTTTTGACTGTTACCGGGCCAGTATCATACGATTCCCCGAACGATGGCGAGAGTTTAAGCCCTCTCGCATCTCGAGAGTTAATGTCTGATTCATTCCGCGATTCATCTGAGGCTCCAAGACGCTTAGGGTCCCCTTTCATGGAGCGAAACGATTGGAAAGGGAAACAGTTGGAAGGACCTGCTGAGCTCTCATCTGATATTGGTGATGAAGACTTCCTCAAGAGTACCTGTAGTGATTCTCAAGGCATAGCCCCAATTAGGCCGGTGAAGAGAGTCCGAGGGTAAGCGATAGTTGGGAGGACTTCTAAGAAAATGCCTATTTGGAATTCCTTGTTTGATCCTATACATCAGAAGAGGAAAATACACGTATGGTCAGTGGAGACTATGGCTGCCGGTTAGCCTACAACTCAAGCTCGTTCGTTCGGTTCTGAGGCAATCATTAGTAATTTTCTTTTATCCTTTTTTTGACTCAGGTTGGCCCTTAATCGGCAAGGTTTTCCGGTCTTTCCTCTTTTGTTGCTCATTGATTAATTTTCCTTGTTACCTACTATGGTTTTTTTTACGCTGTCTGCCATCTTTTCGGTTCCTGATCTTGGTTCTCTCATCTCATGAGTTGATGTTGTTCAGAGGACTGGCTCCCTAGGGTAGGTTCTGTAATAATGCTCAGCAGTTGTAAGAACAGAAGGAGTGGAGTCTGTATTACCAAAGTTCCTTGTATTAAATAGTTCTGGAAATTTTATGAATAAACTGTTGAAAGCTCTAGCCAAAGCCAATTTGATCTTATGGCGTTCTCCGATTGTTTGGTGGTTTGCGGACAAGCAAAAGAGAAAGGTGGCGAAAGGACAAGGCTGCCAATGCTAGTAGCCCCTCACGTGTTAAGCCAGTATGTACACCTTGAGGGAATCCTTATGCGATCAACACCATACTGGTTAGAAGCAAACAAAGGCCTGTGCGGTTCCTCTACCCACCTCGTAGCTCAAGACGCTGCTATATTTTGGGCTCTAGCTCAAAACAAAGGGGCCTGGCCCTTAACGATTTTCCGGAAGTTTGCACCCGTTCGTTTGGGCCGAATGACAAACTACCTTTAATTTTAACTAGATCATTTACACAGAAGGTTGTTATTTCCAATATATTCTTATGAGCAAGAATTTCTCCTTAGGGTGGTCGTGTGCCTGCTTTACAAGACTTGGATCACATTCTCTCTGCTGCACTGTGCCGGCAGATAGAAAGAACATAGAAATCCCAACTTAGTTCAGCAGGTCTCTATCACAGACCGAAGATGACTTATTTAGTAGATTTCCGTAAACCCCCGCCACCACGATGTCTCAATGTTATAGATTAGAGGTGGTAGTAAATCACTGTGATTCTTGTGACTCATGGCTGTCGTTTGCAAACGCTAGACCGACATCTCACAATGAACTTTGATCCAGGTACCAATACTAGAAGACCCTATAAACTGGGATATTAAAGATAAAGATACAATAGCTCAAACAATAAATTAAACAAAGAAGAAGGGGCGAAAGGTAGGAGAAGATATTCAACACTAAAATAAAGCAAAAACTGTTTGTCGACTAGCCGTGGTACACTACTAAAATAGGAATAAAAGCCGATCAAGCATCATTATATCCAATATACCTAAATTTTTGAATTGAAAATAGAAAAATATCAAGTATCCTAAGCTCATGAAAGAAGCAGCACGAGTATTGCCAGCCGATAACCTATAATAACCTTCACGGGGCCAAGAACAGCAGAAGAGACCCTAGTAGAGCGACCGCCGTCTTCTGCCATCGAGAATTACGACCGGTTGTGAGGTTCGGTAGGTTGAAGTGTGTGAACTGCGGGGTGAATGGGTATGATAGACGTGACGGACGCGTGTCGTAGAGCCTGCGTTACTTGAGACGTAACTTCTTCGAGCAGGGTATTCTCGACCTATTGAACCATCACGGTAGACATGGACCTCACGCGTGGGAATGCGCTCATCATCGTCTCGGCTGTTGATTAAACACATTGTAGACTGTAATTTATCCGAGCTTTTTGAATGTGATGGAGCTGAAAACCGCTAAGACGGTGAGGTGGGAAGAGGGAGGATAAGATGGATGTTTGTAATAGACAGGAATAGTATCAGCGCTAGTTTTGTGAGAGGTTTCCTGGACTTGAACGTATTTTTTCGGGTCGGATCTTAGGTATTAGATGTCGAATTCATGAATTAGCTGTCAGGTACTTGTATATAGATGACAATTTAGGAGAACTCTAGTTGGCGAATAGTGGGGTGTAGGAGATAAGACTGGCTATATTTATACTACCAAACTCCACCATACGGAAGGTGTTTAAACGGCAAGCAACCTTTGACAAATATTTCTTGCTTTTAACGTCTGGATCAGCCTTGCCTAACACCAAGGCCAAGGGATAAACAGCCTTTAGGTTAAATGCTGCCATCGTAATAATAGTTGAAAACCGGGCAGCACGAGAAGGTGAGGACGTCATAGCTCCTGAACCCTGCCAGAAATCAACCAAGCTAATTTGCTAACTTCCTGGCTCCAAACTTTGTTGGTTGCCTTGGGAGAAATTCGCACCAACGCTGTAACGTACCTAAATGAATTAATCATAAATATCGCATGGTGCCTTTCCTATAACGTACCTAAATACTACGTTATTCAATTCTTAAGAGTGATCATTTCCCCTTTTTTTCTTCTTGCTTTCTTTCATTGAATTATGTAATTTAAATCTAAATATGATATCGTACTTAGTTCAGGACCGAACTAGAGCCTTAGTTTTAGGGAATCGGAATATATATTGCCCCCAGCGTCTTGAAACATCACCCCACATACGCCTAGTATATACTACATTAACTGGCGGAGCTTATAATGAAGCTAAGACGTCCAAACAAAGCGTGACTGGAAGAACTTACTGTAACTAGTTTTGTAGTATTTTTTTTCTCTACTCACTATATATACCAAGGAAGTTTTCTCAGTTGGGGATAAAAGCCACCTTTACAAGTTAGATACTTCACCACTTCTTATCTCAACCTCCTAGCACTATCATGAGACTTACCAGTTAACGCGGTGTGCTCGTGGAATTCGTTGCTGGCTTTTTTGATCGCAGAAGAGTATTGTTGGGATTATCTTTTTGTGTAAATAATAAAATACTATAATCATATGTGTAAGCAAACTTCTCGATTGGGCAAGGTTGCATGATATTTACGGTTGTGTTAATAAACACCCAGATAGTGTGCTTGGCAGGAGGAAATATGCGAACAGGAATAGTAACTCGATGCGATATCTTATAATGTAAATATATATATATGCAAGTATACCTACCGTGTTTTATGTGGTTACATGTATCTATGTGCTTTAAGGTCATGCGATATTACGCTATAGGGGCTATCGTATTAGGCCATTAGTCATCGACTTTAACCACATGTCTTTGTGAATGTGATTTATCTTTGGTCCCTACTATTAGATTGGGTGCCTCTACGGCGATAAGAGTTGCTTAGCAAATAAAGCTTGGGTCTTATAGTATAGTTAGATCGAGTACTTCCAGAGATACATTTACCTGTTAGAGGGTCTGGAACCCTTCAATCGAGAAGAGTAATTAGAGTGGTAGATTTCTTTAAGTCTGTTTTAATATCTGTAGCAGACACAATCTAATACCTGTAGTATTACATATAGTTCTGAGGTCTAGTGGATTTTTACGTCTAAGTATTGAAATATCTGATAGAAGAACTGCAGTCGTAAGTTTACCTGCGCTAGAAAACTAGCTAAAGGCAGTGATTGGAATTTTTTAACGGTTTTGAGATTAAGGAATAAATGAGGCCAAGGGACATGTATTCTGGGGCTGTTACACTATACTGTACTTAGCAGAACGAGTTTCGAGTATTTGTCGCACTTTAGCGTAATAATATTTACTAGCTAGCTAGTAGAAGATTTGGATTAGCTAGTAATTAAATCACTCTTTAGAAAAATCGCTAAAAAGGTTACTGATATAGTAATAGCTATTTCTCTCTACCTACAAAGGTGTTCCTCTAGTTATCTGGATTCTGAAGTATTTTTTTTTCTGGGGGGAACGTGAATACATGCGTGGCATTGAAGAGAGTCCGTCTTCTGGAAAACTCGAGTCGAACCCTATCTTATTAGCAAGCATACTAATACTTAGATATTGAGTTATTTAGTATATAAGAGTGGTTATAGTAATATCATAACGGAAATATTGTTTTATCAGAAAAAAGAGGCATAGGTAAAAATATGCTTAACTATTAGGTTCTCCAGCTAGTTGGTTGTGTCCCTAGACGGATTTATGGCTTAGCTATGCATGCACTGTAAAAGGACCTACATGTATTTACTCTTCTGATGACCTCTGGTGCCATGACCTGCCAGATTAGTATGTTACTGATATTCAATATCACAGCTTCGGGGTTTTAGTACTCTGCGAATCGTACCATAACCTTATGTACATATAGATATTTTCCTCGCCCCTTGACGTTAGTAAGTATATAATAGCAAACTAAAGTAATCCAGCGTACATGTAATACATCAGCAAGCTAGTTTTGTGAGCTAGGTAGATTGTCATTGGCTGAATTGAGATGTGACCTCCTTAGGCTTAATAGCATATACATTGGAGGAATCACTAAAGCTCCACAATAACTAGATGGAATTGGCAAATACATCCCGTTTGCCTAATTGAATCACAATAGATATTGGATTGTATAGCACCCTGTTATATATAAGATCACTGATATCAGCTCCTGGTATTTTTAAGCGTACTTTATAGAGTTATACTATAGATGTATTAGAGAATCATTTAACCACACGAAGGCTGAGTTCCATACCGTACCTGGGCTCTTGTGAAGCTAAAGTGTATAATAATTATTCAAGTAGTATCTCAGACTTTATGTTGCTATAATTGAAAGTTATAGATTCACTCGCATCCCAACACAAAATCAAAGTTTCCTTCAACTCCTTCATTTATTCAATAATCAATATAAAATCTGTACACTTAGTATAAGATGATTGAATATTCCTATCCATCAATACATAAAGACAACTTCAGTCTACTATACCAGATAGAATTGCCAAAAGAATTATTACATAAATAAATAGCTGGCAATATGAATGTAAAACCCCGTATTTAGATATAACCCATGAGGAACTTAAATAATGTTTAAATAAACCCTAGAATATAATAAGGAAATATGTGAAGGTACAAGAGGTAGATATAGCCTCTTCATAATATGGCTCGAGGGGATTTGAAACAGTGTGGGGGTAATATTTTCACAAAAGAAACGATGCGTAATCTTAGATAGTATTGATTGTCCTAGAGTCGATACGCATTTAAAATTAGACTACAGTCCACTCTTCCTGTCTCCGTTGGCTGTGGTGGTTCGAAGCATCTGGGTGATGTTGATGTTGCGATCCTTGGTATTGATATGGATTAGTCTGGTAATCGTTGTAGGCATTCTGTACAGTATTGCGATGTCCATTCCAACCAAGCTGTGGTTGTTGAAGGTATTCAGGAGATTCCTGGTATCCGTTATTTCTATATTGCAAGGTGCCACTCTCTTGGTATCCCAGGCCTTGAAGGGTGGGTGGTATGTTCGAGTATGTGGAAGATACAGGGCTAAGATTCTCCTGGTAATCTGTTATTTGGAACCTATAACCAGTCTGCCCATACCCTTGTACTGGAATTGGGTGCTGGAGGTTATTTTTGAGCTGTTGGGGATTTATTTGTGGTTGATCGTATGTGTATCGTTTGGAGTCCTGTACATTTACAGGTCTCATAGGAGCCAGTTCGAGTTCATCTTTAACAGAAATCTCGATGCGCTGTGTCTTCTCAAGGGAGGGCATAATTGGTAGTGCATTGTCGTTCCTGCTATCGAAGTATGCATACTGTGGGGGCTCATGATAGGTAGGCTGTTGTCCTATAATGGGGGCCGGTTGTGAGATGTCCCTGTTTAATTGTTTCTGCCGCTTTTCACGGCGACCGCCACAGCCTCCGCAACAACAGGTGCAACAGCGGTAGCCGCAGAGGCAACAGCGTAGGAAACACCATAGGATTGAGAAGATAATGAGCCCGCCAACTACACAGATCACTATAAATGGAATTCTAGGCCGAATCAGTAACTATATCCTGCTATATGTACTCTAGTGATGTAACTACTTACTTGCAGATATTTTTGGACATGCCTGGTAGAAATTAATCAGTGAAATTCTCGATATTTCATGGAGAATTTAAGGTATGAAGATCTTACAATTGTCGAAGGAAGTAAATGTCGATGAAAATGTAGAGACATCGTTGGAAATATCGCGACGTATTGACCACATTTTATGTTTAAATAGGAAATGAGTGAATGAATGAATGAGATTCGTATATGGCCTAGGCGATCTGAAGGAAAGAAAGTGTACCGAAACGTGAGCCAAAGTGAGTATAGGATTGTATAGAGGACTAACCAAATGATAGAATCAGGGGATATTGGGGCACAACTCCAGGCTGTCTAAGAAAAATTTGAGCGAGGAAAATAAAATAGGATTAACCTCCAAGAGTGATTGTGGGGGATGTGTCTAAAGAAAGAAAATGAATGTACAAGTTGAATAGATTCGTAAAGCAGAGATGCTACTTGTCACCTAGAAGAAGTCGAAGGGTAGCAGGAGGAGGGAATAGCTTACAGCGTGCCTTGCAGGAGAGCCAATGCATGTTTGATATGATAAGCGGTCTTATTCGAGGGGCACTGGGCGTCTATCTGCTACAAGTGTTGCGCGTTGCATTTGTTAGCTCACTATCCTAGTCGCTTGGCTGGTGTGGCTAATTAGATGAAATCTACTGTGGTGCTGTTCTACATGACATAATCTAAAGTGGCTAGCATAAGTTGTATTCATTGCTTACTATGTAGCTTGGCAAGCCAGACCGTCTCTCTAGCGCCCCGGCAAGTACATCGTGATACCCACGCAGAAATGACACAGTCTCCTGAACTACACGGAGAAGTCCTAACTGGAGATTGCCCCCAGGTGAATGAGAGCCGTTTTCAGATCAATTCATCCCGACCAAATGATGTCCCATTTTACTCCGAAGAAAATCCACCCACAGGGGCAATTCTAGGGTACATTTTGTGTCTTCTACTCTCAGTGAGCCCACTTTTTCTGACATAGCCCGACTTAGTTACTGGAGGCAACGAAAGAAGCTTTTCACTCGCTATGAAGAAGGCGTTTGGTTGACCCACGATGCGTGGTACGAAGTTACTCCAGAGAGGGTCGCTGAGTAAGTACTACCATTATTCGTGTCTCCTTTATTCTTACGAGTACTGATTATTTAATTTAGAAAGATTGCTGAACATATTCTTAAGCCTTCTGTAGAGACCATTATTGATGCATTCTGTGGCGTGGGGGGTAATACCATTCAGTTCGCTCTTTCTGCCTCGTGTAGGCGCGTGATAGCGATAGACAGGAATCCGACCGCTATATTATGCGCAAAACACAATGCACAAATCTATGGGGTTTTGGAAAAGATCGAATTTATCGTAGGTGACTTTTTCGATCTCATCAACGCCAAAGAGTCGGGATTAGAAGCCGATGCAGTATTTTTGTCTCCGCCATGGGGGGGTCCAACATACCGGAATGATGAGATATTTGACTTGGATACTATGGAGCCATACTCTGGGTATGTAAAGCATTGTGTAGGATTCAGGTGGCTTCGATATTACTTTAGTGGATCAAAATTGATTTTTAGTGTTTATATAGTTCGTTTCTCATTGAGCAAGCCTCTAAGATATCAAGAAACATTGCGCTGTATATTCCGAGGACCTCGAACCTGAACCAAGTGGCTAAGCTGATACCCGAGGGAGATAAGGTTCAAGCTATACACTACTGTACGCAGAGGAGGAGCAAGGTATCAATCTTTCGCTTCCCTATTTCACACCCAGTCTTAAGCTTATCTAACTTTCGTGAGTTAGGCATTAACAGTATATTTTGGTATTTTGTCAAATCCCGTAGCAGAGGTAGGCAAGGGTATAAGCTGAATAAGATTGTGAGAAATTGTACTGTAAACTAGTCGAATGGGTACTCTGAAATCGCCGTTAGGAATCCCTATCTAATGTCACTGTATAGTACTCCTATAATTTGTAATAGGAAATTCTAACCTTACTATTAGTCATAGGATTATATACAGAATGATCATAATTTCTAAAAAGGAAGCACTTCTAGATTGAATGTTTAAAAGTAATATAATACAGACGCACAGTGTAGAGCGTCCATCTGATTTCTGAAATACAAGAATGTCTTTCCGGCTAGGTCACCCTTATAATCTAGCGGTTATGTCTTTTATTGGTGAATATATTTTAGCGAGTTCCTAAAGGTCTGTAGGCGTAATAATATACCGTATCAGGCGCAGTGTATTTTGCAAGACATGGCGCTCCATTACCAAATACCGGGAATTCTGAATGGCTGTGAGAAAGGAGTAATTTTGCACAACGCGTATGCATGTCCCCCACAAAAGAAAAATGGCAGCTAAAGTTAGATTTACCCCACCATGCGAGACAAAACTATGTATTGTAAGATAAGGTTACTTAGAGCGAGGTTCGACTATAGAATTTTAGAGTGACTGGTAAAGAGGGAAGTAGACAGGTGTGAATGAAGTAGCGCCTCCGTCCAGTTTCTTTGGTATTCTTTTTGCCATTTCCCGTAGCTTACAACATCATATTAGGCATAAAAACCTCTTATTCAATGCTAGTACTTATTGGAATCCTAATCAGAATATAAGTGGAATACTTCAAAATATTGATTGAATAGGTATCAATAGAATTAAATGGGCAGAAGAATAATTAGAAAGTTGTAAGTTAGGGAATTAGGATAATCTAGGAGTAATTATATTTGTATCCGCCGGGGTCGGTTTTGGGGGTGATTAGTAGATACACGCACTAGTGGGTCTTGTAGAGTGGTGCCCAGACTATCAGGCCAAAGTGTCAACTACAAAGTCGACACTTGGCAAATACACTCTATTAATGTATTGTGAGGCGTTGTAAACAATTTGGAATGTGGGTCAGTTAGCCGTAATTATTATCATCCGGTCAAATTGTTTCCCGCATTAGTCTGTGCCGGATCTTAGGGATGTGGCCCCGGAATATACGATATGCATCTGCGATCGCCCTGAAAGGACAGATATCAGCAAGGGTAGCTACCAGTAAGGGACTTTCAGCCGTGAGCCGTAACCAAAAGACCACAGTATCCTTTGCAGTTTTAACCAATCAGAGACCAGACTAGGTGATATACCCTAGCCCTGATTCTGGGCAGGGCCACATTTGCGACAGATGCCTTTGCATTCAAGAACACCACAGCTTCTCCTTGATCTTCGTTCTTCTCATCTACATCTTTTCCCTCTCTCTCAACTCCTTTCCTCCCTCACCCTCAATCTGATTAATTCTATTATCTCATATTTGTTAGTTGATATTATAACGCTACGATGAAGCAATTCAAGGAGCTCACTTTTGCCGTGCTTTCGCTTTTGGCTGCCGTTTCTTATGCTGAGGATGTTGCATCGGACGTCAAAGTGCTGCAGAAAGATACATTTGACAACTTTGTTAGCGAACACCCCCTTGTCCTCGCAGAATGTAAGTGCCTTGAGTTTTTTAGTCCCGAATTTCCGCATTACGGCGTATTACTTCTAGTGGAAAAGCATCTCCCAAGAGCTAGTGTTCCAAAACATTTTTAGTTACACTGGCTCATATAAATGATTTACAGTCTACGCTCCATGGTGTGGCCATTGCAAAGCTCTGGCTCCAGAGTATGAGGATGCTGCTACCAAGCTGAAAGAGAAGGATATTCACCTTGCTAAAATTGAGTATGTATATCTTTCTGTTATCTTGGTTAAATAGTCTACTAATATATATAGTTGTACTGAGGAAACCGAGCTTTGTGAGAAATATGGTGTGCAGGGTTATCCCACCATCAAAGTTTTCCGCGGCCTTGAGAACAACTCTCCTTATAGTGGTCAACGGAAGTCAGACTCGTGAGTAATCTTTGCAGCAGCTGAAGTCTTCATACGTTCAGCGCATGAGGGTCATTGCTAATACAAAGCTCTAGAATTGTTTCTTACATGGTTAAGCAATCTCTTCCTGCTGTTTCTGTCCTTGATAAAGACACAATTGCGGAGTTCAAGACTGCCGATAAGGTTGTGCTTGTCGCCTACTTCGATGCCGAAGATAACGAGTCCAATACTACTTTCACCGCAGTAGCCGAATCTCTTCGTGACTCTTTCCTCTTTGGTGCCACTTCCGATGCTGCCCTTGCCGAGGCTGATGGTGTTACTGCCCCTGCTATCGTCCTCTATAAGTCATTTGACGAAGGAAAAGATGTCTTCGACGGTAAATTCGATGTTTCTGAGATTACTTCTTTTGCCAACGCTGCCTCAACTCCCTTGATTGGTGAAGTCGGTCCCGAAACTTACTCCGGGTACATGGCTGCTGGTATCCCTCTTGCGTATCTTTTTGTGGATAGCGACGAGAGTAAGGAGAAGCTTGTTTCTGCTATTAAACCTATTGCCACCGAATACAAGGGCAAAATCAACTTCGCTACAATTGACGCTGTCTCTTTTGGTGCACACGCTGCAAACCTTAACCTCGAGAGCAAGTGGCCTGCCTTTGCTATCCAGGAGACCGTCAAAAATCAAAAGTTTCCCTTCGACCAAGAGACAGAGATTACAGAGGAGGCTATCGCAAAGTTCGTCAAGGACTTTGTTGAAGGAAAGGTTGCACCTAGTATTAAGTCTGAGCCTGTACCCGAGTCTCAGGAGGGGCCTGTCCATGTTATTGTCGCGAATAACTTCGAAGAAGTTGTTATTAACAACGAGAAGGATGTTCTTGTGGAGTTTTACGCCCCTTGGTGTGGTCACTGCAAGAACCTTGCTCCTAAGTATGAAGAGTTAGCCCAGCTCTACTTTGGCAACTCCGAATACGCCGACAAGGTGATTGTGGCTAAGGTTGATGCTACTGCCAACGATGTCCCGGTCGATATCCAGGGTTTCCCCACAATCAAGCTCTACCCATCTGGCGCAAAGGATTCCCCTGTTGATTATGCTGGTTCCAGGACTGTTGAGGACCTTGCAAACTTCATCAAGACCAATGGCGCGCACAAGGTTGATGCTTATGTTGCCCCACCACCAGAGCCTGAAGAGGAGGCAGCTGAGGAGCAAGAAGCCGACGAGAGCCTCGGCGAGGCAGCAGCGGCGGCCACCGACAAGGTCAAGGAAGCTATCCAAGATGCCAGTCAAGCTGTTATCCCTGATACTGATGAGGTACCCTAAAATCATTTTCGTTCTATACATATCCAAGTTTGCTAACTTAATTTTAGGATGTTCACGATGAATTGTAAACTTTTGTGCCTTATGAGAAACATGAGCCGGAAATCTTAAAATATATGATTCACAGGAGGGTTTGGAGGTGTGAGATAATGAAGATTTTGTGCTGCAAATGGGAAATGGATGGGGGCTGGTCGGGTTTTGCGTCTTTTTGTTCACACGTTCGAATGGTTTTCTTCACTGTGTTTTCTTGCGGTTTTTATCTTTTTCTTTTCGCTCTATCCCTCGTGTCGATTTGCGCACATTGTACAACGATCAAAAAGTTTATCACCAATCACTTCTGACACTTTGCCTGTTCATTTTCGTTGAGTGACTTCACTGCGTACAACCTGGCAGATAGGTCTGTTCGGTTTGATTAGGCTTCATGTCCTCAGTAGATATTCCGGCAATAAGAGAATCTTACTTTATATCCATTGCTGCGTTGCCAGGAGCTGAAAGTTTAAGCATAATCAGTGTCCCTTGGCATCACGTGAAAAAGGAAAAGCTGTGCCAACAAATGACAACACCTGTCCACTAGAACAATCAATCCACTGTTGTTGCAGCCCCACGTTGGGATATGTCGTGGCTAAAGAAATTTCTACCCATAGTTGAGGACCGTCCCCGGGGTCCTGGCAACGGCTTTGGTTTCCAGGTCTTGAGAAATATCAGCTCACAGCTGGAAGTTGAACCTTGGTTTGATTTCGTCTGTGGGATCAATGGGCGGCAGATTGTAAGTATTTTTACTAGCCAGACCGCCAGTGATGGATATGACTATTACTAATTATTGATGCTTTTCAAGGAAGATGGAAATCCAATGCTATTTACACAAGAGATACGGAATTGTGCTGGTCGGGACGTGTCCTTAATGGTGTGGTCTGCTAAGGTACACAGCTTGTATTAGTCTGCTTTGATGAGCATTTATTAAAGAACTTTATAGGGACAACGGCTACGCGATATCATGATCGCACTACCATCAGATGCAACTGGCCTAGGTCTTACCCTACAGTGGTGCCCTCTCACTGTTACAGAAGATGTTTGGCACATCCTCGATGTCGCGCCTAATTCCCCCGCGGACCACGCAGGTCTCCTTCCTTATGGAGATTATATTATCGGGACACCCGAGGGTATCGTCCGTGGGGAATCTGGATTGGGGGAACTGGTGGAAGATGTCAGCCTCTTGTTCATTACTAGATATGAGTACAGTACTTACCAAAGCGTGATTAATAGCACATCGACCGGCCCCTCCGCCTTTATGTCTATAATCATGAGTATGACGTTACTCGTGAGGTTACAATAACACCTCGGCGTAATTGGGGAGGCGAAGGCGCTCTTGGGTGTATGCTGGGCTTTGGTGCTCTCCACCAACTTCCTGCCCCACTAATAGAGCCTCCTCAAGCTCCTGGTGAAACCCTCTTTGATTACACTGCCACAGGCCAACTTGATCCCCATCAATTTCCTCCAGCAGAACCGGCTTTCATAGTCCCAGCAACTTCACAGTACTCTGTACTCTCACCATCGTCATTCCCAACCTCTTCATCAACATCCCAGTTCGTAAGTTTACAACAGGTATCTTCTACCCCGCCCCCACCTCCGAGGGGCATTTCAGGTAGACATAAGTCTCGTCACGCGCATCATATGAATATTTCAGCCATGGACGCATATATGAGAGAAGGAGAGCAAAAGAGCCAAGAGCAAGATTATCCTAGCAGGACAGGCTCACCTGCTGTAGCTGGAGGTATACCTCCACCGCCGAGGAACTCTTTACCACCGCCACCAAAACGCACGCAGACGCCTCTAGCGAATCAGTATTCACCAGTTGTACCACCTTTAGGGCAGGGCTACCATGGTGGTGGAGATGACGATATTGATTGACGAGTATAATAAACGATAAATCTGTCTAAACATATGTAATCTTTGCTGAATTAGTATGTGGTGGTAACTAAAGTATCTCGGCATTTGGCTTGGCTTATCTTTGTCACTGTGTGATACTACGTAACTAACTTTATTTCAGAAATGGATAATGAATATGTGTAGAGGTAGTTTTAGAGATTACTTAGATTTCTAGTTTAGGAAGGAGGAGTAGTTGAACATTCAAGGTTCACATAGGGTAGGCAAATCTCGCGTAAATTAGATCGCCTTGGCGTGAATCCGAGCGTACGGGAACCCCGGAATTCCTGGTCGATTTTCAGTGCTTCTGGTGATTGGTCCCAAACCCTATCTTGATTAGTTCTGCTCAGGCTCTCCTTGTGTCCTGGCTCATACGAAATCCTCTTGCCCTCCTTTACCTGGCTATCACCACGCTCCCTAAGAACAAAATGCCAGGCAACATCAAGCGGAAAGCGACAGACTGTCCTGCAGGATCACTCAAAAAAACTCGGGCAATAACATCGTTCTTTTCTCCGTCTGGGCCCTCGTCATCTCCCTCGACTTCAGGCTCAGCCTCGAAAGCCTCAGCTAGATCTTCATCTAAATTCGATAAAGAGAAATGGGCCTCTAAACTCTCAGATGAGCAGAAATCTCTTCTTAAACTTGAAATCGACACAATGCACCATACCTGGCTCGGAGCTCTTAAGGATGAGCTTATTACTCCTGAATTCATTGCTTTAAAACAATTTCTTAAAAGTGAAAATGAGAAGCGGAAGACTATATATCCTCCGGAGGAAGATATCTACTCATGGTATATTGAGGTCACCTAGAGAGTTATGTAGATATAAAAACTGACATAAAACTCCCTACCTCGCAGGACGCGTTTCACTCCCCTTGATCAAGTGAGGGTTGTGATCCTTGGCCAAGACCCATACCGTATGTTTGTGCCTTTCCTGTCTAGCCCACTGAATTAATCATTTTATAAGATGGCCCAAACCAAGCCATGGGTTTATCGTTTTCTGTTCGCGCTCCGACCCCTGCACCACCGTCATTGAAAAACATATATATCGCATTGAAGAAGGATTATCCATCATTTAAGCCACCTCCTAATAGAGGCGGGCTCTTGACCCCTTGGGCGAGCCAGGGTGTTCTCATGCTGAACGCTTGCTTGACTGTCCGAGCTTCAGAACCAAACTCGCATTCGAATAGGGGCTGGGAAAGGCTTACTCAGAAGGCGATTGACCTTGTCGCCCAAAGGCGTGGTGGAGGTGTTGTATTTATGGCATGGGGCAGCCCGGCAGCCAAAAGAGTCTTGAAGGTTGATAAGGGAAAACATTTGGTGCTCAACAGCGTTCACCCTAGTCCATTGAGTGCTAGCAGGGGGTTTGTGAGTAAAATCCTCCTATTTCCTCCGGACTAGAGCTTCTTGTGGAAATGAATACTGAATACCTTGGATCCTAAGTTTGACTGTGGTCACTTTAAAAAGGCGAACGAGTGGCTGGTGTTGCAATATGGCGAAGACGGTGAAGTGGATTGGAATCTTGACGGTAGCAAAACTCAAAAGAAAAGCTCCTCTGAACAGACGAAAGATGTGGACTCTCCTTCTGATAGGGAATTGGCAGGGTTGGAGGCTGTTGATACTGGAACATATGGTGATGAGTTCGATGCGGACGAAGAAGAAGCTATGGTACAAGCTATGGCTGAGATTGAGAAAAAAGAAGAAAATAAAGTCTAGCCTAAGGGTGATGTGTAGTAAGTTGTGAGATTAAGTACGGTAAAGGCACTTGAGTTGAGATGGTAGTATCGGCCGGATTTGAGCAGCTTTCAAATTGGATTTAATATTATTTTTTGTAAGATCTGATGAGGATGTTTTTCAATTAGTAATAGTTCCTTTCGATTATTCTTTCTAGTAGTTTACAAGCGTTTATTTTCATTTTACTTTAATAGTTGCAGAATCAAGTGTGAAGCTTTTCTACTGGAGATTCCAACACGAGAGCTGAACCTGATTGAGTTCTAGAAATAGGCCTGTTAGATCCATAATATAGTCAAGCAGTACTCGTCTAGAGTTCTAAATAGAATGACTCGCCTGATGGGGGCGCTTCACTGCTTAGCTACTAGCCGTCATGGGCCCGGTCGCCCCTCCGAAGGTAGCCTATGATTTCTACATTTACTCTGGAAGAGCGCTTATGCGTATAAGCTTTCAATGTATCCTGTGGTCTGATGTTCAATAGCTCCCCCATATTCTTTATCTCTAAGCAGCTTATTTTTCGGTCCTTGAGCTGGTTTTTGATTCCTGGGATGTTTTTTTATCATTTTCACTAAGGTTGATCCCAAAGGACGATAGGTATTATCAGCATCTCCCGGTGAGCAAATTTTAGTGGCTTTCCTGGTAAGTTAATTTTCCGCTAGTAGCGAGCTGCCCTCGGATAAGGTACAGTATGTAAAAAAGATCGAGAAACGCGAGACAAGAGTCGGAGCTTTTATCTCCCTCTTTAGGCGTTTGGCGAAGTTTCTAGTAGGATTGGCCACAAGACCTTGTTAGAAGACAATTCTTTCTCGATATTTTGTTTACGGCAACTAGGGTTTACTATATAGATACGGGAGCAATGGCTTAAACATCCTATTATTATTGTTTATATATCTATCTATCTGTTCATTTTCAATGAGGGACAGTGTGAGTACAGCGTAAGCCACAAGATACAACTAACTTAAGAGCACGCCGCCTATCTATCAGACAATATACTTAGAGTATTGGGAAACATTTTGAAGCGTTCAGCAATCACAAAGCGATGAGCAGCAGGGAGGCAGCAAAAAATAGAAACTTTGATTAAATCTAATAAAAACCAGATGGGTGGGCCGATCCCACTGTACCGCCTGGTGCTATACTTTCACGGAACCATTGAAGGAACAAGGCTGAGTTGCTTGGCGACTCATGCATGGGGGGACTAGGGTAAAGGAATGGTGTGATGAGGGGACAAAGGAATTGTGCAGTGGATTTTTTCTGTATAAAAAGGGAGCGCTGCTTCTGTAAAACTGGCCTATACAAGTGTCCAGGCTACGTCCCGCTAAGCTTAGAGTGCAGTTCAAAGGTATAAGTGTTGTAGGCACCTGATAAGAGGAGTATTTCTGGGAACCATGAAGACCACTTGTTTGACTATCTAGGTATTTTGACCCCCTTATTCGTTTCTCGACGTGTCAGGGGTTCGGGGAGAAGCGCGTGGGGATATAATTGCTGGCGGCTATCTCCTGCGGGGCGCTGTTGTAGGCACCTGATAAGAGGAGTATCTCTGGGAACCATGAAGACCGCTTGTTTGACTATCTAGGTAATTTGACCCCTTGTTTGTTTCTTGACGCGCTGTAACGGGGGCACTCCCAGGGGAGTACTGCCGTACCAAAAAAAACCAACAACCTTCCTTTCTGGCGAGAAGCTTCAGCAGCGAGGCTTAGAACCGCTCATCAACACGGAAGGTCGACAGTCCCTAGGCAAAACAGGAATAAGGATTTTTAAGGGTTGCAAACTAAAGACTTTAAAAGGCTCTACTTCCCAGGGGCAGACAAACGTCTTTAGCGAAGAGTATGAGGGTCTCTGAACAACGGTTGTTCGTTGACTAGCAAGAATTATTGTCCTGGGGGAAGGATGGGTTTAAGCTATGAATTTTGATTGCGAGCAGGCTGCCAAGGAGCGGAGAACAGTTCCTCCGTGCTTGGAAATCAACTGAGTCTAGAGCACCCCTAAGAACTAGCGGGGTCGATAGACTAGCGACTAAAAAGCGTTGGTTACTAAAAGCTCTGTAACTTTTGCTATAATGGTCCGATTTCAAATCCGATTGCACCTATGGATTTGCAGCACTGTCCCCCATATACCCTCCGAGTTTAGTTTGGTTGGACGAATTTTCCTGACGGTTTTAGGGTTATTTTTGGGGTCCAAAACTTGTCTTTTTGTTAGAGAATCAGCAACTCAGGGGGGCCCCCTCGGCAAACGGCGGGTGGCACAGTGGGGTGCCTCGGGAGTGTTAGAAAACACAGAATCCCCTAAGTAGGGTAACCCACTGGCGATTCCTGCCGTTGCTTAGATTCCTTTCCCACGTTCCTAGTCCAACCTGGGGACGTGGCGGAGAGGTAATCTTGATCCATAAGGACCTTAGGGCGAAGCACAAGGCCTAGCCCTGTATGGTTCGATTCGTGATGCCGCCAGGTTAATTACTATTTTTGCTGGCGCCCCTAACTACTAAGCATAGCTTTGCTCTTGTTTCATAGCTCTCGGCCTCCTGTAAGGTTGGCCTTCAGCGAAGCTGTTGTTATTCCTCCTAGAGGAACAGGAGCTTAACTCTGTTCATGGAGGTAACTGCTTCAGTCTCATTGCACTAGTATCTCCCGTAGCTATAAGCTACAGACGCATTACTCTGGTCTCAGTCGTATACCGACGACGGTGAGCTTCGTTCCGTCCTAGGAGCTCGCCAGCTTGCTTAGGGATCGGGCTATCATAGTAATGACTTTCCTTAGTATCTATTGACCGGAATGGGATAGCTAGTCCTATCCCTCAAGGGAGATCCTTAGGTGTCTCTATATGGAGAGGTACTTGAGACTAGTCATGACGAAGGTTAGATCGTCACACGCGCCAGGAATTCGGGGAGAAGCGCGTGGAGATACAGTTGCTGGCGGCTGTCTCCTGCAGGGCGCCCCACTATGCCACTGTAAAACTGGCCTATACAATTGTCCAGGCTACGTCCTGTCAAGCTTAGAGTTCAGTTCGAAGGTATAAGATACCAACTACCAAAGTGTCAAGAACACCCATTTCCTAGTCTGCCTTGTCTATCTCCTTGTTTCATGTATCGTTTCATATCTTGTAGGATTCCTGTTATCATTGGTCATGTAAAGAAGAACGTCTTGCAAGACAAGACGTCTGTAGTTTCATGTAGAAGGAGGTCGCTCCTTCAGTTTCATATTGTCTCAGTGTTGATCTCAGCGTCCCTCCAGAAAGTGTATAAAAGGGACGCATCTCTGTCAGTTAGTTAGTTCTTCACGCAACAACTTGCATCTCTCGATAGGGATACAAAAACACCTGGTATTGCTTTAAGCGACGGTTACACACACCAAAATTTTTTATTTTCATAACCTCAGACACAAACCCCGCTTTAGTTTTATCAACACCTCTCTTCAACGCTATCAGATAGCTTGAAGACACCACTTCGACATCATCGTGGATACCTCAGCTTCGCGTCCTGAGAGCCCATCCACCCCCCTCACCCCCCCAAGGCGTATCTTCACCCTCCCCCTGTCCCCAGAGAAGCGCTCCCTTAAGCGGTCCGCCTCCTCCCCCACTCACAGGTCTAGCTCTCTCACGAAGATGTCTAGACAGTCTACTCTTCCATTTGGCACGGTCGGAGGACCAGACGAAACTTTAGAGATTACAGTTCCCCCCTCCACCTTCCCAGACCCCACAATCCCCCCTGCACCAGAGGACACCATGGATGTGGAAAGTAACCACAGCGGCAGCAGCGAAGACGAGGAACCCCTCCTCACCCAAGTCTTTGACCCTAACGTCAACTACTTGGAAATGGAAGAGAGCGCCATTACTAAATCCCAAGCGTTCAACTACCTGGCCTGGCTCATTAGAAACAGCACGGCGGCAGTCAGCGACGAGGTCACCAACCTCAGAAGCGAAGTGGCATCCCTTAAGTCCACTCTAAATTCAATCTACAATCACACGCAGAGGATCCCCACGGACCTCACTACCGCAAACAGACTCCTCGGCGACATTAACATGAGAGTCACCGCACAAACCTTTCCCCCACCCCCCCAGAGGAACTCCCCCCAACCTAAAGCACCAGCGGCCCCCAAACAGGCACAACAACAACAACAGCAGCGACAGAAACAACCCCAGCAGCAACAACAACCAGCAGGAGCCCCGGCGAAACAAAGTTACGCCGCAGCAGCCTCATCCGGAGAGCCCTCACCAGTCGAGGGAGACTGGAAGCTCTCAAAAGCCATTAAGAAAAAGAAGGTCCCCCTCTTTAAACCAGCCTTCTCAAAAGTCAACAGAGAAGTAGTGGTCAAGACGGCCACCAACATCCCCACCACCATTACCGACAATGCCATTCTTCACCACATCAACAAAGGCCTTGAACAACAGCAGCAGCAAGCCCTCATGGCCAAAAAAATCGGACCCCAAACCATCATCGTTACCGCCCCCTTCGACCAAGACGCCAACCACCTCATGAAATGGGAACACGAGATCAGGGAGACCCTGGTCAAGTGCGGCATAGACGTCGGCGAAGTAAAAGCCAACACCAAAACAACCAAGTTCCTCCTGCATGGAGTACCCACGAACATTGGGGCCACCCCCATGGAAGCCGGCGAGGAAGTCGCGGCTACCATTAAACTTAACTACAAACAATTCACACTGGCCCAGATCCCATACTGGCTTAGCAAGGAAGAAAATCGAAAGGACAAAGCACACTCTACCATGGTCATTGCCTTCAACGGCACCCACACCTTCGAGAACATGGGGCTCAGGTACCTAGCCATCTGCAACAAGTTCTGCCGCATGGAGGAGTACCACCAGTACGGCCCGGCCACTCAGTGCAGAAACTGCTTCAAACTGGGCCACCCCACAGCACTTTGCAAAGGAAAAACCCCCACTTGTGCGGTGTGCGCTGGACCTCACGACACCAGACAACATAAGTGCGAGCACTGTAAGGGAGGAAACCAGTGCACCCACGCCCCCTTTAGGTGCGTAAACTGCAATAATAGCCTCCACAAGTCATCGGACCCCAAGTGCCCGACCAAGATCAAAGCCATCGAATTTATCAGAGAAAGGAGAACCCAACAAACGGACGATACAATGGGTAATGAATAAATGGCTTCTCACAAGCCAGGCATAGCCTTAGCGTGGCAGCTGAACTGCGCCAAAGGACAGGCCTCCACCCTCTCAGTAATCCAAAAAACCAGTACCCAAAAAAATGTTTTTCTTTTGTGTCTTCAAGAACCATGGATCTCAGAAACTGGGATCCCACCCACCCTACACGGCTTCAATATGTTTTATCCATCATTAAATCCCAAGTGCGTTACCTACGTCAGGCAAGACTGGGGCCTCCTACCCAGCGTCTCTATGAAAATAGGCAATTGCTTCCTGGGAGTTACAGTTACCATTAAGGGAGCTCGTGTCGAACTCTACAATCTCTACTCCCCAGGAAGGTCCCTACACCTAAAAAACGTGTTACCCAAACTCCAACCCAGGGAAAACTGCTTCATCACAGGCGATCTTAACTGTCACCACGAGTGGTGGTACAGCTATAAAACCCCGCTCCACCCAGCGACTATCCGAAATGACTCGTCAGCCGACGCTGTAGTAGACTGGCTCACGGAGGAAGGTTTTCAGCTGCACAACGAACCCGAATATACACACTACCCTCGAAACGGAAACATGCCAAGTATCATCGATCTCACTTTCTCAAGAAATATACCAAATTCGCTAATCCAGGGATGCACCGCGGACTCGGATGCGTCACATGGATCCGATCACGCCCTTACCCAAACACTCTGGCACCTGGAACCCCAAAAGATCGCCCCCAGAAGGGCCTGGAACAAGGCAGACTGGACGGGCTTTGCACTCAAAATTGGGGCTATCGACCCCACTCATCTAAAGTGGAGCACGGCTGCGGATACAGCCCACAGTACGGGTGTTATTCTTGATAACATTAACACCATAATTAACCAGACAGTCCCCTTCAGGAAAGTTGGAAGAGGAGGCCACCCGTGGTGGTCAGCACATCTGGACAGCCTGAAAAGCGCAGCCAGGACAGCAACCAGGACATACAGAAACAACCCCACAGAGGAACACAAGAAACAAAGAAACAAGGCCCAGAATGACTGGAAGAAGGGAGTCAGGTACGCGCGAAAGGACTTCCTCGCACAGGAATTAAACAAGCGTGACAGCAGAGCAGTCTGGAAGGCCTTTAAGAGCAGCAGAAGCCCTACCAGCATACCAGACATACAAGGTGAAAGCACATTTGGGGGTAAAGTCCGTCTTCTTAACGAAACGTTCTTCCCCCACAATGGACGCTCCCCAACTCCACTCCCCCCCGGCTTTTTAGCCCCCCCCGTTAAGAACATAAGTGACCATTATGAGGCAGTTACCATCGAAGAAGTAGAAATCGCACTTAAACGAGATACCAAGACGGCCCCAGGCATAGACGGCATAGGGTGGCCAGTTATAGTTCACATACAGCAGGCCAGCCCCGGTCTTCTCCCCACACTCTACTCCCAGCTCCTCTGGCATGGCATCCACTCCGAACAGTGGAAGGCGGCCAAGTGCATACCTATCGTCAAAGCGAAAAGAACGGATACACAAGACCTGAAATCGTACCGGCCCATCTCCCTCCTACCGTGCATAAGCAAGCTTTTGGAATCCATAGTTGCGGCCAGACTAGACAAATACGGCACCCAGTGCGGAGGGCTATCCGACCAACAAATAGGGGCAAGACCAGGCCGCTCCAGCATGGACGCCCTAATGACTATCATGACACCAGCGCAGAAGTGGCTGCGAGCCAAAAAGGATGTAGGAAGGGAGCCAATTAGACCCACCATCCTGGCCAACGACGTTAAAGGAGCGTTCAATTCGGTGGTCCACCCAACCCTTATTCAAATTATGGAAGAGAAGAAATTCCCCTCCTACATCTGCAGGTGGATCAACAGCTTTAACACCAACCGGGTTATTCACTTTGCCTTCGACGGCGAAGTGTTGCCACCCCTACCCTACAGCTCAGGGGTCCCACAGGGCTCTCCGCTATCGCCAGTTCTCTACATGATCTACGCAGACGCGCTGCTACCAACCAGGATGTCACTTAACGAGAAAGGAACGGTCTATATGGACGACGACACCATGCTACAAGGAGGCACCACGCAACATATTATAAGCCGAAGACTCAAAGACAGAATGGCCGTCAAAGAGGAAAGAGCAAACACACTAGGATTGGAATTCTCGCCGGACAAAGCCGATTTACTTTACATGCTGCCCACCACCAGCAAGAGCACGCCTCCCACCGCAACGGTTCCACTATACCAGGTACCCATCATCCCCAAAGAAGTAATCAAGATTCTGGGGGTCCACATCGATCAGAAGTGCACCTTCAGGGAACAAACCAGCAAAGCGGCCTCCAGAGCCACCACCATTACGGCCATGATTCAAAGTTTTTCCAAGAATCAAAACATCACCCCGCTGACTATCCACGGACTGGTCCAATCCCTTCTAATCCCAGCAATGCTTTGGGGCTCAGAACTGTGGTGGACAGGAGCAGACCACATTGTCAGAAGAATCAAACCGGCTTACCTTAGAGCGGCCCGCCTCATCACTAGTCTCCCCGTTCGCACAAGCACTAAAGCAGTACTAAGCGAAGCGGGACTCCCCACGATAGGGAGCTTACTCGACTCCAAGTCAATCGGCTACGGGGTAAGGACAATTCTCAGCCCAGACTCCAATAGCATCAAGTGAGACCTAGTCGAGCTCCTCAGCAAACCCACCAAGAGCATAGGCTTCGGCCTGGAAAGAATAGCACATCTTCTTCAAACAGCAACTCATTAACTCCCAATCGAAGACCCCAGGGACGTGTCCGCCCCCTGGCTTTCCCACACCCATATACACATCGCAACAACAGACAAAGAAACAGAAAGCCTACAACACCAAAAATGGGTCACCGATTACCCGGAAATCTACAGAGTCTACACTGATGGATCAAGGGAAGACTCGGTTAGCTCAGCCTGGGTCTCCATCGCGGGCGGTATCATACAAAACAAGGGCAACGCCAATCTAGGGCGCTTCGCAGATATCCTGGACGGGGAACTAGAAGCAGTATCCCTGGCACTCAATCACCTTCTGACCATCAACATTACCAATACACCCATCTGGCTGTGCATAGATAATCAACTGGCCATAAAGCGCCTGGGGGGAGCCCCAGCCCCCGCAACGGCGGCAGTTCAAAGCTCCTTAGCATCCATTCAAAAATTACAACACAAAGGCTGTCCAGTAAGCGCGAGATGGACGCCCTCCCACGTGGGCCTTAAAGGCAACGACCTGGCAGATAAACTGGCTCGAGACGGCCTGCAACTTCTTTGCAGCAAACCTACGGTTACTCTCACTTGGCTGAAAGGCCTACCTCACCGAATCAGACACAAGGGACTCCCACACCCCACCCCTACCCCACACCTGGCAACAGTCAATAGACGAACGGCAGGCATAATGTAGAGAGTCAGAAACTCAGTTACCCACCTTGACCCATCTTACTCTAACCCAACCCCAAAATGCGCTTGCGGCGATGATCAATCAAGTAGGCATATTCTGCTCGACTGCCCCCGCTACCATCAACAGAGAAAATCCATGATCGATGAGCACTACCCCACTCACTCGTGGAACCAACTAGTTAACGACAGTAATTGCTACCCCCTTATTCGGTTCATGCTCGAAACAGAGCTTAATACCAGGAAAATAGGAAAAAGAGGGTGACCTGCGCGGAGGAAGTTTTTCTTTTGTTTGCAGGCGGGAAAGAATGCGATTCGGGACTTTCTTTTCTTTACCTTTCTTTTGTTCTAGATATTATTTTGTTTTATCGGGGACGTTTTGTGTAGGCAGTCGCTTAAGCGACTTACTTAGTGGGCTGAGGGCCTAGATAGGAAATAAAAACTACTACTACTACTACTACTACTTGCATCTCTCGATAGGGATACAAAAACACCTGGTATTGCTCTAAGCGACGGTTACACACACCAAAACTCCCCATTTTCATAACCTCAGACACAAACCCCGCTTTAGTTTTATCAACATCTCTCTTCAACGCTATCAGATAGCTTGAAGATACTACACCGATACCATCGTGGATACCTCAGCCTCGCGTCCTGAGAGCCCATCCACCCCCCTTACCCCCCCAAGGCGTATCTTTACCCTTCCTCTGTCCCCAGAGAAGCGCTCCCTTAAGCGACCCGCTTCCTCCCCCACCCACAGGTCTAGCTCGCCCACTAAAATGTCTAGACAATCCACTCTTCTATTTGGTACGGTCGGAGGACCAGACGAAACCCCGGAAGTCACGGTCTCTCCCTCTACCTTCCCAGACCCCACAATTCCCCCCGCACCAGAAGACACTATGGACGTAGAAAGCAACCACAGCGACAGCAGTGAAGACGAGGAGCCCCTCCTCACCCAAGTTTTCGACCCTAACGTGAACTACTTGGAGATGGAGGAAAGCGCCATCACCAAGTCCCAAGCCTTTAACTACCTGGCGTGGCTCATCAGGAACAACACGGCAGCGGTCAGCGACGAGGTTACCAGACTTCGGGGAGAGATCGGCTCTCTCAAAAGCACCCTCAACTCCATCTACAACCACACCCAGAGGATCCCAACGAACCTTACCACTGCAAATAGACTCCTCGGCGACATTAGTACGAGGGTCACCGCACAAGTCTTTCCCCCACCCCCCCAAGAAACCCCCCTCAACCCAAAACACCAGCGGCCCCAAGGCAGGCGCAGCAGCAACAGCAACAGCAACAACAACAACCCCAACAGCAACAGCAACAGCAGCCAGCAAAAACCACGGGAAAACAAAGCTACGCCAAAGTAGCAGCACCCGAAGAAGGATCGCCAATCAAAGGAGAATGGAAAATCTCCAAGGTTTTTAAGAAAAAGAAGGTCCCCCTTTTTAGGCCAGCCTTCTCCAAGGTAAACAGAGAAGTAGTGGTCAAGACGGCCACCAACATACCCACCACCATCACCGACAACGCCATTCTTCACCACGTCAACAAGGGACTCGAACCACAGCAACAACGAGCACTCATGGCAAAAAAAATCGGACCCCAAACAGTCATCGTCACCGCCTCCTTTGACCAGGACGCCCACCACCTTATGAAATGGGAACACGAGATAAGGCAAACCCTGGTCAGGTGCGGCCTAGACGTTAGCGAAATCAAAGCCAACACCAAAACAACGAAGTTCCTTCTACACGGAGTACCCACAGACATTGGAGCCACCCCTATGGAAGCAGGCGAGGAAGTAGCAGCCACCATCAGAATAAACTACAAACAACTCACTCTAGCCCAAATCCCGTACTGGCTAAGCAAAGACGAGAACCGAAGAGACAAAGCCCACTCCACCATGGTCATCGCCCTTAATGGCACACATACCTTCGAGAGCCTAGGACTCAGACACTTAGCCATTCACAACAGGTTCTGCCGCATGGAAGAATATCACCAGTACGGACCGGCCACCCAGTGCAGAAAGTGCTGCAAACTGGGCCACCCCACAGCACTGTGCAAGGAAAAGACACCCACCTGCGCAGTATGCGCCGCACCACACGATACCAGACAGCACAAGTGCGAACACTGCAAAGGCGGACATCAGTGCACCCACACACCCCACAGGTGCGTTAACTGCAACAACAGCCTTCACAAATCATCGGAGCCCTCGTGCCCAGCCAAAGTCAAAGCCATCGCGGCCATCAGAGAAAGGAGAACCCAACCCGCGGATAACGAAATGGGTAATGAATAAATGGCTCCTCACAAGCCAGGCATAGCCCTAGCGTGGCAGCTGAACTGCGCTAAAGGACAGGCCTCTACCCTTTCAGTTATTCAAAAAACCAGTACCCAAAAAAATGTTTTTCTTTTGTTTTTACAAGAACCGTGGATTTCAGAGTCAGGACTCCCCCCTGCCATGCACAGTTTTGATATGTTCGTCCCCTCATCCAATCCCAAGTGCGTCACCTACATCCGGAAAGACTGGGGACTCTCCCCTAGCATTTCAATGAAGATTGGCAGTAGCTTCTTGGGGGTTACAGTCACCATTAACGGCGCCCGCATCGAACTCTACAATTTATACTCCCCAGGGAGATCTCTTCACCTCAGAAATGCTCTACCGAAACTCCAACCAAGGAAAAACTGCTACATTACAGGGGACATGAACTGCCACCATGAGTGGTGGTACAGTTTCAAAACCCCTCTTCACCCGGCAGTTATTCGAAACGACTCCCCAGCAAGCGACATAGTGGACTGGCTCACGGAGGAAGGCTTTCTGCTACACAATCGCCCCGAATACACGCACTACCCCCGAAACGGAAACACACCCAGCATAATCGATCTCACCTTCTCAAGAGGCACCCCCAATTCACTAATCCAGGAATGGGCCACAGAACCGGACGCCTCACACGGATCGGACCACAGCCTCACACAAACTCTCTGGTCCCTAGAACCCTGCAAGGCCACCCCCAGAAGAGCGTGGAATAAAACAGACTGGGACAAGTTCACGGCGGATATCAAAGCCATTAATCCCGCCCAACTAAAGTGGAACTCAGCTTTAGAAACAACACACAGCGTAAACAAAATTCTTGAAAGAATCAACACCACAATCGATCACACAGTTCCTTTCAGAAAAGCCGAAGGAAAAGGCCACCCATGGTGGTCTACACACCTAGACGACCTGAAACAAATAGCCAGAAGGGCAACTAAGCTCTACAGATATGATCCTACTAAAGAACACAAGAAATACAGGAACAAAACCCAAAACGACTGGAAAAAGGGGGTCAGGTACACCAGAAAAGACTTCCTGACCCAGGAATTGAACAAGAAGGACAGCAGAGCAGTCTGGAAGGCCCTCAAGGGAGGAAGAAGCCCGACCAGTATTCCAGACATACAAGGTGAAAGCACATTTGGGGGGAAAGTTCGCCTGCTTAATGAAGCGTTCTTCCCCCATAATGGACGCTCCCCAACCCCCCTCCCCCAAAAATTTTTAGATCCCCCCATTAGAGACATGAGTAATCACTATGAAGCAGTCACCATCGAAGAAATCAGTACCGCGCTCAAACGAGACACCAAAACGGCCCCAGGTATAGACGGCATAGGGTGGCCAGTTGTAGCCCGCATTCAGCAGGCCAACCCAGACCCTCTATCAACACTCTATTCTCAACTACTGTGGCACGGCATCCACCTTGAACAGTGGAAAGCAGCCAAATGCGTGCCCATTCTTAAAACCAAAAAAACGGACACCCAGGACCTGAAATCCTACCGACCTATTTCCCTACTGCCCTGCCTGAGCAAACTACTAGAGTCAATAGTGGCGGCCAGACTAGACAAATACAGCACCCAGTGTGGAGGACTGTCAGAGCAACAAATGGGAGCGAGACCAGGACGCTCCAGCATGGACGCCCTCATGACCATAATGACACCCGCACAAAAGTGGCTTTGGGAAAAGAAAAACCCAGGAAAAGAACCCATCAGGCCCGCTATTCTAGCCAACGACGTCAAAGGAGCCTTTAACTTGGTAGTACACCCGGTTCTCGTACAAATAATGAGAGAAAAGAAGTTCCCGACCTACCTGTGCAACTGGGTCGACAGCTTTAACACCAATCGGATCATTCACTTCTCCTTCGACGGGGAAACGTCAACACCCCTTCCGTACACTTCGGGAGTACCACAGGGCTCCCCCCTATCACCGGTTCTCTATATGATATTTGCGGACCTCATACTACCCACAAAGCTGTCAGTTAACGAAAGAGGGACAGTCTACATGGACGACGACACAATGCTGCAAGGAGGAACAACCCAAAACATCATTAGCCGAAGACTCAAAGACAGAATGGCCACCAAGGAAGATAAGGCAGATACCTTAGGCCTAGAATTCTCCCCTGAAAAGGCCGATCTACTGTACCTGCTACCCACCACCAGTAAAAGCTCACCCCCCACTGCAACAGTACCACTCTATCAGAAACCCGTGGTCCACAAAGAGGCAATCAAAATTCTAGGAGTCTATATAGACCAAAAATGCACGTTTAAGGAGCAAACAAGCAAAGCAGCCTCTAGAGCCACCACTATTACGTCTATGATTCGAAACTTCTCCAAGAATCAGAACATCACCCCACTAACAATCCACAAACTCGTCCAGTCCCTGCTAATCCCAGCAATGCTGTGGGGTTCAGAGCTGTGGTGGACAGGAGCGGATCACATTATTTGGCGAATCGGACCAGTATATCTTAGGGCAGCCCGCCTCATCACCAGTCTCCCAGTTCGTACAGCAACCAAAGCGGTACTAAGCGAAGCAGGACTCCCCACGCTGGAAAATCTACTCAATTCTAAGTCAATCAGCTACGGAATTAGAGCACTGCTAAGCCCGGATTCCAACAAAATCAAACAAGAGCTAGTCCAACTCCTTAAAAAACTCACAAAGAAAACAGGTTTTGGATTGGAAAGAATAGCGCACCTTCTACAAGAATCGACCCATCAGCTACAGATAGAGGACCCAAAGGATATACTCTCCCCTTGGCTCCCTCATACTCATATACACATCGCATCCACAGATAAGGAAACGGAAAGCCTGGAACACCAGAACTGGGTCGCTAAGCACCCAGAAATCTACAGGATCTACACGGATGGGTCCAAAGAAGACTCGATCAGTTCAGCCTGGGTCTCGATCGTAAACGGCACCACACAAAACAAGGGAAACCTCAACCTGGGACGATTCGCGGACATCCTCGACGGAGAATTAGAAGCAATAGCCCAAGCACTCGACTTCTCCTTTCACTCCAACATTACCAACACACCCATTTGGCTCTGCGTGGACAACCAACTCGCCATCAGACGACTTGGAGGAGCTGTGGCCCCAGCAAAATAAGCAGTTCAGAGAGCCCTGCTCACGATTCAGAAACTACAACACAAAGGCTGCTCTGTAAACGTGAGATGGACACCCTCCCACGTAGGCATCAAAGGCAACGACATGGCGGACAAACTTGCCCGAGATGGTCTGAAACTTCTCTGCAACAAACCAACAGTTACCCTCACCTGGCTGAAAGGCCTGCCCTTTCGAATCAGACACACAAACCTACCCTATCTAACACCAACCCCGCACCTAGCCACGGTCAACAAACGAACAGCAGGCATAATGTGGAGAATTAGAAACTCGGTTACTCATTTAGACCCCTCCCCTTCCGGTTCCCCCCCAGCGTGCAACTGCGGCGAACAACAGTCAAGCAAGCACATCGTGCTCGACTGCCCCCGGTATCAACAACAAAGGAAGTCCATGGTGGACGAACACTATCCCACCCACTCATGGGACCAACTCATTAACGATAGCAACTGCTATCCCCTTATTCGATTTGTACTCGCTACGGAGCTCAATGCTAGAAAGAAATAGGCGACCTGCGCGGAGGAAGTTTTTCCTTTGTTTGCAGGCGGAGTTTTTCCTTTGTCGCGCTATTTTATTTACTAGGTTTTTACTGTTACTTTTGCTTAGTTTTGTTTTGTTTGGTTTTTTGTTTTTGGGTTTTTGCTTTGTTTTTAGGGGATGTTTTGTGAGACGGCCGCTTAGCGGTTTACTTAGTGGGCCTCGGGCCTAGATAGGAAATAAATACTACTACTACTACTACTACTACTTGCATCTCGGAGCGTGTCTACAACAACACTTTCTCCTTTTTCACGGGTGCAAACCTTCGGGCAAGCTCCTCTTGACTAGAGTTTCCCTCTATCTATTATCTATTCCCTTCTGAAGCCTTGCGTACCTTCAGAAATGTCTTTCTCCGGTTCCTACGTCGACTATGTCGACCCCTACGCCGATAAACCCCTAAGCGACTACAACGATTCTGACTTGAAATTGCTGCTCAAAGCGAGAAGGAGAGTGACCCTCCAACAGTACACCAAAACAGGCTACCAGATTGCCAATAACAACTGGGCCTACTTTCAGCAGAAGACGGCGGACATTGTGACAGAAATCCAGCGGAGGCAGACTGAGAAAGTCATGGCCGCCACTCCTGGATCCACCCCCTCGTTTACCCCGCTCACCCAAACTTTTCTCCCCTTTGGCACAGCGGCCTCCTCCTCCTCCAGATCCGCATCCCCTTCAAAACGACCTAGAGTCGACTCTACCGCTAGCGGTAGCCGTTTCTCCGCTTTGGCAGAGGATTTTGAGATGGATACCCCCCTCAAAAGTCCCACTCCCCAAACTCAGGACACCGAAGTGCCTCTGAACCAGCCAGATTTTCTGGCTCCCTATGACCCTAAGGTCTCTTATCTTCCCCCCTCCGTCGAATCCAAGAGCGGGACAGCCAACTACACCACTTGGCTGATCCACAACGCCGTCTCCCCCCTCCTCAACTCCATCTGTGTTCTGAGTGACGAAGTCCTCCAACTCAAAGCGACCGTGGCTCGCTTACAGAACAACACCCGTCCACAACAACCCCCTCCACCAGTACCACAACCACAACAACCAAAACAACCACAACAGCCAAAGGCCTCAAAACCTGCGGCTCCCAAACCTCAAAAACAAACCAAGGCCAGCTATGCTGAGGCAGCGAAGAAGCCTGCCCAGCCAGTGCCCAAAGCCCTCTCCCCTCTAGCCAAGAAGAAGAAGGTAGAACCCCTCTTCAAACCCCAGTACACGAAGATCAACAGAGAGTTTGTGATAGAACTCTCTGAACCAGCGCCAGAAGGAGTCTCTGGGGATTCCATCCTGGCCAAAGTCAACGACACCCTTAAGGGAACGGGAGTTCTCTTCCTCATGGTCCGATATACCAGCAAGTCAAACCTGGTCTTCTTCGGCTCCTCCAACCAGCCAGGAGAGAGTGCGGCACTGTACTCAGAAAACATCTGTGCGGCACTGTCTGCCCTCGGTCTCTCCCCCACCTCAGCCAAAGCCAACAGTCGTTGGTCTAAGTTTATCCTCCACGGAGTCCCCATGTCCGTTGGAGACGGAGTTAAAGTGGGCGAAGAGATAGCCGCCCACGTCGAGCTTAACCTCCCAAATGTGCAGCTAGCACAAGTCCCCAGATGGCTCAGCAGAGACCGGACCAACAAAAATCACTCCTCCATGATCCTCGCCTTCCCGGGAAGAGTCACTATCGAAAACCTTGGGTGCAGGTACCTAGTCATCTTGAATAAGATGTGCCGCCTCGAGCCCTTCATCCCCATCACCCCATCTACACAGTGTCAAAACTGACTACGCTACGGCCACCACCACCTATGCTGCAAAAGTGAAGCTTGCTGCGCAGTGTGTGCGGGCCCCCACCATTCCTCCGAACATAAGTGCCACTCCTGTAAAGGAGGCATTAAGTGCACTCACCTACCCATCAAGTGTGTCAACTGTCTACAGAACCCAGGACATAAGGCCAACGATCCAGCTTGCCCTACGCGAGCCAAACTCTCCATTAGAAAAAGCAAGGAAGTCAAGGTAGTCATGACGGACTAAGGGTTTTCTTTTCTTCTTTTCGTTTTTCTTTGTTCTTCGTGATCACAGTTTGTCTGTAATCCTCTTCGGTTATAAGGTTATTTTTCTCTTGTAGTTTTTCCTTACACGTTTTGATCTGGTCAGGCAGTTTTCTTGTCGCTTTATTTTTTTGTAAACTTATCTCCAGTGCGCGCCATCTCTATGGCTTACCTAATAGGCCTCGGGCCTAGATGGGAAATAAATACTACTACTACTACTACTACTACTTGCATCTCGCGACAGGGATACAAAAACACCTGGTATTGCTCTAAGCGACGGTTACACACACCAAAACTCTTTATTTTCATAACCTCAGACACAAACCCTGCTTTAGTTTTATCAACACTCCTCTTCAACGCTATCAAATAGCTTGAAGATATCACACCAGCATCACTGTGGATACCTCAGCCTTGCATCCTGAGAGCCCATCCACCCCCCTTACCCCCCCAAGGCGTATCTTCACCTTTCCTCTGTCCCCAGAGAAGCGCTCCCTCAAGTGATCCACCCCTTCCCCCACCCATAGGTCTAGCTCTCCCACTAAGATGTCTAGACAATCTACCCTTCCATTTGGCACGGTCGGAGGACCAGACAAAACCCTGGAGGTCACAGTCTCCCCCTCCACCTTCCCAGACCCCACAATTCCCCTCGCACCCGAAGACACCATGGACGTGGAAAGCAACCACAGTGGCAGCAGCGAAGATGAGGAGCCCCTCCTCACCCAAGTCTTTGACCCCAACGTAAACTACTTGGAAATGGAAGAAAGTGCCATTACCAAGTCCCAAGCCTTCAACTACCTCGCCTGGCTCATCAGAAACAGCACGGCGGCAGTCAGTGACGAGGTTACCAACCACAGAAGCGAAGTGGCATCCCTTAAGTCCACTTTAAACTCAATTTACAATCACACCCAAAGGATCCCAATAGACCTTACCACCGCAAACAGACTCCTCGGCGACATCAGTACGAGGGTCACCGCACAAGTCTTCCCCCTACCTCCCCCAAGAAATCCCCCTCAACCCAAAACACCAGCGGCCCCAAAGCAGGCGCAGCAGCAACAGCAACATCATCAACAACAACAACCCCAACAACAACAGCAACAGCAGCCAGCGAAAACCACGGGAAAACAAAGCTATGCTAAGGTAGCAGCACCTGAAGAAGGATCACCAATCGAAGGAGAGTGGAAAATCTCCAAGGTTTTTAAGAAAACTAGTTAAACATAATTGATAATTGGACCACTTGAGTGGCTTGAATGACTTGAAATTGTTTCTAATTACTTAGCTTTATTCAGTGTACATTAGCAAAAGTTTAATTTTATCTCTGAGGCTCTTGGGGAGTCCCTGAGATTGCTGGGACCGCTGAACCATCACTAAGTCTTGAGATCCTACTTGGTATACTAGGGACTTAGATAGTTGTCCTACGGTTATCCCACAGTCGTTTTAGAGACTAGGCAGCTATAAGTCCTGGGACGTTCTTGGCTTGTTTAGGGACTGCTCAGGAGAGTCTCAATACTTTCCTTCATGTCTCCTTTGTCAAGGCTTTTGCAATTGAAATTATTGCGCCAATGTATTCTATATATTCTATGTCCAAAAAGCTTTTCACGCACTCCCCCCACCAACTGCTTGCTGCCCTACCTACCTGCTGCTTGCTGCCCTACCTGCTGCTTCATTCGCTCTGGGAGTCTTGCTCTACTCAGCTACTATAATCAAACAATGGCCAGACAATAACAGTTTTTACTATAATGAGGAGGTTGTTCACTTTATATGGGGGGTCTGGTGCTTGTGGGCCTGCTTTTTGGGTCCTAATCAATGTGTAAGTAAGAGTCGGACCGAAGCTGTAAAACTGGCCTATACAATTATCCAGGCTGCATTCCGTTGAGCTCAGAGTTCAGTTCAAAGATATAAGATACCAGCTACCAAGGTCTTTTCAGTCAACAGTAGCAGTTGTTCTTTTAAATCGCACAAGATAGTTACGAACTACGATATCGTCAAAACTCACTAGAGCTAGTTTTGATAGAGCGGAAAGTTATTCAGTTGAAGATCGAAAGTCACAAGTAAAGGTTTGTTGTAATATAAAAGGTAACAGTAGTTCGATAGATTCAAATATATTGATAAGACTCGTTCTTCCCATTAATGTTCCGGTAAAGAGACAAATCTGCCAACTATTTTATATACCGCGGTTTGGGCTCGCGGATTTCTTCTAAATCCTAATACAAACGCCTGGGAACCCCTGAAGACCCTGAAAACCTGCCAAGCAATTACGCCATACAATACAAATCTTACAACACAGTCAACAACACCAATACAAATACATTCCCCCCATACTTATACAACACCCGACCAGTCCAAGCACTTTGTTCCAGCCCTATCGTCTATTCTAGTCAAGCCCAAAGGTGTACTAGAGTAATGCAATAACGTAAAGCTGTTAGTGAACCAATCTGTACTCTGCGGACGGGCCAATAAGTGTACTAACCACCGTATCTGTTCCGTCCTTGCATGTTCCCTCATGGCAGAGAGTCACCAAAGCTCTTTGGTACTAATCAGCAAGCAGTACTGGGAAGCGGGGCCTTCCTTCATACCGTTAGTTTGTCAAGAAACATGCCCCGACTGGCGGAGGGCACAACTCCGTCAGTTCTTATCTGATTTCCTCGATTCTTTCACCAGTCAGCTCCAAATCATGCCTTCTCATATACCCTCCGGATTTGGTTCGGACGGACAATTTTCCTGACGCTCCAAGGGTTATTTTTGGTGTCCAAAGCTTGTGTCTCTACTATGCGTTTACAGCAACTCTGAGGGGCGCCCTGCAGAAGATAGCCGCCAGCAATTATATCCCCATGTGCTTCTCCACATACCCCTGTCACGTTTGAGAAACGAACAAGGGACCAAATTACCTAGATAGTCAAACAAGTGGTCTTCATGGTTCCCAGAAATACTCCTCTTATCAGGTGCCTACAACAGAAGCCAGACAGAAAATGTTCATACTGTGATGGGTTAATCGTTTGCCCTATATAGAGGCGTCTGCTGCTGGTGATGCTGCTGCTGCTCGTGGCCTGTTTTTTGGGTTCTAATCGACTCGTCAGTCATAGTCAGACTACGTCCAGATAAGGAGTGTTTCTATTATAACGGCAAATCTATTCCCTGTATATGGTGGAGTTTGTTGAAAGAGAGGATTTATTGGGGGGGTTCATTGGGGGGTTCACTGGAGGGGGGTTCACTGGTGTCAAGAACACCCATTTCCTAGTCTGCCTTGTGTATCTCCTTGTTTCATATATCGTTTCACATCTCATAGGATTCTTGTCATCATTGGTCATGTAAGAAGCATGTCTCGCAGGACGAGACACTTATAGTTTCATGTAGAAGGAGGTCGCTCCTTCAGTTTCATATTGTCTCATTGTTGATCTCAGCGTCCCTCCAGAAAGGGTATAAAAGGGACGCATCTCTATCAGTTAGTTAGTTCTTCATGCAACAACTTACATTCAATACCTTACCTACCTTGTCCCTGAGTTCCTAGTCTCTCGATACTAGCCTTGCCTTGTGATTATCGCCTGCTGTTCCCCAATAGGTGATCGGTTTTTACAACTGGAGTGGAGGTTCACTGGAGTGGAGATTTACTGCTTTGCTGGAGAAGGTTGCTCCTATGTGTTGTCAGAATTGATGTGATGTGGAGGAGAGCAGGAACTTAGTGGTTTTGGGCAAAGCTAGGCTGGGTAACGGCTGGGTAACTACTTTTTAGCAACGTCCAGATCTTCTGCAAATAGTTCTCGGAACCTCTGGGACCTCTGAGAACCCCTGAGGCACCTTAGGCAAGACTCGAGACTCCCAGGTATACTAGGTATAGTGTTCATTTTGGGGCAAATCGCAGCGGTTCCTGAAATTATGGACCCGCCCCATGGTGGGTTCGGGAGCAAATTTTGACCAAAAAACCCGTCTTGGCTGGGGCGGTTCCCTGGCCAGGAGACGGATTGGGGCGGTTCCCACTAGGGGAATCCTATTTTTGCACTACTGTGTATATACTGCCATTCATACGCCTTTCGTATGCCACCCACAGTGCTTTAGAACTCAATTGCAGTCCTCAAACGCTGTATATATATATCGATCTTGCTCTAATTGGGCTCCGATGTTCACGGTCCTCCCACGTCCTTTGCTCAAAATCCAGAACCGCACCGCTTTGTGGTTTGGGGCAGATTTTTAATGCAGTTTCTCAGGGAGTTTGGGGGTCTAAGTCCTTCATGACGAACACTTACCAGGTACACCCTGAAGCTGTAGAGTGTCTCTAGGCCCTAAAACTTTTGCTGACGTAGAGTGCAGGTATTATTAAGTATACAGGTCCAGCCACATATAACAGTTACTCCATGTATAGGATATTGATACGTCCATATGTACATTTTCTTAGTAATGTAAGAGTGGGTGCGAGTATATTTATAATAGCTAAGATACATGTAGCTCCAA
This sequence comes from Verpa conica, assembly GCA_033030425.1. NCBI lineage: Eukaryota > Fungi > Ascomycota > Pezizomycetes > Pezizales > Morchellaceae > Verpa > Verpa conica. The sequence goes on along the minus strand of JAUFSD010000002.1, from coordinate 614,083 downwards.
GCATTTAACTCTGCTTTAACGTCTACTGTTCTTGAAATAATTATTAAAAAGTACCTTTATCTTTATAGTTTCTTTCAATCATATATTTTTATCATTCCACATTAGTGGCCTAATGGGTAGATTGTTGTTTTGGCCGGACAGCATTCTACTTGTAAGGTTGCAGGTTCAAATCCTGTTGCATGCTTGTTTTGTAGGTCACGCCCTTTAGGTTCATCGGCTAAGCTGCATAAGGATATGGGCGCTGGTTGATGAAAGATTCCAGAATAAAAAAATCTTTGTTCCTTGCTGCCAATTGACTCGGGGGAAAACAGGCATGTATCATGTGGGTGATTTTGCTTGTCAGAAAAAATTTGATGACTAATCTATTAGTCATTAGTGGCGGCCAAATATTTCTTGGCAAGATTTCCCTATATTATCTCCTCTCTTTCTCCTTCCTTCCCCTTTTCCCTTCTCTCTATCATTCCTTCGCCTTACTACATTACGATTGTCATGTCTTCCTCTAAGCAATTTGACAAAGCGAATCAACAGTTAGATTACCTACTACGGGAAGGTATCTACCGGGATTTGTGAAGAATAGCGGAGTAACAGCTTAGGATGCAAGTCCTAATGGTATAACTCTACAGGTACGATGCACAGAAAGAAGCGTAAGGCCAGTGAATGGGTGGTAGCAACAGAATAGACTATTACTATAAAGAACAGGCAAGCAAGAATTCTGAGCATGTAATACCAAACAAGATAGCGTAGTAGATTGTTGTCTATGTCTAGAGAATTACAGTCCCAAAAAGAGGGAGAACAGCCCGCTATTTATACAGAAAAGTCCTTTATCCTCCAACCGAGATAACTATGTGAAAACCGAGGTGGGAACGCCGTTTGACCCTGAAAAACCGTAACAAAGTAAAGGTAACCAAAAGAAATGAGTAATACAATGCTTGTAAGCGAAATGGTGTGTTGAGTAAACATAAATGAGCGCAACAAAATATGACTCATAACAAATGGCGCAATACATGTGAGTAATAAGGTATGCGACCTTTCGATAAACATTAGTAGTTATGTAAAAATGTAATAAATGTAAAAATGTATCAAGAAAACAATCAAACCTGTCATTGTAATGAAATGTAGCAAATGGAGATGAAATGTTATACAGAACAAAGAAAGACAGACTGAGAATCTCGAAAAAATAACAGGATTCGTACCAGTCTTTCACCCGCGGGCCATCTCATGGAATTAAACGCATTCTCAAACGTTGGAGTGATTTACAAATTGGTATCCAGTCGACTACTTCCTTACTCAATTACACCGACCTTAAAGATATGAAAAAGGCAAAAACTCTTCCACCACATAATGACCAACTTCTTTCCACCTTTAAACGGATCGAAAGTACTCCAGCACATCACTAAATCGTCGATCATAATGGCAATATCTTGGCTTATCGATTCCGGGTACCAATAAACTTTATCAATACTTTATCGGAAAGTCAAAGCATTCTCCCTCACACCAAAACCTCTGCCACTATCCGTGGAGCTTTCAATCATAGGCATTATGCTCTTTGGGCCGACTACAGTCAAGATATTTTTTATAGTTCTGAATATCTCAACGATTCTCCTCATTCCCAGCAGTTTTTAGACCTCAATAAACCCCTAATCACCTATCTCTCCAATACTCTTCGCCTGGTATCTCCTACAATGTATCAAAAGTTTACCAGTATCAAACAATATTTACCCGCCAACCTATCTCCCCTTGCCGGCGCCTGGTCTGGAGTTGCAATCAACCAAGAATTGAATTCTGACGGCGGTTCTAGTAGTACCCATCAGGACTGGCAGGATTATGGGGCTGGTTACAACTGTGTTGTTCAGAATGACGTGGACTGGAGGTGATTTGGTTTTATGGCAATGCAAGACAGTCATGGAATTAGTTCCAGGTGATGTACTTTTTTTCTTTGGCGCTCTAATTGCACATAATGTGACTCCTATCACTTCAGGAACTCGCAATTCCCTGGACTTGTTTACTCATAAAAGTAATATTGATTGGAAGAAGCGTCAGGTGCTTAAGCATGGGAAGAAGCACTGGACTTGATTTCTTTTTCTTTTGTTTTTCACTATGTAGTTAATTGATTAGAACTCGCGCCTTTTATCTCTATATTTTTTAGCATACACCTATATTATTATATGTACTATTCTGTAAGTAATCTTTTTGTTCTCTTTGCAACATGTTCCTTTCCATACGTATTCTATCCTCTGACAGAAATCGTATATAGATCTCTATCTCGTAATACTAGTTCAGCACAAAACAGTTTGTTTATTAACCACAGATTTGCGCAAGCATTGGATCCCCTTGTAGTAGAGAGACATCTGCTCAGCCTGAGGTTTTTTGAGTATTCTCCCCAACGTTTGATATCACCGCCGCTGCAGGCTTGCTATCACCGCCCACTTACTTTTTCAAGGCTTCTGGAATACTTGAAACTGGACTCAAAACCGTCAAGCATACTGCATACACCTGTATTGCTTCTATTGTTACTGAAGACTTCAATATATAACACACCAAGCCAAAACATTACATTTTGAATAAATCTAGCACAAAGGATAGCTACGTAACTACTTTCTACTATGTAACCATGCCCTCCAGTCGTTCATACTCTTTCACAGCTTCCATGTCTACTTTTACACAGTCTGCATCAAATGACATTATTGCCACATCAACAAGTCGCTTTGCTCTACTTAATGCTGTATAGGCTTGTCCAGCAGAAAACATCGTTGAATCCAAAGCAATACATATACAGTTCAGAGACAGACTCTGAGTTTTATGTACTGTCAATGCAAAAGCATTTTGAAGTGGAAGTTGGGCCCGGCTATAGGATATTCCATTGCAAGAGAAACAACAGGTATCGGGAGTAACTTCAACTAACTGTCGATATAGAATATTCGTTAGTATTTACTCTATACTATAGATTGGGTTCCTAAACATACCCTAATTTCTTCCGAGGTAGGAAATGCAACCGTGGGTAGCTTTTTATTTCTTAACGCTACAATAACACCACAGGTACCATTGGATATACCATGGGCAATCATAGAGTTGTTGAGAAACATAACCTTTGCTCCTACCATACACGTTACTGTGGTGGGAAAATTCGTTCCAGCTTTGAAGGTTTTTAGACGTAGGTTATTTTGAATAACTATTCCCTCTTCTCTATCTATACAATAGCTGACAAATTTGTCCTCCTCTTCTATATTTAGCGTATCAAGTAGCAAATCGTTTATCAGCTGTGCGGTCTTTCGGTAGGATACAAGGAACGTTGTCAGATAATTCGTTTTTTGTGCATCAAAGTGTTCGAGCTTAGCCTCAATCAGTTGTTTTGAATAAGCTGACATATTTCCAAACCGTAGATCATTCAGTAATGCAAAGAACTCCATATCACGGTTCTGTCTAATTGGCTGTCGAAGAAAGCACGGGTGAAAAAGTTTCCATAAACTTGAATAGAATACTTTGCGGCCAGAAACAGGTGGAAGTTGCATCAAATCTCCAAAAGACAAATGATATTAATGTTGCCAAATTGTTTAATATTGTCGTATATCCGGGCGAATAGATTTGACACAAAGTCAAACATGTTATTTTTTCGAGATTCTCAGTCTGTCTTTCCTTGTTTGTATAACATTCTATCTTCATTTGCTACATTTCATTACGATGACAGTTCTGATTGTTTTCTTGATACATTATTATATTTATTACATAACTATTAATGTTTATCGAAAGGTCGCATACCTTATTACTCACATGTATTGCGCCATTTGTTATGAGTCATATTTTGTTGCGCTCATTTATGTTTACTCAACACACCATTTCGCTTACAAACATTGTATTACTCATTTCTTTTGGTCACCTTTACTTTGTTACGGTTTTCAGGGTCAAACGGCGTTCCCACTTTGGTTTTTACATAGTTATCTTGGTTGGAGGATAAAGGACTTTTCTGTATAAATAGCGGGCCGTTCTCCCTCTTTCTGGGACAGTAATTCTCTAGACATAGACAACAATCTACTACGCTATCTTGTTTGGTATTACATGCTCAGAATTCTCGCTTGCCTGTTCTTTATAGTAATAGTCTATTCTGTTGCTACCACCCATTCACTGGCTTTACGCTTCTTTCTGTGCATCGTACCTGTAGAGTTATACCATTAGGACTTGCGTCCTAAGCTGTTACTCCGCTATTCTTCACAAAACAGATCTGCATCAACCATTGATATCTCGTCAATCACCAGTACACCAATCTGCCGCAGCTCCTCCGTTCGTTGAGTATTTAGAAGAATATTGGATTTGTAGCACTGATAGCTTCCAGTACTAATATTCAGAGCAGAATGAATCGTTTGACCTTGAATGTTATTTGCAGCTATTTCTGTTGGCGCCAATAACAAATACCCTATTCTACGGCTCTTTAACCAGCTTTCTAGACTTTTTAACAGGTATGACTTTCCCGTTCCAGCTGCACCAGTAACAAAAAGCTTGAGACCACCTTGTTTTGTTGAATACAATGCTTGCGTAATTGTATTGTATATAGTGTATTGATCTTCTGTAAGATCAAATACTGCTGACTCATTGGGTTGTATAGTAGGTGTTCGGCGTAAAAGGAGTAATTGTGACTCAACAATATGTCTATTCGATTCTGTTGTTGAGGCGCATATACTCTGAACAAGTTCAAGGTATATATTGGATATATGCAGCTTGGACTCCGTCGAATTACGCTGGAAAAGGCACAGAAGTGACTTGTACAGATCTGGATAGTCGTATAATAACCGTTCCTTGTAAGTTTTAAACTGTCCATATCCCAATATATCGTCGTCGGAACGCCAACTTCGTTGTTCTAAAAGCTTTATTAAAAAAAAGCTTTCTCCATCACACAAACGCCGATAGCAGGTACGTATTAAAATTGGCTGCATAGGTTTTTCCCAGTTAGTTAATTAGTTATTAGTTTCTAACTCAATACTAAGTATAATTTCAAGGAAAGCAAACTTACTTTTTTCGTGCGTATATATAATTATTTAAACCATCTCTCCAGTACGTACTATTTCCAAATCTCCGTTGTCTTTCAACTTTAAATAATGAACTAGAGTTGAATATATAGATATGGGAGCGACGGCTGAACCACCCTATTATAATGATCTATATATCTATATACACATATACGTAGAAAGCGTCTGCTTCATACCCTGCTTGCTGCCATACATGCTGCTTGCCTGCTACCTGCTCGAGGTCCTGCCTGCTGTCTGCCTGCTATCTGCTCGAGGTCTTGCCTGCCTTCTGCTTGCTGCCTGCTCGAGGCCCTGCTTGCTGTCAGATCGAGGTCCTACCTGCTGCCTGCCCGAGGTCCTACCTGACCTCTGCCTGCTGCCTGTTTGCTGTCTGCTCGGGAGTCTGCTTGCTACCTGCTTGAGGTCCTGCTTGCTGTCAGATTGAGCTCCTACCTGCTGCCTACCTGCTGTCTGCTCGAGGTCCTGCTTGCTGTCTGTTCGAGGCCCTGCTTGCTGTCAGATCAAGGTCCTACCTGACGTTTGCCTGCTGTCTGCTTGAGGCCCTGCCTGCTGTCTGTTCGGGGTCTGCTTGCTGCCTGCTCGAGGTCCTAGCAGCTGTCAGATTGAGGTCCTGCTAACTGTCAGATAGAGGTCCTGCCTGCTGTCTGCCTGCTGCCTGCCTGAGGTCCTGTCTGCTGTCTGCTCAAGGCCCTGCCTGCTGTCTGCTCGAGGCCCTGCTTGCTGTTAGATCGAGGCCATACCTGACGTCTGCCTGCTGTCTGCTCGAGGTCCTGCCTGACATCTGCCTGCTGCCTGCCTGCTGCCTGCTTGCTGCCTGTTTGAGGCCCTGCCTGTTGTCTGTTCGAGGCCCTGCCTGTTGTCTGTTCAAGGCCCTGCCTGCTGTCAGATCAAGGCTCTGCTTGCTGCCTGCTCGAGGCCCTGCCTGCAGTCAGATTGAGGTCCTGCCTTCAGTCAGATCGAGTTCCTACCTGACGTCTACCTGCTGTCTGCCCAAGGTTCTACCTGCCGTCTGCCTGCTGTCTGCTCGAGGCCCTGCCTGCTGTCAGATCGAGGTCCTGCTTGCTGTCTTCCTGCTGCCTGCCCGAGGTCCTGCCTGCTGTCTGCTCGGGGGTCTCCTTGCTGCCTGCTCGAGGCCCTGCTTGCTGTCTGCTCGAGGTCCTGCTCAAGGTCCTGCCTGCTGCCTGCCTGCTGTCTGCTCGGGGGTCTGCTTGCTGCCTGCTCAAGGTCTTACCTAACGTCTGCTTGCTGTCTTTTCGAAGCCCTGCTTGCTGTCGCCTAGGGGTCAGTTATAGTATCTCTGGTGGCAAAGCGGGGTAAAGGAGTCAAACAACAACGGAGAGTAGCGGGACTTCCACCATCCCGAGTTAGAATTATCTTGTACATGCGCTCACCTATACCCCGACTGTTTAGGGCCTGCTAGGCATCAGTAGACTGGGTGGATGCTGGAGAGGGTATATTAGAACGGAGTAGGTATATGTGATAGATAGGTAAGAGTAGAAGTAGCAGTAGCAGTAGCAGTAGCAGTAGCAGTAGCAGTAGCAGTAGCAGTAGGAGTAGCAGTAGCAGTAGGAGTAAGAGTAGGAGTAGGAGTAGGAGTAGGAGTAGGAGTAGGAATACAAATAGGTAATAGGTATGTCATAACCGCCTAATACACTAAAATCGATTGTGAACCTAAAGGGGAAATAAATCACAAATCGGGTATAGCGCCGGACGGTACATCAGGAAACCTGCAAGATTGCGCCAGGAGCAACTGTTGCACGGGACGCTAAGGATGCCACATTCGGCAATTGGCCAAATATGACGCTACTGTGAGGCGTCAGGGGATCCTGACGCTCTGCTGAAGGCGTCAGAGTGTTGTAGGCACCCGATAAGAGGAGTATTTCTGGGAACCATGAAGACCACTTGTTTGACTATCTAGGTAACTAAATCCCTTGTTCGTTTCTTGAGAAACGCGATAGGGGTTTGGGGAGAAGCGCGTGTGAATATTATTGCTGGCGGCTATCTCATGCAGGGCGCCCCACTGTGCCACCCACCGGGTGCTGGGGGGGCCCCTCAGAGTTGCTGTAAACGCATAGTAAAAACACAAGCTTTGGACCCCAAAAATAACTCCTGGAGCGTCAGGAGAATTCGTCCGTCCGAACCAAATCCGGAGGGTATATGAGAGGGCATGATTTGGAGCTGACTGGTGAAAGAATCGAGGAAATCGGATAAGAACTGACGGAGTTGTGCCCTCCGCCAGTCGGGGCATGTTTCTTGACAAACTAATGGTATGAAGGAAAGCCCCGTTTCCCAGTACTGCTTGCTGATTAGTACCAAAGGGCTTTGGTGACTCTCTGCCACGAGGGAACATGCAAGGACGGAACAGATACGGTGGTTAGTACACTTATCGGCCCGTCCGGAGAGTACAGATTGGTTCACTAACAGCTTTACATGATTGCATTACTCTAGTACACCTTTGGGCTTGACTAGAATAGACGATAGGGCCGGGACAAAGTGCTTGGACTGGTCGGGTGTTGTATAAGTATGGGGGGAATGTATTTGTATTGGCGATTGATTACTGTGTTGTAAGATTTGTATTGTATGTCGTGATTGCTTGGCAGGTTTTCAGGGTCTTCGGGGGTTCCCAGGCGTTTGTATCACGATTTAGAATAAATCCGCGAGCCCAAACCGCGGTATATAAAATAGTTGGCAGATTTGTCTCTTTACCAAAACATCAACGGAAAGAACGAGTCTTATCAATATATTTGAATCTATCGAACTACCTTTACCTTATAACTTTATTACAAACCTTTTGCTTGTGACTTTCGAAGCTTCAACTGAACAACTTTCCGCTTATTCTAACTGACTCTAGTGAGTCTTGACGATATCATAGTTTGTAACTCTCTTGTGCGATTTAAGGGAACAACTACTACTGTTGACTGAGGAGACCTTAGTAGTTGGTATCTTATACCTTCGGACTGAACTCTAAGCTTGACGGGAAGTAGCCTGGGCAATTGTATAGGCCAGTTTTACACAGAGGCTCCTGACGCCACTATAGGAGCGTCGGAGGCTCCTGATGCCTCTGACGCTCTCTAGTAGACTTCCTGACGCTCTCTGATAGGCTTCCTGACGTTCTCTGGTGCTGCTTGGTACTGTCACGCTCTTGTCACGGTCACATCACAGAAGTACTAGTATGGTTCTCAATTATTTTATTATATGCTACCTAATATGTACAAAATATCCCTAATTTGCCTGTCCTCAGCATCTGCTTGTCACCCTAACGGTCTTGAGGATCCTGCTGCTGTCGCTTGGGGGGGGGTCTTGAGGGTCTTGCTGCTGTCGCTTAGGGGGTCCTGCTGCTGTCGCTTAGGGGGTCTTGCTGCTGCTGCTTAGGAGGTCTTGCTGCTGTCGCCTGGAGGGGGTCTCAAGAGTCCTGCTGCTGCTGCTTAGAGGGTCCTGCTGCTGCTGCTTAGGAGGTCTTGCTGCTGTCGCCAGGAGGGTCTCGAGGACCCTGCGACTGTCGCTTAGGGGTCCTCCTGCTGCTGCTTAGGAGGTCCTGCTACTATTGCCTGGGGGGTCTCGAGGATCCTGCTACTGTTGCTTAGAGGGACCTCCTACTGCTACTTTGTGTGAAGAATAGCGGAGTAACAGCTTAGGACGCAAGTCCTAATGGTATAACTCTACAGGTACGATGCAAAGAAAGAAGCGTAAAGCCAGTGAATTTGTAGTAGCAACAGAATAAACTATTACTAGAAAGAACAGGCAAGCGAGGAGTCTGAGCATGTAATACCAAACAAGATAGCATAGTAGATTGGTGTCTATGTCTAGAGAATTACAGTCCCAAAAAGAGAGAGAACAGCCTGCTATTTATACAGAAAAGTCCTTTATCCTCCGTCCGAGATAACTATGTGAAAACCGAGGTGGGAACGCCGTTTGACCCTGAAAACCATAATAAAGTAAAGGTAGCCAAAAGAAATGAGTAATACAATGCTTGTAAGCGAAATGGTGTGATGAGTAAACATAAATAAGCGCAACAAAATATGACTCATAGCAAATGGCGCAATACATGTAAGTGATAAAGTATACGACCTTTGATAAACATTAGTAGTTATGTAAAAATGTAATAAATGTAAAAATGTATTAAGAAAACAATCAGTACTGCCGTCGTAATGAAATGTAGCAAATGGAGATAAAATGTTATATAATCAAGGAAAGACAGACTGAGAATCTCGAAAAAATAATACTTAGGGGATCCTGCTGCTGTTGCCTGGGGGGGGTCTCGAGGGTCTTGCTGCTGGAACGATATGTTGGTAGAACGCGTCATGACACGGGTAAAAGGAAACAAGACAGCCTGCATATAAGTTAGCTTTTACTGTTCAAATAGCAATAGAGAAACAGAGTAGAGGGGTAGGGGAGAGGGGTAGGCGGTAGGCGTGGTATGGTGCGATGAGGTGGGTGTGGTGTGTGTGTTCAGGGACTTAGAGAAATTTGGCGAAGTCCCTGGAGGAATAGGGGTAGGGGTTAGGTGTATTCAAGCAGGGTTAGGTGTATCCCGGTAGGGTTAGGGTTGGCGGAACACGCCTCAACCTCGCTTGTTTTTCTGAGGAGAACGGTAGTTAATAAAGACTAGTAATCTGCGGGTAGGAGGGAACAATGGTTCTCTCACAAGAAACATAACTTTTTGAGTAGTACGGTTTTCAGAGCCTCTTGTGAGGCGCTTCTGGTACTGGTGACTATTGTAGGGCGCTCCTGGTACTGGCAGTTGTATAGTGACGATTGGGGTGCTGGGGATGCTTGTGACGTGAGTGACTTCCTGTGATGCAACAGTTGCTATGCCAATTGCGTCATGATACGATTGCAGGTTTCCTGATGTACAGTGGGATCGGCCCACCCATTCGATTTTTATTAGGTTTAACAAACACTATCGCCTTTTCAAAGTCCTGCCTTGTAGCCTAAGCCTTGCCGTCCCCTAAAATCCTCCATTACAGCTGTCTGATTGAGGTCCAGATTGCTATCAAATCAAGGTCTTGAGTATCTCTACTTGCTGTCTACTCAAGACACTGCTGACTGTTTGCCTGCTCTCTGCTTAGGATCCTGCTTGCTGCCATATCAAAGTGCTGCCAGCTGTCTGCTTGAGCTCCTGCCTGCTTTCTGTTTGCTGTCAGATCAAGGCCCTACTTGACATCTGCTTACTGCTTGCTCAAAGTCTTTCCAGCTGTCTGCTTGCTTTCTCAAGTCTCTGATTGCTATCTGTTCAAAGTCTTGCTTGCAGCCACTTTGGAGCCAGTCATAATATTTGATGGCAAAGTAGAGTAAAAAAGTCAAACAATGGTAAAAAGTAGTGGGACTTCCACTATTCCAAGTTAGAATTATTTTGTACATGCGTTTACTTATACTCCACCTGTTTAGGGCCTGCTAGGTACCAGTAGACCAGGTAGATACTAGAGATGATATATTAGAACAGAGTAAGTATATATAATAGTAGAAGCAGAAGTAAAAATACAAATAGGTAATACATACATGATAATCCTTCTTAATAAAATTGGTTGTGAATCTAAAGAAAAAATAAATCTCAAATCTGGTTTAGTACTAGGCCATACAGTGGGATTGGCCCACACACTCCATTTATATTAGGTTTAAATACTTGATAAGTTGATAGTTGCATGATATAAGAAGTTTGTTTCAGATTTTGATGGGGCAAACTGGTTGCCATGGCCATTTTGGAGCTATTCCAGAACAGGAGATTTTTTCCAAATGCGGAAAGTAACACAACCATTCAATTTTGATAAGAGTTAAAATGATATTTAAAGTAAGTTACGCTCTCAAACTCAATACATCTAGGCCGGTTGAAATACTTGTCAAATGCATCAGCAAAGTACGGATCTCCCGATTCATTCATATTCTCCTCGATCAACCATAACGGCTTGACAGTCAAAAGCCTTTCAGAGGGTATTGATGTTGGAATATAAATACAACCACTTGTCATCTGGAATATTGGTAGACTAAGAAGCAGTACCATGTTTTCCATTGACCCGATTCGACGCACAAGAAGATGATTTTGAGTATTATCCTCGCTTGATATATTGACAACAGACTTTGGCTCACTTTTTGTAACATACTTTGTAATGTATTTGGCTAGCCCTCCGCTTGTACAATACTGAACGTTACAGTGTACTTTCCACAAAAGAAGGAGGCGAGCTGAATAAGGAACAACATATCGGTCTTCCTCTTTCAAACGCTTGTATGTGTACCGCAACTCGCCAGGCTGTTGATAAGTTGTTGTTGACAGGTTTGCTGGAAATCCTTTCCGACATTGTCTACCCTCTACAGTATTGTTTGGATCCCTCCCACACAGTCGAAGATTACAACGATGTATTTGGTGTTCAATAACAAGTTGATAGAGTTCCGGCTCCCTACTCCTACTAGGAATATCGGCACGGATATAATCCTTCGCAATAAGTTCTGAATGACTCTGTTCAGTCCACATTAACGAATGTGTATGTATAGCTCCTCGCAACTGAAACTCATGCCTTTCCACCATTTCATTCAGCTTTCCAAAATCCGATAATTCTGAAACTCTAAAGAAAGCCGACTTTATCCAGTGCCACCGCTCATAATAGTACTGAACAGCATCCCAAGGACGATTTGATGGTAGAGTGTCCTGGTTTCCTGTTGTACCTAATATCCTCCTGTACTCGTACCATCGTTCAGAAAAGGTTGTTGTTATAAAAAGAGTTGGGAGCCCAAATGTTTGCAACATGCACCGTGTCTTGCTTTCCGCTATAAGGAAGAAGGTATCACCCGTTCGTATGAATTTTGGTATTGTTGTTGTAATATTTTCATTTATAATTGACCAGGAACCATAGTTGCTTTTTTGAATCAGCTCCGTTGCAGTGTAGCGACCGTCAGTTGCTTTATGTGCATTGGTTTTAACAAGTCTGAGATGGTTTTGGAAAATTCTTCGAGCTTCAATCTCCATGTACACCCATGGTGGCCAGTAATGATCTTCGCGGAAGTAAGGGATAAGTGAGTTAAGTTTAATTTTGTATCGGCAAGCTGGGTATTCTGGTATCGTATATACGACTCCCTTGAAGCCTTTTCTCACTGACCTTTACCCCATGGATATAGAACAGGAAATAATAAAGCTTCCAGTGCAGGATCGGACCTTGCTATACCAACTTTTTGACTTGATCTTCCATTACCAGTCACTATATGCCCGACTGGTAAACGGAAAGCTCGATAGTCTTCATTATTAGTCTCCTTTGCATAATCTCCTGGATTCAAGACTATTTCGGGGCGGTTAAATGGTGGATACTCGGTTTCTGCCGCTGCATTACTATGGACTGATAGTTCTATTGTAGCAAGTGGCAAAGGATTCAGTTGAAGCTCTTGTCGTACATCAAATCTTCGAAACAACTCATTATGCTGCAATAGCCAAGACCGACATTCCTCTAATGCAGAGATATTGTGCCCTTGATCACAACGATTTGTTGAACTTTCCATAAATGTACCAATACAGCCACTGTATAGTGCTATTGCTCGTGCGTTTTTTGACACATTCATTTTGCCTGATAGAAAGCTAACATTCAGTACCATAGTAAATTGCGAGAACACTTCTACATACCGGTTAAGGTTCGATAAGTTGAGTATGGATTATTGTTTAGGCTATAGCTTGTTGTTTGACCAAGATTAGTTTGTAAAGTAACCGGTGACAAGAATACCCAAGAGCGATAAGGAAGATTCAATAGTACAGCTGGCCATGGACCAGCTGTTGGTGGTAGGCGTGGAGCTTTTTTGCATTGTGAGCAAACTGCAATTTCGTAGGTACCGTTTTTACTTATGCGATTCTTTACCACCGAATTAAAATATACTGTAATAGGAACAGGTTCATCTCTATCCCATTCGGTCCACTTAACATGTCTAGGAAGAAGCAATATGCTGCAGAATGAACATGGTACATCAGGAAAATATTTGTTGTACACACTCTTGAACTTATCCATCAACTTTCGGAACTTTGAATCGATATAAAATATAGACAACTGTATTGTTGTTCCAATTGACACTTGTATATCTTGTAATGGAACTAATTTTATTAGTATAATTATCTATATAGTAATCGATATAACTTACCTGGTAGGTTACGATTGCTTTGATTTGTTGTTGCAATAATAGAGTAAGTCGAAAATAGTCCACCTCCGGTAACAATTTCATTTTGTGTAGGTAAACTAATTAGTTTCTTTGTTTGTATTCGACGTTCACTACAATCTGGTTGAAGAGTAGGTACATATGTGCGAAATCGAAATGCTTGTTGAGGCATTCTATTTATTGACCCTTAATTGACAGTTAGCTTTCTAGTCAAACCTTGGTTTAAATTGTATAACAATATTAATTCATATATTTAACTAACGCAGATGCCCAAACTAAGCACAAAGCTAAATTGGTAGTTTTCTTTTTCTATTTTTATTCTTTTTTTCCTTTTCCTTTTCCCTCTCACCCTCTTTCTCCTCTTCAGTACCAATACTATCACGATTAAAGCTCTTTTCTAATCTTGTAGCTCCAGTACTTGATTGCAATTCATCAAGCGATACTATCGATTCTGTATCAGTTCCTATATTAGGCTGAATAGGTAGAGCTGCCTTTCGCTGACGTTTTTGTGTACCTGTTACCTATGTAAGTATTTGATATAATTATTTAGAGATTTTATTACGTTCACTATACTTACCACTAATAGAACTAATATCAGGCTTTGTATACTGATTTGCGCTTATCACAGAGCTATCAGAATCATCCTCCGAATCCCGAATTGAAGTAGACGGTACACCGGTTTGATCAGACTTTTTTGATGCTGTCAGATTAAAACTTTTCGGTAGTATTTTGGCTTTTGACTGTATTGGTGAAACTTGCTTTGACGGGCTAGAACTTGCCGATAGTGGTCCAAGTAATACTTTTCGCTTAGACTTTGGTGATTGAAAAATCGACGCTTTATCTTCTTTGGGCACTAAGTCACGAGAAAATGAAATACCAAGTAGAAATCCATAGGCTATTGGTACGACTATTAGAAGGTGTTTTTAATATTAATACTAAAGCTAACATACCTCGATCTAGATCCAATTCCCAAATGTATCGAAATGATACATTAAGTGTCTTTCCGTGTTGCAAATATATTGATAGCTTGGAAAACAGCGGGCTTTTTGTTTCAAGAAGAAAGGTTAAAGAGCACTTAATCACAAAATTAATAACAGAAATCATCCTTCAATAGCAGTAATCTGCATACTTACGCATATATCCTCTTTCAACTCACTACTATATTGATACATCTGCCCCTCAAAATACTTGAGTCCGTCACTCTCTATCTCTTTTAAATCAGATATCATAGTAACTGTAGATGATATATAGATATCATTTGGTATTGAATGTGACTGTGGAGAACAAATGTAGAGCTCTACATTCCTGATAAGAGTGAACTATAGTGGATATATTTTAATTCTGTTTGTCATATTTAGCGTAATCGTTATCGTGATTTTGACCTACCTTCGGGCACTGCCCGTTTGTGAACACAGCTGTTCCATTGAATAGATACATACGCTCCGGGTAAATAGTATTATCAGGACTTTGATAGTATTTTACTTCAATCTCGCGGGATACATTGTCTATATCCTGATAATGTACTGAAGCGGTTTTGTATCCACCCACACCCGTAATTGATAATACTCGACCAACAAATGCAAAGTGAATAGGCATAACTGAACTAACTGATTAATGCTTACCTGTTAAGTAATTGATAGTGAAGAAAAGGGTGTCTGTTAGGAAAATAGGTGTCTAATCGAGTATGGGTTTGAATACATAGGATTCAGGTATGGTACAGAGCTGATCTATATATACATAAAAATTCTAAAGATGACGTATATGAAAGTTTTATCAGTATAATATTCTATTCAGTCTGATGTCAGTCAACCATCACTATTATGTATTTATGAGGTCACTATGAAGTAAGGACAAGATTATTCTGACCTACAATTCAATTCACTAAAACCTGAATTCAAAAAAACGTTGACACTTGGCTTAAGTCATCGTGATGTACATACACATTCAACAATGACGAATGAATAACTAAAACTTGATCTACATGGATATTCATTAATGACGTAGGTATGAAAACATTCTGATTTAGGTATACATTTGACAATGACGTACAAATGACCAAATTTGAAGTTAACCTTTATTTTTCTGTAGGAATTATTCAAATTGATTGTTGAATCATTAAAAATAAGCTGATGGTAGGTTTCATATTTTAATATATAAGTGTATTCAATTTATATAATTGAAAGCTAAACTCAAAATGGTAGAAATTTCCCAATTAGGCTTAGATACCTAGTAACAAATTTATATATGGTTAAAGAAGATCCCCCCATTCTTAAAACCAAAAAAACGGACACCCAGGATCTGAAATCCTACCGACCTATTTCCCTGCTGCCCTGTCTGAGCAAACTACTAGAGTCAATAGTAGCAGCCAGACTAGACAAACATGGTACCCAATGCGGAGGACTGTCAGAGCAACAAATGGGGGCGAGGCCAGGACGCTCCAGCATGGACGCCCTCATGACCATAATGACACCTGCACAGAAGTGGTTGCGGGAAAAGAAAAACCCGGGACGAGAACCCATCAGGCCTGCTATCCTAGCCAACGACGTTAAGGGAGCTTTCAACTCGGTAGTACACACAGTCCTCGTGCAAATAATGAGAGAAAAGAAGTTCCCAACTTACTTGTATAACTGGGTCGACAACTTCAATACTAACTGGATCATCCACTTCTCCTTCGACGGGGAGATGTCAACACCCCTTCCATACAGCTCAGGAGTACCACAGGGCTCCCCACTATCACCAGTTCTCTACATGATATTTGCGGACCCCCTATGTTGTAGGCACCTGATAAGAGGAGTAATTCTGGGAATCATGAAGACCACTTGTTTGACCATCTGGGTAACTAACTCCCTTGTTCGTTTCTTGAGAAACACAATAGGGGTTTGGGGAGAAGCACGTGTGAATATTATTGCTGGCGGCTATCTCCTGCAGGGCGCCCCACTGTGCCACCTACCGGTTGCTGGGGGGGCTCCTCAGAGTTGCTGTAAACGCATAGTAAAAATACAAGCTTTGGACCCCAAAAATAACCCCTGGAGCGTCAGGAAAATTCGTCCGTCCGAACCAAATCCGGAGGGTATATGAGAGGGCATGATTTGGAGCTGACTGGTGAAAGAATCGAGGAAATCGGATAAGAACTGACGGAGTTGTGCCCTCTGCCAGTCGGGGCATGTTTCTTGACAAACTAACGGTATGAAGGAAAGCCCCGCTTCCCAGTACTGCTTGCTGATTAGTACCAAAGGGCTTTGGTGACTCTCTGCCACGAGGGAACATGCAAGGACGGAACAGATACGGTGGTTAGTACACTTATCGGCCCGTCCGCAGAGTACAGATTGGTTCAATAACTGCTTTACATGATTGCATTACTCTAGTACACCTTCGGGCTTGACTAGAATAGACAATAGGGCCGGGACATAGTGCTTGGACTGGTCAGGATTTGTATAAGTATGGGGGGAATGTATTTGTATTGGCGTTTTGAATGCGTTGTAAGATTTGTATTGTATGGCGTGATTGCTTAGCAGGTTTTCAGGGTCTTCGGGGGTTCCCAGGCGTTTGTATTAGGATTTAGAATAAATCCGCAAGCCCAAACCGTGGTATATAAAATAGTTGGCAGATTTGTCTCTTTACCAGATCATCAACGGGAAGAACGAGTCTTATCAATATACTCGAATCTATCGAACTACCTTTACCTTATAACTCTATTACAATTATTTCGTTCGTGACTTTCGAAGCTTCAACTGAACAACTTTCCGCTTTATCTAACTAACTCTAGTGGGTCTTGACGATATCGTAGTTCGTAACTCTCTTGTGCAATTTAAGGGAACAACTACTACCGTTGACTGACCTTGGTAGCTGGTATCTTATACCTTCGAACTGAACTCTAAGCTTGACGAGACGTAGCCTGGATAATTGTATAGGCCAGTTTTACACCCTACTACCCACAAAGCTGTCAGTCAACGAAAGAGGGACAGTCTACATGGACAACGATACAATGCTGCAAGGAGGAACAACCCAAAACATCATCAGCCGAAGACTCAAAGACAGAATGGCCATCAAGGAAGACAAGGCAAACACCCTAGGCCTGGAATTCTCACTCGAAAAAGCCGACTTACTGTACCTGCTGCCCACCACCAGTAAAAGCTCACCTCCCACCGCGACAGTACCACTTTACCAGAAACCCGTGGTCCCCAAAGAAGCAATCAAAATCTTAGGAGTCTATATAGACCAAAAATGCACCTTTAAGGAGCAAACGAGCAAAGCGGCCTCCAGAGCCACCACTATTACGGCTATGATTCGAAACTTCTCTAAGAATCAGAACATTACCCCACTAACGATTCACAAACTTGTCCAGACTCTGTTAATCCCAGCAATGCTGTGGGGCTCAGAGTTGTGGTGGACAGGAGCGGACCACATCACCCGAAGGATCGGACCAGTATACCTCAGGGCAGCTCGCCTCATCACCAGTCTCCCAGTTCGTACAGTGACCAGAGCGGTACTAAGCAAAGCAGGACTCCCCACGCTGGAAAATCTACTCAATTCCAAGTCAGTCAACTACGGAGTCAGAGCGCTGCTAAGCCTGGACTCCAACAAAATCAAACAAGAGCTAGTTCAACTTCTTAAAAAACCCACAAAAAAGAGAGGCTTTGGATTGGAAAGAATAGCGCATCTCCTACAAGAATCGACCCATCAGCTACAGATAGAAGACCCAGGAGACGTATCCTCCCCTTGGCTTCCCCATACCTATATACATATCGCACCTACAGATAAAGAAACGGAAAGCCTCAAACACCAGAACTGGGTCACTAAGCACCCAGAAATCTACAGGATCTACACAAACGGATCCAAAGAAGACTCGGTCAGCTCAGCCTGGGTCTCGATCGTAAACGGCGTCACACAAAACAAAGGAAACCTTAACTTGGGACGATTCGCGGATATCCTCGATGGAGAACTAGAAGCAATAGCTCAAGCACTTGACTCCTCCCTTCACTCCAATATTACCAACACACCCATCTGGCTTTGCGTAGATAATCAACTCGCCATTAGACGACTCGGAGGAGCTGCGGCCCCAGCAAAAGAAGCAGTTCAAAGAGCCCTGCTCACGATTCAAAAACTACAACACAAAGGCTGCTCAGTAAATGTGAGATGGACACCCTCCCATGTAGGCATCAAGGGCAACGACATGGCGGATAAACTCGCCCGAGATGGCCTGAAGCTTCTTTGCAATAAACCAATAGTTACCCTCACCTGGTTGAAAGGCCTACCCTCCCGAATCAGACACACAAATTTACCCTACTCAACACCAACCCCACACCTAGCTACGGTCAACAGATGAACAGCAGGCATAATGTGGAGAATCAGAAACTTGGTAACCCACCTGGATCCCTCCTTCCGAGGCTCTCCCCCAGCGTGCAGCTGCGGCAAACAACAATCAAGCAAGCACATCGTGCTTGACTGCCCCCGGTATCAGCAACAAAGGAAGTCCATGGTGGACGAACACTATCCCACCTGTGAAGAATAGCGGAGTAACAGCTTAGGACGCGAGTCCTAATGGTATAACTCTACAGGTACGATGCACAGAAAGAAGCGTAAAGCCAGTGAATGGGTGGTAGCAACAGAGTAGACTATTACTATAAAGAACAGGCAAGCGAGGATTCTGAGCATGTAATACCAAACAAGATAGCGTAGTAGATTGTCGTCTATGTCTAGAGAATTACTGTCCCAGAAAGAGGGAGAACGGCCCGCTATTTATACAGAAAAGTCCTTTATCCTCCAACCGAGATAACTATGTGAAAACCGAGGTGGGAACGCCGTTTGACCCTAAAAACCGTAACAAAGTAAAGGTAACCAAAAGAAATGAGTAATACAATGCTTGTAAGCGAAATGGTGTGTTAAATAAACAAATGAGCGCAACAAAATATGACTCATAACAAATGGCGCAATACATGTGAGTAATAAAGTATGCGACCTTTCGATAAACATTAATAGTTATGTAAAAATGTAATAAATGTAAAAATATATCAAGAAAACAATCAGAACTGTCATCGTAATAAAATATAGCAAATGGAGATAAAATGTTATACAAACAAGGAAAGACAGACTGAGAATCTCAAAAAAAATAACAGTCATGACGGACTAAGGGTTTTTCTTTTCTTCTTTTCGTTTTTCGCCTTTTTTTTTTTTTTTTTTTCTTTACGACCACAGTTAGTCTGTAACTCTTTTTCGGTTATAAGGTTATTTTTCTCTCGTAGTTTTTCCTTACACGTTTTTGATCTGGTCAGGCAGTTTCCCTGTCGCTTCATATTTGTAACTTATCTCCAGTGCGCGCCATCCCTATGGCTTACCTAATGGGCCGAGGGCCTAGATGGGAAATAAAAACTACTACTACTACTACTACTTGCATCTCGGAGCGTGTCTACAACAACACTTTCTCCTCTTTCACGGGCGCAAACCTTCGGGCAAGCTCCTCTTGACTAGAGTTTCTTTCTACATACTATCTATTTCTTTCTGAAGCCTTGCGTACCTTCAGAAATGTCTTTCTCCGGTTCCTACATCGACTATGTCGACCCCTATGCCGACAAACCCTTAAGCGACTACAATGATTCTGACTTGAAGTTGCTGTTCAAAGGAAGAAAAAGATTTACTCTCCAACAGCACACCAAAACAGGCTTCCAGATTGCCAATAACAACTGGGCCTACTTCCAGCAGAAGACGGCGGACATTGAAGCAGAAATCCAGCGGAGGCAGACTGAGAAAGTCATGGCCGCCACTCCTGGATCCACCCCCTCGTTTACCCCGCTCACCCAAACCTTCCTTCCCTTTGGCACAGCGGCCTCCTCCTCCAGATCCGCATCCCCTTCAAAACGACCTAGAGTCGACTCTACCGCTAGCGGTAGCCGTTTCTCCGCCCTGGCAGAGAGTTTTGAGGTGGAAACCCCCCTCAAAGACCCCACTCCCCAGACCCAGGACACCGAAATGTCTCTGGACCAGCCAGACTTCCTGGCCCCCTACGACCCTAAGGTCTCCTATCTTCCCCCCTCTGTCGAATCCAAGAGCGGGACAGTCAACTACACCACTTGGCTGATCCATAACACCATCTCCCCCCTTCTCAATTCTATTCACGTCTTGAATGACGAAGTCATTCAGCTTAAAGCGACCGTGGCTCGCTTACAGACCAACACCCGTCCACAACAACCCCCCCCACCAGCACCACAACCACAACCCCAACAGCCAAAGGCCCCAAAACCTGCGGCTCCCAAACCCCAGAAACAAGCCAAAGCCAGCTATGCCGAGGCGGCAAAAAAGCCAGCCCAGCCAGCGCCCAAGGCCCCCTCCCCTCCAGCCAAAAAGAAGAAGGTCAAGCCCCTCTTCAAACCCCAGTACACAAAGATCAACAGGGAGTTTGTGACAGAACTCTCTGAACCCGCGCCAGAAGGAGTCTCTGAGGACACCATCTTGGCCAAAGTCAACAACACCCTTAAGGGAACGGGAGTTTCCTTCCTCATGGTCCGATTCACCAGCAAGTCAAACCTGGTCTTCTTCGGCGCCGCCAACCAGCCAGGAGAGAGTGCAGCACCGTACTCAGAGAATATTTGCGCGGCACTATCCGCTCTCGGTCTCTCCCCCACCTCAGCCAAAGCCAACAGTCGTTGGTCAAAATTTATCCTCCACGGTGTCCCCACATCCGTTGGAGACGGAGTTAAAGTGGGCGAAGAGATAGCCGCCCACGTCGAGCTTAACCTCCCAAATGTGCAGCTAGCACAAGTCCCCAGATGGCTCAGCAGAGACCGGACCAATAAGAATCACTTCTCCATGATCCTCGCCTTCCCAGGAAGAGTCACCATCGAAAACCTCAAGTGCAGGTACCTAGTCATCTTGAATAAGATGTGCCGCCTCGAGCCCTTCATCCCCATTACCCCTTCCACACAGTGTCAAAACTGTCAACGCTACGGCCACCATCACCTGCGCTGCAAAAGTGAAGCTTGCTGCGTAGTGTATGCTGGCTCCCACCACTCCTCCGAACATAAGTGCCACTCCTGTAAGGGAGGCGTTAAGTGCACCCACTTACCCATCAAGTGCGTCAACTGTCCACAGAACCCAGGACATAAGGCCAACGACCCAGCTTGCCCCACGCGAGCCAAACTCTCCATTAGAAAAGGTAAGGAAGTCGAGATAGTCATGACGGACTAGGGTTCCTTTTATTTTTCCTTTACTCTCCTTTTTCTTTTTGCAATTACAGTTAGTCTGTTACAAATTTTTCAGTTATAAGGTTATTTTTCTTCTGTAGTTTTTCCTTACACGTTTCGATCTGGTCAGGCAGCTTTCTTGTCGCTTCATATTTGTAACTTATCTCCAGTGCGCGCCATCTCTATGGCTTACCTAATGGGCCTTGGGCCTAGATGGGAAATAAATACTACTACTACTACTACTACTACTACTTGCATTCAATACGATACCTACCTTGTCCTTGAGTTCCTAGTCTCTCGATACTAGCCTTGTCTTGTGATTATCGCCTGCTGTTCCCCAATAGGTGATCGGTTTTTACATTGGGTGTGTTGAAGGAGTACTTGGAAAAAATGATACGGCTAGGTAAGATCCGCCCCAGCAAGTCGCCTTACGGCGCCCCTATATTATTTGTCAAGAAAAAGGACGGTAGCCTGCGACTTTGCGTCGACTACCGAGGGCTTAACAGGATAACTATCAAAAATAAGTATTCTTTGCCCCTCATGGATGAGCTCAGAGATCGAGTATCCGGCTCTACCATTTTTTCGAAGATAGACCTGAAGGAGGGGTACAAACTCGTCAGGATCAAACAAGGGGACAAAGAGAAAACGGCTTTCAGGACCCGCTACGGACATTACGAGTACTTAGTAATGCTGTTTGGCATGGTGAACGCACCAGCAACATTCCAGAACATGATGAACGAGATCCTCAGAGAATACTTGGACCAAGGTATCGTAGTCTATCTTGACGATATCCTAATTTATAGCAAAACAGCAGAGGAACACATCCGATTAGTCAAAATTGTTCTCCAGAAGTTACGAGAAAACAACCTGGTCGCCAATACTAAAAAGTTCTTTTTCAACCAGCAGAAAATCGAGTTCCTCAGCTATATGCTAGGTCCCGAAGGTGTCTCCATGGCCAACGACAAAATCACGTCAATTCTGGAATGGCGAGCTCCACAGAGCATAAAGGATGTGCAAGCGTTCATGGGGTTTGCCAATTTTTATAGAAGGTTTATCCATAACTTCTCAGGAGTCTGTAAACCTATAACCGATTGTACCAGACAGGATAACGCTAAGAACTTCACGTGGTCACATGAGGCACAAGAGGCGTTCGACAAGCTCAAAAACCTCTTTACCTCAGCCCCTATTCTAGCTCACTTCGACCCTAATCGCCAGAGGTACGTGGAAACGGACGCCAGCGACTTTGCGATTGCAGCCATCCTGTCCCAAGAAATCAACACTAAGTTACACCTTGTCACTTTCTATTCACGAAAACTAGTCCTGACGGAAGTTAATTATGATGTCTGGGACAAGGAAATGTTAGCTATAGTGGTAGCATTCAAGCAGTGGAGGCAGTACCTCGAAGGCGCTAGGTACAGCGGCAGGTAAAAAGTTATCGGACGCTGATTCAGCAGATCTTGGCGTGTTTTAGCATGCATATGCATACCCCAAGGCTAGAGGGCCAGCACTCCTGCAAAAAAAATTGGGGTACAAAGCCCATAGAGGGGGGGTTTCTTTACATGGTTAAATTTAATTTTACACAAGAATCAAGGCTTATATCTACCCTATAAACCCTTAAGATACATTCACTTTCTATACTAAATTTGGGGTGGGTAAACTTAGATAGAGTGTGAGATGATAAAAAAGGTTATACTAGGTATTTTAGACCCTACCCCCATACTCTGGGAGCCTATAGATGCCACTAGTATGCTAATATTCTACATTTCTCACTATTCTCAAAAATCGAATTTCTTTACTGGCTAAATTGCCATATTTGGCCCTCTATATTGCCACATTTTAGCCCATGAAGGAGGGAGTTTTTGGCTATCCTTTCCCACCATAAATACACCCAAGGGCCTCTCATAGAACATATCAAAAGCCCAGTTGATGAATATTTTTTCCTCTATGAGTAACAGTCTGCCCAAGTATCATGAGTGCCGAGGCTTGATTATGCCACCTAAAACAGGTCTAAAACATGTCTGAGCGCATCCGATGACTTTTTACCTACTGCTGTACATGGTAGTCGTTTATACCGATCACCGTAACCTAGAATACTTCTCTACCACTAAGCAACTCACGAGGCGACAGGCTCGATGGGCGGAAAACCTTGCCAAGTTCGACTTCAAAATCATTTATCGACCTGAAACAAAAAATGGAAAGGCTGATGCACTATCAAGGCATTCGGAGTACCGCTTGGAAGGGGGGGCACCACTGACAAACAACCCGTGGAAATGTTCTTCAAATCTGGACAACTCGAGTTAGAGCCCGGAGAAGAGGAATTGGTATCGTCAGCCTCGCTTGCTGCCATGGAGATTGTCAACTGGGACAAGGAGTTTTTGGGAAAAGTACGGCAGGCAGGGCTGGGAGACCCGAAATGGGTAGGAATTAAGGAGAAGATCCTGAGGAAGGAGTCAGGAGCAGCAAAGGAATTCTCAGTACACGACAACCTGGTATACTTCCAAAACAGACTTTATATACCAGCAAGCGACGCCCTCAAAATCGAGATCGCAGAGGCAGAACATGACTCTAAAATCGCAGGACATTTTGGCCAGGACAAAACATTAGAACTAATCTCGCGAAACTTCTACTGGCCGAACCTAGATCACTGGGTAGATGATTATGTCCGTTCCTGCGACCACTGCCAACAGAACAAGCCAAGCCGACACAGGAAGTACGGTAAATTGTTGCCTCTCGAAACACCACACTGTCCGTGGGAATCCGTATCTATGGATTTCATTACGCAGTTACCTTTGTCTGAAGGAATGACACAGATATGGGTCGTCGTGGACAGGTTCACAAAAATGTCGCATTTTATTCTTCTGAAAGAATCAGCTACGGCTCAGGACCTAGCCAAAACCTTCCTGAGCCAAATTTGGCGCTATCATGGCTTACCTCTCAGCATCGTCTCCGACAGAGACGCTAAGTTTACTTCCAGCTTCTGGGGATCGCTGATGTCTCTCCTCGATGTGAAAACTCGGATGAGCACGGCTTTCCACCCTCAAACAGACGGACAAACAGAACGGGTCAACCAAGTACTAGAACACTACATTTGTGCATTCTGTAATTACGAACAGAACAATTGGGTCGAATTGCTTCCCCTAGCTGAGTACGCATATAATAACTCAGCTACAACAACTACGAAGCAAACTCCTTTCTACACGAACTATGGTTACCACCCGCGAACCAACTGGCCAACTCAAGTGGAAGTCAAGAATCCGGCTAGTGAACTGTACGCTCACTGTGTCCGAGGTATCCACGACAAGGCTAGCAACCGTCTGAAAGAGACCGGAGAACGCATGGGGAAATACTTTGACCAGAAACAAATGGATCCTCCAAGTTTTAAAGTAGGAGACCGCGTCATGGTCAACGCTGCCAACATTAAAAGCCGCCGAAGCACCAAGAAACTGGACCATAAGAAATTGGGACCTTTCAGAATTGCTAAGTTAGTGGGAACTCCCGCGTGCCAGTTGGACTTGCCCCCTCAGGTCAAGATACATAACGTCTTCCACGTAGAGCTCCTCGAGCTCTACTGCCTGAGCAAGATCCCGGGACGCCAGCAGAGACCACCAACTCCTGACGAAGTAGATGAGTATGGGGAGGCGGTTTACGACGTGGAAAAAATCATTGCATCCCGTCGCAACAACGCCGGAGAAGTGGAATATTTGGTGAAATGGCTGGGATATCCGATGGGCAACTGCTCGTATCAAGTCTTAGACGCCATGGACGAACCAGTCCAAGAGCTAGTACGCGACTTCCATCGTCGAAACCCAAGAGCTGTGAAAGACCACCGCCTGAGACTGTAGAGGTACTCAACAGAGCCAAGTCCTTCCTACGACAGACACCACGGTGATA
Source organism: Verpa conica (assembly GCA_033030425.1). NCBI lineage: Eukaryota > Fungi > Ascomycota > Pezizomycetes > Pezizales > Morchellaceae > Verpa > Verpa conica. Next base: position 588,873 of record JAUFSD010000002.1, on the reverse strand, counting down.
TGTCGGAGGTTTACTCGAGCCACAGTCTGTCAGAAGAAATGTTTTTGGGCCGCAAACACCCTGAGAGGGGGGCAGTGTTGTAGGCACCTGATAAGAGGAGTATTTCTGGGAACCATGAAGACCACTTGTTTGACTATCTAGGTAACTAAATCCCTTGTTCGTTTCTTGAGAAACGCAATAGGGGTTTGGGGAGAAGCGCATGTGAATATTATTGCTGTAAACACATAGTAAAAACACAAGCTTTGGACCTGTAACACAATCACACACTAGTTAAGTGCAAGCACTGCTCGGCACCTTACTAGTGGGGTAATTGTGGTAGGAGGGAGGATTCAGGCTAAGCCTAGTAGCTATCTCAAGGAGATTGACTAACTAGACTAGACTCGGTAGGCTAATATACTGATGTGAACTAAAGGTAGCCGGTCAATTGCATATATTGATAACTAACTTAGGTAGCTAAATCCTGCCGACCCAAAACTAGCTAGACACGGCAGGTTTTATACTAAAACAAAAACATACATAAACTAGCCGGGGCAATCCATGCTCCGGTCCAAAAACAAATAAACAGTAATCAAAAATAACCCGGCACAACCATTCCTCCATTCCTGTCATGTTCCTCCAATCCCAGTACCCTAATCTCCGATCCATGCCAGGATCAAAACACTAAAGAAATACTAATCATCCCAATCCGGTACTACCCCGGTACAATAATTGCTCCGCTTCCGGCGGGGTTCCCAAACATAGTAAAGTAGATCCAAAGAAACAATAAAGAAATCCCAAGGTGGTTAGTGCCATAACCGTATCCAAAACAAGTAAAACAAAGAACAAGGTAACACAGCAGGGGCGGTTACAGGACCCCAAAAATAACCCCTGGAGCGTCAGGAAAATTCGTCCGTTCGAACCAAACCCAGAGGGTATATGAGAGGGCATGATTTGGAGCTGATTGGTGAAAGAATCGAGGAAATCGGATAAGAACTGACAGAGTTGTGCCCTCCGCCAGTCGGGGCAGGTTTCTTGACAAACTAACGGTATGAAGGAAGGCCCCGCTTCCCAGTACTGCTTGCTGATTAGTACCAAGTGTTATTTTTTTCGAGATTCTCAGTCTGTCTTTCCTTGTTTGTATAACATTTTATCTCCATTTGCTACATTTCATTACAATGACAGTTCTGATTGTTTTCTTGATACATTTTTTACATTTATTACATTTTTACATAACTACTAATGTTTATCAAAAGGTTGCATACCTTATTACTCACATGTATTGTGCCATTTGTTATGAGTCATATTTTGTTGCGCTCATTATGTTTACTCAACACACCATTTCGCTTACAAGCATTGTATTACTCATTTCTTTTTGGTTACCTTTACTTTGCTACGGTTTTCAGGGTCAAACGGCGTTCCCACCTCGGTTTTCACATAGTTATCTTGGTCGGAGGATAAAGGACTTTTCTGTATAAATAGCGGGCCGTTCTCCCTCTTTCTGGGACAGTAATTCTCTAGACATAAACACCAATCTACTTCGCTATCTTGTTTGGTATTACATGCTCAGAATCCTCGCTTGCCTGTTTTTTATAGTAATAGTTTACTCTGTTGCTACTACCAATTCACTGGCTTTACGTTACTTTCTGTGCATCATACCTGTAGAGTTATACCATTAGGACTTGCGTCCTAAGCTGTTACTCCACTATTCTTCACACCAAGGGGCTTTGGTGACTCTCTGCCACGAGGGAACATGCAAGGACGGAACAGATACGGTGGTTAGTACACTTATTGGCCCGTCCGCAGAGTACAGATTGGTTCACTAACAGCTTTATATGATTGCATTACTCTAGTACACTTTTGGGCTTGACTAGAATAGACGATAGAGCTGGGACCAAGTGCTTGGACTAGTCGGGATTTGTATAAGTATGGGGGGAATGTATTTGTATTGGCATTGTTGTAAGATTTGTATTGTATGGCGTGATTGCTTGGCAGGTTTTCAGGGTCTTCGGGGGTTCCCAGGCGTTTGTATTAGGATTTAGAATAAATCCGCGAGCCCAAACCGCGGTATATAAAATAGTCGGCAGATTTGTCTTTTTACCAGAACATCAACGGGAAGAACGAGTCTTATCAATATATTTGAATCTATCAAACTACCTTTACGTTATAACTCTATTTTCAAACATCTTGCTTGTGACTTTCGAAGCTCCAACTGAACAACTTTCCGCTCTATCCAACTAACTCTAGTGAGCCTTGACGATATTGTAGTTCGTAACTCTCTTGTGCGATTTAAGGGAACAACTACTACTGTTGACTGAGGAGACCTTGGTAGTTGGTATCTTATACCTTCGAACTGAACTCCAAGCTTGACGGAACGTAGCCTGGACAATTGTATAGGCCAGTTTTACAGATAACTAGAATCCTATGAGATTTGAAACAATGCATGAAACAAGGAGATAGACAAGGCAGACTAGGAAATGAGTGTTCTTGACAATTTTGTACATATTAGATAGCATATAATAAAATAATTGAGAACCTTACTAGTACTTCTGTGATGTGACCGTGACAAGAACGTGACAGTACCAAGCAGCACTAGAGAACGTCAGGAAGCCTACCAGAAAGTGTCAGAGGCATCAAGAGCCTTTGGTGTTGTGTCAAGAGTCTCTGACACCTTCAGTGGAGCATCAGAAGCCCCTGACGCCTCACAGTAGCGTCATATTTGGCCAATTGCTGAATGTAGTATCCCTAGCGTCCCGTGCTACAGTTGCTCCTGACGCAATCTTGCAGGTTTCCTGATAAACCTCTCATCTGGTTGTCTGGGATTTTTTACTATGGGCTTGTAGTTCTTTAAGTTTTCTCTCTTGTGCCTCTCTCTTATGTTGTTGTAAAGGTAGGGTGGGGACAGGTTCTTTTGAGGCTATAACCTTGGTTGCATGTGCAATTTTTGTACCTAGAAACAAATAATTACATGATTGAATATAAAAAAAAGCATCCAGAAATCAATAATGATTTGACTTAAAAAACAAAAACATTTAAATCTGCAATGAAACTCTATACTACTCGTTACCCGCAATATCGCCTCGGTGCGGCCGTCCTCCCCTGGTTGACTCCAACTTACACTAATACCTGAGCGAACGTTTAATATACCATGTCCGACAGGGGTGTGAGTTTCCTTTACCATGCCGTGCCATAAACCCACACTATGGTATCAGTGCACATGCACTAGGCAGATGTAAAAAAAAAAAACATGATTTCCCTGGGATTTGAACCTCTGGACGCTTTGAAAAAAAATAAATTAAAATTAAAGCTATACCAACTAGACCAGAAAAACTACATAGTACTAAAATAAATAATAGGTTCTGGGGACCGCTTTTTTTTTTTTTTTTTTTTTCCTCCTACCGCTTTTTTTTACCTTAAAGTCCTGATATGACAACTTCTGCTATTATGACCGCTTTCCCCACAGCTAGAACACTGCTGTTTTAACTGTCCAGATGCTCTACTCTTCTGCCCTACAGTTGCACGGTTTTTTTTGCGTTTTCCGATAACTTTACGCCCGGTAGGAGCTTTAACCGTGATGCCGAGACCGGTACCATCTTCAGAATCGTTTATCACGTTCAGAACTGGCCTAAAATTGAACCTATAAGTTGCTTCCCAAGTCTTTACTAGGTACTCGTTTGGGATATACGCGTCAAGCCGGTGTTTAAGCGTGTATATACATGCAATCGCGTGCTGGCAAGGTATATTGTTGTTTTGGAAAGCGCGACAGGTGCAGGTACGCTGGCGAAGGTCTACAACAAATTCCTGCTTATCAGGCTGTTGTACTAAACCGTGAAAAATGTCTGCTAGCCGGACTATGTGTTGTTGAGCGGTTTGGCGTTCGCGGAAAAGAATTTTCTCACAGTGAGGGGTAAACGTTTGGCTAGGTGGAATTTGCTGTACATTCTGTAGGCGAGAATAACGCGTCTCCATTGTAAAATGCCATAGCTCAGATAGAAGTTCTAGTACCGGAAGTTCTCGTGTTTTTCTGAGGATTGAGTTCATCGCTTCGACAGGGTTGGATGTTTTCTGGCCATATCGCTTTGCAGGTCCACCAGGAATATATGCTGTTACCCATATTTTCGGATCGATAGCTAAAAGATAAGTAGCAGCTGCAGGTTGCTTATCTTGTAGTGCTTGAATAGCTGTATGAAATTCGGTTTCGGTTGTAGCATTTGCGATCCGCCAGAAAAGCCCTTCGTTTTTTTGAGTATGATGCCGGATAAAATTTCGACGGAGGTGTTCTAGACAACATAACCGAATAATATTAGAACCAAGAACGCGTTCCCCTACAAGAAGCCCTTTTTCGCGGTCGCTCATAATGCTTGCGTCCAGGACTTGTGGTATAGCATGCTTGAGGTGTTCAAAAAAATAGGTCCAAGAATCACTATTTTCGCTTTCCACCACTGCCCAAGCAAGAAGAAGATACTGATTGTTGGCATCGACGGTTACTGCAAGAAGGAGTGTTTGCTGGAAGTGTGCTTTAAGGAATGTTCCATCAACAGCAAGAAATTTTCGGCACTGAATAAAAGATAGTTGAGACTCGGCAGGACAAATAAAAACGCGTCGAAAATATACAGTTGACGTGTCAACTGTATGTGGAATAACCAAAAGATGTGTATATGCAAGAGGATTGTGTTGTTTGATGGCTTTAAGATATGCTGGAATGCCTTCAAATTGTTGCGCTTGTTGTTGTGCATGAGTTTGGAGTAAAGAAGATTTAACTTGATGGGCGGCTTGGTAGGAAACATGTTCGCTATGGTGGAGTCGGACTGCGTTGATAATATCAACTACTGCTGTGTCACGCGTGACAATTAAAAGCTGTGGTACAATACGCTGCAACCAGGATTGAGAATTTGCTGTTGTACGCGTTGGTAATGCTGTCCCCAAGCATGAATGCTGGTATTCAATCTTTCGAACTTGTACTACAGATCCCCCTGTCGTGTTTTCTTTTAAGGCTGCATATACGCGCCAGTGGCAGCCTTCTTTACGTGCATGGCAGCAGTACTCTGCACGGAGTCTATCACGCAAACGTGTTCGAAATGTGAATTTCTCTGCAACAGACCAATTCTGTATTGCAGCTCGCAAAGTATCAAAAGAATCAAAAAACTGTCCAACCTCCATAGGAATATTGTAGTGCTTTGGAAAAGTATAAAGAGAAAAAAAACTCTAACATTGTTACATAGTAGCGCATTGTCCTTTTGCACTGATATCATAGTGTGGGTTTAGAGAATTATGGCACGGCATGGTAAAGGAAACTCGCACCCCTGTCGGACATGGTATATTAAACGTTCGCTCCTAATACCTAGGTTCACTGCACTAGCAGTGTAAATGTCCTCAGTAATTAATACGACATCTACATAATCTCCGATAGAATTTGCCCGATAGGTATCTAACATCTATACAATCTATTGATAGTCTATTTATCTAGAAACATAGCCTAAATGCCCTTGCCGCTGGGTTTCTGGCTTCCAGAACCTCTCCTATGCATGCGGAAAAGGAGACCTGCATTTGCGGGGGAATGTACTGTAAGAAAACAAAGGAACTGGCTCCGAGATGAGATAGCAAATTTCCGGTGATTTTACTGGTGTGTCCCGGGCTTCCTCTAGGGAGTGGAGTGCTGATGGGGGTTGCCGTTTGGTAACCCCTGAGTGGCTTCGGCACCAAGGGACTTCATGTATTATGTCTTAGAGAGTTCTCGAACCACCACCAACCCGGGCACTACCAAACCTCCGTTCCTCCCTTCAATAACTAAGTGTATTACCCAGATTTGTATCATTGATTTTCTCCGTGTTTAACCTCATCGTATTTTGTCATTCAAGGGCTTGTTCTTCCTGCATTAAACTTCATCTCTCCCCTTCTGACCTTTCCCCGGCCCAACTTCTTCCCTTCAGCAGCTCCCCCACCGAGGGTGCCAGCCAACACTGTCAAAGCCCTCACCCTGGATGCTGTAGATTTATACATACACTCAACTTACATGCCTCCTGTGCGCTCTAACCATTCCCTCTCCCGTTTTGTGCTGTAGCCTGTAGATTCCGCCCAGAAACAATGTCGTCAGCTGATCACACGCCTCTTCCGTCGCCTCGGACAACTCCTATTAAGTCTCTAACCTCACCCACAATGGCTTCCCCTCCAAATATCAGTAGCACCCCTCCAACGACTCCTCCGTCCCCAGGATTCTCTCCTCCTCCTCCTCTTAGAAGGATTGCATCTACTTCTTCGACCGCTTCATCGTCGTCATCCGTCAGATCGTCGCTGGGACGCAACGAACTTATGACTCGAAGGAGAGGGTTTATGCGGCCCCAGGGAACAGAGTTTTCGACATCTGCAAGGTCAAGAGAAAGTGTCATGGCTCTTGGAAGCATAGCTCATTTACAATACTTTTTTGCAAAAACAGGTCTCCTTGACGGGAAAGGAGCGTAAGTAGTCCCTTTACTTACTAGGTGTTCGTTGGCTCATTACTAAGAGTACCTGATTTGAATGTAGTGGCCTACAGACAAAACAAAGTTCCCAAGACCCAAATCGTTTGATGCTAGATACAACTTCTGCTGGAATTTTACAAGACTCGACCTACTCCTCACTTCGGTCATCTCCTGACCTGCTTGTACCTAGTGAACAGGAATTCTTCTCAGAATCGCCCTCTGAATCTGAAATGCTAGATAATTTCGAATATGATGAATCTTCAATGCTCCCACCCACAACCTCAACATACAATCCACAGACAAAGTCGATACCGCCTACGCCAGATCCAGCTGTTCTACGGGAACAGCTGAGGAGTGCTTTGGCAGTTACAATGAGGGCCTGGATTCAAAGTCCCGTAATACCTGGCGGTGATGGCGGCCAAAGTATAGATCAAGTTGATCAAGCTAAATTGCCGCCCGGGTTTAACGAGCTGCAAGGAACCGAACTAGTCGAACTTGCAACTTCTGCGATAAAAGCAGCTAAAGCCTACTACTACACCACGGATTCTTCTCTTTTACTTTCAACTAAAGATGATAAGACGCTACGAGAAAAGTTTCTAGCGATTCTAGACGTATTAAAAAGTATGGCTCAGCGTAAATTTGAAGGGGGGGTGAGAGTTGAGGAAAGAGATGCCGTGGTCAAGTGGATTGGTAGTGTGGAGGAGTCGCTAGCTGCAGAGGAGAAAGCAATCCTTGATATGCGGAAAAAAGGGAGAGAGTGGCTAGAAGGAGATTGGGAAGGAAGAGATATGGGTTTGTTTGACACTTACTAAGTTTCGCCCGATAACCCACCAGTACTAACATTAATCATCGGCAGACCGAAACCGTCTCTTTTTATGTTACTTTGACTCTTCTTCAGAACCATTACCTCCTGTTACTTCAATCGCTAAAGCACAGACCCTCCCGACACCTTTTCTCTCGGCCCTACAATCAGGTTTGCGCCTTATTCTGATACACAATGCCGTAGTGCGCCGCTCAAAGCGTCCATTTGGTCAAATTCCAAGCTACCATACTGAATTCACAAAACCTTATCGATTGGCTGAAAATCTCAAGTTTTGGAAAAAAGCTGCAGAAATAAGATGGGAAGTCAGGCTGAAGTTTGATGTCATGGCGGTAGTAAACGGGACTGACGAAGGATGGCGAGCATTCGATAAGGATATAAGACTTTGGTGCGAAAAAGTACTCGAAGAAATAAGGAGAGATTGGGAAATGGGAGCTGGAGCGGCAGTAGTAGGACATGAAATAGTTGTTAGGCAAGGTAGAAGCGGGACAATGGAAAGTCTTAATGTTGAGGTCGGCGCTGGAGACCATAGCTGATCCTAACCAGTATCTATATCTTATATCTCCAAATGATATGGCATGAAGTGGGTTCTACCTACGTGAGAATGCTTTCTCGAATGAGGTACGAAATTTTTTTCTTCTATCTCCTCTGTTCTCCTTGAGCTTTTGGTGTTTGGGAAATACTTCTTTGTGCATCGGTCTTTATTCTTTTTCTGGTTTGTTCTGCCTTACTACTTTTAATTCTCCTTTGTCGGATCTTTTACGTGCACTTTATTTTACCGATCTTCGAAAGAAAGACTTGTCTCATTACTGTAAGATCATCTGTCATCCCAGTGGAACGCCAGGTGATAGACACCTAACACATTAACAAAGCGAATGATTCACTATGTCACTGCTCCAGCTTAAGTGCCCCCTACGAATCTTGAGAAGAAAGTCCTCTATTCTTTGAGTTAGACTTTCTATTCAGAAATATAATTCTTATGTCTCCTCCTGGTCACCAATTATCAACACCTTATTTCTTAAATTAAAACTATTCCACCACTTTCAAAAAAAACTCTAAAGCCCCGCAATAGTGAGTATCTTTGCAATAGTGACAGGAATATAGTTCTAGGTCACCTAGAAGAATCTATTAAGAATCTTATCAAGTTATGCTATTCCTGTGCTTGAGTATCCCGCTCTTTGTTCTTTAGTCAACTACACATATGGATCACCATGTGAATTTCTCCTAATTAAGTACTCATATTAAATCATAAAAGGCTGAAGGCTACAGGCACAGACCAGGATTATCAGCTTAATCTACCTCCCTAAGATACTTAAATAGGAAGAAACAAAAGTTACTCAGGCGACTATACAGTTATATCTCACTATAAAACTCACCAAGAATCCAGCCGAGTCCGTTTCTTATGGCAAGGGCAAATTTTGTGTAGAAGCATTCGAGTGGATCTAGGAAAAGCTTCTGATAGCAAGGTTTTTTTTTATATTCAACTGATTTTATTCTTCTGGGTACAATAATCTGGTATGCAGTAAAAACTATGACCTAAGCAAGGTTTTTTTTTTACCGCAATGTTTCTTATAGTGAGGTGCGACTATACTAACCATATACACTTCGAGTGCGCTCAAGCCATTAGTCTCGGGATAATCCATCCGCTGCTTCGAGCTATTATCTAAAGGCCTTAACCATTTACATAACTACATGTAGATATCCTCATGCTGAGGCTTGTTTTTAATTTATGTATGTACCTATCTACATATATTATCCAAGCCAAAGTGAGAGTGATCTTTCGATAAATGTACGTAATGGAAAACATGTGCCGAACGCGAGATATGGTATTTGCACAAAACCCTAGGTATATGTAGCCTAGGATTAAAGTTTTTCTTATTATAGACTATTTTAGTAGACGCAGGAGCCTACAAAGTTTATCCCCGCGTGTTTTAATAATGGGGAACAATCCGCCTCATTTTTTTGTACTGACCCAAGTGTCAAACAGTAAAAACCGTTTAAGGTATACTGTGTTTATATCATGAATGCGACTAGCCAAGTCGGGCTCATGAATCGATTAAGCCTAGCTACGCTATAGTAAACTCTTGGGCCATTAACCTAGGATACTAGAACTGCAATTTCCGCTCCATAGTCTATAAAAATCCAATCCTAGTCCTGCAAGTTTAAATTGCCAACGACATGACTTGTGTCAAACCACTCCCTACACATACCAAGCCACTAGTACCTAAGAATGCCGTATGTATCTCTCAGATCCTTACCCAGTGCTGAAAGTACTCGTGTCAGGGGTGAAGTATTGGGACAGACCAGGCTGTCACGGATCTGAGTGGTCATAGTTTTGCTCTGTTGCTATCACCATTTTTCCCTGCGTTTTGTTACATCACAGATCTACCTATGTAATTGTTATAAGTGTGTCTAAATACTTCACCCCTGACACGAGTATGTTCCATTCATGCGTACGGGTGCAGCCGACTTAATGTGAAACACTTTTGGTTTAAACATTAAACGATCCCTTAATACTGCTTGTAAGGTGTCTGACACCCAAGCTTGTCTCATCTTGCAGCTAGTTACCTATTTGGCTCATCTTTTTAGCGCTCTCAGAATATCTTGCGCTCGTCAAAATCCCACGAATCCTCAAGCCACTAGTACTAGCGAACCCCTAAGCCGTAAATTTAGACCATAAAGATCAACTTTAATACAATAGGATGACTTGCCAAATAGATTACGCCTGGGCATCATTCTGGTGATCAAGGCCGTGAACTGGATTCCCATGTAGAATGTACCGAGTCATTGGAGTCTAGAATATATAAAACTTACTACAACTTAGAACTTAACTATAAGTAGTACGGGACACCTAACTTAACCAAACCCGAACTAAACACAGCTGGCCAAACACAAAACCAACCAAAATAAATTAAGTACCTACTTCTTGTAATATCAAAATGTTTAGTAAAATGACTGTACAGCAATAGTCCGTGGACTCAATCAGAAAGAGTTGCATAATCTGTTATAAAAACTCTACCCAACTCATCCTCTTATCCACACAAGAAAAAGAAATTTCAAAATCCAACGGGTAATGAATGACAGGCTAGATACTACAAATATTTTGCTTCTCAAACAGACATCATTCAAGCCGGCAGACCCAATGCGGGAAAATTTAGTACAAAAAACCGACCGCTATGCCAATGCAAATAAAAATAAAACCCATGCAGAACCCCATTATAGGAAAAGAAAGAAAGAAAGAAGAAAAACCCCATTTTACCCTTGTACCCAGGTTATAAAAAACCCGTCTATATTTCAAATCGTTAAAATTCCCTAGAATTTAGAGTATCCACCCAACGATCAGCCCCGCCGCAGCGAGGGCCAGCCCGGCCGTAGTAATGACCATAGTAGGAACGGCGGCAGACGTTTCAGTTGTCCCACTGCTGCTACCACCGGTTGCAATATAAGCAGCACCGTTAGCTCCAGAAGACGAGGATGAGGACGACGAGGGCGAGGCCGAATTTTGGGTGGACTCCGAGGAGTCAGCGTTGTTTCCAGATGCGCCGGAAGTTGCCTCACTTTTCGATGTAGCGGAAGGTAAGCGACCACTGTTTGATGGGGCATTGTATGATCCAGATGGTGATGCGGTTGCGGTTGCTGCGTTACCAGTTCCTGATTGTGGTCCAGCACCAATTTCACCACCGACAGCTTCGATAGATTCAGCAGACCCACTTTGATCGGTGTACCTATACTCCTTGCCAGAAGAATAGTCCTGAACATATATCTTCTTGACAATCATATCAAAAGGACCATCTGCATAGTTTGTAGGACCTCCAGACCATGCTATATAGTCGTTAGTTATATTCAATAAATCGTCAGGAATACAGAGTACATACAGATAACACCAGCTTCATTACCCGAGTCACCACCAGCCCAGATTCCAATCCTAGCCGTCATGGGAGTCTGGGGGTAGTAGTCACCCGTCACACCCGCAGGTGTCAAAGTACGGACAACCACATCATCGATAAGCCACTCAAGCTTTTCAGCAGTCCAGTTCATACCGTACTTATGGAACGCAGCCTGACTGTCGACTGGGTGGACGGCACCACGGTCGTATGTTTTCGTGTAACCCTTGCCAAAGTAGTTTGACTGGGCCTCGCCAGGCTTTCCTCCAAGCCACTCCTATAAAGCCAATTATGTTAGTAACTACTCGACGAAGCTGTAACTGAGGATAAGTAGTAAAATAACATACCCAGTCGATTTCATCCAAGTCATCAGACTGCAGGACAATCGAAGATACAATACCAGCACCTGGAGCTGCCTTCATGGTAACCTCAAACTTCCCCCACATGATGTAGAAATTGCTAACGATTGTTGGAGAGTCCTTGCTTTTCGCTACTCTGAAGTGAGCGCCATCAGAGCTCCCATACTTGACCATATCCTTTCCTGCAAGGTACTTGAAGCTTGAAGCCTCGCCCCCGTAAACGTGGGCATAGGTGCCTGAAAGTGCAGGGTCGGCCGGGCAAGTAGCTAGAATAAGATGAGCGGAACGTTCATATTAACTTTCTACAAATATTGAACTTACTTTTAAGCATAGGGTTGCAGTCTGAGTACGTCTGGGCAGAGACCAGGCTAGACAAGAGAACTGGAGAAATGGCAAGAATCGAAGTGACCGAAAAACGCATTTTCAGCTTAAGGGGTTGTAATATTTACTCAAAGAGTGTTGAAGATATGAAGTATAAGATGACGAGTCGAAGCCGGTCACGTATTAACGAGAGTGATATTTGCGCTGGTAATGGTGTTGACCGGGAGTAGAATTATATACACCAGTGCTGATGGTGAATTCTATGGTAAGGAGGTAGCTGAGGAGATAATATAAATGAGAGTGATTGCGGAAGGTAGTAAACCAGCCTACGGGTAAACGACGGATGGGTAACAGAACCGAGCAAGAAAAAAATGAGTGTGATAAATCCTGTGAAGCAGATTCTATTAAGCTGAAAAGATTGTGAGCGGTGCTGCAAAGAACGTCTAGAGTATGAGAAGCGGAATAAGAGATTGCGGCTGTGGTAGCTACTTATAGCTCCCGGCGCGATGTCCAAGGTGCAACCCTGATTTCCGCCCAGATCTGCGAAGAAATCCGCAGACAACCTTTTACCTGCGACTGCTATCGTCTGATCTTGCACAATGTGAACTCACCCACGCAAAACAGTGTTCAGGAACTCGAACGTTTACTTGCCTATTCTAGGGACTTCTCTAACCTGTAACCACTCCAGTATAAGTAAGCACCGTCAAACACTCCGAGCACTCGTAATTGGGTAAAAGGGACGGAAAAGGGGTAACGTTTGGCGGTACCTGCGCCCGCCCTTTCGTACTTGTTTGTTATTATGGTCAAATCCCAGCAGCAGTTCTTGATGATCGTAAGTCGTAATACCTCCGGATACCGCTGTAAACCTTACAAGTGAATTATTCAAACAAAAGGCTTAGAGTGTCGAGGGGTGGGGGATGGATGGATAGAAAACTTATGTAGAATAGAGGGCAAGGAAGAAACTGTACAGCTCCAATTAGTAACCTGCTGTACCTAAGACTGTAAGAGAGATAAAAATTCGTAGCAACGATAGTTAATCCCCACAGTAAGTTCTCTCAAAGAGACTTGATGGTTCGAGACAGATGGCGGTGATAGCTTGCTGTATCCGTGCGTTGGCAATTCTTGGTGGATGTCCTGTCCCTGCGTTTAGGATCGTGGCCAAACAAACCGTTGTTGGCCACCAGAATGACGGATAGACCACTTGTACGCCACAGGGTCCCATAACATATTACCAGTTATAGTTAGACTTGGGTTGCTGCTACATCTGGCCATACAACCCAGTAGTTTCCAAATCTAGACGTCACTTGGCGCTTCCCCTTCGAATCAGAGAGAGAAAAAGCAACATAGTCCCTATACGCTTACACCACGCTACGATCTTTCTTGGCGCATTTGAGTCACTCTCAGCCATCTGGCTGCCATGAGGAACTATAATTACCTGGCCTCTTGATCACGGACAATTCAGATGAACTGTACTAAGTGCATGGTGTGTATGCGGGAGCTGGCCATATTTGAGTTTTCATCTCCTTTTTACACAAGAACCCGCACATTCTAATCCAGCATGCCCGAAAATGAGCATGGGGTTGAACCGCAAATTTTTGATCCCTTACTGCGCCACCTAGCCGTGCGCTCCTCGTGTCCCGCCCAATACCTGAACATGCTACCGAGGCACCGTGCGTCTGTTTCAAGAATATTAGAGAAAGACTACAGGCGCTTCCAGTAGGGCGGGGTTTTAGGGTAGGGTTACAGAAACCTAAATCTTCTCGAGTTCTTTATCACCGTTTGTCGTTGAGATCTTTCGTTGCCGCAGGAGTGCTGCAAGATCTGCTTCGACATGCAGATCTGCCGCACCAGCGATTCGGAAGTGTTGCCGGCGGCAGAATGGCAAGCGAATTATAGGTTTTGTTCTGGAACACGGGCTTGAAGCGCTCATTCCAAAATAACTTCTGTTGAAATCTTGACATGGATACAACCCTTGGAAATAATAGGCTATGACCAACAGTTAACTCTTAATTAGAGTTACTTGAAACCGCCGGTGATTTAGGTACAGGGTTAACTGATAGTTGATTAACGTTATCGTATACCCTCGTCTCCGGTCTCAGCTAGGGCATAGGCGTGCGTGCTTATGATGCCCGTAATACAGCCACCGGTCTGATCTTGTGCCTCATACGTCTAAACCTTATCAGATGACGACATGGGCACAATAGAGATTGACAGCGTAAAGTGTAGTTTTCCGCGTAACCTATCACCTAAAAAATACGCTAATGCCCCATAGACCTTCGATTATATAGACAAACCCGTCTTTAGGCCTACTTCCGCAGTATTCAGATGCCAATTAGGACTTTGTCACGAGTATATCACATATTTTAGTTACATAGGCTTTAGCCAGCACCTACTCAATCTCTCAGCCATTGGCAGTGCTGTTCCTCCCCATGATAGGATTCATAACCCTAAGTAATACTACATGTATTTTACGTCCCTATAACTACAAGTAGGCCATAGTATGTCTCGTAGTTTATTACTAAAGTTAGAATATAGCAGAGGAATGATTCTAATATTATCAACATTGTACAGTACATATACATACATACAGTATGAAAAAACAGGGTGAATTTACTGTCATAGCACTATGGAATTTAGTTGCAAATACCGATTTGAGGTATATTACTGTACCAATACCGTATTTATCCCATATCGCTAGCGTATTGGCGGGAACACCGTACTGATCCCACCCCTCTTTTTGGTACTGTACTTCGGGGGTGGAGGAAAGTGACGAGAACTGTGGCAGGGCGAATTGTAGGAAAAGATTAGCGTAATTCCACCGCCATAGTTCTCGTCACTTATCTCCACCTCTGAAGTACATATACATGTACTTAGTATAATTACTTGAGAAATACATACATGTATAATAGGTCAATATACATGATATCACTGCTTGGGCTGTTCCTTTACATCATCACATATCACTCATAGATATATAGACTAAGTCCCGAATGAATGAATAGTACATGTAACCCTGAGGCTACGGTACTCGTATTCATACTCTATTAGAGGTGACTGCAGGGATTCGTCGTGGTGAGTATGGAGTACCCCAACCGGCTCAAGGCTAGTAAACACCACCAATCTCACTGCTCCATATATTCATGATTAATTCCTTCACCATTGATCTCACTCCGCATGTTCCATTTGGGCGCCGGTTGCACTAAGTCCCAAAATTTCTAGAACCAATTTGAAGCATACAGTTTTGCAACAACTATACGTCTTTACTATAAATACATATACATCGATACCCCTAATCTTTCTTAATGGGTAGACGCGTAGGGTTGTAATAAAACATCAGCTTTGTATAGTCTCCACGAAGGTTAAGGTAGATCTCATATATTTCTATTCCTCGGATAAGTCTTTCTATCTAAGGGCACTGGTAATAGGTCGTACGACTCAGGTTGAATTTACGTGACCGTACTTTACTAATATTTTACTATGGATTAATGAGGCGATAGAAGTCGCTTTTAGAGTCTTTTAGGAATCTTTAACTAAGTTCATATCCTAAGAGAAAGTGACCTAGTTGACCCCTCTGGACTTTCAGGATTATTATGCAATAATATGCTAGCGGATGCTTAGGGGGTAAGTGGTATGCTAAGTGCTAATAGATAGGGTACATGTAACATAGAACGAGCTATAGCAGATGGTATTTTAATACTGATATCCCTTCCTTTTTTTGGGGGGGCGGGGTATCAAAGGGTCTGCAAGGGAGTTCGGGAACCCAAGAATAAAGAGAAGAGCAAATCACAAGATATTGATAGAGGTGGTACAAAAGCAAGGGAAGATGTCTGGAAGAGGGGGGGAAATTATATGGTATCCCCTTGTCACGAATAAAGTAGGTATAAAATAGTAAGCTTTGCTGCTGTATGAAGGGGGAAAAAACAAAAATTCAACATGACCTTAATAGTAAAAGGAAAAGGACTTAAGGAAGTGACCCTATCCAACAAAGAAAACTCATTCATCCTCTATAACGAGCGATAATAGCAAAGCTAGACTAAAAGCTACGCAGATACAATTGGTCATCGAATGAACGTACAGCATCAACAAAAACAGAAAAATTCGAAAATCTCCACTAGACGAAATAAAATCAAAACCATCGCTTTTTAGTTGCCCCATACCCAAATAGTTGTTAAGCACGAGATTCCCCCAAAACAATATAATAGACATGAGTGAAATAAGAAGTCGAAACAATTCCTGTATACTAGCCATAATTGATTCCCGGATGATCCCTCAAAAAAAAAATAAAGATAAAGAAAGCAGCAGCAGCAGCAAAGAACATAGATCCACAATGGCTCGGGACGGCTGAATTAAGATAATTATAGAGCCAGGTAGCTTGTGGAGAATAATATAAATCGTAAATCGTTTTTCTGGGGGCCGTTCTTAGTTCCTAATTGTTCGTTTGGAAGAAATGGTGAATCGAAGTATTAACAAAATATGGTATGCAGAATGTGGTATCGTGCATGGTCGTAAAAGTCATCACGTCCTCCCTGCTCCCACACACGTCTCTGTCATACCTTGCTTCGGCCTTTCAGTTCTTTCCAATTCAATTGAAAAGGACCCATTTCTCTTTCATTTTTTGGCTCTGGCAATCAACCAGTTCAAGACTGCGTCCAGGTTTGTTTCCTCCTTAGCTGATATAGCGTAACAGCTCACCTCCCGATTTGTTATGTCTTTTAGGTTCATTGCTTCGATCAACTCATCCACACCAATTTTATCGGGGAGGTCTGACTTGTTGCCGAGAACCAGTAGGGGTATACCGTCCAGAATGGGTTTCTGAAGAAGATTATGAAGTTCTTCTTGAGCTATTGGAAGTGATTCCGTATCGGCGGAGTCAACAATAAAACTATCTTAAAATTTCAGTGGATAGTTCATGTAAAAAGGTGGGCCTGTAGAGAATTACACAATCGCATTAACACCCCGACAATATCGCTCCCACATCGAGCGAAAACGGGGCTGACCGCCAAGATCCCAACTATGACAGAATTATCAGTTTTGCTTCTGAAGGCTGAATGTATTGGGTTGGGGGACGGACCATTTTAGAGTGACGTGACCTTTTTGTACTCTTTTCATATTGAAGCCGACTGTCGGAATCGAACTGACGAGCAGCGATGTCAGTATAACGTTGCTCGGACCGTAGCAGAAGATAATAAGCGAAATATACATACTCAATAGTGAACTCGCCTCCCTATTAGATAGATCGGAAAGTCAGTGACAATGTTCCGGAGTGAACCTTATTGTTTGGAAATGTCATGGCCAAAACAGAAAAACTCCAAGAACTTACAGCTAGAACCCGCAGCAATGAAGTCTTTCCTGCATTTTGTAGCCCGATCATGGTAATATCCATTTCGGTCAGCCTGTTTCAAACGCAGCCGGTCAGCCCTACCAGTTGCATTAAGTCCCGAATCTAGCCCATGACGCCATATTCTGTGTTTGCTGTTTTGTTTGTTTTCTCCAAAAGATTTGTTACGGGAGAAATCAAAGTTTAGGTATAAAAATCGAAGCGACAAGGCATACATACCAAAATAGGCTGAGCAGGTACTCATAGATGCGGCGGAAGAAGCCCGACATGATGGCGGTTGGTATGAGAGTCTACCGGTAGCGACGGACGAGGAGAATGAGATGGCCGACAGCGAAGGGCAGATGCAGGCAGTCAGATGAGACTGACTGGCCAGTAGTCTTTCGGTAGGGAGAAGGGAAGGCGCTGCTGCTGCTAAGAGAGGGGGGACGTTGTGGTTGTGGTTGTGGTTGTTGGGGGGTTGCTGTGCGGGAGAGAGGAGGGGAAGAGGCAGAAGAAGAAGAGGGAGTGGTCCGTCGTCTTTCTGGCTCTGTCTTGTAGGTATAGGTATATCTTCCCGTGTCGCTCCGCCGTACTTTTTTCTTGGTTCACTGATGTTGTTATTACTCTCGCACTCTTCCGCGCTCACTCTTTCTCCCACTCGCTATTTCACTTATTGTGTTTCTCTTTCTCTCTTTCCCATATAGATACACTACCTCACGCCCGTGCTACTCACTCGCTACTCACTCTCACTCTCACTTCCGTCCTTCTAGCGTTATTGTAATCTTTATCTGTGATTCCTTATTATCTACTCTCCTACTCAGCCTCCTCTCTCTATCCTCGGGGCGGTTCTGCCCTGCACGTATAACACGAAGCTACGGAAGGAGCAAGAGCAGAGGTGAAAGAAAGGGAGATAGAAGGATGCACGGGGCAATAAACTATACAAGTATACAAGTTCCCCTCTTAATGGCAGATAGAAGTAGAATTAGAATGATAGTGGCTTTCTTCGTGCCGTGAGCTTCAGTTATCCTTACTGCAGCTCAGTCTGCATGTACTGTGCGGGAAGGGAGGAAGGGGGAAAGGCCAGGGAGCTGGGCGATTCTCTGCGATTCGTTCGCTTCTCGGGGTGCAGGCTCGGCTAAGTATGCAGAGACCATCGGCCATGAGTGGAGGGTCACACCTCTTGCTGCTCAGCGCAGCCTCCATACTCGCCTGTTGGCTGCTACTGTTAGCCTCCTGCCCCTTTCGTCCCTTTCTGCCGCCGTTCCCGGTCACCTGCTCTTCCCTCCTCCGACACCACCAAAACCGCTCACTTTCTTCCGGGTAACCTCGTCAACAGTGCTGGATGAGATGCCCGATACCTAGATCCCTATACTTATGCGTTCACTTGGCGTACAGGTCCTGCGCCGAATCTGTATGTGCGTAGGTACAAATATTAGAGTACTGTACAAGGTAGCTTTCTGGGTGCTTATCATGCGTTCTCGCGGGGGTCATGTTACCGTAAGGGGTTAGGGTTGTCCTGCATTATCGTCCGTGCTTTTGTTTGTTGCCGGGTAACAATCTTGCCAAGATTATCCAAAAAAAACTAAACGGCGAGCAAACTATTTTGGTAGTCTCTAATCAGAGGGATCTCGCTGTCGCATTCACTGGTCACCAAACTAGATTGCATCCTCCCAAGATGGTTGTAGCAGAAAACACAATATTTTTCGATACCCTCAAGAGGGAGAACCTCTTCCGAAACCCCCCCAAAGACAAATCAGCCTACCCAGCCCTACTTGCTGCCGTACAACCCCACATTGATTCGTTCAATGCTGTCACTGTAGATAGTGGTCTACTTGATCTCGCCCGGGAGGATATCGGGGTCAAGTGTGTTTTTGATGGTAGGAACGAGAAAGGGAGATTTGGAAATAAGTTATCATGTAGGAATCTCTTTTTTCCTTTTCCTTTGCTGGTGGTTTAGTAAAAGAAGAAAATGTTCGGTCCTAGTTCTAACCTAATTGCGAACCTATCGGACTCAAACGATAGTACGTGTCGACAAAATTTATATTGGAAAACCACGAATAAGCGATCGAGATAAAACTAGTTTACGACGTGAAATATTGCCCGCTGAGGTGAGGAATCGTAGTCCTCAATCACAATCGGTTAGATGGGTTGTATTTGCTAAATGTTGTAAATAGTGCAGAGAGAGACATATTACTTACCGTGGGAAATTGTCGGTGAAACTTGGGTTAAAGATTAATGAGGGTCCCTGGATTTCTCAAGACCGAGAAATTGGTAATATTCCAGTAATGGTTCGAGTAAGTATTTAAGATAGGATAGTCGTTCTGTAGCAATAAATGCCGAGGCTAACATAACTCTAGTCAAATCGCTGCCATCTAGAAAACTTATCGCCTTTTGATCTTATCGAACGCAAAGAAGAATCCGAAGAGCTTGGTGGCTATTTCATCGTCAATGGAATCGAGAAGTTAATCCGTCTTCTAATTGTCGCTCGTCGTAACCACCCCATGGCAATTGTTCGACCTTCTTTCGCTGCGAGAGGGAAATCTTACACCCAGTTTGGTATCCAAATCCGTTGTGTCCGACCAGATCAAACATCCCAAACAAATGTTCTACACTACCTTAATGATGGGAACGTCACCTTCAGATTTTCTTGGCGAAAAAATGAATACTTGGTACCAGTTATGATGGTGTTGAAGGCCCTTATCGAAACAAATGATCGAGAAATCTTTGACGGCCTTTTGGCCACTAGAGATAGGGAAAACACATTTCTTACTGATCGTGTTGAACTACTTTTGAGAACCTATAAAGGATACCAATTATATACTAAGAAGGAAACATTACAACACTTAGGAGAGAAGTTCCGTATCGTCATGGGTGTGTCACCAGATATGAGTGATGTGGAGGTTGGGGGGGAGTTTCTGAGGAAGATCGTGTTAGTACATCTGCAGGACCCTAAGGATAAGTTTCGCCTAATGCTATTTATGGTCCGGAAACTCTACGCACTTGTCGAAGGTAGTTGTACCCAAGATAATCCTGATGCCATTCAACATCAAGAGGTTCTCCTCGGTGGATTCCTTTACGGTATGATTATCAAGGAACGCGTGGAAGAATACCTAGAATCCATCATAAAAGAAGTACGCCGCGAGGTAGCCCGAGGTATAGTCATCGATTTTGATAATAAGGAGCATCGGACAAGGATCTTTGGGAAGGTGAATGAAAATATTGGTAGTAGTCTAGAGTACTTTATGTCTACAGGAAACCTATCATCTCCTAGTGGATTGGATTTACAACAGGTTTCTGGCTTCACAGTTGTTGCAGAAAAGATCAATTTTTACCGCTTCATCTCCCACTTTAGGATGGTGCATAGAGGTAGTTTCTTCGCGCAGTTGAAAACAACAACTGTCAGAAAGCTGCTACCTGAAAGCTGGGGTGAGTTTTAGACAGCCCCCTCCTCCCACCCCCAAGTTTTCACTAGCCACAATTTAGTTCGTAAAAAAGTGTTGACCTGATTTATGTTATAGGATTTTTATGCCCTGTGCACACACCTGATGGAAGTCCTTGCGGTTTGCTGAATCATCTTGCTCATAAATGTCGAATTACAACTACAATTTCAGACACAACTTCGATCCGAAAGACACTCGCTTCTCTCGGAGTTGTCTCACCTGCTTCAGCATCACTGCCTTCATCTGCAACCATGTGTATTCACCTTGACGGTTGCATAATTGGTTGGTGCTCGCCTAAATTAGCTCGTATGGTCGCCGATACTCTTAGGTATTGGAAAGTCGAAGGATCTCATGCCATACCTTTGGATCTGGAAATCGGCTATGTTCCTGAGTCAAGAGGTGGCCAATTCCCTGGCATATACCTCTTTTCACAGCAAGCACGAATGATTAGACCCGTAAAATATCTTCCACTAGACAAAGAAGATTACATCGGTCCTTTCGAGCAGCCATATATGTCGGTAGCTGTTACACCACCAGAAGTAGTGCCCGGAGAATCAACTCATGTAGAGTTCGACCCTACAAATATACTTTCTATCATTGCCAACATGACACCTTTCTCTGACTTCAACCAATCTCCCAGAAATATGTACCAGTGCCAAATGGGTAAGCAAGCGATGGGAACCCCTGGAACAGCGCTGCGATACAGAAGTGACAACAAAATGTATCGGCTACAGACTGGTCAAACACCTGTAGTCAGATCTCCATTGCATAATGAGTACGGACTAGACAACTTCCCGAATGGAATGAACGCAATTGTTGCGGTTGTTTCATACACAGGATATGACATGGACGATGCTATGATAATAAACAAGTCTGCACACGAGCGGGGGTTTGGTCATGGCACAATCTACAAAACTGAGAAGCTTGGGTGGACTGATGAGAAACGTCGGGGTACAAACTCGAACTTTCTTTTCGGGTTTATCAATGCTGAGGATATCAACGCTCAAATCGACGACATCCACAGGATGGATGAATCTACGGACGAAGCAAAGAATTTTAAGAAAAGAGCTTACCAGAGACTAGGAATTAGGAAAGAGTGGCTAGACACTGTGGATATGGATGGACTACCGAACATTGGACAGCTAGTAAAGGATGGAGATGCGGTCGCCGTGTATCATGAAGTACCGAAGGAATCAGATAGCGGGTCAAGGACTCCGGAGAACAAGGTTTTCATCTACAAAGGTAGCGAAGAAGCATACATTGAGGAGGTTCGATTACTTGGTATCATTCTCCCACCCCTAGACTTGGGTTAAACCTTCTAATAGAGAGATAACAGGCGTCGAAGGTAGTGATAATAAGCCAATGCAGCAAATCTCGATCAAATACCGTATCCCTCGTAGCCCTAACATCGGCGATAAGTTCTCCTCCCGCCACGGGCAAAAAGGTGTCTTATCACAGAAATGGCCAGCAATCGACATGCCATTCACGGAATCTGGGATGCAACCAGATATCATTATCAATCCCCACGCTTTCCCGTCTCGTATGACTATCGGAATGTTTGTCGAGTCTATGGCCGGCAAAGCTGGTGCCTTGCATGGTATGGCACAGGATAGTACACCATTTCGTTTTGATGAGCACCACACTGCCGCAGATTACTTTGGACAACAGCTCAAGATAGCAGGCTATAATTATCATGGGAATGAACCGATGTATTCAGGAATTACTGGCGAGGAGCTGCACGCGGATATTTATATTGGATTGGTTTATTATCAGAGACTTAGGCACATGGTGAATGATAAGTACCAAGTCAGGACGACTGGTAAAATCTCAGATCTGACGCATCAGCCTATTAAGGTAGATATCTACTCTCTTCAATCACTTTTTATTTAAACTTTCTAATATTTTTCTACTACTATAGGGGCGTAAGAAGGGAGGCGGTATTCGTGTAGGAGAGATGGAGCGTGACTCCCTGCTAGCCCATGGCTCCGCATTTCTTCTACAAGACCGTCTTTTCAACTGCAGCGACTATACACAGACTTGGATCTGCAAAGGATGTGGTAGCTTCTTGAGCACTACACCTTCAATCAAGAAGATCGGGTTTGAGAGCCAGGTGCGTTGTAGGAGGTGTGCCAAGCATGCTGGTGGTTTCGAAGTGGAGGGTATGACTTGGGAGGATGGAAACGGTGGTAGATTTGTAGGCGGGACGGATACGACTGTAATTGCTATACCTTATGTCCTGAAGTATGCCTCCTTAGGTTATATCCTGTTTCTTGTGAGAAACTATACTGATTGATAACTAGATATCTGGATGTTGAATTAGCAGCAATGGGAATTGCGATGAAATTCAATATTACTCCCTAAGTCAAACTAGAAGTTAGGTGTATGATTTTAATGCTAGAGTATATATGTAGGAGGGTGTAACGTATATTTATCCTACTGGTTGTAAATTTAAATAGAATTGGGGATGAAAAGGGTTGTTGTAGCAGTAATTGAAGCTAGACATGAATATTCTTTAACGATGAGACTTACGGAACGTCATAAAATGGGCATTGTGGGGTTTCTCACAATTTTTGCTATGTTAGTATTAATCAAATGTTATCTCAATCATATAGCTACATGTAGTTATATGTACTTGAAGCACTTGTACATTCTTAACTATTGATTCTTGCCTGAGGTGTTGCAACCCTCCTTGCTAGCAACATGTATGTATACATAATATGGTCTCTGATAAGCACCATCCTACCCTTCTTCCTCTTCGCCTGTTTGCCTCCCTCCGCGTTTGTCCACCTCATCTTGGGTGCTTCTCATGCGTATGAGATGCTGGATAAAATTTGATAAGATATTCGCTAAGCTAGTTGTAGGAGGGTAAACAACATGGGGAGAATATCTTGGCACTAGATAGTAGAATGCCTAGAATAATCCAAAACACGCTTGTAACCCAATTTGGGCGACAGAAGTGCAACCAACAATGACTGAAAACTCCAATCCCACCCAAGTGCTCCTCGCAAAGGCTCACATGCCAGCTAATGCAATCTCAATATACACTAATAAGCTTCACCGCAAACCTCTTTTCCTCCACGCTACCCCGTCTGATGCCCGTGAGGTTCGCAGACAAGAACGAAAGTCTCGGAGGCAGAGGCAGAAGAATCCTGGGCGGAAACCAAAACCCTTAACAGCCCGCGAAAAACGGGCACTTTATATCTATGAAGTTCCTAAATCAGCAGAAAAGTATGCAATCTATGAGCCTTTGCACGCGTTATGGGTTGGGTACATGCAGGAGGTGCTCAATATCGATCCGAAGGCTGGAGGAGGAGGGGGGGGCGGAGGAGCCGGTGTGGGAGCCGGCCAGGCGCAAATAGGCCTTAAACTTGCGAGTGCTGATTATCATGGTGCGCTTTTCGAGGTTGTGAGGAGCCGGTGCCCAAGTCGGGTAGGCATTAGGGGGGTTTGTGTTAAGGAGACGAAGGGGATGTTTTATCTTGTTACTGGGAGAGATGAATTGAAAGGTAGGTTTGGGTGAGGGTGTCCATGTAACTTTAGGGCTAACGACAGGGTACAGAAATTCCGAAGGAGCATACAGTATTCAGGTTTGAGTTACCAGTCGAAGAACCGCCCTCCGAGAATATCAATGCCAAAGATAGTATCTCTAAACCTAGGAGCATGATATTCGAACTTCATGGATCGCAATTTATGTATAGGGCTGCAGAACGAGCGGGAAGAAAGTTTAAGCAGAAGCCGGCAACGGATCTGTAATACCACTCGATCTACACCCCACCAAATAACATATCTGAGGAACAAATAATGATCTGTGGGTCAAGGGAGAAGAAATTAAAAATTTTAAAGAAATACTTTGATATCATACAAAAGAGTTTTATGAATAAGGAAACTCTAACTAGATTCAATATCATCCTTCTTCCTTTTTATTGAACCAATCTTATGTTCCTTTGTAACAGAAGGCACCTCGGAGTGAGCAACTGGAAGAACCTCCACATAAATCGTCCCTGAGCTGTTACTACTAAGCCTCGAACCTCCAGCTATTGTGGCCTGGTCATTTGAAATATCGTCGACCTGGGCTGGGGATTGAACAATTCTATCGGGTGATCTCAATGAGCCCAAATCCTCTTTCGTCAACCCCAAATCTCTCTCGTGAATTGGCTTTGTTATCGCCTTTCGTAGCTGGGGAATACTCTCCCCTTCTTTTGGCTCCTCAATGAGTTTATCATGCCCCTCTTTAATTGACCACACGACCTGTAGCCTATCAAACCCTTTCATCCCTTTCCTCAATGTCCCTTTAATTCCATCCATCTTATCCCATTCAATACCAAAGATCCCACTCTTTTCATCACCCTCGAAAAAGGCATTAAACCACACATGCGCAATGCTTGTGACAATCGACCATCCATACGCTGCCTTACTCCTCTTCTCGAAGTCTATGTTAATATCATTTGTCGCTAGTATCAAAGGTAGCTTTGGTTTAAAAACAATTGCTGAATCCGCTTCTTCCTTCTTTGCCATTTCGATTTGCTCCTCCTTCTTGAAAGTATGGTAAGTTTTAATTTCTTTCCCCTCATCGACATAACCTTGGACGGCTACACGGAGCCCATCGCGAAGACCCCAGACATGAACTTCCCGGATCTCAACACGGCGCTCGATGTAAGTTTTGTTAAGTTCTCGGGCCCAACGCTCGACATAGCCGACCCAGCGCCGTTGGGAGGGGATGGATACGCCTTCGCCGAAGCCGGGGCGCATACGAGACTGTGTAAAGCGCGCCATTGCTTCAGATGCTGTCCAGTTTTCTTCGCTGATAAGGTAGGAGCAGGACATTGTTCCGCTGCGTCCTTTGCCAGCTAGGGAGTTGGGAGACTAATCAGCCCTGAACAGTCTAGAGTGTATATGTATATAGCTACCTTTACAATGCACCACTGCAACCGCTTCTGAATTCCCCTTTAGATGGTCCCTCATGCTCGCGACCGTGGTCGGAATAAGTGCAAACGGCGGTGGATGATGATCAGGAAATGGAGCGTGGAATATCCGGTTGTAAACTTCTTCATCCTTATATCCAGTTCCTTCTGCCCTGAATTCCCATATTCGCCAGTTTTCTCCGTGCTTGTTGTCTAGGAATTTTAATACTTGGTCGAGGGGGTTGCGGTAAGTGTTTTTAGGGAACTCGTTGGTTGGCATAGACATTGCTATGATGATGGGGTTTTCGCAGACGTAGCAGAGGTCGAGGCCAGCTTCATCATGTTGGACACGGGGGCCTAGGTAAGGGGGAGAGAGATTTGTAAGAAATATTCCCTAAAGGGTAGGTTTTAGAGTCTTTACCAGCTATTATAGAACGGAGAATTGAGGCCTAAGGCAGCTGTTAGTAAGGCTTACGTAGATAGCCGACTATGTCGTTAAACTTATAGGAAGGTAAACGTACCATCAAAGGATAAGTATAGTAGAAGGATGTTGCAAGTAAGATAAGATAAATTGCGACTGTAGAACGGGCTGAAGAAGTTTTAAAGGAAGTGGGGGTGAGACTACAAGTTCATGGTGAAGAGAGCATTTGTGTCGTATGTAGACATGTCGCATTTCTTGATTCGTGATCACGGCAACAGTGGTCAAGTAACCACTACAAATCCAATAGACGTCATAGGGATGCGGTTAATTAACGATCTACTCCAGTGGAAAGGGTAATTTCAATTTCAAAGGCAGAACCCCTAACCCTGATCTTGCTTTAAGAGGGTCTTGGTATCCCCACATCAAGTGAGTTGGAATGCGGACCGGCATATTTAGCTACAGGCAACTCTGTATATAAGAATATTATTTATAAGAATATTCTTAGTAGGTAGCCCCTCAAAACGCCCCACTAGACTATATTTGGAATAATTCCTTCCATATCCGGCTAGAAAACCTTTCTTATAGGAATATTCTCACTATATTGCTTGAAATTCTCGGTCCCGATCGTATTCTTATAGGGAGAGTCGCCTGTATATGTAGTTACAAAATTGTTATATATTTCTCCTACCGCATAGCTTGCCTAGCTACTAGCTACCTCTTTCGGCAAGAAAAGACTACCCAGAAATCAAATGTGTTTTATGTCTTGACCTCCTAACAGGGTAAATTTTGAGCTGGTGTTTTTGCCAGCTACATTTTTTGTCGTTTCCTTCATCTTAGAGGTATTTAACGAACGGAGAAATAAAACTTGTGGAAAAACTTCGGCCCCGTTAGCACCGTACAGAGGGTTACACTAATAACCATACTCTCTCTATATAATAATAGTCTATCTAAAGTTACAAACCCTTAGGGGCTATTGTAACTAATAGAGCTTCAGAAATAGAACCGAATCTCACCCTTCTGAACAACCCATAATTATTAGATCTCCCTTGAATGCTACCCGAGTCAGTGTGGTATAATCAACAAGAATATATGCTCCTACCCGTTTCTGAGTTTGTCATGAAGTTATCAGCTAGGTGACAGTTGGGAAAGGTCCTGCAAACACAGGGGCGTCCGCCAGAAAATCTAGGGCTCTATTTAGTAGTATGACTTGTTTTTGATAACGTATAGATATTAGATTTCTTACTCTAAAGTACTTCCGCCTCTGATACGTATATAAAATATTGAAAGGAATTGAAAAATGATCTAAGGATCTATAAAAATTTTCATCCCTGTGCCCTCAGATCATATATCAATCAACCAAAATTAATGAATACACAAACAAGCAACCCCGTTTAAAATGGATTGATTATCTTTGAGACAGCCTTTCGCTGTTAATCAGATTGCGCAATCAACCCCATAATCTTTGTGTTGCAATAAAACTAAAAGTAAAAGAGTAGAATGATCATACTTTAAAACTCATTTATGGTCTACATTTTACTAGTTTCCTTTTATCTCTTTTATTCTCATTATATCCCATATGACTACCATTTCCCTAGGGCGTAGCATATGGGAAAATCAATGGTCCTTTTTATTAACCATGTATCGTTATGGGCTAACGTGGGATATAGGTTATCTACCTTCCTCCATAATCTCAGTCATGAATCAAGCACATTTATGATATATTATTACTCATGATCACTAAATATTTTTGCCCATGATACAGCTATTGTTTATCTTGAATCGGAAAACTTCCAACCAGCAGCCATAAATATTTTTCCTCAAAAAACGGCCGGTATATCTTATGGTATATTGACCAAGGGCTAGAAAGAAAGAAAGAAAGAAAGAAAGAAAGGGATCATCTGTCGACTAAAGTCTTACTACACCCTAGAAAGAAAAGGAAAGAAAACAATAGAAAAGGTAGCATTAAACCCCCAAAAGCAAAATATAAATCAGAAAAATAAAAACAAGAGCCACTATTAAACAATAACCCTAGGATACCCTGACCAACTCGCGCTCGTATCGCCCCCAACCTCCACGATCTCTCTTTTCACACCCACATCATTGCCCAACCTCGCTGTTGAGACCTTCCCACCGATCCATGTCCAGACCCTCATCACCTCACCAGAAATCTCCCTCTCACCAGCACGAACGTTACTATTCATCTCGACAATCTTCTGCACACCATCCCATAATCTCCTACGTCTTTCCGGATTGAACTCATGTTGCAAAACCTGGTCTCTCAGTTGGACTGTTCCGATCCAAGGCTCTGTTGGATTGTTGGTGGCGTGTTGGGCAAGATGTTGAAGTGCGAGGTGAACCAGTCTAGTTACTTGCTGTTGGTAAAGACGGTTTTTGGCGACGGATGATCGGAAACGGGCTAGGATAACGGCGAGAAGAATTATTCCTATAGGTTATGAATTTTGGTTAATCCAGGATAGTGGGAAAGCCGAGAAAATGAGAACGTACCAACAAGCTCGATTCGATATCTGACCATGGATCCGGTGATTGATTTGCGGACCGCACAGCCGAGCGGAATGCTAGCGAGAGAGGTTGATCGTAGGTAGTTGACATCTTGGCTATATATGTAACCATCGGTGACCTAAAGTCAGATAAGAACGCTCCTCCTCGTGAAATGGGATAAAACTCTATCTTACTTATCCTTCTTATAAACAACCTCTTCCCGGTTCGACACATCCTCTAGAGCATTCCTCCATAGTTCGTTGAACTGCGCGTCCGACAAGCTCGGCTATATTACCAGAGAGGTTTGAGTTAGAAAGTTTCAGTGAAGGGTGTGGACGATGGCGACATCACACAAAAGAAAACATGGGAACATATTCCGCGGGACTAACGGCTTTTAGGTCATACAACACTTGCCTCAGATCGGCCTCCGAGACTCCCGCCTCCTCATCCTTTCCCAACGAAGCTTCTCCACATTCAACGTCTACCGCTCGTTCCCTTAAAACCCTAATCGCCTCATCTGACAAGATGGCGATTTTTCGAAGTTTCTCCGAATCTGGCTCACATGTAGGGGGAAGAGGCACCACTCCCCCGAAAGAGAGCGGATTGGGAATGAGAACATAATCGTCTTTGCAATCAGCTTCATAGTTGGGCTTACAGACAGCATTAGGAGGACAGGGCTCGCATTGAGGGCGGATAAGGCTCGTCCAGTCGGTATCGTAGGTTTGCATATCTAATGGCATCTTGTTAGTCATAACCCATATCAATATCCAGGAGGAAGCCAAACCAAATTTCCCGTATCCGCAGTATCCAACTTCTATCTTCTCTTTCCTCCACCACATGAAATAACCACTCATAACTGCAATTATAATAACCCAAAGCATATTTGTACCTGTAGCTGTTTGTCTACTAGCTCTTCTTCTTATTACCGGCCCTAACTCTCTAGAAATTTCCTCCGTCTCCTCCGGGGTAAACTCCTCACCGGGCTCCAGAGAGTAATCTCCATCTTCTTCCTCTTTCTTGATAATGCCTTTACTTTTTCCATCGCTCTTGTAACTGTGTAACCTTGAGAGCGAGATATCAAATTTCTTTGATGATGGTACAACATGTGTATTGGTCGGAGTATAAGCAAGATCATGTTCATTATCGTGCCTAGATGCAGGAAAATCCGTCCTCCGTCTAGCTGATATGGATTTACGTCTTTTCTCATTTGGCATACTCTAAAACGAACTCGTTAGTTTAGGACCCCAAGATGATGGTCAAAAGAAATATCTTACTTTACGACGATCGGCCCTTTCAGGCGACCTTGTAGCGGGAGATGACCCGCTCTGAAAAGGATTATGGGATGAGAACACGGGTTCGTCTTCCTCATCCTCTGTCTCTTCGTACTTGAGATTTGGTGGGGGAAGTCCTGGGCTCTCGGCCTTAGGTAAGATAGACTGGCGGGCAGTGCTTTTCCGCGTCTTCCGGATTGATTTTGGGGGCTCTTGATCCTCAACCTCGGATTTATCTGTCTCTGTCACCCTCGTATGCTTACCCGAAGCTCTTTTGACCGAAACTGACCGCCTAGGGGTTAGTTCAGGCCTGGCAGCTTCTTCCTCCTCCTCTTCGGTGTCCACTGTTCCCACACGAGTAGTACGGCGGGACGACCTTCTCCTAGGTATTGCTCCAGTAGATGGAGTGCCGCCACGATCCATATCAACGATTCCACGCCCAGAAGCCTTTACACGAGAGCGGGCGCTCAAAATAGTACGGGCTTTTGGGGCAACATGCTGAGTAAACAGGTCGACAAGCTGGGCCTTTTTCGCAGAGGAAGGAAAGTCGACATTGTATTCTAAAAGGATCCCACGAAGCTCGGCCACCTTGAGGGTGGAGGGGTCGAACCCGGGTTGGAGATATTCTGGCTCACCGTCCATCACAAGGTTTCAAACGAGGCCCAAGCTCCTAAACGAACAGGTAGATGATTAGACGTACAGAAATAGCTCGGTAATGCGTAGGTTAAGATAAAGAGAGGTTGAATATGAGATATGTAAGATTAAATAACAGTAAAGGATCAACAGAGACTGTGGGTGTATATATTGTTAGATGATGTGATTGTCCTGCCGAAGATGAGGTTGGCGGGGGGAAATGACACAACACAGACGATGTCAAGTACACAGGTGGCGATGTCCTGCCAAGTATGAGGATGCACAAAATATTTTGGTGGCAGTGCATAAACCATGCGCCACACACATGCCACATCACTCGCTCTTAAGCTATTAGCGCGAATACAGGGTCATATTATCTCTGAACCAATGAATGAATAAATGAATTACATGTAATTATAAGTACATCAGTACGGGGAAGCGGGGTGTTTTTGGTATGGCATTAGTGCGGTATTCTGGAAAATGCTAGATTAAGTCGGCTGTGTTACAGAATTTTTTGACCAACTTGGTAGCACTTCAAACTTCAAACCGTACTTCCCACCGATACGTTAGTGAAAACACCCCTTTCCCCGCTATTTTAGACATATTGTCTCTATTTTATAGTATATATGCCCTCTACTCTAGAAATATACGCTGGCCTCTAGCCCAAGTAGGTTGACAAACCTTTGCTATTGGCCATTAGAAAACTAAGTATCTACATCATCCCATAATTCAAAGAAGAAGGCGAGAAGCTTTTTTAGCTCTACAATAGCTGCGAAAATAACTAAAACAATCGATAGACTGACTGAATGTTACAAGTATATCTAAGTTATGTCATTAGAAAAGATATTACTGTCTAAGCACCCCCCATACCTGCTAAGGATTCGTGTTTGGATGGAAGAGAAATATAGCATAAAATAAGCACTGAGCTTTAGGCCCAAAGTTTTGTTTGAGATGTATTCTGGAGCTGGAAGAT
The DNA here is from genome assembly GCA_033030425.1 of Verpa conica. Lineage (NCBI taxonomy): Eukaryota > Fungi > Ascomycota > Pezizomycetes > Pezizales > Morchellaceae > Verpa > Verpa conica. The sequence goes on along the minus strand of JAUFSD010000002.1, from coordinate 557,600 downwards.
AATATAGCTTTAAACTCTTTGAGAATATGTCAATGATTTGGTTTACGTTAGTGTTAACATAACCAGTCATTTCTTTACTAACCACAGAGGTTGTAGCGTACTTTGGGCGAGACATTCTTAGAAAAAGACGCATTATGAAGCTATGGCTATATCCCATAGGTAGATAATTAGCATAATGGGATTTTTAGCAAAAGAACCTATTTCCTTCATACAAGCTTTGCTACACGCGAAATTATTCGCGCTAGGCTAGCATCCAGCCTGTCTCTACGAATCGAGTGAGGATAATTTAACCCCTAATAGATAATTATAGTCTTGGCCCTGAGCACGGTTCTTTGTGACTTATATGAAGAGAATGTGGGGCATATGCCCTGAGCTTATTATGGTGGGGAGGGGCTAACAAAGGGTGGAAATACCACGGGTACTTGAAGATAGGGAAAAGGGTATTGCGGCGGTATATCCAGGCGTTTATCAAATACTCCGAGCGAGGTTGCAACGAAGATACGTCATGGCCCAGCCCTAAGACAGCCAAGACAACCATAAAGACAGTGTATTCTGTATTGCTGTTTAGTTCACTTTTTTTGCTGTTCTGCTGTGTCGCCATTTAGGGGGCCGGCTGCGACTGCGATCTCACTCCGAGTATTTAATAAATGCCTGATTATCCCATTCACGATAGAGAAGGCGACGGGCAAGAGAGGTGGAAGCGCAGATACAGGCGGTGGGAGTATAATAAAATAGCTCAACACATCTAAGGCTAAGGTAAAGGCTAAGTGAAGAAAACACTATTTGTAGTTGATGAGGCATAATCTCTAGCATTATGTTATGTCTTCTTATTGAAAGTGCCTCTAATGTGTAGTTTAATGGAGGGGTAAAAATCACCCTCTAGCATGTTTCAGGTAGGGTTTGTTTCATTATACGGAGGGTAGTTTTATCATGTTGGTTTTACCTGCTAAAAATTCATTACTGCCAAAACTCCCCTAACCCTAGTGGAGGATAGGAGATTAGATACCCATCGCCCACGTTTCGAGTTACCTCTGGTCTAGCACCATGATAAGTATATATGTACTGTATAGTGTATCTAGCTATTACAGTCGGATGTAATGAGCGTTTCGACTTCACCCTTTCTACTAGTGAGAAAATAAAGTCTGTTCGGTTCGGTACATAGCTATGCAACCGCCGACCCTTGGAACTAAACCCCACGGCAACCGATACTAAAATTGAATTGAGCCTGTAAAGCTTCAGAAGATTATACAAAGACTCATGTATATCGATAGGCGTAAGAGGATTTGTTTCTGTTGACATTTTCATTGGGTCGACCTTGTTGCTTGCACAAAACCGAACAGACTTTATTTTCCCGCTAGTAGAGCGGGTATATCAAGTGGTTTGGGCGTACCGAAAGCCACTTCCGAAGAAACGTACACACATGAAGATTGTCAAGGATCGAGCAAACAGTGATTGTTTTCTTTTTCCGCCGATTGCTCCCGAATGGCCCGTGATGCGGGCCACACCCATTTTTGATATGTCGCACTCAAGAAAGGATGGTGATGTAAACTGCCTATATATACCCGTCCCACGCGTAGAGTCTAGACACGCTTTATAAGTGTGCACTATTGGATACAGAAGCGAGTGGCGATTGAGTAATTGAGTAGGCATCCACTCTCCTGGGGAGCACGGCGTAGTTATGGGATTGTGCTTTGAACTGGAATGACACAATGAATAAGCTTGCCTTGCGGTGCTTACTAGGAAGAATGTGCTTTGAATTGGAATGACACAATGAATAAGTTTGCCTTGCGATGCTTACTAGGATATAGTAACAAAAAAAGGGACACTGCATGAAGGTGAGTGATTTCTGGATATGGGAACCTACGCGCCCTGGTACAATTGCACAGTTCCTAGGGCACAAGACGGATGGATGGTGGTGAGGAGTCACGCAGAGATTTTGTGGGCTACCGAGAAATAGTATACCGAGGATCTGGAGGGAGCAGGAGGGGTTCGGTTGTTTTGGAGGGGAGGAGTTGGAGCAGAGCAGAAACCCAAGCTCCTGCTGGCAGGGCGGGGGAGCGGGTGCCCAATCGTTTCGCGTGTCGCTCCACACATCAATCCGGCGCCCACCCACGCTGCGTCCCAACGGGGGGTGCCGTATCAAGCAAAGGCCTTCCCGGTCTGATAGCCCATCACCATACAGAGAGAGACAGGGAAAAATAATAAATAATTATTAAAAAATCCTCAGAAATCATCAAGGAAAAAAGAAAGATACACCGAACCCCCCCTGCCTACATATCCAGGAGCTGTAGTCCCTAATCGTCGTATTCCCCACACTTGCTGCTCCCACCCGCTTCATCCATTCTTACTACTGCTTCGGGTTCATCTTTAGTACTATACCTCAGTCCCGCTTCTGCTTGATCTGCCCGCCAGCATCCCGAACCGCGCTGCCGTTGCCCTGTCATGGCGATTTAGTACATTAGTTGCTGTGTTCAACGACCACAAGCTTAACTATCATCACACTGTGAATGAAAGCAGAGGAGAAGAGTGACAAAGACAGAAACAGAGACAGACGGAGAGAGCGGGAGGGAAAGTGAAAGAGAGGGGGAGAGAGAACACGCACACATACCCACACATACACACGTATACCCACAGAGAAAGTACAAGAAAGCAGTAACAGAGTGAGGTAGAGAGAAGGTACGAGTAAGAGATAAAGAGAAACAACTGTTTATACGTGTACAAGAGGTTAAGCCCATCCCTCTTAGAGGTTCCCCCCCAGTGGAGCACATCACCATGACCCGCCACGAGCAGCGGCAGCGGACGAACTCGGCGACTTCGTACCATTCATTGAACTCATCGCGCTACGGGCAAGATATTTCAATGTCACAAGGAACTCGGAACCCTATCCAGGTCCCTGCAAGGCCTCGCAAGTGAGTGGTTTTATTAACTGTTATCAATTTAAATTTACCCCTCTGCCCAGGTTCATAATTTTCGCTACCTATGTAACGAGGTCTTTAAGAGAAAGAGGGCCGTCGCTTGGAGTTTCGTTGCAGGGGCTGGCTGGTATCAGTTTGTGTGGGCCTGGGCCAGTTGTTTGATCTCCTATCACGATGTCATTGAGCGCTGACGCGATGTTGTTGCGGCTATCCGCTTCACTTGGTTGCTCTTGTATAGATTTGATAGAGAACAAAACGTTTCTCCTGGTTCCTTTGCTCCCATTACTCACTCACCTCCTTTGTCTTCTCCTAATACTGGCCCGATTATGAGTGATCATCGGCGTGAGCTTGCGGTCCTTCAAACCCCTCCTTTCATTCTTCGCCAGAATCCCCCATCAGCTGCCAATTCGCCCATGAACCCATCCGCTTCTTCCTCTACGCCGCCTACAAGTTTTCTGAATGGTAGTTTTGCGTTCGACTCGCATTCTCCACACTCTCACGAACAGTACCAGCTTTCGCCCCCGTTAAGACCTGGTACCGCTCCATCTTCTGGTGATCGTGACCGGACATCGGATAGCTACTTCCCAACGGATGATCGTCGGCCATCGGTTGCATCTGTGATCACAAATGCTTCGTCTACAGGATCAAAGTCTTCAATAGGGAGACAATTTATGAAGAAAATATTTGGAGACGGGGATAATACAGAGAGCCCTGGTTCCTCGGAATCATCATTACCGCCAAGTGCCACGCCCCGTTCGCACTATGGAATTAGACCTACTACGCCTACATTTTCACGGCCTCGGACACCAGTGCCTTCCTCAGATGTTGTCCCTTTTCTTTACCAAGACCCAGAGGTGAGTTAAATGTGAAGTTTGATATACCTATAGATCAAGATATATGAAAGAGCTAATTCTAGCTTTTTTATAGGACATTCGTCGACTAGGTGACGCACCCGTGCACGATGTTCCTATTCAAATAGATGATAGAAGATTCGACCAGGGAGACCAAAGTTCTACATCCTCGCATAGTCATAGATTGCACCTTCATCGCAATAAGAATAGGGATAGGGATAGGGACAAGGGACTTGACAAGGAGTTGCCTCCACCTCCACGACCCTCATCAGCACATAAAGAATCCTTGTCGTTTTCGGGTCTAGGCCATGACTATCGGAAAGGTCTTAGGTTACATCTAGACGGGACTGCCTCCTCTCATTCATCACAGACAAGACTAATACGACCTGGGTCACCAACCCCTTCAGTGGCCAGCTCACTCTCGAATAATCCACCTAGATCTCCTGGTGAGAATACTCAGAGCAAAAAACATTCTTTATGGGATAATCTTTGGCGAAAGAATAAGGACGATAAGGACGATAAGGACGGTTCTCCGTCAACAAGAGGAAAGGCATCGAAAGGGAAGAACTTTGAGCCTATAACAGTGGTAGCGAGTGGAATTTCACCAATCCATGTCACTCCGAAAAGAGGTCCTGCTACAAACGAATACGTGAATCCCCGAACACTAGACTACGCCCCAGTAGAAATGGTCCAAGCTCGGAAACAAATGCTAGGCAGAGCACCAGATATTCCTGGGAGGATGCGTGCCGCGAAGCGTGGAGTTTCTTACGAGGGATCTGAATCAAGGAGAGATCCGGTGATGAATCGTCGTCGTGGCTTGAAGGACCCTGGGAAGCAAGAAACTGAGTTTCAGCTCGATACAGATCTCTCGACTATACACGATATTGTTAAGCCCCCTGGGCCGCAGTCTGCTGAGCCTGGCCCTGGTACATCATTTCTGTGGGAAAATCAAGAGAAAACGCCGCCAGTAGGAACGGAGATTACTTGGGAACCACCGGAGAGTTGGGGCTCTGGAAATTTTGTCAATGAGATAAATGAGAAGTCAGCAGACGAGGAAGGTGGTGATGTGTCAGAAGACGTACAGGTATATATATAACTCTTTTTGGGGAGTATACTTTGAAGTACAAGCTAGTGAGAGCGTAAACACTTACATTATATAGTATTGTATACGAGTATTCCGTGCGGACTCAACATTTGCGACGCTCTCCTGCAGACTTCAAGCTTCCGTCACAGAGGTGTTACATCTACTTGGCCGGAAATCTTTCTTGCAGGATGACCTGAAAAACTATCAAATTGTGATGAAGAAGAACGGCCTGTTGCGCATCCTTGGTCCCAACGAACGACCGCTAAAGATACAAAAGAGGTTACTGGAGCAAGCTGGCTACACCGAAGATGACCACCTTGAGGAAATTGGGAGGGAGGATCATGGCTATTTGTGTCGCTTTACTTTTATGATGTCTAGGATGGGCGGTTACTCTTTGGTATGCAGATATTCTATTCTTAAAGTGTAGTTTAGGTGGTGGTAGTAAATTTCTGTGCATGTTACTAACCGTTATGGCTTTTTCCAATAGGACCAAGATCCTAGCCCCGGTAAACTGCAAAAGTTCAGCCACGTTGATCTCCAGGGCCGTAATCTTTTGGCGATCCCAATCACATTATATCATAAATCTCCAGAAATCATCTCTTTAAATCTTTCGCGCAACCTCTCTCTCAATATACCAACGGATTTCATACAGCAATGTGTTAATTTGAGAAAGATCGAGTTTCAAGGAAATGAAGTTGAGAGACTTCCTTCTAGCATCTCTGCAGCCTCCCGATTGACGTACTTGGATATTTCAAATAACCGATTGATGGAGCTGGATAATGCTTCATTAGAGAATCATGCATCACTGGTCGCTCTAAAGCTGGCAAATAATCGCCTTAGAGCCTTACCAGAGTGTTTCAGTCGGTTCAAGAGCCTTCGGAGCTTGAACCTTTCCTCCAACTTCCTTACTTGTCTTCCCACATTTATTTGTGAATTGGTGACATTGGTTGATCTCGACATTTCTTTCAATATGATAAAAAGTTTTCCCTTGGAGATTGGCCAACTTTCAGCTTTAGAGCGTCTTACAGCAACCAACAACCTTCTCTCTGGTCCACTTACGCAGACCTTTTCAATGTTGGGCTCATTGAAGGAGCTAGATGTGCGGTACAACAAGTTACATGATATTGACATTGTTGCAGATTTGCCTAGATTGGAGCTTGTGATCGCCAACAATAATGCGGTCACCTGCTTTCAGTATTCATTTCCCAAGCTCCGTGCGTTGCATTTGAATACCAATCCTGTTACACGATTCAATCTTGTATCAGCCATGCCAATGCTCAAGCTCTTAAACCTATCGGAAGCGAAGCTTGCAGCACTCGCCGATACCCTATTCGAGAAGCTGCCAAATTTAGAAAAACTTGTTCTCGACATGAATCACATCGTCTCGTTCCCACCTCAAATCGGACTATTAAAGAAGCTAGAGCATATGAGTTGCTTCAATAACGAACTCGCTTCGTTACCTAAGGAGATTGGACAGCTCCAGGAATTGAAATATCTAGACCTACATGATAATAATCTAAAGGCACTCCCGGGGGAAATTTGGCAGATGATGAATTTGAGAACTCTGAATGTATCTTCCAACATTTTGAAAGAGTTTCCGAAGCCTATTTCGAATCCTACCGCTGTCGCCAATCCGTCTCCACCAATGGATACGCTGGCCCCAACGAAAGAGAAGATTAAGGAAGAGGAGGCGGGGAAGATTAACGAAACCAGGAGACCTTCACAGACTTCAGGTGGGTTACTAAGTGTTGGAAATTCACCAGGTAACAACGGCAGGAAAAGTTCGGTAATTTCCGTCTATGGGCCTGGTGGAAGGAAAGCATCTGTGATATCGAAATCGGGATCAGAGCACGGAACAGCTACCTCTCAATCAAGAAAGGACTCGGCAGCGTCGAGTCGTATCTACAACACATTTGCATTCTCGCTTCGGTATCTTTATCTTGCAGATAATAAGTTGTCGGATGAGGTTTTTGAACAGTTGTCCCTACTTTCGGAGCTAAGAGTGTTAAATCTTTCATACAACGAAATCTACGACATTCCTTCAAGGGCTCTTAAAGGAACACCTTTACTGAACGAGCTTTATCTTTCTGGAAACGAGTTGACGAGTTTACCTGCCGAAGATCTTGAGAGCGTTGGTTTGCTGAATGTGTTGTACATCAACTCGAACAAGTTTTATACCCTACCGGCGGAGCTAGGAAAGATAAGAAAATTGCTGGTGCTAGATGTCGGAAGCAATTCACTAAAGTACAATATTTCAAATTGGCCATATGACTGGAATTGGTGAGTCGCCCTTTCCAGTTTTGTTAGGCACAATTGCATATTAGTGATGGTATGTATTAATTAGTTTTATAGGAATTGGAATCTTGAATTGAAATACCTTAGTATGTCTGGCAACAAGCGTTTGGAGATAAAGCCAGGCCGAAACGACTCGAACTCGGAACGGGACCGTAGTATTACAGATTTTACTCAGCTTTCAAAACTTCGTGTGCTTGGGCTCATGGATGTCACTCTGACGATCCCTAACGTGCCGGACCAGACGGAAGATCGCAGGGTTCGGCTTTCAGGGTCAATGGTGCGGTCGATGTCTTATGGTATGGCAGACTCGCTGGGTAGAAGTGAGCATCTGTCAATGATTGACATGGTGATTCCTGGTTTTCGTGGAAATCGAAATGAATGTATCGTTGGGATGTTTGATGGACAGGCTTTATCGACAGGAGGGAGCAAGGTTTCAAAGTTCCTCCACGAATCCTTGGATTTTTTCTTGAAAGAGGAACTAGATAAGTTACGAGCGGACGAGAGCCCAGGGAAAGCTTTGCACCGAGCATTCTTAAACCTGAATAAAGAACTTGCTACAGTGGCTATGCAGACTTTCGATGAGAAGAATGTTGCTGGGGCCAATCCACATCGTGGCTCAATCGCACCAAGCGCTGCTATGCTTGGTCAGGATGATCTTGCTTCTGGTGGGGTGGCAACTGTCGTCTATATTAAAGACAACGAACTTTACCTTGCTAATGTTGGGGATGCCATGGCAATATTGGTGCAAACAAATGGCGACCACAAGCTTCTGACCAAGAAGCATGATCCGGGAAACAAAGCCGAGTCTGAAAGAATCCGCGAAGCAGGAGGGTACGTTTCGAGAAATGGCAAGCTAAATGACGTCCTCGATGTGTCCCGCGCCTTCGGGTATTTCCACCTTATGCCATGCGTCAACGCATCCCCGCATATACACGAGACTACGATTACAGATCAGGAGGAACTTTTGATCATAGCTAGCAGGGAGGTTTGGGAATACTTGAGCTATCAGACTGCAGTGGATTACGCTCGTGGAGAACGTGAAGACTTGATGAAGGCTGCCCACAAATTACGGGATATCGCTATGGCCTACGGCGCTACGAATAAAATTATGGTTATGATACTTGGTGTTGGAGATTTGAAGAAGGCGAAGAATCGTATGCGGACTCAATCAGTATCCTTAGGGCCGGGCCAAGGCTACCCGAATGATGAAGAGTTGTTTCCATCTGTTAAGGCAACGAAAAGAAGGGGAAATAAAGAAATCCCCGATGACTCGGTAGATATTCTACTTGCTTGGAGGTCCGTTATGGTCTGCTAATAGCCTTGTGATAGATTTTGGCCCGTCTTGACGCCGAAGTCAAAGCTCCTGAAGGAGATCTTGCTATGGTCTTCACTGATATCAAGAATTCAACTTTGTTGTGGGAAACCTATCCAGTTGCTATGCGCTCTAGTATTAAAATACATAACAATATCATGCGGCGTCAACTGCGTATTGTTGGTGGATACGAAGTTAAAACCGAAGGTGATGCCTTTATGGTTTGCTTTCCAACGTCAACCTCGGCATTGCTTTGGTGTTTTAGTGTTCAAGCGATACTGCTGGATGCTGATTGGCCATCAGAGATTTTGGAGTCAATTCATGGGAAGGAAACATTTGATGAAGAGGGGAATCGGATTTATCGTGGATTATCTGTCAGAATGGGAATCCATTGGGGTGGTCCTGTGTGCGAGACCGATCCAATTACACGTCGTATGGATTACTTTGGTCCAATAGTTAATCGAGCTGCTCGTATCAATGCGGTAGCAGACGGAGGCGAAATTGCCGTTAGTTCTGATTTTGTGGCTGAGATTAATAGATGTGTTGCGGCCTACGATGACTCCGAGAGCCAGCTGCTTTCACCTGACGACATTTTTGGAGACGAGGAGATTGCTCGTGCAATTAGTCGAGAGCTTCGAACATTAAGTAGTCAAGGCTTTGAGGTCAAGGAACTCGGACCACAGAAACTAAAAGGATTGGAGAACCCTGAGTTCATTCACCTGATGTACCCCTGTTCTCTTCGTGGCCGTTTGTCAACTAGCCGGGCTGTTCCAAAGCCCGGAATGCCAATATCCCAATTGGATTCTGACCAGGTTTGGGCCTTGTGGGAGGTCTCAATAAGGTTAGAGAAGCTTTGCTCCACACTCAATACCAGTAATACACTAGCTGAAGGGACCGTTTTTACGGATATGGTAACAAAATTCAAGACTCATGAAAAGGTCTCTGAGGATACCTTGACTTCGTTTTTTGAACATATTATCACACGTATTGAGGTTAGTATTTTGCCTATAAATCCTATTTATTTATTGAATTTATGAGTTAATATGATTGGATAGAATTCGATGACAACTCTATACCTGAGAAAGCTCCTTGTATTGAACCCGCCAACTGGTGGTTTATCCACACCCTTACCTCTAATGGATATTCTTTCCATTCTAGAGTCGAGTCTGGGCATGAGTCTTAGTGGAGGAGCAAATCGTTCTCACCGTATTACTGAGATTCCATATGTATCACCCTACTATGCGGATTCTGCACCATCTTCGCCCCACTCCTGAACAAAGTCGTTCCGTCAATGTGGTGTCATGGTATTGCTCCATTCACTTCTCTGTCATCGGTTTTCTTTCTTTGGGATGATTGCGGGGTTGCTTCTTGCTTCTTGCTTCTTGCTCCTCTTGCTATTTTCTTTTCTTTCCTTCTTTCTTTGCAGGTAGTTCAGGCGAATTGGGATTCACGGTTTATCATGCGTTTATCAATTTTGTTTTATTTCGGCATTTATTTCCTTGCTTGTTTCCTTACGTCTGTTTGGTTGTTCAGAGTTTTTATGGTGCGTGTACGCATCAATAAAGTGGGTTCGTGGGCCAGATGACTTTGTGGTAGGAGGGTTTGGATTGAGGATCCTTTACTCAACCTCTTTTTGTAGATAAGCCGTCTGTTAGCATCTCTATTTCTTTGTTAAGCTCCCATTGTTTAACTATGGGGTTTTACCTACTGGGTTTCAGGGGGTGGTCTTTTCCCGTTGGAAAATATTTTTTGCAGCATTTCTTTTTTGCTCTTGGATTCAGTTATTTTTATCAGGGTGCGAAAAGAATCTGGAGTATAAAAAATTGCTTCTATTTTTATCCTATTTATACATATCTTCTGTTATCTTTTGAACCCATTCTTCTTTACTGGCTACCTTATGATTTTCTTTCTGGTCTTACCTATTTTTTATTGGTGCTTAACGCCCAGAACGGTAGATGGAATCCTAATTTTCTTTTTCTTTCCCTGGTTTAGTGATGGAGGATGAAATTATTAACGAGTACTTAGGCCTGTCTAGTGGATCAGTCTTGATAGAGTAGAATGTGACATGTGAGTAAGTCATAGGACATGCGGTTAATGGATGTATATATATAATCGCTAGGTCTATAGTGGTTTTGTTTTGAAGGGTATTTGTAGAATAATCGAACTAGCCTTTTATCATTCGTGACCATTGAGTATATTCCTCAAGACTTTTTAAACCTCAGAACTTGAATGTTGGTGGTTATTCCTGAGACTAAAAGAACCTAGCTCTGCTACATAGGTGCCTTATTATTCGTCCATAAATTTAGAAATTACCCCAAGATAGACCACATGGCCTATAGCTACTCATTAGCAGCCTCTGGGGCTTCTATATAGGCAGCTCCTTCATCACTTTCCTCATCCCCATCATCCTTATTCGACTCGATATCAATAGCTACCCTACTACGCTTCCTTTTACTATCCCCATCATCTCCTCTTAATAACATGTTCTTAATCCTCAGGACATGGTTATCTTGCTCTAACTTCCGGTTCCTTCTATCAAGCCTCTCGACTTTCTCCTGCAGCCTCGCAAGCTCATCAGCATGTCTAGTTTGAATCCGTTCAAGTTTATCTTCTAGTCTAATAATTTGTAGGCTTTTCTCATAGCTCTCGCGATCAAGAAAATGGTGTACGGTTGTTTTAGGCTCGTGACCAGCCTGCCGTGAGGCTATTGAGAAGTCTAGGTACCGTCCCATTTCTGGATCTTGTAATGTCTGCTGTGGTATCGATGGTCGACGGAATCCGGTAGATGATGGTGCTGATGGAGTAGTTGCTAGAGTAGGTGAGGGTTGAGCGCTATGGGCCTGGGGATGTGGCCACCGCTGCTCTGCTGCTGCTGGAACTGGTGAATGTATTGGGGATCTGTGTGTAGGGTTATTAAACCCTTCCTGCTCCAAGGAGGAGCCAGATGGGGAAAACGGCGTGAATGGGCCTCCTATTGGGAGTAAGCTTTGCTGATTTTGCTGGCTAGTTGCTAATGGCGATGTGTATTTGGGATTGCTGTTATTACTATTACTATTTTGATTTGGGTTTCCTTCGAGGGCGGATCCGTCACTATCTTCGATGTTGTATAATTGGTGTCCCGCTTCGATCTCCCGGAGAACCTTTTTGACTAGCTGAACATCCCAAGGACACCGTGGGTCTTCGATTGTTTTGATGGCGTTCACACGCTGATTCCTAGTGCAAGCCACCTTAACTTTAGCCTTTCCTTTCCTTTTGCTGTCGCTGCATTAGGACAAATCTCTAACCATTGCTTCTTCAAACTTTCCTGAGGCCGTTTCGTAAACCCGTTACTTTCCGCCCATTTATTATACTCCTTATATACCATATCCCACTCCCCAAACCCTGTTGGAAGCCGCTCATGGATGAATCTGATATAAGTGAATATTTCGTGATCGGTGAAGTTCTTCGAACCAGGCATTCGACCTTTTTTACGGGACTCGCGTGGTGTTGCCACAGAACTAGACTCGGCTTGGGCCGACATTCTCACTATTATAAAAAAAAAAAAAAAAAAAAGGATACAATGCCAAAATAGCGGGGAATCGAGGATCTTTTTAGAGTCAAATGTTATGGTTGTGGGGGAATCGCGGCCAAGGGAACCGACAGCATGTCTCATCCAAATCGTAGAGTAATGACGTTACGCCTACGTCCCACCAGATGTTCTTCCAGGGGGTATGTCACTCTAATTTATGCATGTACTGCAGAAGACAAGGATGCTTGTGAGCATAAGGGGCAATGTTGTATGTACTCGTGTCAGGGCTAAAGTATTGGGACACGCTGAAAAGGGAAATATAACGATTGCACAGACCCGTGACGCAATCAAACGCAGTAAAAACAGTGGAGCACGGTGGTAGCAACAGAGAAAAATAGTGACCGCTCAGATCCGTGACAGCCTGGTCTGTCCCAATACTTTAGCCCTGACACGAGTACATACATGCATATGATTGGTGCACCAACAAGAGCCTTACACATACTAAGGTGGAAATACTGTAACAAGTAATATAATTCCTTTCGAGCGGCTTATTTGCTCTCGCAAATCAGTAAAAACACATTTGAGCTCCCCATATCATAACGTTTTCCTCCATCCCCTCATACAAACTTTGATCATAACCTGCCACGTTCTTTATAGTGGTAAAAAGAAAGAAAAGAAAAGAAACATGCATACGCCACCCAGTTCCAGACATCATTTTCGAGACTAGTTGAAAACGAAAAAAAAGAAAAAACCATAATCACATTGTCTCCCAACCGCCATTATTGATATCCGCCTCTAGTTTCCTCGATATAACAGATGGGATCCCATGCTGTATCCAAGTGTTTCGAAGCAATGCATCGTAGCGCCGTTGGTTTAGGAACAATTGACGATTACGCCTAGTAAAGCCTAGGTTAGTATTTAACTCTAAACTCTAGTATTTAAGACATGAATAGTTACCTCAGGCCCCAATCCGTTTCCCCGTGTTTATCTAAATATGGCGCCGCCGTAAAACTCCCATGACCATTATGTAGATACAACACGCAACACTTCCGAATGTTGATAAACAACCCCACGTCCTTTCCACACCTATAGATAATCACCGTTAGTATATATTCTTAGCTTATAAATACTTATATTAAGACTCACTTTGCAAGATGTTGGTTGCAGCCCCCTTTCCCACCTTCAAGGCAACAGAAAGCCTGGGAACAAAATATCTCCCCACAGAATAAGCAAACACTAGGTTCCGTGAGGTCTTTCCCAGTTCTTGGGCACCGTCTTTTCATCGCCTCCTCAACCAAGGTATCAAAGTGTAACGGCAAACCCACAAGTTCAAATATTGATGGATGCGATAAAGTAAGGGCACCCTTACCCTGGAGTGCCCAGTGCCTACACCACCCAGAGATCATTGCACGGATAAATTCCCCATCCTGGGTAGCACTAAGGCAGAATTGAAATATCTCATCAAGATCAGGTAATCTAAGTGCTTTCGAGAGCCTAGTTTGTTCGGTTTCGAAAATATCTTCAAACCCGGTATTTGGAAAAAGAATTCCGTATCGAGTATGCAATAGAATAGTGGTCTTGCGAAGGAATGGGGTTGTATATTTCGTAACTAAGCTGCGGAAGATTGCCAATGGGAATCCAGGGAAGGAGAGATCGGCATCCCAGTTTTGATTGTAGGACCGCCCAAGGAGGTTGATGAAAGATTTAAAGGTCTCAAGTTGTGTGTCGGTATATGGAATGTAGCCTTCAGAATCGTAGAGTCTTCCTACCATTGCTGGTCCCCACTCTTTTATATGCTCCCTCAAGCCAGTAGTTTTGAACGTAACAGTGGCCTTTACAATTTCTGCAATATAGCAAAGTCGTACAACGTGCATTACCTCAAGATTCAACGCAGGGGTTAGACACAGAGAACATTCCGCCAAAAACACGAATAAATCAGTGGCTAGGAGAGGCTCCACATCGTGTATGACCCTATGCCTAGTGGTGTCGTCGCAAACCTGTGGATGCCCAACAAACAATTGTTGCATTTGTTGTTGCTGTATATGATTGAACTGGTAGATCGTTTTATTGTTCTCTTTGGCTTGCAGTCCCCCCACGCAAATGTACGAGGATATTGTCTCTGAAAGAATTCTTAAATGAGTGAGGACCTGTAGCGAGATTTTATCTAGAAGTGTCGATCCAGGGTCTGATCCAATGCCACGCTGAGCAATCTCGACAGATGAGATTGAGTACCCCAGAATCTTCGCCAGCGAATCACACCGAGTCAGTTCTGGACCAGGTAGTGAAGAGGTGACTTCGTCATCTATAACAGCCGGATCGTATTTCGAGTCGATAAGATTACTTATAAGAGTATCTCTCAGCCGTCGGTAGATCTTATGTAGCTCATCAACCTCAGTCTGTACTACAGATGAGACAATTTGTGGCGGTCGTTGGAGGACTTCGTGCGGTGTTCCGAAGCTATAAGATGGGCTTGCACGTCCTGCAGCACCCTCTACAAACTTTTGATCGATGTTGATCGTCTGAAGATGATCAAGTTTGCTCGCTACAGTTGTAATCATTGATGCCGACCCGTAAGCACGGAACAACTCTTGACTTCTCATGACATCTCCACTCTCCACACCTTTCTCCAACCTGCTCACCATTGGGCCAATTTGCTCTGCCAGCCAAGTCTCAAAAGTTTCATCAGGCTGTAAGATTCCCACCGCTGACTCTTCTTTGGACCTCCAAATTATCGGAAGGAATGCATTTCCAAGAGCCTTACAGAGAGGACAAAGAAATTCTTTTAGCTCTAATCTTTCAGGATGCTGCCTAGCAATCTGGTGTGGGTGCCGCCGTTTCGTCGATTCGTAGTAGTGCTCAAAGCAACTGAAATGCATGATGTGGCTACACCCAACGGCTACTGGACCTCTTTTGATAGACTCTGGGGGGAATCCTTTGCCTAGACCTTGCCTTTTTGCAATTACTTCTGATCCATCTGCGGCCAGTTTCTTCACGGAATCCCTATTCATACTCGCAACACCAAATGGTCTAATCCTGTCAGCGGGGCGGTCTAAACTGTCTGGTGTTTTTGCAATCTCGTAGATGTAGTCTGAATCTTCCAATGGTGTTTGCCTCAGTATGTTGGTATCCGTAACTAGAGCGAGTGTTCCGTAGAGACGAGAATCATTCATCTCTTCCTGACAAAGAATACAGATACCCGTCGGATATTTCCACCATTTCTTTTGCTCTTCCTCCGTCTCCATAAAATTGTCTTCCTCGCTATCACTGAAATCTTCATCAGCAAAATCAAACCCTGCAGAGCTCAAAAAGTTCTGCTGCTGCTGCTTCATCTGGGCCATGATCTTCGCCTGTCGTTCCTTTGCTAATAATTTCTTCCGTTCTACTTCAGCCTCTTTAGTTGTTTGCTCAATGTCTGTATCCATCTTTTCCCCCATCTCGTGCGCCCATCCACCCGCTACATCAAAAGCCATCGGTTTCTTCTGCCGCATTCGTCGCAATACATTATTTATCTTCGGGTGGCAAACCTTGAAACCCTCCATTCCTGACAAGCGGCGAAGTACCGTCACAATGGTATTGTTTCCGTCCTCGCTAGCTGTTAGCTCATTCGATGCCGTGTTGAGTAGCCCGGGTACACCTCGAGCTTTCTTTTCCAGGGAATGTAAGATGAAAGAATCGTTGTCCTCGCAACCTTCAGTAGACATATCCTCCATGACAGCTAGCTGGCAGAGATGGAGGCAAACTTGTAAAAATGTTTCTACCCGAGTCTCTTGAATACTTGGGGTAAAAGACTTGAATTTCAATGCATAGGCTAATGAATAGCAGATAACCTGCGCGAATATTGGCGTCCTTGTAAATGCAGCAATGTCTGAAAATACACCGGTACTAATCTGCCTCAACTTTGGTTCGAAGACTACCTCCGACTGTGGTTGCCCAGTTTTTTTGGATATCCTTGCACAGTAATTGCTCTCCGTCTCCTCCCGCTGGTTCTTGGAGAATTGCATGATATAAGGGTCGACTTCGTCTTGATATTCGTCCTTAAGTTCGAATGTACCTGAGTCTGAAAGTCCGTCCGGCGCTCGGTAGACTGTCATTTCAGACAAGACCTCTTGGAATCTTTCATGGTCTTGCAACCTCTCTGGGAGACGACTACAGAGTTCCGAAAACTGTATTGGTTTGAAGCATAGGATATGGACAATTTCTCGTTTTAGCTTGAGTACCTGTAGATCCGGCTCTTCTTGAAGAGGTATGAGAGGCAATCGATCACTCAGCAGGACAATCAGCAAATGCAAGAAATCTTCAGCCAGATCTAAAATCTGTGACTCCTCATATCCTTCCGGGGTGTGATAATTGCCCTGCATCCAATGATTGAGGTTGAATCGGTCGGCCATGTTTACCAGCATCCGACTTGGGTTGATGATAACCAATGCTGTCTGCAAGAGGAAGATGTCTCGATTATGCGTGAGATCTCGTTGTGAGACATTCTTGTATGTCTGCATCTGATGTCTGAGACTGAAGCCGTTACGAACCCACATGCCTGCCTTCATCTGAGCTAACCACACGCAGACTCTCAATGGGAAATCGAACATCGCAATTGCCAAATCTTCCTGTTCATACACATGAGCGTCAGGGCCAGCTTCGTGCTTAATATGATCCCAGTCAAGCATTAGAAGCCCACGTAGCTGGATGACGGGCATAGACTTCCCTGACTCGATGAGCCAAGAAAGGGTATAGTGCAGCGCATGGTGAAAACTAATCGGCTGCTTATCGACGACAAATCGAACTACCTGATAGTAGTGCTCGGAACCCCAGCGGTCTGTATCAAACTCGAACTCTCCAAGCTGCTTAAATTCTGTATCTGCCTTGATCTCGGCTTGGTGGAATCGGTGGCGTTCCCAACCCATGGAAGAAACAATCGCATACTTTGAAACAGTAGCAATGGCGCGTTGGAGGCTAAAATCATAAGGGTCGTCGCTCCATTTAAAAGCCTCTGAAAATTGTCGAGTTAACTTGCAGATCTCCCTAGTAATCAAAGACGCACTAATCCACGCTTCGACTTCGTATTCCACGTGTTCGTCTACGGCCCTAATGTTCGGACAAATCCCCTGATGAAGTCGTACTAGATCTAGAAACTGTAGCATATACCTCTCCTCTTTTCTCAGTCTCTCTTGAACATAATCGGAACCAAAAAGATACCGCATATCCTGAAAAAAATGGAACATCCGCCGATTCGTCAATGAACCGGTATCAAATGCAAGGATTGATTCTTTGTTGACTTCATGCGGATGGCCCACTTGTCGGGTTGTCAGGAACGTGTACAATATTGCCATTAAGTTTGTGAGGAAGTTGCCTCGTTTCACAACCTCTGCAGTGATAGAAGGGGTGGTTAGTATCTGCAATGAGAGGTTGATTATTGAATGATCAGGCTCTCTGTCTGGTATGAGGTAAAGCTGGCTTAAAATTGTGTAAAGCCCTGCAAAACGCAAACCCAGAATCCTTTTGAACTCAGGAATGGCCACCACTGTGCTGATGTAAAGGTCTCGTAGATCCACCCTAGCCTTTTTCCATAATCGAAGGTCAAACAATATCAACCAGTCCAACCGGACTCGCTGCCGTAAGTCCTCGTGTGCAGGTAAGACGTGTCGAGTTATGTATCCAGTGGGTTTTTCCAACCAATATGAGGGTGCGGGTGGACCAGGCCTTCGTGCATGATGGATACCAGGAGTATGGGGTATTTTTAGCATACCATTCGACGACCCTTCATCATTATCTTCGTCGTCGTTCATTTCATCACCAGGTTCCTCTTCTGCATTTACGGCCAGATCGAGTGGAGATTCTGCATCTACGATTCCAATAGGTTGAAGATTAGATAGATCATCTTCAGCCTGTCGCTCAAGTCTTCGAGCACCACGTCGAAGCCCGATTAGACCAACCATATCCACATCATCATCTCGTTCCGCATCGTCATCATATTCATCCCCCTCCATATCTCCTCCATCTCCATCCACCTCCCCATCCCCATCCCCATCCACCTCCATGTCATCTGACTCAGCCTCCACAGCAATCATATCTTCTATTGGCATTACAACTCTCCTTCCAATCAATTGACTCCGTTGATCTTCGTCAAAGGCGTGGTCGTCGATTCCCTTCTTCCCTACTTCAGTGTTCGATGCTTTTGACCCAACTTTCCAAACTCCGAGTAGCTCCTCGCAAATACTAGTCCGTAGTATATTGTTGTCACCGCCAGCACTACAGCCTGCAATGTCTCCGAGCCACTCAATGATAGTTCCACACATCTGTTCTCGAAACGTATCTCTAGAAGATCTGATAGTGACAGTGACTTTTATCTGTTCGATTATTGTCGATATCCTCAAAAGCTCTTCAATTTTATAAGAATAAGTAATGATACTTCGTCCCATAAAATCCGTCTCCTGAGCGCGTGCCTTTCCAAACTCCTTCGTCTTCTTGCAGGCACGGGCAACTTGCTCTTCGACTTCGTCGATAGTATGTTTCTCGTCGTTCCAAAGTATCAGCGCATACTCCAAATCTTGCGATGCCTCCTCGTGCTCGTAGTATCTTCCTGTCAATCGCGACATTTCTTCGTCTCTCATGATATCCTCTTTCGTTTTCGGAAGCCGCAGCTGCTCAGGGGAACAGGATACAACGTCACAAATGTAATCTATCGCCCTAGCAACTGTGCTACGAATGCCTTTGACGAGATCTTCTGGTAGGTGTTGTGCACTGTCCTCGGTATCCATGCCCGAAGATTGTCCGTCGTTCAGAAGGGTATGGATCGCACATTTTACAGGTGTTCTCCAAGCCTCCGCATCCCCACAATCACAACACCCACTATTTCCTGGCGAAATGCTAACATATACGACATGACCGCTATGATCTGAAGCCTCGAAACATTTACCACAAAGGACACATGTTTCATCGAGGGAGCAAGTCCTGTCTCCGTGTTAGCATTTAGACCTATATAATTTCATGACAATGGTTTAAAGTCGACCTCAGAAGGTTCGCCGCTAGCTGGAACGTCGGAACTGTATCCTAAGGGAAAAGGTTTAGCGTTACATACTT
Organism: Verpa conica; assembly: GCA_033030425.1. Classification (NCBI taxonomy): domain Eukaryota; kingdom Fungi; phylum Ascomycota; class Pezizomycetes; order Pezizales; family Morchellaceae; genus Verpa; species Verpa conica. The sequence continues at coordinate 538,558 of JAUFSD010000002.1, read as the reverse complement.
GCATCGGTAAGTTGCCTCTCCACTCTTCAATATATGACCGCAAGGCTTCCCTCGTGCTGAGGCACTATACTCTGCGCCCTCCACAGCACCCTGAGCTGCTGACAAATTCCAAGCAACTGGTGTAGATTCAGTTGGGGGGCCATTGGGGAAGAAGTAGTGAAAGTACTCGCGCTTGTTGCAAGCTAGTGCCGAGAAAAGGTCTTGGAGAATGGAAATTCGGGCTTCTTCAGTGTATCGATATCTGTGCTCTCGCGGGGCATCACGCAGCCTACGCATCAGGTAGGCTTCGGACTCCGCTTGGGCGATCATGGCGACGGGCCGCTTCATCAAAACTCTAACCCTAGAGATGGCTCGGCTGGTTCCGAGGGGAGGGGGGGGGCAGTTGTCTGGGCTTTGATTGGAAGGGGCGCTTTAACGATTATCAATAGTACTCGAGGATAAAATGATTTAGAGTAGAGAGCTTTGAACTTCCGTTACTATTTCTCATTCAGGTACTCGTGATTGTTGGGCGTTGACTTGCAGCTTGAGGGGTGATGCTCAAAGTTCGTATCTTGGACAGAACGCGGCTCCTTGAGTGGCGAGGGGAGTGGCAACGGCCGTTACATGCAACTGGTCAAGGGGTTAGATCAGGGCAATATATCTCACCACAAATGCACATTACGATACGTTACTTAAGGAATCATTGGAGGGTGGGAGTGGAATGTATGATGTTATTGATACGATGTTTTTTCTTTCTTTTTTCGCTAAGGGGCACGTGCACTTATCTCAGCAGTGCATTCAACTTACATTTAGAGAGCTTGATACAGTGTGGCAATGAATGAATCTGTTTGGCCACATATAGCAATTTATGGATTTGTAGAGTACTAGGTTAAGATAGATTATTCTGTTTTGGGCACTTCCTTGATCTCGCTCCGTTGGGTTAATAAATTTTAGGGGGCGGGAGCTTTAGGCCCGTGTAATCACAGGCGGGGTAGAACGATTTCGTTGAGCCATTACTTTCTGAGTTGAGATGGTGTTGGTGTCGGTGGTATAAGCACTTTTTAGTGCCAAACAAGGATCTTTACACAAGATTTACTTTAGGCCATATATGTACAGTACCAAAAAGAGGGGTGGGATCAGTACGGTGCTCCCGCCAATACGCTAGCGATATGGGATAAATACGGTATTGGTACAGTAATATACCTCAATTACTGATTTAATTCGGTATTTGCAACTGAATTCTATAGTGCTATGACAATAAATTCACCCTGTCTTCCCATACTGTAGTTTATAACTACATGCATTTATAGGTTGGGTTTTGTACCTAGAAGCAATAAAATCGTTTGATTAAAGAAGAATAAAAAAAAAATAAAAAAAAAAATAACTACCTTATATCCACTCTCTTCTCAGTAAGGCTGATGGGCGGGCATACATTTAGTATCCGTGAGTAAATCACGCTGCATGTCAGAACCAGCTAAGTCTGCGTATTAGAACCACATGTGCTATACAGCTCGAGAGTCTAGTAGATGTAGGGTGATTATATCAACTTTGTAAATTAAGTTTTAAAATCTATGAAAATAATAAACTCAGATATACATATACCCCACTACTACAAATGTCTACGTGTAGTTTCAACAACACATGTATACAGTGTGTCTAAAGTGACGAGTGATTTTTTGTGATTTACTCCCCAGGGCTAGAATCGAAAAAAGTTGGATAGCACCGGTGAAAATCTAGATGTAACCGGCTCGGTAACTACATGTAAGTTCTGTAGAGACTTAGGTAATATCTCTAACCTATAGCTAGATGTACGTGCGTAGCTGAGCTTGTAATCGCACTAGATGAACCAAATAAAGAAGGTAGGGGTATCTTGCGCCAAGACATACACCCACCAGTTCATAGTAACTCACTCGGGGTACAAGAAGGAGGAAAAGAGGGAAAAATTATACTGGAATAAATATTAGAAGCTTATAGTCTAAGACTTAGGATGTGTCAAGGGAATATCTTTAATAAGTTCCCTAAGGTTCTCACCTAGTTTCTCAAGGTCATCGATCTCCTTATCAATCACCGTCAACTCTACCTTAACCTCATCACTACCTCTCGCTTCGAACTCACGTAAAATCTCAACCCATGGTAGTCGAACTTCGTATTGCATTCTGTTATTAACAACCTCGAACGCTTCATCGACCTCGTCTCATAGCCTGAACGCGCGGTCAGTAGCTTCACGCCGGTAAACAACATTTGATAAAGCAATCGGAGATGATTGGAGGGTGGGTGGTGGTCTATTATAATTGGCTTCTAAGGGGATGTGGCCTAGGCCAGGGAAGTGCATTTGGAGGTAGCTCATTAGCTCAGCTAGATCGTTAGCTAGGATTGTGAATTGGGCGTGAGGGTGCCGCTGAAACCCTCGAGAATGGTTCTGACCGTAGAAAAAGAAATTTGGGAAGTTCGGTCCATAGCTGTAGTTTTTTTGCAACGGTTGGCTGTAGACGGGAACTAGTGAATTATATGATTAGGGGGTTTAAAGGCTCCCTTTTCATGTTTTTGCCTGCTGAAACCTGAAATCTACCGTTTTCAAAGTGCCTGTAAACTTGATATATGGCATCTCACTCGATTTTTGTTATTAGGAAGAAGCTATCTTAGGACCAATATTTACCAGGAAACAGGGAGAACCTCGCACGCTGGCACTAATTAAGTTATGTTTTTCTCTCACATCAGCCCGATCTTAAAGTTGCCGTATCTGTGACTCCTCCCATGCATACATTGCCTTCCCTAAGCGAGGACTCACTGTCACCTGTCGGGGAGCCAAGACCGCGTAGCTGAAAATCTTGTCTTGGTAAAATCTTATATGAACTTCAACTTTTCCGGTCAAACTCCGAGTAAATTCGGCTTCAATCTGTGGTAACCTATAGTCTATAGGTGTTTCGAGAAAGAAAAGGCCTCTGTCGTTTGCGCTTGCCTTGGTGAATCCAAAGTAGATCTCCATCACCACGGACACGCTCTTTACCATGCCTCTCGCCTCTGGAGATGACACTTCCCGCCCCACCACCCCCTCCAAAGCCGGTATAACGCGTAATTCCGACGGACAACAGATAATTCCTGCCTCAGTTAGACCTGATGGGACAACTAGACGCGAAATCAAAGTGCGTCCAGGGTACCGCCCGCCAGAAGATGTCGAGGTGTACAAGAATCGTACTGTCGAAGTATGGAAGAACCGTGGTAGCGGGGGAGTTCCTGGAGCTGCACCTGCGAGCGATAACGACAAAAAGTCTGATTCAGTAGCAAGCGACAAGAATGCAAAGAGGAGAGCGGCAAGGAAGAAGGCTAAAGAGAAGGAAGGGAAGAATGATGGTGGAGAGGGCACCTGGGAAAAAGGGGACGAGAAAGAAACAAAGGCTCTGGTAAAGGAGTCGAAGGAGTCGAAAGAGTCAGGTGAACCGGAGGGAACGAAGGAAACAAAGAGTGCACATGACTCAACCAATACCTCGAGCCGAGCGGCTTCACCAAAGCCAAAACCTGAACAGACACAAGAAGAGAAAGAAAAGCTGGCAAAGGCCATTAGGAAGAAAATTCGACAGGCAAACGACCTGAAGGATAGGAAGGAGAACGGGGAGAATCTGCTACCTGAGCAGCTTGAGAAGGTCATTAAATTAAGCGAGTTGACTAGGCAGCTCAATGCCTTAGGATTTGAGTAGTGATGATGGGGAGCTATAATCATGGAAGGTACTCACTGTATCCTTGGAGTCTCGGTGTGGATATTTGGACACGATGCTTGCTGGTGATGGAAAAACGGGTGCTGTACGATGGATGAAGCCCTTTCCCTTATTTCTTTTTTTGGTCCGCAATAGAGTCGCTGTCGGTGTTTGGTTTCCTGTGGATGTTTATCTTTTATTGATGGAGCTGTTGGCTATTATTAGAACTATTTGACGGGATTCTTATCTCGTGTTTGCTTTCCATGCCTATTAATGCCAAAGTATTTCTTATTGTGGTCGTGGCCATGGTCGTGCTTCGTGTTATATACTTATCTATTCAAACATCAACTCGATGACGTCCGATGCTGGAGTTGATATCACTAATCAGTATTGCTAGTGACTGGACTGTATCGTTCGAACATCTTCCTGCTTCCTGTAATCTCCATCTCGTCCATTCTTCATCCACCGTAACAGCCGTGATGACAGTCTCAAGGTTTTGCTCCTTATCTCAATCTCTCGTCCGAGTTGTAGTTTTTTATCTCATCACCTCTCCCTTTCTCCCCTCTAAGCCTATGACAATCTCCGAAGGCGTATTCGAAGTTCAAAACCCACAGACGGCATCAGTCCAATTCAAAGCGTGCTCAGAGAAACAGTTCTATATCCCACAAGTACTGTCGGGTTGGGATAATAGCAACAAAATGATATTCTCCAGCACGGCATCTCAAGCTATCAGCAGTAATCTTCAGGCAACTAAATCTTCGGATTTCAACACTATTGAAAGAGCCATCCATGTTACAGTGGGGGCCAATAACCAGAGGACAAATCTCTGGGCTTATGAGTATGAATCCAGGGCCTCCAAACAAGATAAGTCAGCAGGTCTATCTGATACGGACGTTATCTATTGTTCATGGGATAACTCTGAGTACCAAGCATCAGCTAAAGCCTCTACATTTAACTCTACTCTGGTTTCTATGGAGGCCAAGCTTACAAACGTTGGACATACTATTCCATATTTTAATTCTATTTCCCCAACGACCTTTGCAATAGAGGTGCAAAGTACTAGCACGCATAAATTTCCTATCAGTTCAATGACGCCGATTGATTTTAGTCGACCTTCATACCTCTCACCAATCACCAATCCCAAGGAGTCTGGTTTTTGGACTGACTCAACATGGGGTCATACCATCTCATGGTTCTCAGATCGAGGGAACAATACCTCAATAAAGAACCCTAATATTCTCCCATGGACTTATCGCCCATCCTCGTCATATGTAGGGATCACAGTAGTTCCTTCATTGGTCTCAAGTCTCGTGATAAGCACCTTTTTCGGTTCCCTAGGACTCGCTAGGACTAAAGCCTATGTGATCCCGGTTGACACGGACGGCGTACCGGGATGGCATAAAAGGTCATTTGAGAAAAATAAAGTTATTACAGTAGTTGGAAACAAGACTAATACCAACTTTGACATTTCTACTATAGTTATAGACTCACAAAGGACTACCTTGAGAGCTATCAATGGACTGGTGGTTCCTACACTTGCGCTCTCCGAGAAATTCTCCGGTCAATATCAGGTTGCTAGTACCATTAGCAACAAACCAACCTCAGTATCTAATATGACGTTCAATGATTCGCTCAAATTTGCAGCAATCCAAACATTTTCACAGATAGGAATCGTTTTCATAGCTATCTTGATTATTCTGGGACTGGTGGTGATATTTGTTTGCATCGGCTCTATTCTCAGGTTTCCTATGCGCTGCTTCCATAAATTGAGGTACGGAGATATCAATAAGCCCACAGAAGTCATGCCATCAAAGTCACAGAAAAATAGTACCCATGGCGCTATGATAACCGAAGTTATAAGTTATGATAATTTGAACCCTTATGCAATGACTCGATATTTGCGTGGAACTGCAGAAGCAATTGACAGCGGCAGGTCCTTCCAAGAAACAAGTAATATATCAGATGAGAACATTGAGGGAGGGAGTATGCAAGAAGTAGGATTAGCTACTATTATGTTGAAGCAGGAAAACAACAGCACAGACGAAAATGCATTAAAATTAGCAGTTCTCAGCTCAGGGAGCCAATCAAAATTAACAGGGGGTAGATTAAGAAAGACCAGTAGTTGCTAGGGAATATGAAAAGCACTGTATCTACAGTACAAGGGACATAGAAATAGATAGATAGATTGTGGTGTTCATGGTGATCCATTCTAAAACTTAGGATCCATATTGTTTTCCTTCCTTCAATAACGTTTAGATGCATTCGTGCTCTTTAAATATCGGGTGCCTTGATGTTTTACAAGTTAGATGATGGTTGAAGAATATTGCTGAGCACTAGCAAATTTTTTTGTTGCCTTCGCTTATAAAAAAGTTCCTTGAAGTAATATCTTGATTTTTGGAATATTCACATTTATTAGCTAAGCCTCTCTAGCTTAAATAACCCCACTCCCAAATTAAGCTCCAATGCATATAGTATACGCGTGATTGAGTATGATGCTACCGATCCACAATTAAACCCGTGGTCTGATATTTGTTAAAATATTATAATATATCTAGCTAGATTCTACATGTGATAGGAATAATTACTCTACCACACTTAAAAATATAAGGGCTTTAAGATATCTACGCGGATTTTTTGTTATCTCCGTGGGCGATCGATAGACCTCAATTGTCTAATTGGCTCATGTTTGAAGTGGACATAAGCTTATCTCCGTTAATTATACTAACCCAGGTTCTACTAGCTAGGTCTAACAAGTCTAACTCCGGTAATTGGAATTATCTTATTAGGTGACACTTTAATATCACCTACGCATATATAGCAGACCTCATGAATCGTAGGTACCCGATAAATCCGCTAGCTCAATTTTAAGGTATTAATTTAGATCCGAGCAGAGAGAGCAAGACTTGATTTAAAGGTTATAATTAAGAGTTAGTTAAGTGACATCTAGTGAATAAGTGATATTGAGGCCCTGGCTTGAACCGAGACCTTTAATTAGCCCTATGCCTTATACCACCGCCAAACTTCCACCAAGTCTCTCTTTGATCCGGACTTAACATGACCCAAGACGGAGATAGAGAACCCATCGAGTACCTATGATATTAATTTAGATACATGGGCTGCTAGTGTATTTCCTACATGCAATGTACATACCAATATACTCTTGAAATAGATACCACAGACTTCATAAAAGTTATCTCCGTCTAAGTTTAGGGTTTACCAAAAAATGGGCTCATAAAATGAACCACTACCTCCAAGTATTCGGAAATCCATCCAACATGAGCCATTATTAGCTTCTAAGCCGATGTATTGTTCAAGCTTTCCAGAATATCAACGAAAAAAATCCTATAGTACTAGAATCAAAAAATAGGTATAATGCTATACATCCCGAAAGATTAAATCCGTTAGTATAGGTTATTGATTATAAAGCGAAATATGTATGTACCAATATAATAGCAACCGCATTATATTAATTAAGACAGATATTACAGATAGTGAGAAAATATTCTTCGGCTACTAGCTAGCTGCATGAAGGCTGTAGAGACCTTCTGCCAGAGGAGGTTCATAGAAACTCAGTTAAAGCACATTGGTTAATTAATATCCCGATGTTCTTAGGCAAGAGGCCTGGGATCGAGCTGAGTATTTATTTTTATTGCCGAGGTTAATTAAGCTCATCACCGACCATTCAAAGGGCCGGAAGAATATATATCTCTGTACTGTATATATAGAAGCTACCTAAAAAGCCAAGCAAAACACCCTGAGATTAAAACAATACTAGCTCAAACTAAAACGACGGCGGGCTGAGCTGCAGCGACCACTCCGCCATAATTATGAAAGTGAAAGGCCAGAATCTCTCTCCACCGAAATTTCCCAAAATCAATAAGCCAATAAATGTATTTAAATGCATTTAAATTGCCTTGTGCTTTTGATAAGTAAGTATACTTCCTCTTCTCTATATATAGAGCCCTAGGAGGCAAGGGGAAGAGGGATGGAATTAAACACTTACCCTAAGACTCAATTAGAATATTTTGGGTCTAGAGATCTCTAAAAGGGTTGTTCAGAACCCTCATACAAATGGTAGCTAGCAATCCTTAAGGGATTACCTAATATTCTATAACGCTGGGAGTGGAAAGCCACTCTTTTGGGTGGTACCACGACCGAATTTTTTTTTTTGGAAGCCAGGCTTTACTAGTGCTACCAAAACCTCCTTCTCTTACTTATTAAAAGCACAAGGCAATTTAAATGAATTTGTTGACCCGTTTATTTTTGGGGAAATTTTGGTGGGGGAGGATTCTGGCCTTCACTTTCGCAATTATAGCGGAGTGGTCGCTGCCGTCCGCCGTATAGTTAGATTTCTGACACATAGCTGAATCAAAGTTTTATAAACCGTCACCCGAAACATACACTTTGACATACTGAGGCTGTAATCTTGATCCACTGCAATAGTGCACTAGATCCTCACCATGTATTTAGGCCATATCGGCTGTTCACCACACGTACAAGGTTATTATTAGAAAGCCATTTCCATTCACCATCGATGATCAGCAAGAAGCTCTAGCTCTGTGCAAGATATTCACCTCTTAATATAGTAATCAAGATACTCAGCTTTCGAGTAAGCATTATTGTTACCCTTGTGTACCATTATACTGCCTTATCTAATTTCTTTGAGTACCATAGCCCTCGGGCTCAATGTACCTATGATTAATTAATTCATTCATTCATTACACAGCCTTATAAAGCGTACACATTTCGTTATATATCGTTCACGTAGAAATGTATACACTAAATATATAGCGACATTCAACTACACAAAAACCCAAAGTAATACAACGATAGTAGTGTGACTAACATGCACGGTAACAGACTTCAAATTAGTAACTTAGGCGACATATCCCGTTCATCTAGCGTTAGTTTCAATATATACTATATATAGATCGAGCTGCCAGCCAAAGTACATGAATGAATGAATGAATGAATTTATCATAAGTACATGCAACCCTGAGGTTATGGTACCCACACCATTCGAGCAAAAATTAAGCAAAACAAAAACAATCAAAGTAACTCCTCTCCTTCCTGCTCTGGTCTAATCTTGCTCACTGCTCGCCATGTCCTCCCACATGTCTCCCCATCCCCATTCTTCTTCCTGCCCACGCTCCCCATTTTCACCTTCAGCTTCCATACCGTCTCTCTCCGCTCTTCTTGCGCTACTTTTTCTCCCAAACTCTCTCCACATAAGGGCCCCCCAGGTAGCCAAAGTACATGTATTGTTTGGCAAATACATGTATATCTGCCCAGTAGATCGAAATTTATCTGATAATTAGCAATGGGCTATGCTGAGTGTGTTTTAAGGGGAGAAGGGGCCTATACTCAAAGTTTCCAAGCAAGATTGGGGCAGTGATTTTCCTGCTGCAGGCGGCGTTCATCCTGATACAGAAAGTGATATACAGGAACCGTAGCCGGCCACGAACCGAGAACAGGGAAATCCCCAATCGGAAAAATCATTGTGCACGCGCACATGCGCCTGGGCTGAAGAATTCACCATAGCGGGGCTTGCAGAAAAGTGCTATAACGTGCAAGAATTTTTATAAGAGTTTAAAAACACTAATGTGCAAGTCTTAGGAATGTATTAAAGTCAGCTGTTGATCCTTTGTGCGGTCTTGGCGGTGTCTCAGAGCTCAGAACTCAGACCCCAAAACACCAGCTAGCTAGAGCTGAAAGATTCTAAGTGAATTCAAGTATTTCTTTTTCTCTATCTACTTTTTCTTTTTGAGTAAGCTCTTGTGGCATGCAAATGAAATGCCTGGAAGAAAAAACCCTACGAGCCTATATATGATAAGCTATGTAGCTACGAGAGGTGACCTATTTCTGTTTAACATCTTTTGTGCAGGTCTTGGTTAAGGTAACCAATACTCGCGTACGTTACCCCGGGTTTACACGTGGAAATAATCATCGACCACCTAGGTAAGACCTTCAGCCGTTATAATAGAGCACTAGCTAGTGAGTTTTTAATAGTTATATTAGATACACACGAGAGTATCTCAGCCGTAATATCATGCTACTAGTCCCCTTAAGGCCGGCTGTATTATTGCTTACTTCTAGTATCACTCACGTCCATGCATCTGGTCTCTACTATTTATCTCGGCCTTATTCCCACAATAGTTCTGTTTTTCTTTCTCGGCCAGCTCTCTCAAGACATCCTCATCCAGTCTTCTTAATCTCAGCATAGATCTATTCTAAGCTATCTCCCTCAACAACCTCAGTCAAAAATGATCCTCATAGACATCACCCGCAGTATTATGCTACTACTTTCTATTGGAATCGTTCTTGGGAGTCCTGTTACTACCAATAGTGCAGATACCAAATCTATCACTTATGCCCCTACTACTACAGCCCCGGCTGAAGGCAACAAATATCATTCCAAGCCTACGTCCTACTCCATTTCGAGCTCTAGCTGTATAGAGTGCCCACAGGTCTGCGAATGGCTTACCAATGACTGTGGCATAGAGTATGGTGGCTGCTACCCGGACCCGGAATGTAGTGGCGAGCCCAAGCCATGCTGGGATGTCCCCGACTGCCCATGCTGCGAAGAGACTTGCGAGTACTTTGTCAACGATTGCGGGATCATTTATGGAGGATGCTACCTCGACCCTGTTTGCAGTTGTGTTGATAAGCCAATCTGGGAGAAGCCAGAATGCCCATGCCCATGCGAAGAAGTTTGTGAGTGGTATGTAACCGATTGTGGTATTTCCTATGGAGGGTGCTAGTAAGTTTCCCTATATACCAAGAGCTCGTACCTCAGATCTAGCTAATACGATGCCTAAAGTCTTGATCCTATATGCTCTGGTACTGAGGCACCACATTGGGATGTCCCGGAGTGCCCATGCAAATGTGGGACTATCTGTGACTACCACGTCGATGACTGTGGACAAGTCTGGGGAGGGTGCTACGATGACCCTGTCTGCTCTGGTATTGAGGCACCATGCTGGGATGTTCCCGTCTGTGAGCCATGTGAGCCTGTTTGTGTCCCGATCAACTCATACCCCACTGCGTACGACAATAGCACTAGCTACCCAACCTCTACTTACTCTAAGAGCCTTCCAACACCCACAACTTCTTACAAGTCAACCAGCAGCTACTAAAAGTGACAACATACAAGCCACCATTGTACTGGCGACAGGGAAAGGTTATTTTGGTCTAGTTTTTTTTCTTTGTTCTATTTTTCTTTTGCTTGGCTTGTAGTGTGGCCTCAGACATTGATTTATCGATTTGGAGGCTTTGAGAGCGGTACCGCAGATTAATTAACACTGTCGTTGTAAACAAATTTAAAAGTTTTAGCCATAATAATGTGTTAAATACTCCCTCTACTAGAGAGCTATAATTTCCGCTATGAGATGAAATAAATGCAAGAGATATTAACATATAGCTCTTACCGTCAAAAAAGGTGTTGTAGAAGCTTCCTAATATAGATATATAGCTAATAGAGGACCATGGGGATGAGTCACGTGTTTATTTATAATTATTCACTATGTTTAAGGATCTAGGCAAAGCGCCCCATATGAGGGCTTAGGGTTTTCTTTTTTAAAGCATATATATCTCTATCCGTCAGACAACTAAATCAACACTTTCTACTTCAAAGAGGACTAGTAGATATACGGGTGATTGCTCATGACTAACTATCCTATAATAACATTATTAATTCATACCTAATGGCATAGACACATCGTAGTTTAGTAGAGTGTAGATTTAGTGAGCTTGTAGAAATCTGATTTCCTATATTTAGAACCTGAGAATCTTTAAATAAGATTTTACAGTTGTGGTGTGGTGGGAGAAAAATGTGGGACCTGAAACCTATATGTACATGTAGTTAAACGAATCTACCAATTGATAGCAGTCTTGGCAGAAACTCGTCACAATCTTTGCATGTCTAACTTTCCAGCTCCCTTGGGCCAGGTCAGGTTTAAAATCTCGTAGCTTAGGGTATACTACGCCAAGATTTTGGTCTTATTATTTTACCTATATTAATAACGATGGGGGAGAAGCTACATGTACTTTCCTATGGATTAGAGAAAACTGGAATGAGCATGATCAAGGCCAACTATATATAGTGTTGGAATTCAACCGTATATATCAATAACAGCTAGGTGTATATTTATCTTTAATTAATTAAAGCAATACGATTTTCTGTTTCGCTATCCCGTCTAGGGATATTATTGCTAGTAACAGAGGGGTTTTGTTCTACTGGTATATATAGAAGGTAGTCCTTTTTTTTATAAAGTCACTTTAGAAAAGATCGACTCCCTGTTGTAACTGCTGTGGCTTGCATGAGGTGTAGTAAGACCCCCCTCCCCTAAGTGAAATACAAGAGTGTATTTACATAATTATATGCATGTAACATAATACTATTCAAGCGGCATGACCTAAAAGCCTTGTATAAACTAAGTATAGTGTATAGAATTCTCTTGGTCCAACAAAAAAAGTACGTATTCCACTAGCAAGAAAAGCAGAACATATTTCTAGTTCCTACTGGCTGTATATCTATATTTCTACCGGCTCTGTAGGAAGCTACAGAGCCCTAATTACTTAATAGCTAAATATATTATCTTACGGCTACTTCAAAATTTTTTTTTGCAAATCTACCACTTTATTCAGATAGGTAGCTACCTTAACCATGGTAGGATGCCAAATGATCAACGAGGTGCTAGCGGCTTCCCATAGGCCGTTCATGAATATCTAATTGCTAAGCATAAATTTAATAAAGTCTCCTCCCACAAGATACAGGGTTCCAGGACATAAAATAGATTAAAAAATAAATAAGAAAAAATATAAACAATACAAAAGCACACAAAGATCTAATGCCGCTTGAACTAGTTGTATATATAGTAGTAGTACAAAAGACCTAAGGAAAAACAATGCAAAACCCTGGACTAGAAGCACGTCATCTGGGTTTGAACATCTAGCACGTGATATACAGCTTACCAACAAAGAATCTAGCAATAAACCAACCCATTGCTCTAGAGCTGAGAAAGCCCTGCTCTCTTCTAACCCATGTCTAAACAAAAACCCCCCGCCCTTTCCATCCCCCGACTCCTCTCCATACCCAAACCCAACTCGCTAGAGCCAACACCACACTACCCGCCATAATAAAAAAGCTTGTCTCGTAACACTCACGACCCCAGCACACCCCAGTCTTCCCGGCATGACTATCATAACCCTGCGCGAAGATCATACCAAAAAGTGATGCTGCAAATGCCGGGGCCATAGTAACGATTCCCCAATTAGTACCAAAGTTCTCAGTCCCCCACACAACACTCACTACAGTAGGTGCGAGGCAGAAGACAGCACCGTAGCCTGCGCCAATGAAGGATGAGACGACCCAGAAGCGTTCACCATGCTCTTGTACAAAGCCGAGAGCAACAAAAAGCTGACCGGCGCACATGAGTATAGCAAAGAAGGATAAGAGTACTACACGGGAGCATGTAATTCTCTGGCGAGTGGAAGGAGTGTTAGAGGTTTCAGGGGCGAGATAATCGCTGAGAATGCCGGCAAATATACGAGCACCCGTGGAACTTAGGGCATAAATGGAAACATGGTTTGCGGGATCCACGGGGTTGAGTTTTCCCATAGCAGTTTGGGGTGGGTAGAGTGTTTGGATAAGGGATCCCATCTGTTATTATTAGCACCACTTCAGTAACGAGGGAAGACAATGAGGGTATACATTATTGATAAAAGCCTCGCCAGGACCAGTAGCCAAAAAGAATCCAGCTGCAAACCACCACATGGTTTTGTCATTCAGGAACTCTTTAGTTGCACGGTTGATTATCGACTTCCGATCTCCTGGTTCTGGGAACTCTGCAATACCATCTACACTACCAACAGCCCCATACCCACCATTGTTTCCTGCCTCCAATAAACCCTCCCTTTCAGCGGCACCCAATGCCACTTCAGTTTCATCAACAACAACTAGTCCTACGCCGCCCAAGACCCCGACAAGTACCAAAAACACAGAAAAAAAACCGAAAATATTCCCAATTGCTAATTCCCCAGTGATACCATCCACAAAAGCCCGACTGACGAGTTGCGACAACCACAAACTACTCAATCCAAATGCGGCAATGGGTAATGAAAGTGCAATCCCTCTATTCCCGGTAAAGTTCTTTGCACAAGTCGTAACCCCCGCAAAATACATGCTGCTAGTCCCAGAACCGATAAAGATGAAAGCGACCACCATTATATGATATGGGAGCTTGTTGATAAACGCGTATGCAGCCAGGAGATAAGCCGGGCCGAAGAACCCAGATGATAAGATACTCAATTTTCCCGGACCCATTTTGTCACACATGTAACCAAACAAGGGAACTCTATCAGCACTTCTGTGTCAGCAAGCAACCGCAAATCTAGATTAGACACGAGCGATGCAGGTGTACTCACGGGAGGTACATGCCGAGCTCGCCTGCCATGGAGATAAAATTGACTTGTGTCTGTGAGTAGCCAAGATGCTGCTGGAATATAGGAGCCCAAAGTGAAAATAACAGCATGCTACCAGCGCATAGACTGTGAATCGAAGTATAGAGAACTGTCAGCTCCTCGCTACATGTATAAATTCAGGGGGCGTAGATTAACCAGTTCAAGATGGAAGATGCAAACGCGAGCCATTTCCGCGTCATTATTGGTAACGGAGGAGACGGCACTGAGTTGCCTGAAGCTGCTGCCTTACGTAGCTGTGCTTGTTGAGCCTTGATACGAGCAAAGCTGTCTTTCGTAGGTGAAGGTGCTCTATCAGCCATGATTATACTGCATATAGATGGGAGATAATGTGTGATAATTGATGAGATGTTTGAGGGAGAAGGGAGAGATGGAAGTAGAGGGGGTTCTAGGAAGAAACAAGCTTATAGAAGAAGAGGACAACTACCAGTAAGAGTCATAAGGGAGAGCAGGCAGCTTCGTCATCAGGTACCGCATCAACAACCGGGGGGCTTGCGATTAGAGCTCCCCCTGTCCCCCTGCAGCTTGGCAGCAGTAGCCAGGGTGGGGTATGTGAGATAAGGTTGACGATTTGGACTGTTTCTATGATCATCGTGGCCGGGTCTTTAGACAAACAGATGCGGTAAACATGGTATCTAGTTAGTCTTAAATGATCCAACCCTACATATCACAATTTCTTTTTAGTTTTAATGATATTACAAACCAAATCAAGTCACCTCTTACGGGAGTCGCTTACATACACATTTACTCTTACTCTTTGCTGAGCATCAAAAAAGCAAGGCTCACCCCACAAAACCCATACAGGGGCTCCTTCTCTCTCTCTACTCTAGAAAACTGACCAACCTCACATCCCGCTATAGCACCTAGGGGGTTTATAGGGGTTTGCCTTATAAAAGTATATGTAGTCTACGATCCTTGTATCACAGCATAGCATATCCCAACAAGAACATTTAACCCTCGGTGTAGCTTCCGTATGTAGACGTCCAATCCGCTTTACCAAACCGCCAAACCACCTGGCCTGAATAGAAAACTCACGGGAAATGTCTTAGACACCTAAGGAACTTTACTGGACTACGTCACCAAAAGGGATTGGTCGATACCAAGGCTCGGCAAAGTATTCTGTCCAGGCGGCACCGGGAGTAATTTGACTAATATATGGCTGACCTTATACAACAAAACAGCTCTACTCAAAGTAGTTTAGAATAATCTGTAGCCTTCTAGGCCTTTCCTACCCACGATAAAATATCATTTACTTTATCTATCTGGAGTAGGTGTACGGTAGCTAGCACTAAGAAATTTTATGTTCGTTTTAAAAAATAACTTCACAGCTAGGTCATTTAATATCTCAAGCTTTAGCAGAAAACTAACAGAGTCTATTCATCGACCGTTATGGGAGTGGCTACCCCATAGCCCGGTGAAAAATGCTGCCCCCCCCAATGTGGTGGTGGCTTTATAAGCAAAAAATTTCAGGCTGACCATGCAATTGTGGCTCTTTTTGTTGTCACTACCTGTTGCCTATACAATTTTGGTGTGGCTATAGCTGCAACAAGAATCACGAGTTCTTAATGAACGCCTTAGTAGATATTAAATTACATAACAATATATAAGTCTAGCTATGAGCTCTTATACAAATACTACATATGATTAGGTTCATCTCATAGTACAATCAATACATAAGAGTTCCTAGATATCTAAACCACGAGTTCAAGTTGGGTCAATTCAAGTGAGCGTGCTTACAATTGCATTATAGAGTTTCATGTAATAATAACCTTTGGAATGCATACGTATGCTTTTTGATTGCGATATTTAGATATAGGGTTAAGCTCACGGCTTATATGTGTACCGCACTATAACTCTATAAATATCTATATATAGCTACCACCTTTTTTCCCAAGTTGTATTTAACACTTGTAATATCACTACCCTAGAGCTCAACTATCCCCTTAGCTGTACCTACCGTCTATCATATCGCACAGAGTCTAGTTATAGCCACTGAAAACGGGATAACTTCAGTAAAATATATTTATCCCTTAGACCGTCAACGGTCCCGAGCGGGACCGGTCTTTGCCACAACCCCCGATTTTCCAGCCTTGCTACCCAACCACTAGCTATATAACCCATCAAATTTATAATGATAGTGGTTTAGGTTATGTAGTCTAAATTTCTAGCATAATTTCTATAATATCTAGAGGTGTTTTGGTTGGGGTATATCATTGAAAGACCGGTCTCAAACGGTTGTGTGTGACGGTTTAAAAGATAAAAGCTCAGTATCTGAGTGAGATCTCACGGTATTACATAAGCAACCATAAAACAGACCCTTTCTCGTACTACTTGTAATTAAAGAATGAGTAGTTTCTGTTACGCATCCTTTATATGGCCATAGATGTAAGAAAAAAACTCTGTATGTATCTCGTTAAATCTTAGTTATATCTAATATTTTAAAGTTCATTTATATTTAAATGTACTTTAAGACTAGCCTTAATATTAGAAGATTATATATTCTCGGGTAATTTACTGTATCGGATAAATATGTCTAATTAGAAAGAATGAGGTCTATAGAAACCGACTAGTATATATCTGACCAATATCACCCGTATCACCGATACCTTCACCTGCCATACTCTCTGCTTTTCGTTTTCGAAACTGTCTAATACTAGTCAATAAAAACCTCTAAATCTCACAGGAGATAACTTACTGTGGAATCCCCGCCATAACCAACATGTTACTCCCAATAGCTTCTCGTACACTCACTTCCTTCCCCAACGGTGTTTTCAATACACTAACCGGCAGACTTCTCAGATATCGATTCACTTCCGCCAGGTACTGTATCGCCACCTTGTGGGAAATAATCTCTTGTGCCGGCTCTTGTAAATCCTCTTCACCATCATCTGCATCTTCGATATCCTGTAGTTCCATCCCCTCCACCCCGCACCTCAAGATACCTGCAGCAACACCTTCATCTACGATTCGCACTACATCTGGAATCTCTGTACTGCCCTCAGAACCCGGCGTAGCTTCTTCAAATTGCCAGAATGCCTCAAGCACTGCTAGGGAGAGATCCTGCCGGGGTTGAAGCCTCTGGAGGAAGGATTGGCACTGGCGCTTTTGGGATTCGATGTAGTCTGCTGGGGACCCGCCGACGTCAATCATCGATAGATCCTCGCAGATTGCAGCAGCTTGCCAGCATTGCAGTATAATTCGTGCGGGAATAGCACTCCACGCTGATGTTAAAATTTCAATTGCTTCAAGCATGTTAAGTTTTTCCCGCTTAGTGCCCGTATTACCCAAGCGTTCAAGCAGCAGCTCAGCATACATCTTCCGATATGTTGCCTTGAAACTTGCAATAATTCCTTGATTTAGAGGCTGTAGTACACTTGCAGTATTCGTTGGCAGAAAAAATAATGTAATATTTGTTAGCACTGGTGGCGGCGGACCCTTATAGTTTGGTGGGGGCTTTGTCGGTGTTGGGTACGTCGGGCAGTTTTCGCACACGAGAGCTATGTGCCTTCGAGCAGCTCTCATATCGTTATCAAATGTCCGGAGAAACTCATACCAGAGATCAGTTGGTAAGCTAGTTTTTTTGTTATAGCGGTACGTTACAGGGAGGTTCGCGGGGTTGATATTTTCCCGGCGGAATACTGACGGGGTGCGGATTTTAGACATGACTGTAATCCGGCGTTTGTCTGTACCATCTGCATTGACGCAGAAGAAGATTGTAAACTTCCCCTTTGCCCCATTATCCCCTTCTACCCCCCCCTCCCCCTCCCGTAAACCAGTAGGTATACTAACTTCCGGCTGCTTATCAAAATGAAGCCGACTTTCATCACAGTTATACCGATCCCTCGCCGAAAACTGTCGCAACCCCGTGCTCAAACCCAGCCGATGGGTTGGAATTGTGGCTTGGTCAAAAGCTCCACCGGATTGCCTATGCCGTTTATGTTGGTCGATGTTATGCCGCTGCTTAAACCCCTGGAGCCATCCACTGCTCATTTCGAAGCTATCATACGTTTCCTTACACTCCTCAATGGTTGCTAATCTCTCCTGAATCTTCTTTCCCTGCATCCTGATAATTTCATCCGTGATTGGCATCCTTGCTGTCTCCGCCGCATCAATCCATGATACAAGTAAGTATTCGAAAATTGGGAACATTGCTGGCCTCGATTTCTTTTTATTCGCTTCCGCGCCTGTTAAAAAACAAATATGAGTGATGCCTCATGACTCGATCGGTTACGGTTGCCGCAGCCCAAGAGGAGATACTACAAACCTTCTGGAGGGCCCTGTTTGACTGTCTCCACCCATCCTTTCAAATGATCTGCCAAACTCGATATCGCAAGTGGCCTACCATCGCGGCGCCTCGGACACTCAGGGAGCTGGGCAAACTCGGCAAGTTTCATGGAGGGGTGTAGAGCGCGGAGACGGCATATCTCGTACTTTTGGAGTTGAGTTAGGCCTTGTCGCTGTCTGGGTGGCATTGTGTCTTTTGGAGACTTATGGTGAGGGTGGGAGAAATTTAGGATGACGGAGTCTTATGTGCTGTAGATTGGACTGTAATTGAAAACAAATATCTCCTATACCGGAAATTAGCTATACCGGAGGGGTCCGACAAGTCTTGGCGGTTTGTTATACGGTACAACGAGGGCCCGAGGTCCGAGAAGAGATGCAGTTGGTGTCTTGTGCGTAATATCTCGGACTTTCCACATGAGGAACTACCTCCAACTGGTAAATTTCAACCCATTGCCGAATCGGAAATCGATGTAGATAGAGAAGAGTTCCTTTTTTTTTTTTTGACTATCTACAGTTTATCATCCCTCCTTCGAAAAAGAAGATTACAAGGGAATGAAATTCTTGCCCTCCAGAGGCGTTTGTTCTTTAAAATTATTTGATAACTTTTATTTGTTTACTTGCGGTTCTCCATGACGTTCAAACCCAGTCCATCAGTGTCCAAGAAAAGCTTGTTCCTGCCCCCATTCTCCTGGAGAATCGTGGCTATACTACGAGCAGTCTCAATCTTCTTGAGTTCAACATAGGACTTGGACTTCTTGATGGCGTCACCAATGAGTTCGGCGGAGCGGGCTTCTCCCTGGGCTCTGACGATCATGGCTTGCTTTTCTTGGCGGGCTTTGTCGACGACAAAGGCAGCACGCTGGGCTTCCTGCTGGGCAACCTGTTTAGACTCAACAGCAGCTGTGAATTCGGGAGAGAAGGCGAGGTGCTGAGCATTAAGTTAGTCCCTGGTATTCTTGCGCCGAAAGAAATATGAGACATACAGTTAAGGAGACATCGTCCAACAATATATTGAACCTCGCAGCCCTTTTTACTAAGTTGTCTCTCACAAGCCTCGAGACGCTCTCACGCTGGGTGATGAGCTGAGAGGCATTGAACTGAGCCACTACAGACTTGAGAACCTCATTCACAATTGAAGGAAGAACACGCTCATCATAGTCTGTACCTAGGGTACGGTAGATAGCTGGAAGAGCGTCGACACGAGGGCGGGAGAGGACACGACAGGTGATATTAACCATCTGGAGATCTAAAGACTCTAGAGATTAGCGAAGAGCGATACTATAATTAGGCGAGTGATATTACCCTTTGTTCCAGTGAGGGAGGCGACATTACGAGGCTTTGCACGGACGTCATAGGTGATAGGAGTCTCGAACCATGGGATCATGAAATGGGTTCCTGTAGAAAGCCTATGTTTAGTCAAACAGTCCCCCTAAGACCGGAGATTTAACTCCCAACAGAACTATTTCTCAAGTCATGTAAGAGGTAAAGAACGTTTATTACCTTCATTGTAGATCTCTTTCTTAACACCTCCGAGACGGGTATACTTAATGGCACGATGACCACCATCAACTATTGAAGTCGTCAGTCAAAGTTCCATTCCTCTCCAGCTATAAAGCTCCTAGCTATGAACATCCAGTGATCAGCCAAGAGAGTTTACCATACCGTTGAATATCGCACTATTAAAAGTGACAAATGCAGCACCGAGCAGTACTAGCGCTGCCCCACCACCGAGAACACCCTTCGGTGCACCTCTACCTCCACCAGGCTGTTGTGATGCTCTCGAGATAGCACTCTGGATACGACTCCAGGCTTCACGAGGGTTGTTGGGATCCATTGCGGTGGTTGGATGGTATCTATGGGCGAATCAATATGCGATGGTTGCGTAAGAGGCAGTGATGGGCTGGTAGAGGAAAAACGATGTCGAGGGTCTGGAGCGGCGGTGAGGGAAAGTACCCGGCTGCGCGATTATCGAGGCATGAGTAGAACTAACGCGCGACGCCCATTTAATAATTATGATTATATCAACACCATATATACTGTGGCATTTTTTTTCTTAAAAAATCAAAGGGATAGAAGATAATACACTTATCTACAGTCTACTATTCGATGGAATATATCTCAACCGTTCTTCTTTCCAAGTGTCGATAGGCCAAAGTCGACGATGAGGTCTTCCTTTCGTCCTACCCTATCAACCAAAAGTAAGTCTCGTAACATACAGTACGAAAAGTTGTAGAAGACAATGAAGTACGATTTCCCCTAAAATTAATACCTAATGTGTATTGCGATCTAACACTACATGTAGTCTAGAAATCCATAAAAACATTGACTTTGAGCTACTGATATACTAAACGGTAAATCATAACTACTCGCAAGTTCATACTGCTCTAGTATCTCCTGACTGTCGGACCCTTCAAGCTAAACATTATTACACCTAGCTATATTCTATCTAAAATAGTTTCCAACTCCCTACATGTAGTTACCAGGTGATCTTGAAATAGAAGCTCACCACAGTTGTAAAAAGGACTTTTTATCTGTTGGTATAACATATGAATGAATACCACAAGGTCTACTGTTCTATTTGTTGATATGATCATTACATGTAGTTATATATTATATAAATATGAATATCAAAAATTCTCTATCGTTATTCTTTGTCCTTGCCGGATACCTCAAGTACATCATGTAGTCTAACCGAAGTTTGCAGAGACAGCAGAAATGTCCCTCTGGGAACACATTCACATAGTATACGACTGTCAGAGTTATCTAGCGAGAGCCCCCTTTTAACTCATTTTATCTAGAAAACCTCTGTAGACCCATCTTCCTAACTCACCAACAACCTACAATGCACCCAGACAGACTCGTAGCAATCATGTCTGGAACTTCTTACCTCACTACGGCCAGCTGCATCGTCTTTGTTGGCAATATCCCCTATGGCACGTATTATTGTCTTTATAGATGTAAAACCGAGTGGATATCTTGCTAACCCAATAGCTCCAGGCCTCTCTGAGACTCAAATAACTGACATCTTCAACTCTGTCGGCCGTGTTGTCTGCTTCCGAATGGTATTTGACCGCGAGACTGGCCGTTCCAAGGGCTATGGATTCGCAGAATACATTGATGCCGAAACCGCTGCCTCTGCGGTCAGAAACCTCGATAACTACGAGATCATGGGGAGGAAACTTAGGGTAGATTACTCATCACAGGGCTATGTCGGGAAAGAAGGTTATCCGGGCAGAGAAGGGTATATCACAAAGGAGTCGGCTTATGCTCCTAAAGATATTTATCCCACCATGGTAGTCAAAGATACGAATTATCCGACGATGGTCAAAGATACGGATTACAATGGAGAGAGGATTGTTTACAGTAACGAAAACGGCTACATCAATGTCAGTAGTAGTGATAATAGCCGGCATGGGACAGCTACAATGAACTGCAATGAGAACGGTCTCAGCGCCCGCTACGGAGTCCCTAAGCTTCCTGCTCTACCTCCTGCCATCGCTGTCGATATTCTTATCCCTCCCTCCAATACTTCATCTTTCCTTATGCTTCCCCTGGGGGTTGAGAGTCATCCAAATCTCACAACTCCTGATTCGATTTCCAAGACCCTGGCTACTGTCCCACCCTCACAGCTCCTACATATACTCATTCAGATGAAAGAGCTTACAACTACCGATCCGGCAACAGCGACAGAGCTACTCCGCCAATGTCCACAACTAAGCTACGCTATCTTTCAGAGCATGATTATGATGAATCTTATTGAGCCTGGAGTTCTCTCACAGCTGCTTGAGCCGAGTAATAGTACAGGTATGTATACTCAGCATCACCCGGGAGTAGGAAGCCATATCCCCCCGAAAGTTCCACATCAGGTTTCCGGCATGCCGCACCAACCCTCCTCCATGCTCCACCAACCCACCTCCCGCCAGGCCACCCCACACGTCCCAACCGCTACACAACAAGCCAATTTTTATAATTATCAAACACAGCACTCCTCGCTCCCAACCCACAATACCCACCCCGAGTTCGCAAACAGAATCGCCCAGCAGCAGCAAATGCAAGGGATGCAAGAACCTGATAAGGCAATACTCTTGCAGAGAGTTATGGTTCTTACAGAGGAAGAAATTTCTAGATTGCCTACTGAGCAGCAGCAGCAGGTGCTGCTGTTGAAACACCGGCTGATGACAGAAGGGATGAGCGGGCATGGACAACAGGGATTCTGAGTGGGAAGGAGGAAATTAAGACAGTATAGATACAAATAAGGGCGGTTGTGGAATACCTAAATTTGTGGCTTCAATCAACTCATATCCTTGCTTCAATCAGCCTGTTAGCACTTACACACCTTGTTCATGATCCATCACTCGCTTATCCGTAAAAATAAATTTATCTCACCTAGTGCAAAACCGAGTTCCCCCACAGGACTGAATTATTTTTGTTGTACTTAAAATACACAACCAGAGCTTACTATCCCACGATATCGGCTAGTAGCAGGCACATAGTTTCTATCATAAGTAAGTTATACGCGGGTTAAGGGTTAAATACATATAGGTTCCCCTAAGGGTCTCGAGTATTGTTAATGGTTAAAGATTATCTAAATGTGTAAGCAAAGGCCCTCACTTTTTATGCACCAACTAATATATTTATTTCGAGATGAGCTGAATCTTCCAATGGGATTAGCATATCAAACACAATTACCTCACTATTACCACTGGTCACCCCATTGAATACAGACAGCAGTTGTTGGTAATTGGATGTTTAATTCCTATTATTCATGGCGGTAGTTGCTCCAGACTTTGTTGCCGCAACTGAAGTTTTTTCCGATCTCCAGCCCCGGCGACAATCGACGTATTGAAGGTGACTGCATGCGCACGTCTCCAAGTATATATACAATGACTAGGGGAGTCCCCAAAAGAAAGTTCATATCTTCCGAGCGAAAATTCTTCCCGTAGAATAATCATGTTTTAGACTTTGATCATTGCCCTCTTCCCCAGAAGCCTACATGTATACATACAATACCTAGGAATAGATTAAGGGTTGGTGATGTGTTACACAAGCTATTCCCAACGGCCACTGGCATCCAAGCGTGAAGAACAAGCATTTCCCAGTCTACTGCGTGGGGCCCATGAGATAATTTCACGTGTAGTTTCATATATGAGGTGGTGGGTCTGGGGGGCCTTTTTTTTCTCATGCTCCTCATGATCTGAGGATGCGCGAGCGGATCATGGTTGTGTCGGAAGGGGAACCGAAGAAGCATGACCGTGTAACCGTAGGCGGGGATCACCAAGGAGCACACGAGCAAGGGCGGTAGCTGATACTCTCCATGTAAGGTAGTAGTGAGTAGAAAGTACATGTATCTATCGCGGAGGGACGGGCTGCTGCATGTACATGTACGTACTCTACATGTATGTATTAGTAGATGTACTCTACTCGTCGGGTACCAAGGTTCAAACTACCTATGACGATGCATTTACATGTATGTCTCCCGCGAACCGGCGGACGGATGTCAAAAAGCAGGCTGGAAACCGTGCAGACTTCTCTCCAAGAGTTCCTGAGTCGACACAAAACGTTCATCATCAAACTGTTATCCGCCCCCCTCTTCCCTCCAGCTCATTATCTTTACAGTACCCACCACTCCCATTGTCATCCTGACCAACCCTCTGCTGAATTGAACTGTGCAAGCTACTCTACTCGATTGTGATAGGATCCTCGGGGGTAAGATAAAGACTACATACCTAGTTACAGTTACAGTTACACTCGCTCACTCACCCACGTACCGTCTGTGGGTTCTGTATCTGGTCAGAGTCTAGCCCGTTCTCCTCTCAGACCCTCTGTGCGTAATCTCTGTGGCCGTTGGTCCCCCCATCAGCCATGCCTTCACCTACTTCACGTTCACGTTCTTCCTCCTCTGCCTCCTCCTCATCCTCTTCATCATCCTCATCTCCATCTACAGCTATCCCTGCTGCTGCATCACAGCCCCAATCCATCGGTCCCAGCCCCAGCCAGCAGGATCAAGAACAACAACGACAGCGACAGCAACAGCAACAACAGCAACAGCAGGAGCAGGGACAATACAACAGCCACAGCAGCTTCTATCACCCTCAATCATTCCAGCCAGATCTTTCTCCCCCAAAACCTAAGCAGAAGAAGGGTAAACAGCGACGCCGCCGTGCACACCGTGGTTCAACCGCTATCACCGGTGACATCTTTGCCGATAACCTTACTGCCGGAAATCAAGCAATGGCGAGTCCCAGCTCCCATGGGCACCCCCAAGCCCCTATAGATCCGCGTTCTCAGCTATTCAGCCATCACAACATGAGTAACACATCTATCGGGAGCTCTGTACTTCTTGACCATAGAGATCAGCAGTCGATGAGGCCGAGACGGCAAAGTACTCAACTCGGCAGCGCCACAGCATTCAGTGGGAACAAGCAACGGAGCCCTTTGAACAGCACTACGTCCGGGGGGGCCAGTGGAAGCAGTGCAGGGGGTCTACTTACGGCTGGCAAGGCGCGGACCCCTCGGGCGGAGAGAGGCAGGTTCCCGTGGAACAATGACGGAAACGATGATGACCCGGATAGCGATAACGAGAACACTCCCTTAATGGCGCAATCAACGAGATCTTTAGGTAGTAACGAAACAAATATTTCGCCTATATTCTCGGGGAAGCCTAAAAGATCGAGACCATCGACTGCTGAATCTGGTAGTATGGGGAGGAGACCAGTGATTGTGTTGCCCCCCTCGAACATTGGCGGCGGTTTGGGGGGCTATGGAAGCGTTAATTTCCCGCCCTCAGTACCCGGTAGCCCAAGTTTAGACCCCCATAGACCGTTGCTGGGAATGGGCGCCCAACCTTTCCACAATGATCATCTTATAATTCCTAATAGGTTGCATGACAATGATATGATCATCAGCATTGAGGACGGTATTAACGATCGTGGATATCCTGATTCTCAATGCCAGTCGCCGCCCCATGAAATGGGGCCGGGGCATCGGAAGACTACCGCAGAAGAAGACGTTTGTTTCCCTGTGGATGATGGTCTTACGGACGATGAAGTCGCTACTATTCATGGGGAAGTACGTACTCGAACACGGCGCCGGATTCGGGAATGGCCAGATTTATCAGTGTTAGAGGAATGGAGTAGGGATGAAAAAGAGGAGAGGAGTGAGGGGATTAGAGCAAAGAAGACTTCAGAACCAGTTTATGTAGGTGGGAGGCTGAGAGCGCCCCAGAGATCAGGTTGGCATAGGGAGGTGGATGATGAGCCATATCGATTCACGTATTTCAATGACGAGATTCCAGCGACTATTCACTCCCACACCATTTCAGAGCTTCTGCAGCCGGGTCAGACTTTCAAGGACCTTTTTAGGCCAGAGCCCAGGGTTTTGGACGATAGTTCGGATGAAGAAGATGAGGATAATCGTTTGCAGTCAGAGGCCGAGACAGAAAATGGTCGGGGGACGGCAAATGGATCCCCTGCTCCCAATAGCTCCTACTCCCCTAATAATAACATCCCGGCACCCCCGAGAGTAGGCGCTCGGCCAACTTTTTGGCTAGACGTCATGAACCCCACCGACGCAGAGATGAAGGTTTTTGTTAGGGCTTTTGGTATTCATCCATTAACAGCAGAGGATATCTTGATGCAAGAAACCAGAGAGAAAGTTGAGCTGTTTAGGAGCTACTATCTGGTTTCGTACCGAACATTCGAGCAAGATAGTAATAGTGAAGACTACTTAGAGCCTGTGAATCTGTACTTTGTGGTTTTTAGAGAAGGCGTGATTAGCTTTCACTTCTCACTTACTCCCCACCCCGCCAATGTCCGTCGTCGAATTCGTCAATTGAAGGACTACATCACCGTCTCAGCCGATTGGATATCGTACGCACTTATCGACGACATAACAGATGCATTTGCACCACTCATTCAGAATCTTGAAGAGGAAGTCGATGATATCGACGATGCGATTTTGTTGATGCATCTTTCGGAGTCCTCATCGGGCTCTGACAAGAAAAGTAATACAGGGACACAAGGCGGAGAGGATGAAACTGAGCAGAAGAGTGATGGTGACATGTTGAAGCGTGTTGGTGATAGTAGGAAGAAGGTTATGGGGTTATATAGGTTGCTACAGAATAAGGCAGATGTTATCAAGGGGTTCGCAAAAAGGTGTAATGAGCAATGGGAGGTTGCTCCTCGGAGCGAGATTGGGCTTTATCTAGGTGATATCCAGGGTATGTATCTTGCGTTACAGGCCGATTTCTCCAGGACCAGTAGACTAATAGCGGATAGATCATATTGTTACTATGGTCGGGAATCTTAACCACATGGAGAAGATCTTGTCACGATCTCATTCCAACTACCTTGCGCAGATTAACATTAAGATGAACGAGCGTCAGGAGCAGACTGCAGATGTTCTTGGAAGATTGACCGTCCTGGGTACTATTGTGTTGCCTATGAATATAATTACGGGACTATGGGGTATGAACGTTATGGTACCAGGTCAGGAGATTGAGAATCTCAACTGGTTCTGGTGCATTACCGCAGGTTTACTTGTATTTGGCTTCCTGTGCTATTTCATCGCGAAGAGAGTCTATAAGATTATGTGAGCCCGGTGCTCGAGTTAGCACGCTGGTTATAGAGCTATGGGAAGCCAGCGAGGTATAGTACATACCCATCTGAATCTTTATTTTTATTTTTTATTTCTTATTTTATTTTATTTTTGCCTTTGGGCTGTGGGATGCTATGAGATTTTTTTTGAGACGGAAGGGTTTTCCTTTATTCTTACTTTCTTTGTGGAGTCTGTCATTTCTGGAAGGGTGTTTAACGGGTCGTGCTTTATTCTTTTAATTTTTTGTTTTTCTTTTGGCTCTGCTCTAGACATGGTGCGTACGCGGGGCAAAAACTTAAGGTGTATACAAGATCATAATTTACACAAAAAATCCCGAGAGTTTGGGTGGCTTGTGTGAATGTGGTAGTGAAATCTTAACCTCTAGTATTGGCCTTAAATCCTGATAGAAAACAACCTGTAAAAGATACCTAGACGCTGTAGTCTTTCATACTTTATGCTAGTATTAGATAAATCTCAGAAAGATTTTTGGTATATTGAAATATTTTGAGAGTCCTAAGTCTTGGTGCTTCTTTTGCTTTCCGAGAAGTTAGAGTGACTGTTGGATATGGCTACCTAATTAGGTATAGCGTGGGTATATTAGCAGGTATTGCTATGGTGACGCTTACATATTGAGTAGGCCTATGGGGGCTTGGAATAGGGTTTCATTAGGTTTTAGGGTATCGTCAATAGGTCTATAGATATATATATATATATGGGGTATGGAAGCGCTTCTCTACAGACTCTCCTAGTCTGCTAAGCTGCTTGACCACTCTATCTCTACTCCATAACTTTCACAGTGACTTTGTTCTGAGTAGCGAGTGATTGTCTGTGAAGGATGTTTTTCTCTCTTTCCTCCGTTAGGTATGCGGGGGGCATATGCTTCAAACCTCATTCCATATTGTAAAATATATCTTATAAAAAAATATAAGAATAGAGAGAGGATTAAAGTGTGACTAAACTATTATTTATATTATGTGGACGAATTAATTGATGTGTACTATCTTTTGTAGAAAACCAGAGAGAGTTTTAATAAAACGTTCTATACGGGCAACTGTTAGATGATAAATAAAGTCTAATCAGAGAGCTTTACTGTTAGAACTTTTCTTCATACTGTAGTAAGCTACTGAAGTTTTGAGGTTCTAGGTGGTATCCTGATAGAAACTACTAGAAAAGTAAGGAGCAGCATCTTGGGGTAGACTGTGCTGGGGTTCTCTCTAAAACCGTCTCAAAAAATCAACAAATACAAGTAACCCTAATAAAGTTATTTAGTTCCAGTATATATCTTAAAACTATTTTAAAAGCCAACTCCACCCCCACCCCCTTCAAAAAAAAGTTAAATTTCAGTTTCATTATAGGTCGCATAGGTATAGCTAAGCGTTTCTCGCGCTATACCTCAAAAAAATACTACAAGTCATAAATCGAATAACTTAGCCTTAAGGCTCTATGTATTTATGATTTCATTCATTCATTCATTCTTTTACTATAAGTCATATGTTACTCGTTTAATAAATACTAAAACAATATAAATTCAGCAGTGAATGAATGAATGAATTAATCATAGGTAAATAAACTCAACAGTCAACAGTGTTAGAGTTGATAATTTTTAGTTTAGTATACCACACAAAAAGTTGCTTTGTCACAACTTTTACCCGTTTAAGCCTACTCGAGTCGATAATACCAAAAATAATCACAAAACATATAGATAAAAAGAAGAATTAAAGGTATAGTGCTGACAAGAATTAATAAAAAAGAAGGGATGAAGGGTATGTAAAGGCCTACAACATGCAGACTACAAATTAGTCTGGAGACAGGATTATACAGGTTTGCAATATAACTTATAATCTCTCTTGCGCTTAATCAATAACCATCTCTCCTTCATCAGCATCACTCTCTTCCTCATCATCCCCCACAACCTCAATACTCCCTTCTTCCTCTTCCTCTTCCTCTTCCTCTTCATCATCGTCATCATCATCTCCTACTTCAATAACCTCCTTCCTTTTCCCCCCTTCCTCAGTACTAAACTCATCCATTGGTGCAATTCTATAATTCACAACATTCCGACTAGCCCTTCTCCCTCTCTCGGATCCTATCTTGCCTAGATGTCGGCTCGATGTTGTAGCTGGTGTATCTGGTTCAGCCCCGTCTTCGGAAATGCGACGGCGCTTTTTTGTGTGAGCAGGTGTTTTATCATTCTCGCCTGCGGCAAGAAGTGAGGTGCGTGGCTTGGCCGGGAGTCCGTTGGACTTCAAAGCATCCATAGGTGCAAGAGGAAGGCCATTAGGGTTGTCCTCAGAAGCTTTTGCCACCATTTTATCGTATGAGATGTGGTTAAAAGAGTGGAAGTTTAAGGCGGTGGCGGAGAAACGGAGGCCTTTTCTGTCGTCAACCTGATTATGAGATTAGCTATACGAATTTGAACATATTTTCCACCTCAAACCCCTAACATATTATACTGGAAAGGGTCTCTTACGATAGCAAAATAGCCCATGATTTCTGGTAAAGTGACATTCTTGATCTCGCCATGACGGAGGAATCCTTTCCTGACAAGGAACTCACGACCCCATTCAGTATCCTGTACCTTTTTTGCCCAATACTTTTTCACAGCCTCATTTCCATCCTTCCACTCATTTACTGATAGCATCCTCCGACCACCCATGGTATAGTCGCCGCAGTACATATACATTTTACTTACTTTTTTGAAAAGAGGAATTACCATACCACGGGTATCGACAGGGTCTTCTTGGCCGTAGATATCTATCATCTCGGCATTATCGCACATGGTCCCTGGAGGATCGAAGTGGGCATCAGACGCCAAGCAGATATAAGATTCGGTTTTTACCACTGCTTTTTCTGGATCTTCTGACCGGACCACCGCTATAATATTACCGGGATTTCCACCTCCAAATATTACTCGTAATTCTTTCGTAGTGAAGAGGACCGGTTCTTCGGGAATTTTCTGGTCAAATGCAACACGTCTGGATGTTCTCGCTGGGGTGGCTCCCGAAGAAATTCGGGCTTGAGATTTCGGTGGAGGGAGTGATTTCGAGGATTTCTCCCCAGAAGGACGGGCTACACCCGCGCCAGCCGGGAAAGAAGAAAGCGGGAGTCTTTCTTCTTTGTCGCTATCTTCTATACAGCTTGGTGGATCATTTTCTACAGGTGTATTGACAGCCACAAAGCCATTTTTCCTCGCTGGAGCTGGAGTTGTTGTAGCAGTTGGCAAGCTGAGAGGTTCTGCATCACTCTCCTTTGATGAAATTGATGACCTGCCTAACGCTTCTCCTCTCTTGAATGGCTTTGAGCGTCTTCCAGTTCCTATTCCTCCCCCCCTAGAAGGCTTTATAGGGACCTCTTTCACGGATTCAGCTTCTTGGCTGTTGGAACGGGAACTCGTGACTGATCTAGCTTTAATCCCCCCTCGTGTGGTGCCTCTTGCGAAACCTCCCCTTGCCCGGAACACGCGGCCACGGGAGGGGACCATCCTTTGCACTGGGCGGGATGGCTTGTTTTTAGCCGCCTCAGCTGCCACTTCGGCTACCATCTCAGATACACTTTTGCTTTTGCTGACTTGCTCGGAGACTACTGATGTTTGACCAGTTTTACGAGACTCGGTGGTCTTGATTGGAGAAATCGGAGCAGCCGGTGCAATTGGCGCAATTGGCGCAGGTGGTGCAGGTGGTACGGAATAATATTCATCATCATTATCATCGTCTAGCTTCATTACTGTATCCTCATCCTGGTGGAGCGAAGAATCTCCTACTAGAGTAGCTTTCCCCCAAATATCAACATCAGTCACGGGCATGGGTTTCACTGTTTTTGGCACTCATACCTGATAGCACAGAACTCGATTGCAGCAATGGGGCTTGCTTGGGCGCTGGCGTATTCTCGGTTGAATTCACATTGAACTTTCCACCTACAGCTGCCCAACGAGTGTGAAAACTCTTTTCCCAGGTGCTTCCAGATGGTGTCTCGATAGCTAATGGTTTCGGTGTAGTACTTGTACTCACACTCGTACTCGAGACTAGCACGGGCGTCCCAACATCTTTCAAGACTCTTAATCTTTTTATCCTTGACTTTTGTCTAGAGACATGTTTTTGATGGATTACTCTCTCGGCCTCCCTGACGGACTTCCGGAGAACATCAACCTTTTGTTGTTGCTTACGGAGCGCATCGGTGATGTTCGAGACAGTTTCGTGCTGCTGCTTTTCGAGCTCATCAAGCTGTGCTAGCAGCGACGCGAGAATGTTGTCGGTTTCGGTTTCGTCCTCTGTGGTTGTGATATTGAGTATAATGCGTGTGTAACGTGAGTGACTTCGAGGGAGGGTCTACTTACCAGAGGAGGAGTCTTCTATGAGGGGGATTGATGGGGATTGCATTGTGCCATTCATAGTGGATACAGGAAGGGGAAGGGGGTGATGGAATTGAAGCCTGGGTTTGAATATCTGGATTAGGGGAGCAAGGAGTTCTGGGGAAGCAAATATATAGTGAGGGAAAGGGGGTAGGGTTGCCTGAGAAATGAATGTGTTAGTGGGGGCTGAATTTAACACAAAGGTCCAGAAAGTATTATGTAAAAGTAATTTACTATTTTCAATTGGAGTTTATTTCCTGATTTCTTAGTGAACTATCTTTAAAATTCCCTAGAAAGGGAATTGTTTCCTAATTTAAGAGATTTTGTTCTTTACTTTAATAGTTTGTGCCACCTTTGACTCACACTGAAGGGTGGAAGAGATATGAGCCAAAGCAATGAGCCAACCATCTCCCTCTCTAGTCTGCATTATTCCCTACCTGCCAGATTTTGTCATCAAGGACTGTCATAGAACCTGTTTATTTATCCATCCTGTGTGGATTGCCTGCAGTCAGTTACCCTACTTTTCAGGATCTTCCTCCAGAATCCCAGTCTCACCACTTAAATAATCCCTGCCCTTTATCCCTGTACAAAAGACCCTGTTAGAATGCCCCCTCCATCGGCCTGGCTACCCAAGACCCTCTCATCATCATCTGGGTTATAAAAGAGAAAGCCCCATATAATAAAGAAGTTCTTAATCGGGAGAGGACCATTGAGAAGCTGGAAAAGGGAAGGGGAGGTGATGAATACGAGTTGGGACAGTGGGCTCTTTTTCCCTACTTGCTTGCCGCTATTTCCCCGTTATTCTGGCAGCTGGCTAGGCCGAAATATTCATTCCCCCCTTCTGGGATAAGTAAATATCGTACTTACTCGACTTTGTTTACTGTAGAGGGAGGTCTTCGAGGAAAACGTCGTGGCGGTTCTCATTGTGAGGGAAAGGTCGGCGTATGTACTTGAACCGCTTGAGATGGCACTGATAAATATTGACCCACTCGCTCGTTTCCCTACACGGAAGTCTAGTCAACCCATCAGTTCGTTTGAGTAAGAATCTGCGCCCGGAACCAAAGGCGTCTAGGCTAGAGAGAAGGCTACACATGCGCTAGCGGATGGAGGAGAGATTATCGTAGGACACGGTTGTGTGAAACAATCATGGTAGGGAAGGGTGTTGATCGAGGAATAAGTAGGCAAGAGGGGGTGAATATATACCCAAGGTTGTTCAAAAGAACCCTAACCCTAAACAAGAGTGATGGGATTTATTCGCAAGAGGGAGTAGATGCTCATTTTATACCCGATTGTCCTCCCGCTGCTATTGTTACTTGTACCCATAATACTATTACAACCTACGCCTACATCTCCGAGGAATAGCAGATACCGTTTGCGTCAAATATCTCTATATCTACTATTCCCTCTTGCAACACCCAATATTTGACTCACCCACACCAATAGCAGTGAGCACCAATTTCCCATTGTATAACGCAGCCTCGGCAGCCCCTTCACATGTCAGTGGATAGCGGGGTGATGGCCTGTGAAATGCGTGGAGGCGAGATCATGATGCAGCACTCTACCCTCCGTTCCGATTTTTAGGCAAAAAACCCCGCAAACTGCACGACGATCAAAGGCCGGGGATGAAGGCAGGCCTCGCTTAGAGAACGGTTACAAGCTCGCTTGCACCAACACCCGTCTCCCCGCACTTTTTGGCTACTAGGGTCTCTAGGTGATAGATCAAATAAACTACGTTTACGTGGGCCATGACCTCGCTACGAGTTAAACGCAATAAAACCAAGTTCGCTAGAGTATATTTTATTTAAAAGATTTAAATAGTTACACAGCTAGAACGCATACCTGCATGGCTAATCAATATAGGAAGCTCGTCCGATTTGGAGGGTTAAGTGTCGTTATATCTAGGACTGAGTATAGGAGTTTGGGGGACTTTTATAACCAGCCACCTATCCATCCTGATGATTTCTTTCAGGAAGAAACCCAAGATCTGAAAAAAAGCACAAAACAGATGGTCAGGAGGAAAACGATTTTGCCTCGTGAAGGTATGTGCCTGTCTCTTCCATTATCATTGACCATGGACATAGTATCTAATACCAACATGATTTTCTAGGGCTCACATTTGACCCTGTCTTAAAAATATTTCAAAACACCCTCCTAAACCCCGCCATAACAGTCCCGCTATTTCTCTTCCTTCAGACAGCGCAGGGGCAGATATTACTCACTGGGCGGGAGCAATGGTTGAAGAAACTAAAGTTTTTTCTCGTGTGGTCAATTCTATACCGAGTCAATAATTTTCTAAATTGGGGAGCTACGAATAATTGGAAACGGGATCGATTTAACCTTAAGACAGAAATTGTGGTTGTAACCGGAGGTGCGAGTGGGATTGGCGCAGCTATAGTGAAGGATTTTGCGGAGAAAGGGGTTAAAGTAGTTGTGTTGGATGTTCAGCCAATGACCTATTCAGCTCGTGAGTACAATTCCTGCCTTCAAAGCCAGGAATACATTTCTAAGAATGACACAGCTTCAAATGTCCATTACTACCAAGTCGACCTTCGCTCCCCCGCCGCCATCTCGGCAACAGTGAGCAAACTCCGCACCGACCTCGGCGATCCAACGGTCCTAATCAATAATGCTGGTGTCTGCCGTGGCCGCACCATCCTCGACTCTACTGAGGCTGATATCCGCCTAACCTTCGACGTCAATACCCTCTCACACTTCTGGCTACTCAAAGAGTTCCTCCCCTCCATGGTAGCTGCCAACCACGGTCACATTGTAACAGTCGCTTCTGTGGCTGGCTACTTGGAGGCCCCCCAGATGGTTGACTACTGTGCAAGTAAGGCTGCAACAGTATCTCTCCACGAGGGACTACGGTTGGAGTTGAAGTATAGGTATAACGCACCGAAAGTGAGAACTACGCTAGTGACGCAGAGCTTTGTAAAGACACCATTGTTCGCCGGGTTCAAGGGGAGTAAGAAGTTTTTTATGTTCCCTCTGGAACCTGAGACACTGGCGGAGAGTATCGTGGATGGAGTTCTTAGTGGTGATGGTGGGCATATTATCATGCCGAAGGCAGCAGGGGGGTTGGTAGGCTTTGTGAGTACTCCTACAAAATCAATCCGCGGTGCTCTTTTTGTTTGTGTGGGCAGATTGCTGATGATTTGAGAGGTATAGAGAGGGCTGAGCCGATGGCTACAGTCAGGGCTAAGAGCTTCTACAAGCGATTTAATGAATAATTGGCATGGAAAGCAGGTTATTAATCTAGAGAAGGAGGAGGAGAATGAAGATGGGTTAGGAGAGGTGACTCATTAACGTAGCTAACAGAAATGTTGGGGGTACTGTTTCTAGAGTCTTAAATATTTTCGTATCGGTTAGCTATGAATGAAGGAATGCGTGATTTTTCTTAAGTATTCTAGGCAGCAGAAATTTATATGAGTGAGAATAAATGTTTTGTCCGTAAAACTTTTACTGGATCCTCATTATTAGGGGTGAGAATCATGATGTGTCACTCGAAGCCTGCCAAGAAATCTGCACTATACCGAATTAGGAGTGCATGTGCCCCCCAATACTTCATCTCAGGGCTTTTCTAGACGTCCACCCCGACAGTCGAGAGCTCAAGAACGTGTAGTACCCCATTTTTCTTATACCTCCTTAGGCGTTCACTAAGAACAAATAATATAGAGAGGGGAGTGAGACTACGGTAGGGAAGGGTACATGTAGTTGATATGAGCACCTACATACTAGAAGATAAGCATAAGTACATGTAGTATATATACATGTATGCATGTATATTTGAACCCTGTTAGTATGGGGGATATGAAGAGAAGGTTAGCCCAAATCACTTTAGAGGGATACTGAAATTTAGTCATGTAGGAGAATGAAAAGAATGATCTATTGGGAAAGATGCTTTGAGTCGTAGGTGATACCAACCACATATAAACCTATAGACTGGGTCTCTTTATTTCTTACATAACTGTTCGAAAGTCAAGATTTCTTCAGCCACGCCGTATCGAGTGATACTTCATGATAGTGGACCCATTACCTTGGCGCAGGGGAGGCTCAAAATCTACAAACCACACTATAAAAAATCAGGGCAAAAAATCAGCGGGGCAACGTAGGATACATCACTTAGATACTGGGGGGTTATGTACGACTGTGC
This sequence comes from Verpa conica, assembly GCA_033030425.1. Taxonomy (NCBI): domain Eukaryota; kingdom Fungi; phylum Ascomycota; class Pezizomycetes; order Pezizales; family Morchellaceae; genus Verpa; species Verpa conica. The sequence continues at coordinate 503,028 of JAUFSD010000002.1, read as the reverse complement.
ATCAGACTGATGATGCTACAAGCCCCAGAACACTACACGCAGAGTAGGAATTTGGGTTGGGATATTCGCTTGCAAAGACCTCATCTCGGTATTACACGGGTCTACTTTCTCGGGCTGCACCGTGAAAGACCTCCGAGAGACATAGGTATAACTTCCGTATAGAAGGCGACTCTAGCTAGAGCTCTTGGGATTCCTCACGCGTGTAGCCATTCATGCAGCCCCGAATTTGTGTGAGCCGCCATTAACCCCATTGGTTACACCACACCAGTCACCGAGTCTACCTACATAACCTCCCCATCCAGTCCTCGAATGCACCAAGAAGAAAAAAGTCGCTCATTTCTACAGCCAACCACACAGAAAATCCTTTCACGTTTCCCCTAGCAGAGTTTTCCGGCCTGCGTCGTATAAATCGGTCGGGTTTACTGTGTCGTTTTTCGCCGTCCTCACTGTATACAGACCTTGGATAGCAGAGCCAACTCCCATAGCCTAACGTAACAACCTCCCCTCAACCGACACAAACATCCACACAAGATGAGTGATCCAAACGGTGTGTACAACAACCCAGCCACAGTCGAGGATCACCAACGATCCTTCCAGCTTATTCTCCATGAACTAAAGCAAAACTGGAACCCTCAGGGCTGGCAGCATGAAATCAACCCTACCGAACGGGCCGGTGCAATAATCCAGATTGCTGTCGCGCTGAAGGAGGTGCGGAGTGATGTCGACCAGAACAACGCAATAATGATAAGTACAACCTTCGAACGCAACGCCTACGATAAATCACTTGCCGCCAATGACTATCGCGGGGTATGTCGGTCGAAGCTTCTACAGATCCGGGAATCAAGAGAGCGGCAGCAGCAAGCGGCGGCGGGTCAAGAATGGAGAAATAGCCAGGTAACCCCCGAGCAACAACAGGGAATGCAGCAGGGATTTTCTTTGCAGCCGCAGTATTCGGGCAATATGCAGTCGACCCCTCCCCCACTACATCAATTCACTCAGCTATCGCAGCAGCAGCAGCAGCAAGAACAATTCCAGCAGCAGCAGCGACACCAGCAGCAGATGCAACTCCAGCAACAATACAACCAGCATCGACAGCAGCAGCTCCAGCAGCAACAGCAACAGCAACAGCAACAGCAACAGCAACAACAACAGCAACAGCAACAGCAACAGCAGCAGCAGCGCCAGCAACAACCACTCCAGACACAATATCAACAACCAATCTTCCAGCTCTCCCAGCAACAGCAGCAAGAAAGAAACCAAATCATCCTCGAGTTAATGAACAATGTAGCGCAAGAAGTTGGTCCAGCAATGCTAGGAAATCTCAATCAGGACCCTCCCCAGGATTTGCGGGAGCTGGCCGCGGCATGGGGTTTACAGCCTGCACAAGCATTTCTAAGGCAGCAGGCGATGCTACTGTATAGACAGAGAGTGATGTACCAGCAGCAGCAGCAGCAGCAGCAGCAACAGCAGCAACAGATGCAGATGCAGGCCCAGCAAGGACAGAACGGCCACAACGGGTATCCTAACAACCAGTAATCGGCGGCTGGAGTGGGAGCCTGTACTTGCGATTGATATACCCCTAAGAACTATCTGATATGTGGAAAAAATAATTTGTCACAGGGATCGAACCAAGGAGGTGTCTGTACATATGTGATGGATTTCTTTTGTCCTCTCTAACAATTTGTTGAAACAACTCTACAGCATTAACGGGAAAAAGAGTCGCAAAAATACAGAAAAAAGGGCGACCATGGGTATGTTTTCTTTTTGTTTAAGGTTTCTCCCCTTTTTTTTTCATTTAGCAGCATTTCGTGTTTTCTCATCATGGGGTCTCGTAATCATAAAATACCTGAAAGGCAGTGTTATATAAAAAAAAATAGTGCTCTTTTCCTTTGGATAGTCCGAGCATATTTTAGGGCTTTTCTTATTTTCTATATTTTCTAAATCTTATGGTTATCATACTTGGGCCACAATTACTTTTAATAGCCCTAAAATGCGACAGGAGTTGTTTGCAGACTTGACTGCCTTCCCGGATTAATACTTACCCTTAATTCGGTAAAGTCGATTTGCGGTCCAGGGTCTCAGGTTATCCAAATATGACATTTAGATAAGGATAACGATCTTCCCGTCAAGATCGGCCTAAGCTATCGGATCCCCGCCGGGATCATGCTGCTGAGAGAGATCTTTATCGGTGAATTCCTTCCAGTAAAAGACCGAGCACAGATCTTGGCTAGAAAGTCAGCCCGTCTAATTTATGTAGGACAGTATTTTTCTGGTCAGTGAGCACTATTTTATTCAGAATCTGCATTCCCCAGTGAGCAGTGCAGGCTTATGATATGATCGTTGTAGCAAATCGGGTTTATTCTTTGGTGTTTGATCTGCAATGCGTATAAAGAATTGTTTGACTTTGATCTGACCTGTAGCTTTCAGGACTCATCACAAAACTACATGTAGTATTACCTCTGTTGCTGCCTGCTATGGGCTGCTAGATACCTTTAGATTACTGAGCGTTATATCGAGTGACAACTTATAATCATAAATAACCCACGATCCCACACAGGCGAGTTGGCTGATTGGTCTAGAGTTTGTTTACGGGGATAAATATATATTTAAGGGGCATGAGGAAAGAATAGACTATTAACTATAAAATATCTTTTTTGTGGGGTACACAAGGAGAAATAAGGGTCGCGCCTTACGCGGCTCCAACGATAAAAACATTATATACACCCTCTAGCTAGGAGAGCTCGTGGCATAATAAATCCAGTATACTAACCATTTGACTTTGATTCTTTACATAAATTTATCTTAAAAATATAGGCTGAGGGCCATTGGTAACTAGGAACAATAATGAGCTGTTGTATAGTCTATCTCTCTTCTTCTCTAGCTTTGTTTTACGACTATTGTCTACATGTATTGCTTACGTATAGTAGGATATTTTTGTCCCCCTGTAATAGTAGCGAGAAAGAAGGGAAATGGACTTCTGTGTGTATATATTGAAATCTTACTAGTCGGTCCCTAGAAGCATTAACGTACCTACTTAGTTGAACTATTTAGGTTATTTCTTATGGATGGTGGTGATGTGCAAGCTAATAGTTTGAATACTATGTGGATGTAGGTGTGAGGTTTCCGGAACTTGGGTGTGATACTAGTGGTAAATAAGGACTAAGGAGGAAAACTGCCTCGGAGAACGCATATAATAGTAGTCTCTTAACGTAGGAGCTTCTAGACCGAATGTATTCATTTCAGCATTAACTCATAACGATAGGAAACCCCGGTATCTACAAGAACCCAAGAACAAACTCCCCAAATTAATCAAATACAATAACAGAAGCTACTCTTCACCAATTTTTCGTTTACTTCCTCTTCCCCAGCATCCCTTCCATTCTTTTAATGGTGTTCCTCAATCCAGCCCCCTTCTCACAATTTGCCTCCAACCACCCCTCCATACCCTCCCTACATCTTCTAACTGCCCTCGTCACTGGCATTCCGCCCCGCTCTTCCCCACCTATGTGTAACAAGGGGTTTAATAGTACATCAAAAACCTCACTCCAGATTTCCTGCTGCCAGTACCGCTTTAACGTGCTCGTAATCCTGTACTTTTTTGCCCCCAAGCCACCTTTCTCAGCAGTAGACTCGATATACTTCCCGAACAACATCGAATGTATAATCGCGGCGAGACCGTAGTAGTCGACTTGGTAAGTCCATGGCCGCATCTCCCGCATCTCAGCACAATCTTGTTGATCGGTCTTCCAGTCTGCAATGAACTGGACATTTGGCGAAAAGAGCTTCATGTCGATTCCACGTCCAAAGTCAATTAGTAACACGCCCTTTTTGTCCCAGCCGTCCGCACCATCACGGCGGTAGCGTGTAGACCAGGAGGCATCAGGGATGGGGTCAAAGCGGATTAGACAATTATCAGCCTTTAGATCGCCGTGTAGGATACCACGGGTGTGGAGTGCCTCGACAGTGCGGAGGAGTTCAACCGAGAGAAACATAACAAGGGTTTCATCCATAACCCCTGCGCCTGCTGCAGAGTCTGCTTTAGCAATATTTATAAGGTCAAGAATAGTGCCTTGGTCGCGGTATTCAAGGATTAGATAGCCCTCATCGGAAAAGAGGTGCATTTCATGGACGTTGAGGATTGATTCGGAGGCACGGGCCACACCAAGACGACGCTTTGCTTGGCGCATTATGTAGAATTCCCATGGTGAGGGGGGATGTTCCATTTTCACTGCTTCGAGGCGCTTTCGGCCGGCTGTCCTTTTAGCGAGTTCGAGGCGGCCTTCATCGTCGTCTTCGTCGAGGTCTTCAGCCTCGTCCTCTGCATCGGCCACCATGTTGTTTTCGGCGAGGTAAACTGGCGCAAATGCTCCCTTACCGAGCTCCCGTTTGATTGTGTAGGAGCTTCCTCCATCTCCAGTTACAAAATCGATGACTGGAGGTTGCCCAAAGTTAGAATTGGTCTTATCGCCATCTTTCTTGCCTATGGCCTTTGAGAATTTCCTGATATCAGCTGCTTTTGCAAACTTAGCTGTAGGATGGTGGTATAGCCCTTCGTAGGTTTTTAATGGCGGCTGTAGCTTATCATATATCTGGGCCCGTAGTGCCTCATCCATTGGATTGCACTGTAAGTCTTGGATGATTGGGACTTCCTTTGGCGCCACCGGCTTCAGTGCTGTTACTGGTTTAGCGCCGAACGGTTTCCTCTCCCTCTCCTTAGGTACAAGTGGGGGATTAGCCTGTGACGGTTTGCTTGCCCCAAACCCGGAATTGTTAACTATCTCGCCGAATGGGCTTGGGAAACTATCATCCATGATATCCGGCATCCGGCTCTTACTTGGGGTCTTATGATGTTCGGCCTTCCTCTTCGCAATAGTTGTTGGAGGTAGAGACTCGGTTTTCTCTACTATTGGGGTCATGTACGGGAGCCTACTCTGAGATTGAGATTGGCTGGCAGCATGGTATGGGAGTCTGGGAGGGTCGAAATTTTCGGGTGGTGATGGTATCCTTATTTTCTGGAGAGGAAGGCGAGATTGTGGCGTTTCTTGCTTGGGTTCATCTTTTAAAATGCTGAGTTTATTTTCTCCGTCCCCAAAGATTGCAAACTTTTCGTCCTTATGGATAGCAAGCTTCTCCATCCTTCCCTGGGTTTGCACAAGTTCCTCTTCCCTCACTACTTCTTCTTCTCCCTCCACCTCATCCTCAGCTGGTACATTTTGCCTCAGGGTGAAATCGGACCAGTCACTTTTCACACTTTTTCCATCGTCGTCTTCCCCCTCACCATCTTCTTCACCTGTTTCGGGACCAATATTGGTAGCCATGGTATAATCTTCGCCATCAAACTCGTCACTCTCGTTCTCACTGTCCTCATTATCTGGCCCAGCAGATAACTGCAATGGTTGGTTGAAAATGTCATATATTTCGTCTGTCGCTGCCCTCGTGTGGAAGGTCATTGTGGGATCAGCGTTTCGAGAATTCCCTTTCCGTTTTATCTTTCCCTTATTTGGAGAAGGTGACATGACCGTTTTCACCGTTACAGGTGCTCTCTTCTCTTGAACCACACGGCTCTTTGCTTGAATTTTGGCTCGCCGTTCATATTCCTCCTCCTCCCGCCTCCCATTCCAGTCGATTCCGTACAACCCCCTCTTCATTGCTCTTAGCTCTTCGAAAGAATACTCCTCTTCACCCTCATCTTCTGGATATACTAATTCAAGGTTGATGGCCACTCGTTCAGGGCGTTTGTTGGATATAGTAGAGGTAGGGGGGAAAAAATTTTCTTGCTGTAATTGTGGTAAGGACTGACAAAAATGAATCGAGAACCGGGCGGTGGTATTAGTTCTACTTGTATCAACATGAGATATAATAATTAGACAGGAAAAATAAAGCAAACATTGTCTAGGGAATACTTACAGTATCTCTAAAGACCATTAATTTTCCACCCTCGGATGTCGGTTTCTTTCCACCTTCCTGCTTCATAGTCTGCCCAGCAAAAGGGCGTGACTCCACAATATTCTCCTTCTTCCTATGCTCCCTAGTGCCAATTTCTTCCCAACCAGCAGTCCCCTTCTTCTTGGCTTCTGCTTTGCTAGAAGGCTCGGCATCAGCGTCTGAGAAGATGGCCATCTTCTGTCTTGCAGGCTTCTTGGTAGGTGCCGGTGCCGGTTGCTGCTGGGGCTCTGTGGACTCTAGCCCACCTCCCAGTCCACCACCACCGAAAGACTTTGCTGCTAATGCTGGCCTCATGGCACGAAGTGCAGGTGAAGTAGGCTCATCTTCCGCTGGTGGGTTAGCCTCTAGCCTCTGTCTGAACTCTTCATTCTTCCTAATCAGCCTATCCACGGGCCTAGCGTTATTCTCGATTCCCGTCTGGTAAATCTCGGCAGCCTGGTTCTTCCTGCCAATACTCTCTAGCAGTGCAGCAAACTCTTCGTAGAAAAGGGCAAGTTTTTGGCCGATGTCGTGCCTTGCAATGTATGCAAACGTTTCCCTTGGGGCGTCTGAAAAGTTCTGGATATACTGAATCCAGAGCTTGAGGTAACGTGGGTCGTTCTTGTACTGATCCTCATGGAGGAATTCCCGGGTTACTCGCTCAAGTAAGTGTATGAGGCCAGATTCATGAGAGTTTCCGGATGGGAAAGTCTCAACAGTCCAGTTGACGTAGCGGACCCAAACCTCTAATGGGTCGTCTAGTTCTGAGGCTGTCTTTAGCTCCTGCTCGAACTCAGCTTGTTTCACAGCATGCTCCCCACGGAGAGCAACAGGGCTGGCACGTGCAGAAAGGACTTGAGCAAGAGCCCGAGCGGAACGTCCCGAAGCGAGAGGCTGAATGTTTTCCTTGTGGAGCTCAATGTCGTCAAAGGACGTTGTGGGCGGGGAGTCATCACCAGCCATTGTGAGAATAATTGAGAGGGAGGGGGGTTGATGAGGTCACGATGTCCTTTTTGATGGGGAGGGGAGGGGAGGGACTGATGAGGTGGGGGAGGGAATGGGAGCTGTGGAGGGGTCTGTTTGTGGGGGGGCAGGGATTATGTTTGATACATGCTACTGTATTAGACATTACACCGCCACAGTCCCTTCATTACTATATGTGGGTGCCACAGTCGATACCTCACGCGGCCACTGCCCAATCCGGACACGTCCATACCGGGCTCTGGACCTTCGTTAAGCGTGCATCACCATTCATTCAGCGGCCTGCCCTGCTCCTCCGTCCCGCACATTCAGCGGCAAGGGCACACGCACTCTCTCTCACAGTGGTCTTCTCCGGTCAATCCGTGCAATAAAGACAGACAACAAGCCCTCCCCCATCAGGAAAGAAAGAAAGAAAAGAAAAAGAAATCTAGCCAATCTGGTCCACAAGTACACAAGTCCTCAACAGGTTTTCTACATCATAAGTAATACGTAGACCTATAACCCAGTTCCCTTTCACCCCCCTCCGAGGCCATGGCGGCTCCCTTTCCCGCAAACACAGTCCCATATCCTTCCTCCTCTGAAGACTCTGAAGACGAATCTCCCCGTCTCCGTCTTAATAACCCTCCAGTTGTTGCAAACAGAGTCTGCCCCCCTAGCCCATCGCCCTTCCCTTCACCTGCCCTCCCTGAGTCCGGAACCCACGGGACAAAGAAACAGAAGAAGAAAAAAAGTGCTTTAGCAGCAACACGCAGATCTGGGGCCAGAAGCTCTTCTGATACCAGTCACTTCAGCTCTTCGGAGGACGAGTCCCCAGTCGATGACGCTGGACAGCCTGGCTTGGAACACGACTCCGAGTCAGAAGACCTTGAAATGAGCGACTATACGCATACCGGTGACGAGGGGGAGTCCTGGGCTCCCAGCCCAGATAGACGTAAAAGGGGGAAACGTAGGAGACGGGGTGGATTGAACTTACGGGGAGGGGACGGAGGTGTCGGGTTGGGTGATAGGCTGGTCATGGCAGATGGGGAGCGGCCGGTGATAAGCGATGAGGAGAAGAAGATCGCTGATGGGAAGGTTCTGAGGGATATGGCTATTAACGCGTTATTCATTGGTCTTTGGTGGGTTTAATTTCACCTCCTTTACTTATTCCCAGAGGTCTGAATAGAAGCCAGGCTAATATGAGTTCACTATAGGTATCTATTCTCACTCTTGATATCAATAGTAAGCCAGCTCTCCCCTTGGAGCTCAAAAACAGCCTCTAATCATTTCCCCTATAGTACAACAAGTGGATGTTCTCACCAGAACACCTCGACTTCCACTTCCCATTATTCACAACATGTCTCCACATGATAGTTCAATTCTCCTTGGCCTCTCTCGTCCTCTTTGCGTTCCCTCACTTTCGACCCATCGGTTTCTTTGGTAAAACCTCCATCGATCAACACCCTGATGAAGGTGGCTACCTCTCCATGAACAGTCGAGGTGAAGAACAGCGGAAACAAAAAGCTGGGATCATGACAAAATGGTTCTACATAACTCGAGTCGGCCCATGCGGAGCAGCTACAGGACTCGATATTGGACTAGGGAATATGAGCTTAAAGTTTATATCTCTTGCCTTTTATAGTCAGTAGCTCCTTCAACCTCTTTGTATCAAATGGGCATCTTCTAACTAGCTATACAAAATAGCCATGTGTAAATCCTCCGTCCTCGGCTTTGTCCTCCTATTCGCCGTCATCTTCCGCCTCGAAAAGCTTACCTGGAAGCTTGTCGGTATCATTATAATTATGACCATCGGCGTTCTAATGATGGTCACCTCCGAAGCTCATTTTGTTCCTATCGGATTCTTCCTCGTGATTCTTGCCTCCGCATTATCTGGTCTTCGTTGGTCCTTGACACAGATCCTACTTCTCCGAAATCCTGCAACCTCGAACCCCTTCTCTAGCATCTTTTTTTTGGCACCAGTTATGTTCATCGCCATCTTCATGATTGCCGTTCCAGTCGAAGGATTCGGACCACTCACTGAGAGGTTTGGGGTGCTAGTCGAGAAAGAGGGTGCTTTGAGCGCATGTGCTATCTTGATTTTTCCAGGGGTGATTGCATTTTTGATGGTTAGTAGCGAATTTGCGTAAGTCCACCACCACCCCTTTTTTATCCCCTCCCCCCTATGCAGCACTGACATCCTATAGACTCTTAAAACGCACTTCAGTTGTAACCCTCTCTATTTGCGGTATATTCAAAGAAGTAATGACTATCTCTGCCGCCGCAATCGTCTTCAAAGACCCCTTAACACCAATAAACATTTCTGGTCTCTTCGTCACGATTTTGTCGATTGCGGCTTACAACTACATGAAGATCAAAAGGATGCGCGAGGAGGCCCGGGAGGAGACCGCAGCTGCTTCTGCAGGGGTAGGAGCAAGTGCGACGTATACACAGGTAGACGAGGATGATGAGGATGATGCTGTTTCTACATCTTTCAACCCAGATCTTGAAGGGGAGACGGCAGGTATGCCTGCTGCTGCGGCGAGAGGAGAGGGCGAGGGCGATAGACTGATTTAAGCCTACTTCTTGAGAGGTAGCATAAATCGATGGTATCCTATATTATACTGAGTAGAGATATACTTGGGCTCACCCCTGCCCTTGTCTCTGTAACCTATGCTTCGTTCCGTCCTTGTTATCTATAACCCATCTATTGTAGCCCTTGCACACTACACCAAGCATTTTATGTACTCTTTATTTTATTTTTCCTTGATTTACTCGTGATTGATTGGAGTTTAGGTCTGATGTTGCCCTTTCTGTTTTTTCCTTTATTTTCCTTTATATGTGTATTCTGTATCCTGTTCTCTTTTGTATTATTTTCCCTCATTAAATTTTGCATACCAGAAACGACTCTGGATCATAGAGAAGGAGGGTATATACTGTCTTCGTAAAGATTATACGTGGTAGGCGCAAGTGTTGTCGCTGTGTAATGGTGAAATTCTTATCTACTTATCTGCTTTGGTGATGTGCGGGTGACGTTTTGTGAATATTAAAGTACTCTTAAGGTATATTGGTACTAGGGTATGTGACTGTGGCTAAGTTTAGTTATATTTTATTGTACTAGAAGCTTGATGTAAGATGTGTTCTATAGCAATTAGAGGAACCTTAATTACTGTTGAGGCACTACCGAACTCTAAGGTAGTAATAAATACACTCGGGGTAGACGGATGGATGGAGATTATACAAGGTCTTTGGAGAATTGCCTTTCCTGCTTAATAAGAGATGAGTTTTTTTGCGGTAGTGATTACGGAGCGAGTGATAGGCTGTGAAGTTTATTCAGTCGACCACTGGTTCAGTGTGGTGCTAGATAAAGAGATGGGGTCATACCTGACTATATGGTAGTTTCTTGCTTTACAAGCCAAGCTTTTTTACGAGATAATAAGGCAGTTTTATAGATAGGATGCTTCGTGGTATACGGGGAGATAGAAGCATGGCAAGTTCTGCTATTTATACCTAGTGGATGGATGCTGGACTGCGGGTTATGGATACGTAATTACTAATTCTTGGCCAACGAACCTGTGCCCCTCATCTGTACCTGAAACTCATTGTACAAAGTATAGCTCAATTGATACAGGTACACTCAAAAGAGTAGTAATAATAGCTAGAAAATATGAATCTATTTTAAATTATATTTTGAGATTTCTTTAAATTTTATACTATGATTTATTGTATTTTTAGGGGGTTGGAAGTTTTTTTCTGAGTATTTTTTGTAGCCAGGGTTTTTTGTATGTTGCCCGTACAGGGGACGCAGGCTGGCCCATATAGAGGACGTCCCCTCAACGGGCTAGAGTATGTATAAAATAAATATATAATGCCAAGCCCAACCTTAAGATGTATATATAAGACAACTCTGTTAGGTTCTACAGTCCCGTTGTAATTAATTTGTTTTTTACTTTTAGATAAAAACTGAATTCTTATAGAAGGTTTTCCTGCGATAAAGTGTTTTTATATATAGTAAAAATCTTTTAAAGCTAGACTATTCTATTTAATTGATACTCACGTGCACAGCTCAAACATAAACTAAGAAAACTTAAGTACTTAAATAGCACGTTCCCTCCCTCTTTTTCAGCTAATGAATTCATCCCTGGGGCTATAGGAATTTCCCTTTAATTCCTCTTTCTCGTAGGCTCATCAATAAAAGCCTCACCTTCTTTCCAGGACATCCAGAGGTTATCGAACGTCTTCTTATACATTGGGCATCCTCTCCCTCCCTTCTTGATATGGCATAAGAATGTAAACTTTGTTGAAGGATCAAGTTCGTCTAATTCACCTGACCGAGGTAGTTCCTGAGTATCAGGGTCTCTTGGCATTGCCTCCAAGGTCGCGATAATAGCACCACAATATTTATCTCTCCCCTGGTGCCTACTAGGCCCGTCCACCCTACTTCCACTCGACCAACGCCTAATATCTAGGTTACAGTATGCCACGTACCTCTCGAGTGGGTCGGAAATTTTCTTCTGAATCTGACGTGGGCAAAGGGTTTCAGAGTAGTAATCGTGGTGCTTTGAATCCATGAGTCCAATATCCTTCCAGACAGAAAGTGTGTCTTTGCCCCAAGCACCGCAATGACACGGCATACTCTTGGCCGAGCAGTTCTTATCAATGGTACAGAAGGGCTCCCGTTCGAGATTGCTGTTCCAGTTGTAATCGGAGATACAGGTGGGAACGTTGAACTGAGCTGCTTTGGCTTCCCCGAGGGTAGCGAGGCTTACGAGGTTCTCGGTAGGTTCCGTTTTCATGTGGTTATTGAATGAACTTAATATGATGTCCTTTTTTGCACGCAGTGTTAGGGTACTTGGTTTAGGATTTATGAGGAGGTCCTCTTAAAAGAAAGACAAACCTTAACGTCAATTTCCCAAGGTTTTTCACTCCATTCATCATACCCTAGTGGTCCCCTATTGCGTGACTTATTCCGGTTCCCACGGTCTCTCCATTCGTACATATAGCACACATATCCACCGGGAACACAGGCTTTAAGATCTTGCGGACCACTCTTATCACTTGCGCACGATCTCTCTATATCCTTGGTACAGGATATATATATCAACTGCGCCCGAAGAGAGTTATTGAAAAGTTTCATGAAAATATCGCGGGCGATTCCTCTATGAGATATTAGCTTCAATGCTATATCAAATTTATTTAGATGAATTAATATACCTTCCAATCGGCGCATCCTCAAATTCAGATATCGATTTCTCAGAACTTGCCGGAAGGTAATGTCCTTGGCGAAGGATCCTGGAGATATCAGTAGCCCCTAAAACAATTGTATTATTAATATTATTCCCCAAAAGTGATAGTATAAAACTGGTATAATACCATCGGCAGATGGAGACTCTCCACGAAGCAATATCGCCAACGCCTTTAGAATCTTATTCCTCCCCATGGTAACCGCATCCCTCAGAATACACTCAATTCCGGCCGCTTCATTCCCTTGCTTTTTATATCTTTGGAGCTCCGGGTCCGCCCCAAATACGCCCTTGAGGGCCTGAGACCCTTCGGCCCTTGCTGCATCCAAGACACCATCGTCTAATGCTACAACAAAAGACCTAGCATCCTCCATAACACTCTTCCACCTCAAAACAGCTTTACCAAGCTCCGAGTCTTTGGGCATCCCTTCCTGTAAATCTTTAGTATTACAGGAATTTTCTTGTGGCGTGAGGACCAAGTCCGTTAGAGAAGGTTCAAATTCGCTATTAAAAGCCTTTTCATACTTGAACGGATTGCAGCCCCCTAGGGCCTGACTTGATGTTTGTATAGCTTGGTCGTAATAATGCTTAGCTGCCTGTAGAGAGTTGTGTCCGTCCTTTAGGAGTTTTTCTACCGGAGATGAAGGGGAGGCGGCAAGCATAACTGTGTCAATCGTGTCGAAAACGATACCACTCATTTCTTCAGCGGGAGTATCGTGCCATCCCTCAGGAGGCATTCTGTTAACCAATTCGGCAACACTCCGAGGCGCATCACTCAACGCGTCCTTTTACGTATGTTAGCCTCCGTAATTCAATAAATGAGTAGTAGTAGTAGCAGTAGGGTTTATAGTATAAATAGATAAGGGAAACTCACAAATATAATCCCAGCTTTCTTCGCAAATCCGGCCGCACTGCTGAGTACAAAAAAGACCTTCCTGGCTTTCTGGACATCGTCAACTGCCTTAACTACGTCCGAACAACTGATTGCGCAGGAATTCTTGGGAAAATCCCTCTGACCGCCTTGGTAGAAATCACCACAGCCGAGGTACTGCAGTGCAATTGACCCAAAAAGTCCACGGGACCTGAAGTCTCGACTATCTTGGTTCTCTACTGTGTAGTTCTTGAGCCACTCGTCAGCCGCAGAAACCCAGTAATTCTCGAGCGTGGGCTGAAACTCGCGAGATCTACAGATTTGCGCGATTAAGGTAGGTGTTTTTCTCCTAGAAATTAACTCAGAAAGTGCTGGCTGTGCGTCGACTTGGACACCCTCTGTGAATGAAGGCCCTTTGATATTTTTAGTGGGGTTAATGTTGGTAGCCAGATCCTCAACAGAAACTTCTTCCACAGGAGTATTCTCAACCGAAACGCTAGGGGTGAAAGTGGTTGTGTTGGAACGATTCTCAGAACCATTGGATTTTGTAAACCCTTTATTAGGGCCGCTTACGAATCCACCGTCAGGACCAACCACACCTTCATTGAAAAGCTCCTGGAAGGCATCGAGATTTTCTTCTGTCTCGTCTAGCAAGATTGTGTCGAGTTGGTTAATGCTAATATTTTCGTCCGACGTAATGGCTGTAGAGCTCTGTTGAGACCCATCGAGGTTTGTAGCTAGGGAAGGAAGAAGTAAACTCGATACTACATAAGCCAAGGATATGGTGGAAACCTTAGACCGCATCTTAAAAGACTATTTCTACCCTGACGTAGAAATTTTGGAGTTTCAGGCGCTTGCTGAAAAATTTTGCAGGAATATTCGGTCGTAGCAGAAAAGTGAGAGGAGAGGGCCTTATATACTACAGAAGCTAGCCACGTAAATTAGTATGGAATTGCAGACGAATCCTATAAATGATAATTGTGGAGGAACTACACCATTAGTAGGGGTGAGCTGAACTATATGTAGTAATGGCTCAAGCTATCATCTGTAGAGATAAATTGCGGCTAGTTCCTCCCCCACCTCTTAAATCATAGGGCTTCAAGTATTGACAATTCTCCCAAACATGGTGATTCATAGGCACCTTCTCTGACGTGGGGTAGCCTCAAGTTTTAGGTGATTATCTTATAGATTATAGCCGTATTTTTTACAGGGTGAGTCCAAATATCTTTTTAGCGCCTAGATCTAGCAATACATACAACCGATAATAAGATATCCCCTATTCCTATAGAAGCATCATATAGATATATCATACCCAAGTATTTAAATTGACTGAATCACTACAAAAAGCTGTGGATATGTCTTGAAGTAGTTCGAGGTACCCCAGGTTCAAATGCCTGCTACTTCAAGGCTAGAACCTTAGATTTAGTAAAAACTCTCCATTTAAATAACTAAATAATCTAATTTTTGCTCGTTTGCCTCACCTGTTCCTATGTTTATCATTATGTAAATAGGTGTAAGCTAACATACCCCAAATATCTAACTAGATCTAACCTAGGTAGGTAGTTAGTTAATCCCCTAGATGGAGCGATGTTTGAAGTAGTCTATTAGAATACATTCTAAAAAAATTTCTAACCACACTAAGATTTACAGAAAACGAGTATTTAGCTATAGTCTCAGGGAAACTTACCAGTACTATCTCTAGGCAGTCCAGCTAGCCTCGCTCTGGGCTCGGAAAAAACGAGTCAGAATGGAATCACTGACTCTGCTAGTACATACACTAGACTTGTTAACTAACCAACGTATCGACCGTAAATGATCAATCCCTGAGAAAACTTTTGCCCGTATAGCTGGGGAGAACATGGCGCGAGTGAGTGCTTGTGACGTTGCCCTGTTATCATAAATGGCAAAGTGTATATAACACTCCAGCCACTAAGGGTGGGGGCGCTATAAATTGAGTAGGTCATTTTCAGTGGCCGAAGGGACGTAATCCCATGTAGTCCCTTAGTCCTCTGACAGTTATAAATATTAAGCGCTCTTGCGCCCTACAAATCTCAGGCTCAAAGATTTATCAACCCAATACCAAGGGGTCTTGGCGAATAACACAATTACCGTCACTAGCAAAATTCCTATAGCACTACATAGACTACCGTAATAGACCCTTAAGGAGATGTTTACTCCTATTACAGAAATATTTGAGTGAGTTAACTGTAATTCTGTCTTGTAAGTAACAGTTACGGATGCATGACCGCATGGCGCTTGACCCCTATTCATCTGACCTGATGACCTGATGACTCTTAAAACCCAAGTGTTGGTGGGTCGTCGGGCAAATACCCCTTGACAGCCACAACTAGAGCAATAATTTCTCACAAGCAAGCATTCATTTTTAGGGTCTGGGTCAGCTGGGATGTCCGAGCCACGGCATCGGTGAAGTTTTTCTCAGCACGAAATTTCTCCGCCCCGATGGGGATGCCGGGAGCACCCGACACTAGTAACTAGAGTCCGGTTCGTTTTCGATGCTACTGGGTTGCCGCCAAGCCGTTCTTAAACAGGGTCGGCTGCCAGAACCCGGTTCCGGGTAGGGAATTTGGCACCTCAAGTAATTAATAGTTCGTAACCATGCACGTTGACGTTGGGGTTTTGAGTGAGCAAGTGAGTACCCGCCTCAGTCACTCGAGCCGCTCATAAGCCTTGGTGGTGTCTCTTTTGGGTCCCTTTTGTCAGCCCCGTGAAGTCCCGGAATTCTCCTACAGTTTCTTTTTGGGACATCCCTTCCCGCTGTGGGTAACTTTAAGAGTATAAGTTTTTTGTTTCAGTGTAACCTCCTAATTTTACGAGGCCCAAGTTTTTTTTGTCGTTTTAGTATATAAGCCCCCATTTAGATTTACTGTCCGGAAATTCCTAAGACCAGCATCAACAAAGAAAATCAGATCAGGAAATCAGAGCTATCACCAAAATTCAAGATGCTTTCAACGAGAGTTTCGACTCATGCTACTGCCAGGACTATTTCAAAGACCTTGACTCAGATCACTACTGGTGGTTTTGTAACTCGAGGTACTACTTGTATCCTCCTCCAGCATAGTCTGGGCAGACGGACATTCAAATCATCCTCAAAGCCTTTCTTCAATACTACACGACCGAATCCTATTGAAGAGGCTGAAATAAAGAACTTGAAAGAGTTCAAGGAAAGATCCTGGCCACACCCTGTGTATTCTGAGGATGAGATGAAGGGTATTGTAAGTATTTTACATAGCTGTTTATTAAATCTAGTATCATGTCCGATGTAACAAAGCTGACGATTATCGGTAGGTAATTGCACATCGTAAGGCCAAAGACTGGTCTGACTGGGTTGCACTTTCTGCTATGCGATTTTTCCGCTGGGGGTTTGACCTGGCGACTGGGTATAAGCACGACAAACAGGTATACATCCTAATAGCTCGAAAGATCCTTCAGTCTCGTTACTAATACTTCTCCCCCGCAGATTGCATTGGGAAACAAAAATCCAAACTCACCTAATGCTTTCCACATGACTGCTGAAAAGTGGCTTGCTCGTTTTATCTTCCTCGAGTCTATTGCTGGTTTGCCTCTCTCAAGGAAACACATACCCCAAAGCCAATACTAACAGTACTATGAGTTCAGGTGTCCCAGGTATGGTCGCTGGCATGGTTCGCCACCTTCAATCTATCCGCCGTCTCCAACGAGACCAAGCATGGATCGAAACCCTCCTCGAAGAAGCCTACAACGAGCGTCTCCACCTCCTCACGTTCCTCCACTTCCGTCAGCCCGGTTGGTTCATGCGGATGATGATTCTCGGTGGCCAGGGAGTCTTCTTTAACGCCTTCTTCATCTCCTATCTCGTCTCACCGCGTACATGTCATCGCTTTATTGGATATCTCGAAGAAGAGGCTGTCATCACCTATACCCGTGCCATTGCCGACCTTGAAAATGGCAAGATCCCGGAATGGACGAATCTTCAGGCTCCAGATATTGCTATCAAATACTTCAATCTCAAGTCGGATGCGAACATGAAGGATATTTTGATGGTTATTAGAGCTGATGAGGCCAAGCATAGGGAGGTCAACCACACACTAGCAAACATGCAGCAGACTGTAGACCCGAATCCGTACGCATTGACTTATGATCCAGAGAGACCACATCCTACCAAAGGGTTCAAGTTTGGCAAGCCTACAGGGTGGGAAAGGTCTGAGATTGCCACGAAGACATCTTAATTTTCTATTTTTTTCCTCCAACTAGTGTCAGCCTTTTTCTCTTTTCTTATGTAAAATTTGGAGTTATTTTTCTTCGTTTGCGGCTTTTATCATCTCTTCTCCTTTGTGAAATACCTAAGAGTCGGCGTTTTTCTTTTGGAGATAATTGGCGCTATCGATTTGTTTTGTACGTCATGGGGTGGTTTGCTCTTTTATCAGCTTTAGATATCCTCTCTTCTCATCACTACTTTTAGTACCAGATGAAGCAATTCAATTTTTCTCATCATACATCACTACAAAAAGAATTCACTTCGTACTCTTCAACTTCTTAAATTCATCTTCCCCTTCCACAATTTCCTTCTCCTTCTGGTCAACTCTGATCACATGGGCCTCAGATGGCCCCTTATCGAGATCCTTCAAGAATTGCTTAATGGAGTCCTCCTCCCCTTGAGCCTCCCCTTCAACCTTGCCATTCGGGATATTCCTGACGAAACCCGTAAGCGAGTATGTCTTCGCCGTGTTGATGGCGAATTTACGGTAAAAGACACCTATTACTACATTAGTAGTGTGATTTGCTTACTCTACCCTAACAGAACTAGAGAGAGACCTTGCACATTGCCATGAACGAGGAAGTGGATCTACACAACTAGAGAATTAGATAACTAGGTAGAATTTGACTAGGAGATGGTGGTTGGTGCGTACACGTTTAATAGCCATTTTGATGGTTTTTTTGATTGAACACCTGACGGTATCAAGACGAAAGGATTCAGGTTATCGCTTATCGTTGGAGTTAGCTTGGCCCGTGCATCTGTCAAGCTTGGCGCAAGACGTCATGCCACTCGAGCCCTAAAGTGGGTGCTTGGGCTTTACTAAGCAGTGGAGCCTAGCCCTTACTTAATCTCCTAGGAATACATAATATGAAAAAGAAATTCGCCCAGGTTAAGTGGCAGCTCCTCTATAGTCTCCAGAACTTTTTTTTACCAGCAGTATATCTTTAATGATTGTAAATTACAGGAAGGCATGCTACTATCAGCTACAATAGTGACTTATTACTTACTGGGTTGATAAAAAATTATGTTCTAATAAGTCAGAATATCCGCCACGCCAATTAAGGCGTTTATATTTAGGAGCGTTCTCATCTATATACCTCAAGCCGAGGTCTAGGTGAAGGTGTGAACTTAGAGGGAATTGAGTACCAAGCTGTGGAAATAGGCGTAATCCCCTAGATAAGAGTGCCCAAACTCAACCTAATGACACTACAATTAGCCCTAACTTTACTCGTGTATGAAACAAAGAGATCTCTAAACGGAGACTTAAGCACCTGGCATCGATGCTTGTCGGAAGGGGTTTAATATGAAGTATCTAAATACCTCGCGAAAATCAAGAGACAACTCGGATAAAAGCTGCGGACCCTATATCAAAGAAGTCGGTTAACGTAGCCTCATATTAAAAACCTTAAGACGGTTAAAATGTCTCCCCTAAATAGGAAAGAATTAGACTAGCCTAATAGGGCCACCATTTCCCCATCTGTTTCCTCCGGGTTTCTTTGATAGTTATACGGAAGTCTAGAGTACGTTACACATATAGTTCATAGAGTGTTATTACTAAGATACAAATTAAATACTAAGATAAGAGCGACACCGAAAGTTGTACGTATGGTGAGGCAGCAACAAAAAACAATTAGTAGGACAATAAGCGTAGTTATAATAGTAATAAGACTAATTATAATAGGTACAGTAAGTGATATACCTAGCTTTGTTTATGTTACCATAGTTCTGTGTTATGATAGTTTTTCTGGTGAGCTGCATAACCGAGTATGACTGTACCCTACAGAGTCGGCATTGATCGGGAGCTTTACTCTGCTTACACTAACTTTTAGGTATAGGCAATCATGTACATATATGCAATTATGACTTGACTATAAATACCTGACAGCCGGCAGAGCCTAGTACTTTTGTTGTAAGCATGTGCTAATTCCCCTCACTTAGACGCAATAGCCGATCATTATGGTTATTCTGACAATAACACTTAAGTGAGACAAGTAATAAATCTGGTCTATATATTTAGCCCTACAGCAAACTTGTAGGCCAGGGTTACATGACTGTCTGACGAACAGTTGAATCCAAAGGCCTAGAAACGAAAACTATACGGGGATAATAGATTTCCGAGGTAGACGGCTTAACAGAGGGATGAAACAAGAGATACTATGAGTGGCTGTCGGGGGATAGTGTAGATAGCATTTTTCGGGGCGTTTTCCTTTCACAAGGGATCCTAAATTATCACAAGGCCTCGGCTTAAGTGGTCTCCACCTACATTCAAGGGGTCTGTCTTTAAAGACTCGGAATCTTTTCGGCCTGGGTGATTGTCTATGATGAAAACAGGAGATATCTAGAACCGCGGGTACTTCTATACGGAATACCACGTATCAAGAATATCGCTAGGTCCGTACAGAAATGTTCAAGGGGTTTATACCCCATGAGTGTGCAGACTCATAGGTAACCTGGCGTCACAAAAAGTACTCCTCACTCACTCGGATGAGAAGAAAACCTTATTTTAATTTTATATTGTATATAGTATGAACTATGTAACTTAAGCCATAACTCACTTGTCTTTTTTGTAGTCAGTACAGTTCTATCTATTAAGCATTTAGGGAAAGTGACCTAGTGACCTACCAATACCAAAAGATCCTTGGACCTAAATCTCTGTACCAATAGGAATAGTGGAAGTTACTTCTAGCCCTGCCTAACAATTCACTATACTCATATTTCCGAACCCAATCTAGTACCTAAACGGTCAATACTACTCCCCCTTTCCTTCGTAGTATATTCCTTCATAGTGGGTTTCCGGGCGGGGCCCATGAGAATTGTCGCTATCACTATCATTCACCTCCCCATCGCTATTGACTGTTGATGGGCCTGTAAGGCTCTCTCGAGAGATCCAGTATTCGTCTTTTGAGGGAGAAGGTGGGTGGTTGTGGCTGGCACGATCTCTGATATCAGTGTTCTCCCCGGATTTTTCCTGTTTATTGTCATGCTGGCCTTCTTCCTCATTACACTTTTGACTGCCTGTTTGACTCTGCTGTTTCCTAGACCGGCCTTTCTGCTGAGTTTTCTGACTGCTTTTTTGATTCTTATTGCTGTTATCACCAGTTCCGCTCTGTTGGCTACGACCTATACTCTGAAAATCTTTCCTGAACCCTGGTCTTGGTGAGTATGAACTATGATTATTAACTCTACTATTCCTTCCTTTGTTGAGGTTTCTATTTCTAGAAACACTGATTTTGCGTTCTTGACGCCAATCCTTCACCACACCGTACCCATACCTATCGAAGCCATTTACCCAAGGGTTCCATCCAGAATTATAGGTATATGATTGACCAATACGGGACAGATATTTTGTGTAAGAGTTTTTGAGTGTTTTTTCGTGGATGTGAGTATGTGGAAGTTGGTTACCAAGCGCTATAGAGGGTTAGTAAATATTATGTCAGATTAAAAGCATAGATTAAAAGCCATACTCAGCCATCCTTTGCGGATATTATGCTCTCTCCCAAATAACTCGAGTTTCCTAGTATTTATTCCAACTAGATGATCAATCATCTCGTAGATCTTCACGATTTTCCCGTAAGTGTACTACTCATAGCATCTCATATTTCTATTTGGCAAGCTTACCTCATCTGGTTTGTGACTAGTAGCTCTAGGTTGTGCAACAATTACATCCATATCAATTTCTTTCTTGATCCAATGTGAGTTTCCTTTGATGCCAACTAGACAATGCTCCATTGTATGGTTAAGCCAATGGCCTGTCCTACCAACTGAAATTAGACGGTTGAGATGGTCCACTTTGACCCAAGCGATCTCATCGCAAAACTCATAACCCCATGCACGTAAGCAAGCGTGACCAGCATCGATAGTCCTTGCAGTACACCATAGGAAAAAAAGGCCCTCATCTTGGAGGTTTCCAAATGGAAGATCAATGATAGCTTGATCAGGTACAGTGCCATAGGGGAGCTATAATGTGACACAAAAGGTTAGAATTAAAGATGGTATCCATGAACAAAATATAACCTTACTCACCGTCATGCGGATGTCCCATGGTGCTATGGATAAAATACGTTAGTGAATGTCACCTGTAAGATTTCTTTGTGGGAGCTCACGATCTGCCATAATAGCTTTGAATTTTCCTAAAATATTTAAGTCGAGTTGAGTAATATCACACCTAATCCATTGTGGAGGTGCGTTTCTACTTGGTGGGTACTGAATACTAGCCTATATGGAGTGTTAACGGCAACCCTAGTTCTCCATGGTAAAAGAGATAATACCTTCAATTTCACAACAGTTGAGTCCACTTCATTCGCCATAGAACCTCCAACAACCTCTTTCTCGTACTCTTTCTCCACTTCCTGCTCCATCTCCTTCTCCTTGATTACCTTCGCACCTTCTTGAACAAGTCCCTCAATACGCCGCCTTACAGCCTTTGGAAACAACGCTTGATAATGAATATACGGACACCTATCAGCCATATCACATGAATCCAGGAATGAACAGTCCCCAAGCCTAATATCCGTCTGTGCGTGAATGATACGCTTAAAATGCAATTTATCATGACAATATTTATTGTGCTTCGATGCAACCTTGCAGCGACCCTCAAGGAGGTATGGACAATGCTGGACAAAATCTGGATGGAACGGTGACCGGGAAATAACATTAAGAAGAACAAAGGTCTCGACAAAATTAGTGCTGCGATGGGCCTTTTTCTCTTCATCGTCATCATCATCATCATTATCTTCTTCTTCTTCTTCTTCTTCTTCTTCTTCACCACCATCCCCTCCTCCATCTTCCCCTTCCTCTTCCTCCTCTTCTTTTTCATCCTCTCCTAGCTTATTCTCAGAGATAACAGGCCCCTCACCTCTAGGGGAAATATTAACGGCATCCTCCCAGCACCAGCGAGACGGGTGTGGCTCTGGGCGACGAGGAATAACTATTAGAGAGGAATTGCTGTTCTTGGTCATTATGCCAATATGCTGCTTCTGAATTCTCTGAGACGGAAGCTGATAAGACTGTGCATGAAATTGTTGACTGAGCTCTTGATGCTGTTCCAAATATTTCTGGTTTGGTTGCCCTATTTGCCGGCTTAGTACTGGCCTAATGAGAAGGCTATTGTTATTCACTCTTAGCTTGATGGGTTCGGGGTCTCTATTTATCTCTGGTCGTCTAGTATCTAGGGGGGGCAATTCTTGGGTTCTAGGACTAAAATTTCTATCTTGCACACCCATTCCCCTATTCTGTATCCCAAGGCCTTGAGGCGGCAGGGTATCGAATCTCGGATTATAGTTAGCCATAGGTTGTTCACCAAGTTTAGGACGCGCTCGAAGCCTTTGACCTCCAGGATTATTCTGAACCAGATGTGAAGGTTGGATAATGAGAGGTGCTCGAATTTGACCACCCGAAGTCATGGGAGGGGCATTTCCCACAGGACGTGCTTGGCCTCGCCCGTTGATAAGACAGTTTTGAGCCATATACGTGGAATCGCTCAGTTGCGGACTACCTTGTGTTTGGCGTACCCCCTTACACAAAATATTGTTATGCATGGTAGGAGAAGCAGCGGATTGACCGTTGTGTTCAGTTTGGGGCTGCTCGATAGTGAGACTATCACAACCCATGTAAGGAGTGGTAGCACCTAGCTGACCGCTACCCCTACCATACCCACCACGTTGAGTGGCAGGTAAGTGATTATGGGACATTTATAGAATACCGTCAACTAGGCGTTGCCTTACGGGTAGAGTTCTCTAGAATATATTTCCTCGCCGAGGTATTCCTGATTTTCCAGGTAACGGAAGTGATGGATGTGATGATGGAGGTGATTATTGAAGATGCTGTGAGAAAGGTAGCGTGTGTTTGCGCTTAGTGAGTAAGCAGAATATCACATAGAGCCACCTAGTACCTGCATGTACATATACACTAGAACTCTGAATTTCTACAAATATGAAACAAAATAAATTCCGTGTATTTATGATTATTTTATTCATTCAACAAAGAAAAGTAGACCTATAATTAACCAAGCAAGCAAAATAAATCAAAGAGTCCATGACGAGTGACTTATTGTGATTAGGGTATTATAATCACATAAACCCAGTCTACTTGAGTTATTTCCCTTCAATTACAGAGATTTTATCATCAAGCATGCACTTATAAACGAAGAAACAGCAATCAATCAAAGAATTAATCGTTAAACACCAAACTTTTAACCCCCCACTTATTTGCCAACGTACCACTAAAAACCCAAAAGGCGAGATGACTAGGGACAATAACAATAAGTCGACAAAAATAACAAGAATAACGAAATTTTAGGAGTACAGATGAAAACAGAGACATAATGAATTTCAAAAGGTAAACATAAGTCCCAAGTACAGCTTTAAATTTACAGTTTTCCACGAACGTGGAAGGGAATTATTGAGGGACTGTGTTTGAATGGGCCTCCACTTATTTGATCTCGATAAGTTTAACTATAAAGAAATTAATATATGAAGTTAGAAAACATCACATATATAAGAGCGCTAGAAATACTCAATCAATAAAGAAGTGATTGGGTGGACATACCATCAAAGATCAAGGTGCTATTCGCTGGAATTCCCGGAATAGACTTCTTGCCATAGGCACTGGTTGGAGGGATCTTTAACCTCCTCTCACCACCTACCTGCATTCCCTCAAGGCCGATGTCCCAACCCTTAATGACTTCACCTTTACCAAGCGAAAAGGTGAATGGCTTTCCTTTAGTGTTACTGTCAAAGACCTTCCCATTCTCAAGCTTTCCGATGTAGCGCATAGCTAGCTTGTTCCCTTTCTTGGCGGCTGGCCCGACGCCAATTTTGCTGTCCATGATAGTGATACCTTGGACAACCTTTGACTGCTTGCTAACAGTCTCAGGCTTCTTCTTCTCGGCGATCTTCTTTTCGACAGGCTTCTTCTCGGCAGGGGAAGAAGGGGTTGGACCTTGCTCGAGTTCTTTGGCGAATTGAACTTTCTTAGCCTTAGCTTCGGCAGTCGCATCAACGGCCTTTCCGTCGTTGGCTTTGAGTTTCTTAAGCTGCTTTTTTGAAAGCTTCTTCTCAGGTGTGCTAGCTGCTGCCTCTACGACTTCTTTAGACTTGGCGATCAAGTCATCAAGGGTAAGGTCCTCACCCTCGGATTCCTCGGCGGCACGCTTCAAAGACTTCTTCTCAGCTTTCTTAGCTTTCTTCTCGGACTTCTTTTCAGCGATGTTGACCTCAGTCTCCTCATCAGTTGCGACCTCTTGGATGCGGGGGTCTTCTAGATCATCAAGATCATCAGATTCCGAGTCCTCTCCATAAAGGTTAAGCTCGTCCTCGCTAGGGGAAAGGTCATAATCATCGCCTTCCTCAGAGTCATCGTCGTACTCAGCAGCATCGCCAGGTCCAACGACATAATTCCCGGTGAGAGAGATATCAAAGTTTCCGATAACCTTGAAGTAGCACTCCTCATCCTCACCAATGACAATGTCAAGTGGTTGTTGGTAATTCTACTAAGACATTAATATTTTTTTCTTATATACCAAAAATTTTTCCAAAGAACCTACCCTCTCAGTATCCAAAGTACAGATTGTAAATTCTTCAATCTCAAAGTCATCATCACCGTCAGAAGATTCATCTTCATCTTCCTCGTCCTCGTCCTCATCCATTTTGTCTTCGGTAGTGGGTTTATCCTTCTTAGCAGGAGCAGCATCCTTCTTCGACTCTTTCTTGCTCTTCACAGGCTGAGTCTCCTCTTCCTCTTCGTCTTCAGATTCTGAGCTCGAAGATTCATCATCGCCAAAATCTGGGTTCTGGATAGGACGGCGCATGATCTTCAGGGTAGAACGTAGCGGCTGCTTCGCATCCCTCGGCTTGGCTGTAGGGTCAAGAGCAGCCATAGTGACACGGAACTACAACAATCAGTCTCCCGGTTCTGTATCACATATAGGCATCTTTAAGTAAGACTTACAGTGGCCGGAATATCCGATATGGCAGGGACGATGCCACCATCAGCATCGACCTGGAGGCCCCAGATAGCAACAGGAAGAAGAGACATCTCTATTACCAATTCAGAACGACTTGGACTCGCTAACCGTGATCTACGAAGAGATTGAAATTATAAAAACAAACTATCGAGATGAATAAAGGGAGGAAGTACGAGAGAGAACGAAGGAAAGGAGTGAGCAGCAGGAAGAAGAGAACCTCGTTGGAGAGTTTCTTATGTAAATTTTTTTTTCCGCAGTTTAGCACACGATCTAGCCATTATTGGTTAGAGGGAGTGAAATCTTGGCATTGTGGGTGCCTTGGCCACCCAATGAGGGGACCTGCAGGGCCTGGGTTAGGGCTGGAAAGGTGGGGTTCTCGCGTCTTGATTGACAGGGAAACGCGTTGGACGAAATATCGCGTTTGTGGGTGGTGACGTTTCTGTTTCCGATTGTGAGTGTCTCAGCCAGTTCTGATCAGCGCAGCGGTTAGCAGCTGGGTTCTTCTAGAACCTAGGGCATAGGCCACCAGTATCAAATCTACCCTTATGATTACATCCCATCGCTGAGGAGTCCCTAAGGGTCCAGATCACTGAAAAGAACAGTTGGGCCAAAACTGTAATAGTAGGGGAACAGTGAAGATGGTGCTCAGTATACCCGCTCAGTTGTTACGCTACATCTTGGGTATCTTTATTTAAAAGCTATCGCTAGATATAGGATAGTGGTGAACCATCCTCTTTATCTCTTTATCTTAACACAACCTATGACATTGTGTCCTAGAAAAGCTATAAGGGAATCATACGAGATCGTACGTTATGGACCGCGAAGGAATAACAGGCGCAGATTTTTCCAGGGAGAAATTTGAATACTATAAGGCTGAATATGCAAGCCGGGCATTGTTGGCACCACGTGTAGTTAGTAGTTAATAATCATAAGAAGTGGTAACGCCGCCTTTTAACACCCGAAAAAGAAAATCATTTTGATTAACTATCAATACAAAGGCTACATAAACACCTGCATGTCATGTATTTTGCAAGGTAATCATTATCAAAGGATGCTGTCCAAGGCTCCAGGCCGAATCAGAACTTATTCCCCGCTTAACCCAGTCCTTGACGCGCGGGACCTACCATTAATGAATACGTTCCGTGACAGATATGGGTCCAATCCTAATACACCCTCTCAGAGCGTAGAATTGGCCTTTTGTAAGCCTTTGTTCACTCCTAATAGTGTTGGCCAAGCAACTATGTGGGGGAGGCAATTGTTTCGGGCCAGCATTTCTATGGATTATTAATATTAATAGGAACTTGGTCCCAAAGGATACTTTATGGGCACCTGGGCGTACACGTCAGTCTTGGAACAAAATTTATTCTACGGGAATGGTGTCAGCACTACCAACCATATGGTAAATACATAATTAATTATATTAAAAGCTTAGAATAAGTATTTATCGTGTTGATCTTAGCTAGGTATCAAGCGGATCAAGACACTATTCGAGAACTTGACCTGAATTTTATTTTAAACCGGGTTTTAATCACAACCAAGGCTCATGTAAAAGTGCTTGAGGATTAAAAATCAGATGCAATCATGACGCAAAATATACCAAAGACCTTGTTTAATTCCTTCAAGCCGCGGAAATATTAGGGTCTGACTTTAGCATACCCCAAATATTACCCTATCACCTACCTTCTTTGAAATGGCTTCTCCGTCTTTATAGCACCCATATAGACATGTAGAGAGCTATTATGTATCCCTGTGGCACTACGTACCCCAAACACAAAATCGCCGAAGCCCTGATGTTGACTTATCTGCGCATCGCTCTTACTCACCAGGCGCCGTGCATAGCGTGTTTCAAACGAGTGACCACTCATGAAGCACACGTATTTACCTCCGCTCGTCCTTACTTTCACAAACTCACACATTTTACCCCTGGGCAAGTACGGCCCGAAAACACCGATTAAGCGTTTTGGCGTTAGTCGCACGATCGGTTCGTCGATCCAGCCACCCGAGGACGTAACCCAACTGTCAAAGCTGAAGAGGGAGAGAAGGAGAAAAAAAAGAAAATCATGGCTGGCGATTGGGTGATTTGTCGTTTGATAACTGCACTTACGGGTAAGGCAGATCACAGGAATTATTTCTTTTCTTTTCTTTTCCTTGCATAATGTAGGTGTGTAAGACACGGCCATCGGGTTCTTGGATAGGTGATGCGTTTTTTTATTATTCAGGCTCTTTTACTGCTTGGTTTTGGGACCCTAGTTGAAAAGTACATGCGTTTGGTACGACCTAGATCCGGATTTGCTGTACCTTGCGCTGGCTTTGTGCGACAAGTGGAGAAATCAAGATCTCTAGTTTTAAAGCTGTGGGGTATAGGCTTGAGGGTTATAGGAATTGCATAAATGGCATCTATCTATCGGCGCTAGAACCAACGAATAGGTGCCTGTGAGATCATGCGAGATCACTCGTGATATGCTATCTACGTGCAAGTGTATTCATCATAGCACCCATACATAGATGGATAGACAATATCTCTTGCATATGAAATAATTGGAGCTTTCTAGAAACATCTCACAACGTTCTAGAGCACTGCACCGGCTCTGACTCCGATAACACCGCCTCATCATTCTCATCATCACCGACCCCACCTCACCTTGAGGAGGTATGGCTGCAGAATTTCCTGCTTGAGTGTATTGGGTATTTCTTCTGAACTTTGGAGGTAGTGTCCGTGGTGACGCCGAGACGCCACCTAAGTCTGAGATCGCTGAGATGCTAGAAAATCAAGGGGTGCAGATTCGGGGAGAAACATTCCGTTCGTCCTTACTTTGGGACAAGGTTCTGGGATAGGTGGGTGGTCCTGAACAAGATTTCGCGAGATCCCAGAGTGCTTTGCGGTGACAGGTCCTGAGCGTTCGGACATGTTTCCGTCGGCAATCTTGAACTTTTTCATGGTCTGGGTGGTGTTCCTCATAGTAAGAGGGGCTAAGAATTACATCCTTGAGGGGTTTTTTTTTTGATGTGCGAGAATATCAATCCCCCCATCAAAAGGTAATGGTTCTCGAGCAATTCGAGTGCAGAACGAAAACGAATTGTATTGAGAATGAACACCCTCTATTGATTTGAACCCTAAGCAAAAAAGTAGAGTGAAACCTTGAACCCCGCAAGATCCCTGAAACAAAGCATAATCAACCCCAAAATAGTAATAAAGAACATGGAAATCGAATCACCCCAACCCTCAACCTAGCCAAAATTCATAGTTCATCTGGAGACTCTTCGAGGGAATCTTTCTCCTTGTATACGGCGATCAAGACCCCACTACCTTTCCGAAGGATTACTTTGCTATAGAATTTAGTTAGGACCAGGGACAGCATATCATTCCTTTGTTTGCTGTTGGGCATAGGCGTACCTGTCCTTATATACAACTGCACCGACACCCTCAGGATCAAGAGCCGCGCGTGAGGCGACTGAGATGTAGGTAGCGTCCTCCTCCGTAGCTTTACCTCGTGCTGTAGAAGGTTACAATTAGCTTCCGTTGGATAAGCTCCAGAGCAAGCAAGACAAACCTCCAAGACAAAGACCAGTAGAGCTGTCTACCATTAGAGCCCCCGTAACATTGGAAGCTGTCATTCTATGTCCCCACAATAGTAAGTATGAGGGGTGGTCCGTGCCTACAAGGAAGGAATTGAGAAACTTACACGCAATCAAGCCATTTACCAACTGCTGAAGCGTCCATATTTTGAATGCGTATAGCTTTTACCAAAGAATTGAAGTGTGGGTTTGTTCCTCGGTGTGATTCTTAATTGTTCTAGAGATCTCGTTGTAGGGATGTTTTCGACCCTTTATAGAGCTTAACTGCACGTGTCGAATAAAGACGGTCAGCCCTGCATGGTTTTGATTACTGAAACCCGGAACTCGTGAGCTGTACATGAACGGAAAAACCGAACGTTTCTTGCAGAAACGCAGAAGCCGCAGGTGACCCACGTATACAGATTCAAAGACACCAAAAAAAGGTGAAGCACTTCTAGCAAGGCAAGGAATGACAAACAAGCAAAGTAAGGAAATAGGTATGTAGGTAGTGGAATGTATAATGTACCCGAGGTGCAGCAAGGCAGTATTCAATGACCAACGGAGGTTCTAGTGGGTGATGACTTACGTGTGGCCGGACAAGAGGAAGAGGAATTGGACAAGAGGAAGAACGACGTGGAATACAGATTCAGGATTCAGGAGAATTTCCAAGACTTGACGTCGGATAGGGATTGCGGGGGGGGGACAAGGACTAAGACCTAGGACGAATGAGGGGTTGCGGAGATATATATGTATTATATAGGTTCGAACACCATCTGTATGTGAGGGTTGTTGTACCTACATGTACCTACGCTCTACTCGTGATCACGATGGTTTATGGTCACGATACCCAAGAGATACATGTAGGTACTCAAGGCGTGCGCTACGTTGACAAAGAAAATACCAGAAGGGGCACAATCCAATGTATGAGTTACAGCCGCTCCAATAGCACAGTCGAGACCGCACTCTGTAAGGGCAATGATGTTCATTCTGCAGCGAAACGAACAACGCCGCCGGCTCCACCGTGAACGGCTCGGAGAAAGAGACTCCACGATCGTGGTTCAAGGCATGACAGTCTAGCCAGAGATTCCTGGAGTGAACCCTCGGCTAATCGGCCCTAGTGCACGCGAAAGAGACTAGAGACTATCGTGATGATTCAGGTGCTGCCTACAGGCAGCGGTGTGGGGATCCAGGCCCCGTCCTGAATCTATAGCCGTAGGTACCTTGATATCGGACGTCGTCGAATGAGATCCAAGCCAATGTTTGCGGGGGGCAATTCGAGGTCTTTGCGCACCGTGAGGGGTGCAATGCATCTAGAGGGAGGGGGGGGGGGAGGAGGGTGCGGAAGGCATGCGACTACAAGGGTTTCTGTGAAGTGAAAGCTCGGAGACGGTCTCCACCCTATGCACTCCACGGTTTGCCCCAGGAAAAAATGGAAGGCGAGAGAGAGAAAAAGAAAAAAAATAATACTTCAGGGTTTCTTCTTCCCCACCGCATAAGCTCGTGCCCAACTCCACCTTGGTTTTTTTTGGTTTTTTCTAGTTTTTTCTGGTTTTCTTTTCTTTTCTTTTCTTTCCCTTGCGTGGGTGTGGGTTGAGTTGTTTCGTCATGAGCTTGTAACCCTAGCAGACAGCGCCAGACACAAGCAGCCTGCAAGACATTAACACTCCTTCGATTCCCCAGCGTTACGAGCGGTAGGTCCTGCATGAGAGGAGACTTTTCTTCTGACTGCGGGCTGTGGGGTACATAACTAGCAGCAGGTGGGATTGGGCAGGCTGCCGATGGTTTCACGGGTCCGGAAAAGCGCACTGGTGTTTCCGAAACGCTGGGTTGTCGTGCGTCCATATGCCAGTTCAGTCGAGGAAGGGCCTCCAAGAGCCATTTTGACCCATGAGTTTAAGAAAAATGATAGGCACCAATCGGGGAACTCTATTTGAGATCGATCGAAGGTACGTACCGTTAGAGAATGGGGGCGAATATAGGGCACCACCCGTAGGAGATCTAAAGAGAGGGTATCAGAGCCCACAACTGCCGTTAATCAATAATAACAAGTTCTACCACGGCATGTCTACTCGGATCGCCTTGATTTCCTGGAGGGATAGCAGGCAAGGGTTGCAGTCCCAGGGTGCTGTGAACTGAATAGAGTAGACTACTAAGTAGTGCTGTCACGCTGTCACGAGTGTTCTTCCGCCGGATATTTTAAATACATGCAGCTTAGTCGCGTCCAGGATATTGGGTGCTCTGCATGAAGAACTTTTATTACACCAGGCCGGAAAAACACAGAAGCGAGAGTATAAAACTGAATGCAGTCTGCTTGATAGGTAGTACTGCAATACGATGACTCTACTTGAATATGTCGCTACTTCTATAATCACTACCAGTACTCTATTCCGTAATCACAATATTACACTCGGATACCGCCTTGTCGGTTAAACATAGGCTCAGAGTCTAGACAACCCCAAAGCACACAGACCACAGAGGGAAGGGAAACAAAAGAGTTCTATTTCCGACTTATAGCTCGACTACCGGGGAACCGGGAAAGCTTCAACGTGACTTTAGGGACTCCAAGGCTGCATTAGCCCGGGATAAATGCGTGTAGGTATGTAGTCTTGTGGTTACATCATCCTAGCCCGAATAGAGCCAGCTGCTGATCTGCTTATTGCAGCTTGCTTGTGTCGTATCGCAAATAAGTTCTTCCACTCTAGTAGGCACATAAGTACTCCCAATCCGTACTGGTGGAAGAACCGTTCTCCTGCCCCCCTCCCCCGTATCGAATAATCCGTTTACCCATCTAGTGTAACAATCACATCTCCTCCCCTCAGCCGGGACACAGCCGAGTAATAATTAGTGTTTCTCAGTGGGAACATTTCGAATGCCTGGGCGAATTCTACCGCGCGGCCGGGTTCTGGATGAAAACGGCGATAGAACCGGCTGAGGATTTCGGTGGTTCTGATCGCCGACTACCGGAGAGTACTAAGAAAAACATTATTTAGGTATGTTTTGTACAACGACGCTTCCAGGAGTTGATCCTTTGCTGTGTTTCGGCACAGAGCGAGAATTCTTTGTCATTTAACCTACTGTTGCCTAATTGTATTTACGAGTACAAGTTATTGAAGAAGGAAGGAATGGAGTTCGGGACTATCCATTTTAGTTAGCTCCCGGATCATTGGCCTCTTAGCTTGATCATTGGCGCATTTATGCAATTGGACTTTTGGTAAAACTAGCGATAGCCTAAGTCGCGATCATCCGTATCGCGTGGGGGTACCAATGCGCTACCCTCCCTGTAAAAGAAACATTTAACCTCAAAGAATCTAAATAATGTCACAAAGTGACACTGGATAAGCTATAGCATAAGCAACTGAATCGAGATTACTCATTTTATGTACATACAGATCAAATACCACAAGCCTTCCCTGAACTTAAGCATCTTAATCTTATCTAACAACCACATATCTATAACCTACCTCTAGTTTTGCTTAACTCTCCTTACCCACTTCCTACCCCCTGCCGTCCAAGCTTCTAGTCCCGTTGTCCCCTTCCTCTCCTCTGCCCCAGATTGCTCTCCCACCGCTCTAGCAACACTTTTCGCAATCCCTCTTGCACCCCGCACACAATCATTCAACCCCACACCCCCAAAGCTACTCCCAGCCACTCCCAGCCGTCCATTGAAGGTCCTCATCAAATCCTCATGAGCCCTCCCAAGTCTTTCATCATGTCCAATGTGATACTGCGGAATGCATCCTCTCTGCAGTGTTACATTACTCAGCGCCGGTTTCTCTTTTATCCCTAGGTGACGCTCCAATGTTTCTGTTGCCATGCGTACAGCTTCTTCTTCATCTGGGTATGCGTTGCGGGAGGACCAGTAGTGACCGCCTAGCATTACTGTGACCTTAGTGCCAGCTTCAGTCATGGGGCTAGTGTCCGAATCGAAGATGACACCGAGGGCATTATGGGGGTTTGCAGATGTGGGGACTGATTTAGGAATAAGATAGCCAAAGCCTTTGACAGGGAGGATGGAGGGGGTGCGAAAGTACAGGTTCACGACGAGAACTGTAACGGCGGTGATTGCAGAAAGAGAAGGTGAAGAGGAAGCGATCGGGAGAAGAGAGTCAAGGGAAGGTGCAGAGAGGGTAGAGACCAGGTGAGAGTGGTGGTTAGGGTGTGTGGTAGGGTGTGTTACCTAACATAGGTTAGTAAGATTTATGTTATAAGGGAAGAGGAGTTGTACTTGGACTGGAAGTTGGTTCTGGGGTATGTAGGAGAGCCCGTTGATAGGAGAATTGGTTCTTATAGTGACATTGGGGTTGGCCTTGAGCTCTTTGGTAAGGGCGAGACTGAGAGTTTCGATTCCATTTTTGAAGGTGTACACGCTTGCACCGCTCATACCTACACATATATCCAAGTTGTCCTTATAT
Organism: Verpa conica; assembly: GCA_033030425.1. Classification (NCBI taxonomy): domain Eukaryota; kingdom Fungi; phylum Ascomycota; class Pezizomycetes; order Pezizales; family Morchellaceae; genus Verpa; species Verpa conica. The sequence continues at coordinate 469,847 of JAUFSD010000002.1, read as the reverse complement.
AGTTCTGCCCCGATAATCTGATCATCTAGTGTTTCCTCCCCTTTACCAAAAACACTCCTCACCAAGCTCCCGTATGCTTCCTCGCTTCTCCATAATCCCGGGAAAAGTGATTTCGCGCTGAGTTGGTCCACATCACCTGCGTATATACCATGTAGAACCGCGGAAGCTAGGTTGTTTGCTAGATTCTTGTTGAAGCGTCTCGTAAGGAACGAGCCAACTGATTCATCCTCGAGACCGGCAGGCCTGCGTTTACGGAAGGGCTCGCCGAAGATACCACCGAAGACACCTTTCATTACGGGGAGCCCAGGGGACGTCAAAACAGAGAGAATACCACTGGGAATCTTGTTGAGACGATCTGGGTAATAGATGAAGCGATTCTGTGCAGCTGGAGAAGTCTTGGGGATTATTAGGAGCTCAGACTCAAGACCAAGTTGGCGGATCTATGGGGATTTTATTAACGCCTGATTCTTCTCTGACTACTGAAGGTGTAATACCATGTCTATTGTAACTAACCCAGCGACCGTCCATGGGCGAATAGTACGAGGACCTTGTTCGAACAGTATTGTCCCACCTTCGTATTCAACTTTCTTTGAACGAAGCCATCCCCCCAGCCGCTCAGACTGCTCGTACAACGTAATTGGGACACCCGGGGCGAATTTCGTGAGATACCATGCTGTTGATAAACCAGTGATGCCACCACCTATATTTATATATTGTCAGTCTTGGTCCTTATAGTTTAGGGGGGGGGTGCAAATGAACCGAGAACTGCGACTGACTTGGTTTTGTCGCTGTCGACACCGGGGGTGCTGGTGGAGTAGTGTTTAAGATGTCCAGTGGGGCGGAGGGTTGCGCATCTACAGATGCAGGTACGAGAAGAGTAGAGCCCCCCAAGGGCGGAAGATATAAGATGGCCACGAGGAGATAGGGGAAATAGCATTGGTGGAGAGGGGCTCTTGAAGCTGCGATGTGGGGGCCGGTGTCGTACCTTGCCATTGTCCGACGTCAGATCCCCACCCCTGCCAGTAACCCGGTGGAGATGAAGCTGAAGAGGATTTATACCCAAGGACCCGAGACTTATCCACAACTACAGACTTCACCCTACATCATTGAAGATATACCCCACCATGGAAGAAAAGACAATACCAAATACCAAGGCTCCCTTTCTCCCGGCTGAGATCCTCACCCAAGTGTTCTCCTTTGCACTTCTCCCGTACAGCTCCAAAATAGATATCACCACTCTATACAATGCAGCTCTCGTCAACCACTACTGGAATTCCGCTGCAACTCCTGTGCTGTACCATCATGTGGATATCCGATGGCCAGGTGTGGAGCCAGCTGGCAGAATGTCTCCACAGTCAGATCTTTTGATAAAAACACTTGCATTGTTGGTTGGCCTTTAGCCCTTAACTCTATAAACCTACTCTTCTCACATATACTCTCCTAGAAACCCCAATATCGCAGCCCTTGTTCACTCAGTCTCCCACAGCTGGTCCGGCTCTGAAGACTACTATCAAAACACCCAAATAACAGCTTGGGACAACGCCTCCTATGAGCTCGTCAATACTGCAGCATCTAACCTCACTTCCGTCAAACATCTCTCCATCTTCGAACCCGATCATAAGCTTGCATCCTCACTAATATTCCATCTTCTCCCCCATGTCCATTCATTTTCGCTTGGAATGGCCCAGCTAGAAGATATTTCATTCCCAACAAACATACAATACCCAGAGCTACGAGATCTCGAGCTAAGGGACCTCTGGTCATACCCACCTACAGACGGCTATATAGAGGATCCAGTAGCCTCGAATAATGATGATACCCACGATAAACTAGTCAATTCGAAGCTCTCCACACTTCTAGGTGCCTCCACTGGGCTCCGGAGGTTACGACTCACTCCCGTCAGTAATGTTGATAAACTTCTACAGGGGATTCACTTCGCGAACCTAGATACGTTCGAAATAGATATCTCTGAGATCATAATAGTACACTACACAACCGAATTCGCAAACAAAGTCGAAGAAATCTCAAAATTCCTCTCAAAATTTATCACTAGCCATGCCTCCACGCTGCGTAGACTTGCGCTGTCAAATCTCCCGCAAAAAAAAGTCAGCACTCCATTCAGTATCTCTTGCCCAAATCTAGAGGAAATATTGATAAACCCTGGCCACTCAATAAGCACAGAAAAAATATGCGACCTCCTTGGCCAACTTGCTAGTTTAAGGCGTGTCGAGATATTCATATTCGACACGATGATCTCTCTTTCCATCGAATCACTACACCTTCTGCCTAATTCACTTCGCAAACTTCCAAACCTAACTTCTCTCTGTATACCGATCAGTGAAATAAAGCTAGAGGCTTATCTTTTAGACCTCTCTAATGCTGTTCCTGGACTTCAGGAGTTAACAGTGGTCCAAGGCTTCCCTACGCTTCCGTCGTTTCGTGTTTTTGCACCTTACCTAGCACCCTTCAAGTCTCTTAAAAGGGTACATATAGGGCACGCCTATATGACTTATGGTTACACATCAGATGAGGCAACAAATGATACTGTAGCGAATTCATTTTCAGGAGTTGAGAAGCTGGAGGAGGTCGTGGTGACGATGAAAGGTGTGGATAGAACACGGCATTATATGAAAACTATAGGAATAGAGAGACTTGAAGGTGGGGGTGTGCGAGGGGTGATGAAAGGACTAGTAGGACCTTTGGGATGTGTGAGGATTCTGGCTAGGACTAATTTGAATGTAGGGTTTATGTGAGAAAGGAACCAAGTGTCGAAGTACATATATATATATTCACCTATTCTTTCGTGTTCCAAATCCCCAAATATAAAGATTTCACGATATACCCAACAGACCCCGAGTAACTAGATACATAACATTAGATATGCGGGTTGCATGTACTTAAATGATAAATTCATTCATTCATTCAACATTAGATATGCATAACTACATTTCACCCGAGTGATTTTTTATGTCCTAAATTATTAGTATAATATGGTAGATACCTCTAGCCCATAAAGTATTAGAATATCTTGAGTTAACACAAACCTTCAGCATAATATATTCTGAGGGTAGTCAATGAGGCTGCCTGAGGTGAGTAGGAGATCGCGCCTCGAGGGAACCCGTGCTCGCTGGGCCTGCTGCCTTCGAGCGGCCCGAGGTACGTCGGTTTTAAATTATGGTGCACCCTCACTAGCTGAAGCTAGTAACTTGAATAATATCAAAATTTCAAAATTTCAAATAGCATCTAATATACAATTCCTAAATTTCTCATATACTCGGGAAAGCCCCCGTTATAAAACAATAGCAAAAATGGTCCCCGGGCTACCTACCCCCCCTAATAAGTTACCTAGGCTTGAGTGAGAGGGCTTGAGGCATCCTGGCTCATTGCTTCTAAGATATGCGGGCTTAAATCAACCTAAATCGAATCAGCTTTGAGCCTATTTTAGTGGTCTAGACCCGACTAGCATTATATCTGATTTTTATGATAGATTTCTTCCTATGAGGGTCTGTCCCCCTCGTTTTTCATGGGAAGATGTATATAAAAATATGTAAAGTTATATCATCTAGGCTTCTGACGAATTACCACAGTTAGTGGGTAGATAACGCAAGGACAAGCAGCTTGGCTACAAGGACTAAATTAATAAGATACAGCTGCTCCATATATTACTTAATCAATCTTTTGTATTTATTTATGGAATTAACGCCCTTGTTTCTGTTAGGTGATTTCTAATCCCTAGGTACTTCTAGAATTTTTTTTTCATGACACGTCACTTTGTTTTTACCCTGTTTCCTTCGTTTTTGGATCCCTTTTTTGATTATATATATCATGCTAGGCCGCCCTTGGCCCATAAAATGTTTCTGCAGGAGCTAGTCTTGGAACAAGAGCCTCGTATATATGACTCAATGCATATCCCTTAAATTTCACCAGTAGCAACGAGCCCGAGAAATAGTGGGTCAGGACGGTACGGTACGAGGTGATATTCATAGAGTTTCTATATTACAAATAGAAGTAGGGATCAATGAAACCAAGTTATACCCGATCTAGCCTACCAAGAGCCTGCTGGAATGTTCGAATAGATAAAGACTGACTCATGCCATTCATGAAGGAGGGAAATTTCTTATAAACCAACCAAAAAAATGTATACACTTCGTATAAGGGTGCACCTTTTATTTCTTGGCAGACCACGGAGTTTAAGTAATTTTATAGAGTCAGAGTTTGAGGATATAAGTACATTTAGCCTATGAAAGCAAATGAATACATGTAGATGTAATAGGGGCTAGGTTAAAATGTTTAATTTCAATCATGTTGCCAAAAGCGGTTGATAAACTGACCAAACCCTAATTAGCACTTCTTAGCAGTAAGAAAAGTGCAATACGCTTCTAGAGTGGATTTATATATTATAGAGTATAATTCAAAAGGGGGTATTATTATTATAAACCACACCGAGCTCCCAGCCTAAACCGAAACAGTCACCTATCATAGACACAACAGTAGCTAGCTAAATGATACTGAAAGAAAAGAGTCGGCCAAATCCGATCGGACATAGACCATAGAGCCGACATTTTTAACCGTTTTCTCATTCCTAAAATGAAACCCGGCAGGTACCTTATCCCGGAATAACTCCCCCCTACCAACAAAAGTGAGACCTCCTACTTTCATTCCGAAGCCCTAAAAACGCCAGCCACCCCACCATGTAAGTTCCGAGGGACCGTTCCTGGCTGAACAGAGGTTAGATTGCCGTACAAAAGATGCTTCCGATCTTTCCGCATGCCGGCAATTTTTTTATTTCTTACTTGCATATGGCTGGTTGCAGAAGATGGGGGGGGGGTTTGACAGCTTCTGGAAACACCACGGAGAATGAGTGTGGAAGTTCCATTCCCTCGCTTACCCCTCTGCCGTCCCCGGTACGTGTTCTATAGATCCCTCCGTTCTCATTCTCCTGCTGCGTACGTACTTCATTCCTCGGGTTCCTAATTTTAGGTTGGGACCGCGTGGCTCTCTAGCTAGATATACTCCCAAAAAGCCCTAGGGAACGTGGTTTTTTTATCTCTAGGGACTATGTCTCGGAGATTTTTAGGAATGTATTACATCCGAAATACCAGGGACCCGGTAGCACTGCGAGAACCAAAAGTCTAGCCAAGAGGTTGAAATAAGAAGTGGCGAGCCCAAAAGTTGCTACTCCATAATAAGCAAATAATATAATATAGAAAGCTTCCCTTGGTGTAGCGGGTACTACCAAACGTCGTTCAGTAAATACTTTATTTAAACGCCTAGCGCGGTTCCTGTAATATAATGCGTTATTTCTAGCTGGCTGATGTGAGCCATTCTCATGCCTTCACTTCTACGTCATTCTCTCGCTGCTTTAGTTTTAAGATTGCCTGCTACCAGCGTTATGCGTTAACCCATCCACTTTGTTTACTGGCCCCAGTGTTTGAACCCCTCTGGACTGAAAACCCCGCAGTCAATCGCTTATTGCAAAATTCACTTGGATCATAGTCTTCAATTGAGTCACAATACCTCCTTGCCGGACAAAGTTATTGGGGTTTTAAGCTCTTGGCCAGCACCAGAAGAGTAAACCAGCTTGTGACAACTTAATCAGGCTTAATTGGCTGTCATCTAAGACACCGATGATTACAAAAACACCCCAATTAGGCAAGAACTAAAGAGATCGAAGCTTGCCGATTTATCAGCGCTGTGTTACCTGTTCGGCTATTCCATGCCCAATACCTACCAGAAGGCGTTGAAGCCGAACTGATGATTCGCCCCGAAGCCGACGTAGGCGACCAACGCCGCAGATAGAGTTGGCAAGGGGATCGGGGGCATGCACCCCACGTGATATGCCGCGGGATGCCAGACAGGGCGCCACTAGGAAGCCGAACAGCCCCTCTGCCGATGGGAAGACGTAAAGTCAAGCTTGACGTCGCCAAGCCTCGCTTAAACTGGGCCTGGCGCACAGGGCACTTCAGAGATCCCTCGGCTCAGCCTCCCGAGTGCGGGAAAGATGCAATACCGTTATCGTGGCGCCGATGGAAATTAATCCGGATAATATATCCATCCGCAGATTATTCAGCCCCCCCAGCTATCGCGTGGATTTGTAAGAGGCGTTGTTTATCTCCCTCTTGAAACAGTGGGCTTTCGATGAGATCCTGCGAGTCACCACGGCTGATGTCAGAAGAAAGAGCTCAGACCTTAACTGGCCACCGGTGAATCAGGGCTTCTTCGGCCCTGGCCGAGTCTGGAAGGGGAATCTCGCGATTTAGCCCGAGCCTTACTCATAACTGGCCCAAAGGCTGACACTGAGACCTACATGCACAGTACGTCCCAGCACTAATAAAAAGAAAATTCCACCCAGTTTCGATTACACACAAAACGTCGAAAATGGTATTTGGTCGCAGGTTAGCTTCTCAGTGCAGCCGCGTCTTCGGCAGGTGTATTGTATTAAACTCTACGCGTCAGATGCTCCTGTTGCTGCTGATCAATCCCCAAAATACCCTTATCGGCATTGCCTAATGAGCAAGAGTTGTCCCTTTTGTAGATTACAAACCATAATTGGTCTCTTATCACAATTCTTATTGCTTTGTTTTAATTTGAATTGAAACTGACCCCATGTACAATTCCAGTGTCAAAGTCCTGGCAAAGAATTTTCGCCCACCGTCATCTCGACCATTACTGAATGTTACCTATAGGAGTGGTTCTAAGAAGTTTTCTCCCCTTCGTCTGGATGTGCCGAAGGGACGTGCTGAGACTCCACTCGGGTTATTTGCCGATAAGAAAAACGGGGAGAAAGTGTGTGTGGCAAGGGTGGAGAAGCGTAGAGTGCCCTAGAGTACGGAGTAGGCAATATGCAGGAGACAAGATTTTACGAACATCTAGGGCCTCCCGAGCCGTATGGGATCAATCGACAGTGACTACATTTTGGGGATTGGTGGTGCCTGTAGCCGACAATCTCCGAACATCTTGATAGGAGTTTGGTGTATCTCCGATAAAGCCAGAGAAAGAAAGAATACTAAAAGTGTAAACCTTTTCTTTGATTGCATCATATGGGTTATTAATGTTGGCTTAGTATCGGCTAAGCTTGACTTGGTATATTCTTCTCGCTGTCGCTAGTCGTTGTAAATCCCCCGCTTAGAAATCAAAGATTCTTTAGGGAAAGCACTGCAGAAGCATCTATTGAGAGAGAAAAAAAAGGGTTCTACCCATGCCAACGAGCCGCATATGCAAGCAAGCCTTATTCTGAGAGCTCGTATATACGAATTTTGCATTTGTCAGTACAGGGTATTTCACAAGCTAAAAATGACTTCGCGGATGACGGCTGTACCTCTATGGATATTGGGTGCTGGTGGTATAAGTATTAGGACTCCTCGCCAGAAGCTGTTCTTTTTTTTTAATTCTTCCCTAAAAACTAGGTTTCTTTCAGCAAGATTTAATTCCTTGACCCTTCTACTGTATCTAGCTGTTGGTTCGCCAGCTCTGCCCTCGTCTTATTTGCTCCGTTCAACTTTGGGCAAATATTTTGGCAGCAGCCACATCTCACAATTAACAAACTCTGCGTTAAATATTGTGTAGACTTCAACAATGGCAGAAAAAACTGATATGATTCGTGCGGTCGGAAACTCGTCAAATAGTACTCTTACTGGCGATAGCAAAAAATCTGGTACTGGGCGTTGGGGGGAACTCACTGAATCGGAACCAGTCAACATCAATGGAGCTTATCAAGATTATGAGGAGTAAGCATTGTACCCTTTCTCTACTATATGCGTTAGATATAAATTTATATATATACTAATAGCAATTAAACAGTCTTCGCCGAGAACTTACCCGAACATCAAAAGTAACAACTCGGCAATCCATTCGCTCAGCCAGCAGACGAAGAACCGTAGATGTCGAAGAAGGCGAAGAATCAAATCAAATGGACATGGTTGATCTCGAGGAGTATCTCCAGCGGAAAACAAAAGAGGCTTCCGAATCTGGAATCCTTCCTAAGAAAATTGGAGTATCATTCGAAAACCTTACTGTCTCGGGAACTGGATCAGGTCGCGCATATGTTACCACCTTTCCAGATGAATTAGCGGATCTTTTTGGCAAGGGAATCTTCGATTTCGTGAAGGGTATGTTTGCGAAGCAGCCAGAGGCAAAACACATTATTCAAGGATTCTCCGGGGTCGTGAAACCGGGAGAGATGTTGCTTGTTCTTGGTAGGCCTGGATCGGGGACTTCAACCTTTTTGAGGGCTTTGACAAATCAGCGGAGGGAATTTACAAGTATCACCGGCAATATCAATTACAGTGGGGTGCCATTCGAGGAAGCTAAGGGACGATACAGAGGAGAGATCATGTTCAATGGAGAAGGTATAGGGTTTCCCTTTAATTTTTCAGGCTAGACAATGATCTAACATAGCTATAGAGGATATTCATCTTCCAACCTTGACAGTACAGCAGACTCTCCGCTTTGCCATGCGAACAAAGACCCCCTTCAAGCGAACCCCGGGTGTTTCCCGAGGTGTTTTCGTTGAGCAAATGCTAGGTCTTTTCGCAAAGATGTTTGGAATGACCCATGTTCTCGACACTATGGTGGGAAACCAGTTTATCAGAGGTGTCAGTGGTGGAGAGCGAAAGCGTGTATCAATCATCGAGGCTCTCGCATCCAGAGCCACAATCAACGCTTGGGACAATTCTACTCGAGGACTCGACAGCTCCACAGCTGTTGATTACATCCGTTCTCTACGCATCCTGACAACATTGACTCATTCAACCAACATCGTCACCTTGTACCAAGCTGGTGAGCAGATTTATAGAGAATTTGATAAAGTCTGTGTTATCGACTCTGGACGTCAAATCTTCTTTGGGAAGGCTTCGGCTGCACGGGAATACTTTGAATCTCTAGGATTCTACTGCAATCCTCGTAACACAACTGCGGACTTCCTCACTATGGTTACAGATCCAATCGAACGACGCATCAAACCAGGCTGGGAAGGCAAAGTTCCATCAACTCCCGCAGAGTTAGAGGCAGCATTCCACAAGAGTGTTTACTGGGAGGAGGTTCAACGGGAGTTGGTTGCGTACAACGAAGAAACCAAGGATAATTCTGCACAGGAATTCTCCAAGGCAGTAGAGGAAGACAAATCTCCCCGGACTGGCAAGGGCTCTCCTTACACAGTCTCTTTGGCCCGCCAGGTTTACTACCTTGTCCAGCGTGAATTCCAACTCCAGCTCCAAGACACCATTGCCCTCCGTAGTCGCTTTATCAACGTTACCGTTCTAGGTCTTATCATTGGCAGTCTTTTCTACAATACCCCATTCACTTCTGAAGGATCTTTCGCTATTGGTGGTGTCTTGTTTTTCAACATCATTGTTGTAGGCTGGATGCAGATGGCCGAGGCTATTCATATGACAACTGGAAGGTCCATTACGTCGAAACAAACTGTGTTTGCCTTCTATAGGCCATCTGCTCTAGTTCTAGCAAGGACTGTGGCAGATCTACCGATTTTGGCTGCTCAGTGTTCTATCTATACGCTAATCCTATACTTTATGGCTGGATTGACAGCACATGCTGGGAAATTCTTCTTGAATTTGTTGTTTGTCTTCGTAAGTTCTACTAGCGCAGAGTTGGTATAAGGTATATTTGCTAATATTTCTCAGATAACTACCGTTTGTCTGACAGCATTTTACCGTGCTGTCGGGGCTTTCAGTAAGGATCTTAACGTATCTATCAGGATTTCATTCCTTGGGTTGAATGTCATGGGTTTGTTCGCAGGTTACATGCAGACAGCTTCTAGCATGAAGTCTTGGGTGTACAAGTGGATTCTCTGGGCCTCGCCTGTTTCATACAGTCAAGAAGTTCTGATGTTGAATCAGTTGTATGGTGTTGAGCTTGAATGCTCTCCTTCACAGCTGATTCCTGGTGTACCGGGGGCCTCCGTTGCGAATCAAGGTAAGTCCTCGCCAGCAAGCAAGATGGTCCTAATTAAATACTAACACCATTTTCTAGTCTGTTTCCTTCCTGGGGCTGAGCCGATGTCAAGCACTGTTTCCGGATCTCGATACCTTGAGGTCCAGTTTGGTTACAAAAAGGAACACGTCTGGCGCAACTTTGGTATTATTATAGTCTTCACTATTGGTTACCTCGTTATCGCGATGGTTGGAGCCGAGTTTATGAAGTTTGGTGGTGGCGGGGCTTCGAAAAAGATCTTTACCAAGAAAGCAGCAGAAGAGCTACCAACCCAGGAAACCGACAAAGCCTTACCAATGACTGTTGCGACTCCCCCACGTAGTCTCCACGAAATGGAAAATGAAAAGGAAATCGGGGCTACTGGCCGCGAACTGGCTATCAAGAAAACTACATCCGCGGTTCAAAGCAATGGATCCTACTACGCCTGGAGTAATGTTAACTATAGCGTTGGTACAGGTGTTGAGGAGAAGCAGCTACTCCACGGGGTCAATGGATTTGTGAAACCTGGACGCCTTACTGCGCTCATGGGCCCCAGTGGTGCTGGAAAGACAACGTTACTCGATAACCTGGCTCAGCGAAAACGTGTTGGTATTATCAGCGGTGACTTCCTCCTAGATGGCAAGCCGCTCGAACCAGATTTTGAGAGAAACACCGGATTTGTTGAACAACAGGATGTGCACGATGGTACTGCCACTGTCAGAGAAGCCTTGAGATTCTCGGCTGTACTCAGACAACCGGCAACAGTTTCAAAGGAAGATAAATACGCATTTGTCGAGAAGATCATCACTTTACTGGAGCTTGAACCCCTCGCTGATGCACTAATCGGAGAACCCGGTTTTGGATTATCCGTAGAAGAGAGGAAACGAGTGACAATCGGTGTCGAGCTGGCTGCACAGCCACAGGCGCTGCTTTTCCTTGACGAACCAACATCTGGGCTTGATTCTAATGGCGCTCTTTCGATCGTACGATTCCTGAGGAAGCTGGCGGATGAGTCCGGTTTGGCGATTCTCTGTACTATCCATCAGCCAAGTGCTATCCTGTTCCAAGAATTCGATGACATATTGCTTCTTGCTAGAGGTGGTAAGGAGGTTTACTTCGGACCCATTGGTGATAACGGCGAAACTATCATTGACTACTTTGAGCGTAACAATGGACCTACAGCAGCTCACGACGCAAACCCAGCAGAGTACATCCTCGATACAATCCGCAAGCCACCTGGCAGTAAGGACTGGGCAACGATCTGGAACGAGTCTCCTGAGGGAAAAGCATTGGTAGATGATATCGAAAGTATCAATATCAGTAGGGCTATGGTCCCTTCTAAGCTCACCAGTATACCCACGGAATATGCCATGCCTTTGATGGCACAGATCCAGGAGGTTACTAAGAGAGTTTGGCTTCACTACTGGAGGGATTCTTCTTATGGATTCTCAAAGATGTTCTCAAACTTGAGCATGGCACTTATCGCTGGTGTCCTCTTCCTTCAGTCTGGAAATACCGTCTTGGAGATGCAATCTCGTGGATTCGCTGTTTTTACAGTGTTGATTCTTTCCCCTATGATCCTCACAGCTATCCAGCCAAAGTTTTTGCAGTTCAGAATGCTTTATGAGACCCGCGAGAGGAACAGCAAAATCTACTCGGCCGCAGCTTTTATCACCGCAATGTTGCTTGCAGAGATTCCATATGCCATTCTTGGAACGGTCTTCTTTTTCTTACCGTGGTACTACATGATTGGAATGCCCAATAACTCTACAACCGCAGGGTACGAGTTCTTCTTTGTGCTTCTCTTTGAAATCTTCATTCCATCGTTTGCCATGTGGATTGCGGCTATGTGCAAGGATATGACTATCATCAGTATCGGTAAGCTTAACCACCCTCCATTGCGCCAATGATCAACTAGAGCTAACATTAATATAGTAAACCCGTTCATTTTCCTTGTCACCAACGGTTTTACTGGTATCCTAGTACCATATAGTGGTCTCCAGAAGTTCTACAAGGCATGGTTATACTGGTTGAATCCCCTTACCTGGCTTGTGCGAGGCTTGATCGGAAACATCATCCATGGTGTTGAAGTTCAATGTGGAGAGAATGAGCTTGTTAAGTTCCAACCTCCGTCAAACCAGACCTGTGGCGACTATGCGGGCGAATGGGTTTCAACGGCATACGGGTATATCGTCAACTTAGATGCTACAGAAGATTGCCAGTATTGTCAGTTTAAGTCGGGTGACGAGTATCTACAGACCGTCAATATTGAGTAAGTTTATATACACCAACACCCACTATATGATCATTGAAACTAACATGCGTTCCTAGTTATAATACCCGTTGGCGTGATCTTGGGATCTTTATTGCCTATATGGTCAGCAATGTTGTTCTCACTTATCTAATTTACTGGGCATTCCGGGAATTCCGTTGGAAGAGATTCTTTTCTAGGTTGGGCAAGGGTAACAAACAGGACTAATTTTGCGTGGCTTGGATGACGAGATTATGTAGTGTTTATGTTTTTCCTTTGGGGTTTCCTTATGTGGCTCGTTTAATTTGGTTGGGTCTGTAATTACTCTCTTATATGCATATGGTCGGACGATCTCATGTATAGGTAGCATTTTCATTGGGGATTGGTGCTTTTCATATTTCAGAAATAGATTTTAGATGAACTGTAATAATATTTACATACAATAGACACATCCTATCCTAGTCTTAATATAGCAAGGCCACGTTAATACCTACAAACAATCTCCCTATACAGCAGCTCACAGGGGTATCTTTAAAGGTCAATGCCACTATAGAGAAAACTACGAAGACTCGGTTTCCGGGAATACAAGCAAATCTAGGAGGGATTTATCTAAGTAGTATTCTAGAAATCCGCCACTTCCATCGCTTATATGTCTTCCCCTAACATACATAGCTCTGGACTGTCCGAGTGTTACGGTTTCCGGAGAAACACGTACGGACGTTGAAATTCCACGTCAACAAACTATGACCGAGACATTACGATGGAAATTAGCTTGCGGGTGACTGTGCTGGCTATATGCCGGTACTGTAGTTAATGCCTGGTACCTGGAACTAAGTACCGGGAAGGTCTTGGTCGTTGGCAAGGCCGCGGCTATATGATACCGTCATCAAAAATAATAATAGGGGGGGGTCTTGCTCTCGCGAAAATCCCCCCGGATTTCATTATCGGATCCCCTTGCCTCCTTGCGTCAAACCGTTGGCGATATACTTTACTATCCGGATCTTATAAGCTATAGCTAAATACTGGTGTAAGACTCTCCTTAAACTTTTTTTCCATCCCTTCTCTTCTCCCAGTGGAAGGATTTCCAGAATCCAGGGAATGGGTACTATTGTTGATTGAGACCTGCATGGTGCATCCCCCCATTTGCTGACGCTCGACCCTCATCGAAAAGGAAAAAGAAGCCCCGGATACAGCGTGTCACGCATGTAAGGTCGAATCCGAAAGGAATAGTCGAACGGTTCTAGGTACTTAAGTTAGGTAGCCATGTACAAATACACTCTGGCCTTATGCGGTCGGTAATTTCGTGGAGATTACCTCTCGGTGAGCTGTCAATGGCTAGGTTAGTCGATGCCAGGAAGGCCTCCCATGATGTAAAAGACGGGTCGGAGCAGAGCCGCTCAGAAAGAAAAAAAAGTCATGAAGTGTAGAAAAATAAATAAATAAAAAAGCACGTAAATCTACTTACTAATTTATAGGCACGGGAGGTAGTTTGATGTACCATTAGGTACTATATATGTAGAAAATCGACGCTGAAGCCAGAGTAGTGATAGAGGTCAGCTACTTTGAAACCGGAGCGGTGCCGGCCGGTTCCTCAATGCTTCGTCAAGTTTGGTGGGGGAAGAAGAGGTGGTTTTTAATGTACTACTGGTCTGCATGAAGGAAGGTGCGGGGGCAAGTTTTTTTTGTTGACCTGTTGTTTTGTTTGTTGTTTTGAACACTTGGAAATGTGGGGTCAAGTCACGTCACGTTATCCCGGGATGATCATCTCGAGCTCCGGTTATGCGTGTTGAGCCTCTCCTGAGGGCTTTTTTATGTGAAACTAACCAGTCAAGGACCCAATACAGAAACCAACCGAGACAATTGTGAGGCCGGGATGGCTTTGAAACGCTCACGGGGTTTGGCAGCTTTTGACTAACAAATTGAATTGATTTATGGGCACTGTAACCATGGTAACCGCCCGGATCGCAGCATCAACAATAACAACAAATATTCACTTTCACTTCCTGAGGGACGTCCAGGCGCATACCGTAATTATATTATGTATACTGATCCAGTTGAATGTTCTGCGTTGCGTGCCGTACGCGCTGCTATTTTGCTCATTTCTCTGCTAATAGTATTATTCGATACCCGCAAACGAAGCGAGGGCTGCGGGATTGCGGGGCTTCGATTTGTTGGCCCTATGGAGATGCGTGGTCTCGATGAGAACTGCAATGAGTCCTAATTGCAGCAGATAATGCAGGCCTCATCTATTTTTTTGCAAGAGTATTATTGAGAGAAAAAGCGCAGAGATAGCTTGGTGATATCCTTTCCCTTGAACTGAGAGTTTGAACTTGTGCCCATACCCGTTTTGTTGGTCAAAATCTATCTAATGTTGCCGCAAAATGCAAACCCCACGGCACGCGTAAAGAAAAACCGATGATGCTGTGTTCCGGCCTTAGCGTGGAAGTCACGGGACTGCGCGTAGAGTGTCCGAGTCAGGACGTGTTGTTTTGTAAATAGAACGTACTCCTCGCAACTCCTCGGCCAGGAACTTTGACCCGCGTCCCCCAAACAACCCGCAATACGACAAGGAACATAACTCGAGACAAGGCTAAAACCGATAAAGACCCGTTGCCGCGATCAATCCAGCCCTGCTGGTGCCCACTTACAGCGTAGGGGTGCTGACCTTGGGGTCAGTTTGGAAACATCCTGCACGACTCCTTCCTTGGTCTATGGATGTAGCTATTAGCCTATCGTTCCTCCACACTTTGTTTTGCAAACATTTAGATGAACTTGGGCGTTTGGTTCCCATGGGAATATTTTGTTGTGTTTGTGTCTTGTCTCTTGCTGTGCCATATGTTATGTTTTAGGGACATTTCGTCCTCTCCAGCCGTTTCGATTTGCACGCATTTCTCCCCGCCTTCCGATTCCTCGGCGGCAGTTAGCCGCTGTGACCATTCCGCTATCACTAAGGCTCTCTTTGCTGATTGCGGCATGGGACCTTGCAGGGGCCGGCTGTTTGCGTCGTCGAGAAAATTCGGTATGGAGTGCATGTACTACTTTACACAAACAAGAAATTGCAGAACGCTTCTTGCGAGCAATAGACACTCGGTGGACATAAGCAAAGCAAGGCGAGGCTGGGAGAAGCTAAGCATATTGCAGCCAATTGTGTCGGTATAGCAGTGGAATACCGTGAGGATTTATAAAGTGTGATAAACAAGAAAAAAAGCAAGGGCCAACTGCTTACTCTAAAATGGCCTGTGCCTTGGTCACGATCTAGCCACGATCTCCCCATTGCGTGGGTATGACGAGACCTTTTTCGACAGAAGACCCATGGGACCTTCTATTCTAAAGGCATTTTGAAACTGGAGTGACGGAAGCCAATGTGAATGGGTATTACATTAGTAGGCACCTAAAGGTTTGTATTTGTCGGGTTTGGTTGGGGGAGGGGAATCACTTGCTCGAGAGGTACATGTATTACTTGCAGGAAGCTGGCGGATAAATTGGTGGCTTTACGTATGGGTGCAGATAGCAAATCACCATAACAAACACAGATAACTGATGGGGGGGGTCCCTGAAGGGCTGGAACGGCTTCTATAGAGAGGGGACTCGCGACATGTCACATGTGAGCGTGTATCGAACGCGTCGTGGTGCAGAGAGGTGGCACCCATCCCCGCTCAAGCTGTGTGACTTGTGGACTTGAGTGTATTTATGGAGAATTAACGGATTATTGCTCGCGGAATTCTTCCTTTCTGGGAGCCCGGCTCGCAAAAGAAATAGATCCCATTATAGCATTTCATAGACACAACTAATTTCCGGATCTGGCGTCGAATTTGTCGCTCATAGGATTGTGAATCGCGATGTTTCTACGGACTCCCAAGCGGCGGCGTAGATACTCTTCCCCCACTACCGCACAAGGAACAGCTGCTGTCTCACGAGGCTAACCCCCCCAGTACCCTTGTTATTGAATCCATCTCGGACCCATCTTGCTCTGCGTTCCCCGTTCTACCTATCGGATCCCTTAGAACCCCAGTCATTGCAGCAGCAATCGCATACTTATGCATGCAAAGGAAGGCACACAGCAGCGACGAATAGAGAAAGTCAGAAAGTGACAGCAAGGAAGAAATCAGCCAAGCCAGGCGGTTTTTTTGTGGGTCTCGCGAAGGATACACCCCAGCGCCCAATAGTCTCAGCCGAAGCAGCAAGCAAGGACTCTCTCGTAAAGTCTCGTTGTAGTGTGCCAAGGCCTGTCGCCGCAGTAACGACGTCCCCACCCCCGTTGTACATAAGCATCTCAGCTTCACTGTGCAGAGGGACCTCACTGTGGAGGCTGTCTCTCATCCTCATCCTCGTTGGCTGCTTCTGCTTCTCTCTTAGGACTTCCTTCTTCTACTTCTCCCTCCCCCTCCTGGTCCATCCTTCACTCCTCACTCTTCCTTCTCTCTAGCAGCAGCAGCAGCAGCAGCAACAGTAGCAGTCTACCATTTCGACAATTCACTGCTACCACTACATCATCCAGGCAAGTTCTGTGAATCCAATTTAATCTTTGGTTCCACTGTGCCTCACCTCGACAGCCTATCTTGCATTCTGCTCGAGAATTCTTATGCTTAATTGCACTAGACAGCATCTACAATAGCCCTGGAAATCTTGCCGGAGACTGTATCACAAGAGGATAAAAAGGAGGATTGAGTCTTTTCTTCTCAGCACTTAACATTGGTTTTATTTGAACCGTGCCAAGGCCTGATAGTAATACAAACAATCAGTGAATTTTGAGCAAACAACAATTTCAACGCATAAAACGTTGCTTGCGGAACTCCTAGAATAATACATCTCGAAACCATCGTTTTCACCGGGTCTACATAGGCCAGTATTCAAGTTTGCCGATAAGATGGAAGTCGAAGCGTCATCACCTATCGCTGCTATGCAGCCTTTTGGATCTCATTCACCTTGGTCAATGGCCAGTAATGAATTTTCTCGACCAAGTGCTGTGTCTGGCAAGTCATTATTTGGGCCAAAACTCGGTTCTGGAGTAAAATTGGATAAAACTGGCTATTTTGATAAGGAGTCAAGACTCGAGTCATCTCCTACATCAATGCTGGTAGCAGATCTTTCTCAAAACTTTCATATTGACAAAACGTGAGTATCAGGATATCAAGCTTCTTTTTCGAGCATCTGCTAAATCTAGATATTATAGTCCTCAAATTCCTACACCTAGGCGTTCACTATTTCCGTTCGGTCTCGGAGGTGGAAATGGGCGATGTGCGTAAAACGCTCCTATAGAGTTTTCTTGGCTAACGTTCACAGCATTGGCGACTACTCCTCCAATTCCATCCTCATCACCTTGTCATGAGTCCATGGATATGTCCCCATTACCCCACAAGCCTGCATTTTCTGCTAGCTTGAGGGAACCTATATCACCTACCAAGAACCCGTCGATAAATTTATGCTCAAGCCCACCTAGCGCTACTCCAACACCCGATCTTCCAAGGATGGATCTTTCCAGGAGACATGGAGGCCTTGGAGAGTATGCTAATCACTTTTCTGGGCCACAAGGATTATCGCTAATATTTATTCTAGGCGTAAGAAGTCATCTAACTTCACTAGGCCTTCCCTCTTGAGGCATAACCGTAATACTACAGGGGGCGTTTCGTTCAAGTCTACCAATACTAGTTCTAGTTCCGGATTCTCAACACCCACCCTCTTTGGCAAATCTACTACAGCACCTTCGATGAAGTTGGAAGATTTGTTTGGTGCTACTCCCCCACGGAGTAAGAAAGAATTGGGAGCTCCGCTTTCAATGATGGCATCTACTACCCCAAAGTCCAAGGGATTCTCCAGAGAGTCTGGTCCTATAAACACTAGCCTTGATGGGTCTCCAGTTGCTCCTCTTAATCGACAAAAGTTCCAACGTCCTAGAGGAAAGATTCGGAGAACTTTGAGTATGTTTGAAAACCCTGAAGAGGTTATGCAGCGGGGTCTACGGAGGAGCAAAGGTGACTTGGATCTGTCACCTGCAAAGTCCTCACCTGGAGAGAATTCAATTCTCCCCTGCTTTAGCAGCAAGGAAGATACTCTGAGACGTATTGACAAATCTACTCTCTGCAAAGTCATGGATGGCCAGTACAAAGATCAGTACGATGAGCTCATGGTTGTAGACTGCCGTTTTGAGTATGAGTATGAAGGTGGCCACATTTCTGGTGCCATCAACGTTAATTCGACAGACGCTTTGGAAAAAATGTTCTTCCAAAAACCTAGAACTGAGAAGATGCTTATCATTTTCCACTGTGAATTCTCTGCGCATCGTGCTCCTAGGATGTAAGTTGGGTCATTTCCCAACAAATTTCTTTTAACCCCTTACTTACATTTTTCTTCAGGGCACTTCATCTTCGCAGTCGTGATAGACAGTTGAATATGCAGCGCTATCCTGCTCTCTACTACCCTGATGTCTATATTCTTGAGGGTGGTTACTGCTCATTTTTTAACCAATATCGTGTTCGCTGCGAACCCGAGCAATACGTCCAGATGAAGGATGCTTCTCATCTTCACACATGTGAAAGAGAAATGGCTAAACTACAGAAAAGAGGGAAGCTTAGTCGGACTCAGAGCTTTACCTTTGGAGCTCAGCACAGCCTTGATAGCAGCCCTAGCGCCAGTTTTGGAAGGCGTCCTGCTGGGGGATGCGCAAGGGATAACTCAGAAGGAGGACTTTTGAGTTTCAGTTCACGACACCGCGGTGATCCTCGCCGGATGGCGTCCTATTAAGTACAATTGCATCAGCACGGCGTTTGAGTTTTATTCATAGCGATATTTTAATGATGTCTTGGGGGGTTTTTTGGTCCTTCGTTTTGGGATTTTATGAAATGGGTCCGGTTTTCTACACTTTCCTTCAGTTCACCTTTTTTCCAGATGGTCGATTTCACAATATCCGGTTATCGACCTTCGAACGCATCACCCATGGTGCCATTTATCATTCACAACATTCTCTTAGGTCATTCAGGGGATTCTTTCACCATTCCTAGTGGAGTTTGGGCTTTCATTTTGTTTTGGGAAGCGTCTTTTTCTTTGGTTTAACCTTGGATGGGTTGGTATATTACTACTAAAGCGCTTCATTCTGTCCCTACTGGAACTGTGTATATCTCTACGTTTTCCCCGTCTTCTTTTTCTTGTCTTCTTAAAAAACGGGTTGGGGGGCAGTGGTATAGGGCGCATCTTGGGGTTGGGCATTGTTTATACCGTGTTTTCCGGATCCTTTTCCCTTTTACATCCTCTTCGGAGTAGTTCTTACACTCTTCGATAGAAACCCGATCCACTGCACAATGCACTGACAGATACATACTAACATACGCAACTAAACTACACAACGCCCTGAAGAGCATCCGAAAAGTCCCTGCTGTATATCTTTTGCACGCAATTTCTTTTGTTTTTCCCTATAAGTCTCCTTTGTACTTTATTTTCCTTTCCTTTTTTTTCTTAACCGTTCAAAACCTCCAGCATCGAGGATTGCATACCAGCGGTTCTGTCTGTTGTTGGTCCTATCCTGACCATATTCTGTTTTCTAAGGCAGTAGGGTCTTTGTTCTAAAGGCTGAGCAAGATGACCTAACATATCTAGGTCGGATGAATGGGAACTTCAACGAAGGCGACCATGCATGGTGTACACTTTTGGATTGCCGATTTGGAACGGCAGCAGCTGCAAAAGTACGGAGAGGGCATGAGTTCTAGCGATAGAGATCAGAGCGATCGAAATTGTCTGATTCTTATCATTTTTATTTTTTTTGCGAGCATTGCGAAAAAAAAAGTAAAAGTTGGCCGGCTTTTTGCATTGCTTTTTTTTTTCTCTTCATGTGGCATCTGTCAGTTACTTCGAAACGATTCCCTTTGTACAATTTCCTTTGTTTGTATGTTTATAGCAAGGTGAACAAGAGAATAAGAACTTGTATTTATCCAACAATCTTTAAATTAAAAAATTGAAAATAAGATAAGATAGCAGGGGGGGGGGTTGATTGACACGTTTGCGGGCTTCAAAAGTTGATGTCCAGGTTTCTGGGAAGACAAATTTCGATCTATCTTTTCACGTGTCCCAGAATAGCAGCGCCTCAGATGCATATGTATGTATGTACTCAGTGCAGGAAAAAGGAACCTTTTTCTGGCCATGATCTTTTTACCTTCATCTAACCACACCAGCGGAATAACATAACTTGCTTGCCCTTGTGCTCAAGCTCTTTTGGCTGCCCCGAGTACCTCTAAAAGCAGGACCACACTCATAATCTCCATATGTATATATTCCATAGCAATGAACGAAGGCTCCTTTGAGTCTCCCCCCACTCTCCCCCGGCGTGAGATTCTAGATTGAGCTAACCTCCAAGCGATTTACAGAATACCCGACTGGCGAATGGTAGCGAGATTGAAGTTGGATCCAACCAGTGGCGGCACGGGAGCTGGAAGCGGATCCTGAAAGGGTACTACATCTTCATCCAATACAGGCATGTAGTCCAGAACGCGCTATTCTACGGAAAGTGCTGAATCGGCGTCTTCCCCGGAACAAATGAACCTTACAAGGCTAAGTGGGAGTTAATATGGTAGATTAAAGATTTCCCATACCATTTTTTTCTCTTCCCTCTTCTTTCCACAGCGCCATCCTTGCTGTGATCACGAATCGAGAGCATATATAGTATGTTGTAATCATTTATTATTTATTTATTTTTCGCGGGAGAGCGGGAGGTACCCGAAGAACATCCAATAATAAAACACGGGGTTAGACGCTGGGGGGGGGGAACCAGTTTCAAAGTGGTAGTGGAAGCATGATAGACGTAATGTGATAGGGAGTAGCGGTTAGCAAAGCCTATCATCACATACACCGCGAAAAAGCGTATCTTAGCGACGTGAATGGTGATCTCTTAAGTTTTTTGAGTTGGGGGGGGGGAGGGAAGGGTCGGGGCCACAATGCGGCGGTTGCGAAGAAGGGGGGGGGGAGAAACATTGGTGGCTTCATAAAGTCTCACTCGCGAATGTTTCTGTTTTATTGGACTCGGGGTATCAGTCGCTTATTTGAGTTTATAGCAAAGAAATCATAAGAGAGTGGACAAGAGTGACAGCTGGCAGGTGGCGTTTGTTTGTTTATTTGCTTGCTTGCTTCAATCTATGGGTTAATAGTGGGGCAGGGCGGGGGGGAGAGGTCGTTGATTATTTCCTGGGGCAGAGTTCAGCTTGATCGTGGATCTCTGATCGCTGCTGCTAGGCTGATGGCGAACTCGACCTTTTCCTTTTTGCGGTGGCGATTCGCGGTGGTAGGAAGGTGGGTAAATATAATCTCCCTCTTCTGGCGCTTGCATATGTTTCGTAACATGGCTAGCAGCCTTTTGTTCTTACGCGTTCACTGATCAAAACAACGCGTAGAATCGGGTGAGGGAGGGAGGGCAACCGGGTAAATAACTCGTTTCACGCGATAGCACTCGTGCTCACATGTTCCTAATAAAGGTTGCCGGGGTTTGGAGACGGTTAGCGTTTCAGGTCGAAAAGGTAATGCATGATAGTCGAGCAACAAACACAACAGACTCTCAAGCTCTCACCACATCTATCTTCCCATAATTATCTTGAAAGTATATTTCCTGTCTTTTTTTGGCTTCTACCCCTCCGCAAGCTAATTTCTAAAATATAGTAGGGGGAAATATATATATATAAATGCGTGGCCAATGATTTCTCAATCACTTTAGGTGCCTATTCCTAATTCGTCGGTTCTTGTCGTTCCTAGGATTACTATTATCGCCCTGCAGGCGCTATTTCGATTACAACTTCTTGACATACAAGAAATAGCACTGAATTCTTCAAGAGAAGACTATATTCTGATCCTAAAATCGGAGGCACCGCAGGGAATCGGCCTTAAACGCTGCGTGCTCTACAAACTCAAAGTGTTATACAGCCCCTTTGGCCTCCCCACCATCCATGCCACAGAAGAATATAGGAAAGCCGTTTCATGGCAGCTAACGAGCTTTGTGCGTCTTGATATCTTGGTCAATCGCTCTATTAGCCTCTCAGGTTTCTCGACAAAGTGTTTATTGTCCAGGTGACTGTTTCAAAGGATCACATAGGAGGAAATCTCTTTACGAGTGTAGTCGTGTTTCCATCTAACAGGTCAATGTTGGTTCTCGACTCCCTGCGCGCATATCTCGAGACATGCAGGAATACGAAAAAAAATTGCCCCATTTGAGCTATTCTTCTCCTTATATGGAAGGACTTCGCCGGTCTATCATCAATGATCCTCCATCTATGTCATAGCCCGCATAATCTAGCTAATTTTGAGGCAAACTTCTCTGCGTTTCGACCAATGTGAAGTTGCCCGGGGCCACCCATGATGCCTCCCCTCAAGCTGAGATTGAAATACAGGCAACATCGCATTGACCACAAGAGTCTTGTGACTAGTTGAGGGGGCTTTCTAAAAGGCCATATGGGCAATGTTTCGTCGATTCCGGTAATGACCATCGATGACTCTGAGGAATCTTACCATTATAGGAAGTCTGGAGGGGTGTAAACCTGCCCTCACGACAATCATTCACACGAATTCACACGCATTCACCGGCTTCTCCGCAGCTGATGCGAAGAATCCCCTCCCCATATCACATTCTGCGTGCATCATGTTGCCCCTCAATCATCCGATTACGACGTAATAATGATATATGTAGGTATTTTTTTTCTTTCTTTCGACCTTAATAGCTATCTATGCCATGTCTTTGTGGGATATATCAAATTGAACTGGAATCCCCCCCCTCCAAGGCTGCATGCACTTCCCATGTACAGTAATCTCCACAAGTTATTATAAGATCTAGGCAAGTACCGAGTGTGTTCCAGATTACTTTATTCTTTTATGTGTGGGAATTTTCTAGCAGTTGCATGCTAAGCTCTGTCCACCACCTTGTATCATTCGGAAGCCCGATACATAGTAGGACATCGCTAAAGCCAAGGTCTCCCAATCACAGATTAGGTTTATTCGACACCTGATAGCTATAAACTGTCGAGTGACTCCCCATGACAAAAGCCTTGGCATATGGAAGTCTGTCCTGATCTATATTATATAGCCCCATCATCCACCCCAGGCTTCAATACTTTTTAGTAAGGTCTGTTACCCTAAAGCTAACCAGAAATAGCGAGGTAATACTCAGTCGTCTGTGACTCTACCAATAGGAGGTATCACATGAGACCTAACATTACTTCAGCTTACATTGCTCGATGCAAGACGCCTCAACTCAAAACCGGTCACCCACCCCTTAGAATAAAGTAATTTCGAGATAGTTACTAACATGCGTACTATGAAGAGATTAACAGAAAGCTCGAGACATCAAAAAGAAGTCGTTTATGCAGCCAGTCACCCCCCCCTCCCCCCCCCCAAAGTTCTTATTCTTTGTCACAGTCCAACGAGCACAGGGAGGGTCCTTGCATAGAAGACATCTAGATAGAAGTATAAGGCTCACTTACTTCGAGGCGGGATAAGACAAGACGAAACGAGATCAGGTCTTGGTCTCGTCTCGAATAGTCTCATCCGAATACTAATCCTATTGGTAGGTAGAACCCCCATAAAGAGATGGCGTGGGCGTAAATCAGTTTTTTTTCTTTTTAATTTTACCTTCCTCTTATTTACCAATTACTTTTCTATTCGAGTCAGTTCCTGGTATCATCTCTAACGACAAGTCTTAAATTTATAAGCTTCTCTACTGACGCAGGGTGATGCAAGACCCCCCCCAAGGTCTGCACCATGTATGTTAAAATTTCAGAACCTGGTATGTACTAAAAGCCAATGATCACATGCAAGGTGCATCTTCTAGAGGATGAGCTTATTGGGCGCATGTGGTTCAGGGCTAGGGTTTTTCTTACACTCAGGCTTAATGTCGTGTCTTGTTCTTTATGGAGGATTTCTTCTGTCTCCCAGTGGCTGTCATGGTCTTATCTAGAATTAGATCATGTAAATACATACAAAGCTTAAGTGGTACCGGGAACCATATCCTAGGGCTTGGATTGGATTGGTGGGCTGCATCATATGCTATCACTCTCTGGGTTTAAATAAGCTGTGGGTTGTATCGGTTTTTATAGGGTGACCTTGATGTCATTTAAGATTAGCAGAAGTAGGTGAGATCCCTACTTAAGAGGTAGTATTACAGCTTATCACATAAGATGGACCGAGGTCCTTGGTGGGACGCATATTGGGCCCTACCAATTGCACTCTCTTAGGTGTGGTCGAGAATCTGAGCCTTTGATTTGACCGGAAGAGCCGGAGACCCAATAAACCAAGTCAGAGGGAAATTATGATTAAAATCTGACCCTGGGTATCCAGCCACCTAAATAAACAAACCATTAATAGCTATAGGAAATAGTTAATATATGTAGCTATTCAATAGTAGTTGGATTTTAAACGCTGAAACCTTTTGTTTTCAATATGAATCAAGGTGGGAATTACCTAGCTTGAATATATTTCTGAACCACATTTAGATACTGTGATGCATTAAGTACGTAATAATTCTAGTTTAGTTCTTTAATGTTTTGCTTCACTCGGGTTTTTTTGATCCTATGTTTATCTCCTCGGTTGCTACCCTTAGGAGTTCGGGGAGCTTATGGTGACTTGAGTACTATTCCACGGAAAACCTAGTTACGCGACATTCCGTCTCTTCTAGTAGAGTGTATACAACACTAGGCATAGAAAATAACATCTGAGTATAGTAACTAGAAAATTTGGGTACTATTGATATTAATCTTCTAGCACTAGTTATGGTTGAAGCCTAGACAAATTATACCCATATTAACATCCTAAATAATCCATTAACACACCCCTCTCCTGATTACTACCTACTCTACAGAAACCGGTGAAATTTATGTTTGATATTTAGCAACTCATGAGTAGTGTTTGCGATAATATGGAGACTGGGAGCTAGAAACGACTATGCAGACAATTTATATAGGCGATAGCTCATGGGATGGGATAGATTATCCACTAACCCATAGAGGCTGCGACAAGCCTAAAAGAATATCTGCGTGATGACGATAACAGACACTAAACCGTTGAGATGACAAATGAAAGATGAACCCGCTGCATACGCATAATGATCAAAACAAAAATTCCATGTACTTATGATTAATTCATTCATTCATCCAAACATATTTCATCAAGTACCGAGTGATATACCATAGATGAAAAGCAGCCTTCCCCCCCCCCCAGAACTCGAAAGATTTGCTATAACTTTTTTTTTTATAATATTAGGCAAACCACAAGCAAGCTCACAACCCCCTCCCCGCGCATACCTACTAAAAACTGTCTCCCCCCCCCACCCCCACATATTATACATCACTTGACATCCTAATTTAGGACTGTTTATCTTGCTCTATAAATAAATATCAAGAAATAAAGGCTCTATGACCGATATATACCACTAAAGTCTTTATCAGAAACGACTCATGCATTCTTATCAAAGCCTCAACTCTAGAATACCATAATATCTCCACATTGGAGACTATAGCCGGAGCTATACTCTGCCGGTCTTTCCTCTAGTATTTCAAAAAACTAAATAAATAAATATAAAGCGGGTAGATTACGTACTTGCTTCTACAACCTCTATATACATGAGCCCGCATCACTAATTGGGTAACCTGCTGGAACTAGTTACAGAGGGGGTGCTGTTCTAACTCGCTATAGGTATATGATCTTCAAGCGTTGCATGTGATATTTATACCTAGAAGCCAATGAACACCGGGTTTGAATAAATAAATAAATATTGTTGTAATTATTAACTAAACGAGTGACAAATTGTGATTAGAGATACTCTACCATTCGTACTAGGCCAGACAATTCACCGAAGCATTGGTATAGGTAATTACTACCGGGTTCACAAATTATACATACCAAGCGGGGGAGAAAAAAACCAAATACAAGTGTCCACTATAATTCTTCATCTAATAGACCATTTATCACAAACAAGGGAAACAAAAAAAACAAGACGTATTTGATAAAACACAAGGAAACCCCCCCCAATAGTAACCCAAAACACCAATCCTTCCACCATACAAAGTAAAAGCTCTCAAGACAAGTATACAGAGTCAATATCAACATCCCAATCACCTCCTCACAACCTGCTTCCTCCTCATAAACGGATCCGCCTCCGCCCTCACCTTCATTATGCCACCAACAGGGCCACCAACACTCCCACTCGGTTGCCTATTCAACTTCCCTACCGCGACCCTCTTCGCACCACCCCCAGAGATCCACTTCGCGGTCCTGTCATCCATCCTACCCCTCTCCTCCTCCTCTTCATCATCATCCACCACCACCGCCGGCCTCTTCTTCGACTCCTCTATCTTCTCCGGCGCCACAATCGGATCCTTAATCTTCTCCTTCATAGTCCTACTAACCTCTGCCCTCCTCAATGTATGCGTTGGAGCTGCCAACTTACTATTCCTCCCCAAAAACCTATTAACCTCCTTTGCCTCCCTCCTCGCCTTCTGAACAATATTCTTCGTCTTACTCCCCGCCTTTGTCGTCCACGAATCCGCACTCCTCCCCCACCCGCTTCCCGTGCGTCGCTGTGTCGGCGGCAACCCGCTTGTGTTTGTAATAATGCGTGCTCGCTGCGACGCCTTCGCGTTCGACAAAACACTCATCTTGTCCCTCAGAGTTGCAGAAGCAGCTGCAGACGCGGCCGCTGCTTCGCGGTAGTGTTTGTCGTAGATTTTGGACCATGAGGTTGGTGTGGAGGGTATGTATTTGTCCGCTGCGGCGGCGCCGAAGTCGCGTGTGATGAGTTTGAGCCAGATCTCGGAGGACTCTTGTGCGATTTGGGGCGAGTTTTGCTCGAGTTTTTTCTGGGAGGGGGAATGTTAGGTATAGAGGGAGGGGGGGGGGGGAGAGGGGGCTTACTAGTTGAGTGGGAGAGGTAATCTTGAGGAGGATGGGGCGGACTAGGGCATAGTCGATGTCGCCGACGTCATCGATGGCTGGACTGTTAGTTAGAATGGAGAGAGGCGGGGGAGGTGGCGGGGGGTGTGGGGGAAGTACTATCGACGAGCTTTAGGAGGACATTCTTTGAGAGCTGATAGAGACTCTTTACAGGGCCTTGGGGTGTCGGCATTGCGGCGATGAGGCAGACAAGGGGGAATATGACCCGTGAAGTACAAGAGAAGAGAAGAGATAATAAAGGAAAGAGGAGGGGATATCTCCCAGAGGAAAGAGGGAGAAGATGTCTAATGATGGAGATGTCGAGGACGAGGACGAGAGACGTTGCATGGGACGGAAGGTGGCTGAGTGTGTGGATGGTGGATATCTACACAGCCACACCTCTACTTCAACTATTCGGAATAATTATATCTCCCCTCTCACCTTTTCACCTTTTCATCTTCTCATCATCTCATCTTCTTCCCCCTTCTATCCCCTCATATCCCCCCCATATCTAAAGCAATGTCACATACACAGCTAGAAGACGGTTCCACTCCCCTCCCCCCCCTCCAATTCCCTCTAGCTAACACCCTGAAGAAGCTCTCGTCAAGACCCGCATCCTCGCCCACGAACAACGCCCCTACAACCGCCTAGTAAAGCGCTGCAGTACCGTCACAAACCCCGAAGTTCCACTCACCCCCGAGTCTATCCAGCGCCTACGTGAAGAGATAGACCTCGACTTCAGGTTCTTTGAAAGCGTCATCACCCGGATCCAGCTCCTCAAAGACACCAACCAGCGCGAAGTAGAACGCTACGAGAAGGAAAAGGGCGACATATGTATCTCCTCCCCTCCCTCCCCTCTACACACAGTTCTAACTAAAACACATAGTACAAACCGCCTCGGCCGCTCGCTCAACCCTCATCTCCCTCCGCGAATCACTCCAAACCACCCAGCGTGAAAAAGAAAACAAACTAATCTACGACGTCATCGCCACCGACATCCTCTCCAACCGCGGCCTCAAAGCCCGCGACGAACAAAATGTAAACCTCGACCGCCTCAACAAGGAGATTTCCGAGCTCGAGGCTGAGCGCGAAGAATACAGGACTGTATGGAGTGCGCGGAGACAGCAGTTTGGCCAGATTGTGGATCAGCTGGAAAAGATGTGGGCCCAGATTAAGGAGGATAAGGATGAGCAAGGTGATTCCCCCCTCCCCCCTCCTTTCCCCTATTCTTCTACTGTCTAGAGGAAGGGTGGTGAGAGTAGAGGATGCTAATTAGGTTTATAGACCGTCGTGAGGGTATGTCAGAGGAAGAGGAAGGCGAGGAGGTAGAGAACCCCCCAAGGGCTACTACACCTTTCCCGACTTCTTCGTCTGGAGCGACGCCGAAGCCGACGCAGTCAATGCTGGATACAACAGGGCCTATGGATGCTGCGACTCCGAACGTTTCAACCCCTATCCCAGTCATCACGCACACTTCACCAGAGGTGGAGATGGAGGAGGGTGAAGAGAGTGAAGAGAATGGAGGGGACGTGGATCTTGTCAGCATGCCGCCAGAGAGGGAGAAAGTAGAGGAGAAGATGGAAATGGAGGCGGGAGAAATAGAAGCGGAGATAGATACAGATAAAATGGAGGCAGATATAGAGGGGGAAGATGAAGTGGATAAAATGGACGTGTCATAGTTTTTTGGGAGTTTTCTTGGGAGGAGTAGAGAATGCATAACGACAGAATAGATATCCATCATTCTTGTACTATAATTATAAAAATACGGTGCCTATCTGTTAATTTATTATATCTACAATTTCTAATTTACAGAGTGATATGTGCGCCTAAATTTCCAAGTAGCCAGGTGCAAGGCCAAAAGTGCAATTCCTTCCCCATACAAGATGGAGGTGTATTGCAGCGATAGGTAGTAATCACCCACTCGTATATGCTGTAGGATATCCCCCTCCAATCCTCTTTATACCTCCCCTTCCCCCAAAGCCGACTCACGGAGCATCACTCGTCTGTAAAACACCACTGTCCCCCACTCTAGCAGAACAATGTTAGCAGTCCTAGAGTGCTTCAACCTAAACTGAGGAAGCGGGCAGCAAGGTTCAATTCGATACCGTGGTAGTCTAGGGAATATCAGGCAGATGGACGAGGACAGGACAAGGTGATTGTGGGCCAGGCAGCAATGATAGATGGGCAGCTGGTTTGACAAAGAGTAGAAAGAGGTAAGCTAAAAAGATACTTATTTCCCTGAACACTCACCCCCCAAATACCCCAAGTACCCCCTAAATTACTCCCCCCCCCCAATCCGGCTTCCCATTCCCATAAATACCCCAATGTATTTTCACGAAAAGACAAATAATTTACGGCTCGCACACACGGGACAGGATAAGGATGAGTTTAGGAAAACAATTAAGTTAAAAAAGAAAGAAGAAGCGATATCCAAAGGTTATGTGGGAGCAAAAGAATAATGGAAAAAAAACCAAGCGCCATTTCCGAAACCAATTTTTTTCCGCCCTCGAATCTCCATGAGCTACCGTGTTTTATTTTATTGAGCTTTATGTTACTAGATCCTGTGTTTCTCGCTCTCTGTATGAAAAATTCCACATTAGTCTTCACGTCACCAGAAAGAAATAATTTCAAAAACATACCAAGCCTTGAGTATAGCATATATAGAGCCATCTGGTTGCACTCCTGAGTACCAGTAATTGTCACCAGCCGCTCGTTGCTGTTGTCTTGTGGCTCGTTGATCTTGATGACACTACCCGATAGCTGTCGGATCTCGTTGATCTTGGCACCACCCTTTCCGATAATAGCGCCAACCATATCATTAGGAATGAAGATCTGTTGGGTCAGGGGTTGACCTGGCAACATTGTAGCCATCGGGTTAGAGGCCGGCTGCTGGGGTGTGGGAGCAGCTTGGCCAGGCTGATGCGGGCCCGCGCCAGAGTAGGCACTGGCGGCTTGGGGATCGGCATAGTGAATCGGTGCTTGAGGAACAGGAGCCGGCGCTGGTCCGTGAAGGTAGGGGATTCCGTAAGGGTTTGTAGGAGTTCGCTGAGCGTTATTGTTGTGGCGCTTATAAGTATCCGGATTACCATATGAGCCGTGAAGAGGCTGTGGCTGGTAAGGCACAACTTGCATCCCACCTGGAATTGGGCCAGCCGGGCCACCTGAGCGGGTCGCGTAAGCGGACGCAGCTGGGCCCCCAAACCTTTCGGTCAATTGCTCAACGAGGGTATTGGCAATGTAGTATGTCGCAATATGGACTGCATCGGCAACACCAAGAACAACGAGAGAACGCTCGGTGGAGAGAGGGAGACAAGACCCAGACGCGTTGAGACGCGCACCAGAAGCTTCCTGAATCTCGCGGATACGCGAGCCTGACTTCCCAATGATTGAACCAATGAGAATATGGGGAACAAGTAGACGAAGGGGATAAGTCTTCGACTGGGGCGATGAAGCCTCCTCGAGTGGCTCGTTGTTGAGTGTACGAATAATAAGACCAAAAGCCTACTAGTGTCAGTTTGTTGTCCCAACTCAATCCCGCAAAACAGATTCACCCTCCATATCGGAAACAAACCTTAGCCACCGCGTCGACAGCTCCACTGACTGTCAAGATTCTCTCTCCTGCTCCTCTCTGGTAATCTGACACAGTGCATTTCGCTTCTGCCATCCTCCTAATTTGTGTCACGTTTTCTCCACCCTTGCCAATTACGGTC
This sequence comes from Verpa conica, assembly GCA_033030425.1. Taxonomy (NCBI): domain Eukaryota; kingdom Fungi; phylum Ascomycota; class Pezizomycetes; order Pezizales; family Morchellaceae; genus Verpa; species Verpa conica. The sequence goes on along the minus strand of JAUFSD010000002.1, from coordinate 439,070 downwards.
GCAGCCTCAGCGGAAGTGATCACTGCACGCATGTGAATCCAATTGCTCTCATCGACTTGGGGAACAGCCTGCTGGTTCTGTGCATCAGCACCGCCAGTTGGGGCATCCGGGACATCAGTATCACCATCCTTTTTCACTTCTCCAGCCTCGGGCTCGGGCTTGACAGCTGGGACAACGGCAACCTCAGCCTTGACTGGGCTGGGAGAAGATGGTGCACTGGTATCCTCGCTCTCACCCTTGACCTCTTTGTCGAGGGCAGGACGCTTTGAATCATGCTCATCCTTGATGTTTGGGGATGAAGAGTCCTCAAGAGGACGCTTAGTAGCTCCAGAAGCGCTAGGAGAACTCATTTCTGTTTGCTTGCCTTTTTGTTTGTTTTTTTAAAAAATAAAAAAAGTTATGGAAATTGATACTGGATTTTTGATTAAACTCTGAATATATTCCTTGCTGTGTACACCTGGGGGCAAGAAATAACGGGCGCGGTTCTAGGCTGGAGGGAGCGGGTAGCGGGTAGGAACGTGAAGGTGATTGATAAGGAGGTGAATAATGATATTAATCAGAAGGGTCGGGATGGGCGGCGATGGTGATGATAGATGGGTGGGTGGGTAGGCGAGAGAACAGATGTAGACTGATGGTGATGAGATTTGGGGGGGATGAGGCCGAAAGGAAGCGGAAAAGGGCCAAGTAGGGGGAGCAGTAGACAGAGAGAGAGACGTCAACGTCAGTAGGAGATGCAAAACCTAGCTGCTGCTTCCGCTGCTGCTGCTGCTAGTACTGTTGGATAGACGTGATGATTGAGTAGAAAGATGTTGTGATGGCTAGGTTACGTGTAAACGTGATCGCGTTGACAATGATTACTTGCAGACTACGGGGGTGGGGAGGGAGTGAACAAGGGAGTGGGGGGGGAAGGGGCTGAGGAGGAGGGAGAAGAAAGGATGTAAGTGGTGCAAGATGGGTTGCGTGTGGATGGTTCAACTGGAGATGGACTGGGAGAGTGAATGGGGGAAGGAAGGAGAGAAGGCTCCGGGGAAGAAGGAGGTGAGTTTTCTGCCAAGACAACGTGACGCTTAGTAACAGATTACTGCATGCGCAGTACTTCTGGGTCTGATTCGCTGCCATGATCTGCTTAACTCTAGGGGTGAGCTGCATCCTGAACGGCCTGTGCTGCTAAGGCCACGTCAAAAGTTCTAGGTAGAGTATCCTCTTACTCTGGGCAACTTCACTTCATGTCCAGCGGTGCGAGGCCCGAGGGTTTCCTGAAAGAGACGCCGACTTCACCCAATATTCAATGCGTTTAACCGGTGTCCTGGTTGCTGTTTCACCGCATATAGCTGCATCTCCGCGGCTTGCAGAGAGATTGGATTGGTTATTCTATGTAATTCAAGCTTCGTGCCTTGGGAACTCTTGCAGGCAGCAACTCTCATATCTATGGCAACGCTTAGGACTTCCATAATGAAACAACAGTAATTTGTTTTTATAATTCGCAAGAACACTATAAACTTGTTTGCTGTGCATACTGGTTACCGGTTTAATGTGATACTGAGCTCTTACTGCTCTGTATTTCAGCCTTGCTCTTTTCCCATGGTACAAGGTGCCTTCAGGAGCCGTTTGAGATCCTAAAAGGCCTATAAGGCACCACTGCAGCGCAGATCACATGGTCAGATCAATAGAGTGAAGCTACACGCCACGGGTAGTCGCAGCCATACAAGTATATGCTTACTGGATATCAGTATCACAATACTTTACTGGCACCAAGTTCCTGTGGCTCCGGACAGGACACCCGGCGCCCGTCAAACATCAAACAAATAAGCGATCAGATAAGCTTAGTAGTACTTGCAAGGCCAGCGTATATCTAAATCCAGTACAGGTGTTATATGATATTGCTCACGACAGGTAGCGTATAACATATGTACTAGTAACGGCTCTTTATTTGTCCTGACCTAGCACACCCGTGAGTTACACTTAGCTATAAATACCAACAACTACATATTCAGACTCTTTATTCCTGTTACAGGTACCACAAAGACTCTCAGGTAACCATTGACTCTGTTAACCGCTGACTCTTTTGTTTGTTTCACCAGATATCACCCGTAGTTTCACGTAGCTGACTCAGCTAACATAGCACAGTTACCCTACCCACACCACCCAATTCCACCCATCCAAACTCTCCAGCTCCAACTCCCCACAACCCCCCACGACCTCGAAAAGCATGAACAACGCTCAATTCCGCAAGCTCCTCGAAACCCCGCGCTCCGAACGCCCTACAAATGGCGGTCCCTCTGCCACCCCCAGCCTGGGATCCCGGCAGCGCTCTTCAATGCCAATGACACCGTAAGCTGTCACTCCCCCCGATTGATTGCCGCAAACCTAACATCACAGTCGCTCCGTAACCACCCAATCCGACTTTGCGCGGCAAGTCGCCGCCCATAACGCTGCCCTAAATCCCAAACCCGTAAAGAAGTTCCGCTCCTCTGCAGCACCGCTCGGAACCGCACTCCCAACAGGCTACGTTGACCGCGCTAAAACCCGTGATGAGGCCGTCGAAGACGAGCGTGATATTCGTCTTGAGGCGCTGGCCGAGCTAGCGAAGGAGGGGAAGATTGATCGTGATGAGTATGTGAGGCAGACAAAGTTGCTCGGGGGTGATGTGAAGAGTACACATTTGGTCAAGGGACTTGATTACGCGCTACTAGAGAAGGTGCGAAGGGGGGAGGATGTTATGAATAAAGAGGAGAGAGATGAGGGAGATGGCGGAGATGAGGATGAAGATATGGAGGATAAGCTTGAGAAGGCGTTGGAGAGTGAGGTTGTAGTAGTGGAGAAGGAGAAGAAGGAGAAGAAAGGTATTAAGGCTGCACCGGTGCCAAAGTCGAGGGCGGAAATTCTGGCTGCGTTGAAAGAATCGCGGAGGGCGGCAAAGGAGGCCGCGCAGCCGTCACTTGGTGCGAAGTTCAAAAAGATTGGGGAGCCAAAGGTCAAGGAAAAAGAGAAACCGAAAGAACCCGAAGAGAAGGTGAAATATGTCACCCTCCCCGACGGTCGTGTCAAGAAGATGGTCAAACGCGATAAATCAAAAAAGGATATCAAACCCGTCCTCGAAGCTCCAGACCCAACAAATACACCGTTAGGGATGATGCCTCCGCCGCCAAAACCAGGCGTAGATGTAAAGGAGGACGAGGATTCTGATATCGATATCTTCGAAGGTGCAGGGATAGAATATAACCCACTTGCTGATTTACAAGACGACGATGATTCATCTTCAGACGAGGAAGGAGAATCAGGTAGTAACAAGAAACGAAAACCCGACAATGACGAGAACGCCCCTCCAGCGGTCCCCACCACTTCTTCACAATCTATACCTACATCCTCATTATTAATGCCCCCACCTCCCCCATCACGTCCAAAAATAAACTACTTTGGCGAACAGTCTTCCTCCACTTCTTCTCGAGAACAGAAATATCACCCCCCTTCAGCAAGCTCCCTTCTCTCAGACCCCGCCCTTGCCGCAGCGCTCGCAAAGGCCTCCACTCTCAACCCCATCTCTTCATCTTCCACTTCAAAGGAAGATGCAGAAAAAGCGAAACGTCACGCTGTGCTTCTTGAATCCGCTGATCGTGATGCATTCGATATCGATTTTGGTTTTGGGGGCAGTAGGGATTTCGGGGATGAGGATGAAGACGATGGATATCTAGAGAAAAAGAAGGGGGGTGGGGCGAAGAGGAAGAGGGGTGGCGGGGCGAAAGTGAAGAAAGGGGATAAGAATGATGCTGGAGTAGTGGGGAAACTTGTTGAAGAGAGGTATGGGAAGGGAAAGTAATTAATGGACGAAGAGTGTACTTTTATGTTATTTTAGATGATTGTTAGCGGGATTGTTTTGAATTTGATGTTAATGGGACTGGTTTAGGCCTCCATATTAGTGTGCTGTTACTGAAGTCAGTCATTGCATTGCGTCGAAGTTCCACGTCCCTAAGAGGAGTCTTATATCAGGGCACCTCCAGTGCCAGGAACCTGATGCCTTGGGAATGGAGTTCAGCTATACTATTACTAGTTGATTTAATCTCTACTATTAATGATAAAGGTTGAGGCCGATCTGATACTTACATAATCAACACTCGTCCTAAGAACATATAAAGCTAATACATTCTTTTGTCAGTGGGTAAGACAGGAAGAGACTCTCGATAGAACACGAGATACTAAAAAACGGATGAAAACCCTCCAAAAAAGACAGACACAGCACTCCTTACATCCCAATATACCTATCAGTAACCTTGCTTACTCAGTCACTGCCGCAAGGTATAAGTATCAGGTATAATAGACCCCCGCTATAAGAATATGGATTCTCGATCTTAACTAGAATAAAGTAGGTTTCCCCTATTTATAAAGGTATTTACCTTATAAATGTACTGAGGCTCTGCCATAAGCTTATTCTTATAGGGAGGGCCTACTGTACAACTACTAAAAACGCAAGGTCGTTTCTTATAATCACTAACTTACCCAACTGAGCACTATCGCACCGCGAGAATCTACTCCATTACCATGACGAATCAAATAAATTCCTTTAATTGCTTTCGTCGAATAGCAATATCCCCGAACACGGGTAAACCATAGGTCGTAAGGAGCTCGCTGATACTCTTCGCTAATCGATCAAGAGTAGAAAAGTCAGAAGACTGTCATCAACGAAATTAATTAGCGTGGCTGTGACCAGTCACACTCACAATGTATCACATCGATGGCTGCCTAATATCGAGAAAAATCTTGGACATCTTAATCTCGTAATGGACTCAAAGGCGTCGATGAGTTTGTGATATAACTATACTTCAGGTATTCACCGTGGTAAACTGGCTATGGTTTATAGTATCCTTGTATGTATTAGCATTAAACGCAGGGATATTTCACATTCTCCCAAAACCATAAAACCCCTTTTTAAATTTCTCAGCCATAGCAATGAAGTCAGGTATTTTTGGTCGTCATCAGCCATACCGTCTAAGACGTCACATTGACATTTATTCAGTACAGATTAAAATAAGAATTATTTGATGGAACTCACGGTGTTTTAGTTTTCAGAGGGCTTTGCTAGTCGTTATTGATGATAACACGTTTTCAGGTAGATAAGGAGGTTTGGAGATGGAGAGGGGAGGGTAAGATGAATTGCCCTCATATACTACATGTAGTGATGCTGATAGATTTATTCGTCATGTGATTTATATATGATTGGTACATGTTCTATCAGCTGCGCCGGGTAACCTCTCAGACCAAAGTTCTCCCGGTGCCATTAGCACAGTCCCTGTGGCGGCAACCCACGCAGGAACCGAGTGAGAATTGATGTGGAACCGGTTCCAGCAGCCCTGGATATGTGCGTATAAATGAGCTATACTCTGTTGTTACACTAATTCCAAGTTCCACGTCCCTAAGGCGACCACTTAGATTGTCACGATATGGCTTTGGCCAATGGGAGCCTTGTCGCTGAATGTGCCTTGAGCTTTCGGCATTACAGAAGGGAGGCCTTGTTTCTGTGGATAGGGTGTATTATTTATTCAACTTCTCTCATAGGACCCCGATGCAAAAAATAAGAAAACCCTTCCCCCCTCAACAAGCTATTACAAAAAATGATAACTACACCAGATAAACCTGCCGAAATCTAACCAACACAAAACTCCGATACCCCTCCTCCCTAGCCGCTCAAGCTTTAAAGTAAGACTTTGGGCGAATCTCCAAATTATCCAAAATCTTATCGTACGGGACCCCCAAGAAATCCGTCAACCGCATATGGCAATCCTTCCTCTCTGTACTCAGGCCAAAAGCCCCAAGCCACTCAATTATCCTATCCTCTGCCCTCGGAATCAGCACTATAACCATGCATGCTCTGAAAAATCCAGGCTCCTACGATTATGCTCATTCGCTAACTTATATAGAGTATCTGCCGTGAAGTTCGCTATTGGCAAGTTCTGCCGGTTGTGAAGTGGGACAAGCTTATCCTGAGATCTAGCCCTGCTGTTCAACAACCGAGCACGGTGGTTATGCTCTCTATTATTTTGTTTTTTTCTTGTCGTCAGTATGTACATAAATGTAAATAAAAAGTTTTACTTAAAGTTTTTATTTTATTTTTATTCTCGATCCCGAAGTAGTAGCACTTACTCGGCAGCCTTCCCGGCGGCCTTGGCTTCTGGAGATTCGCGCACAGATATCAAGGTTTTCAGGCCATTCTCGATGGCGCCTAGCCGGTTGTTTAAGCGGGTCATGCGAATGTGTACTCCGTCGAATCCATTATCCATTTGCCATACAGTTCTGGTGAGACGGTTATTCATAGTCTGGATTTCAGCAGCGACTGTCTCGAACTGTTCTATGACGGCCAGATCAAATTGGGGGGATTTATCATCATCGTCGTCACCGCCGGTGAATTTCTCGTTTTCGCGATCGTTGATCAGACGGCTGAGCTCCGAGAGGAGGTCAGAGAGGCTACTGCTGCTACTGCTACTGCTACTGCTACTGCTAGATGCAGTGTGAGGATGGGAGGCTGTGTTTTCGGAACTCGGAGACGGGTTGATGGTAGCCATTATCAAGGAACCTGGGGTAAGTGTTGGTTGTCCGGTCATGGATAGAATCTCCCGAAAGATAACTCTGCGTTGATGAGGTGTTTCGCTATTTTTGCCCAATGGGGGAATGCCCTGCTGAATTACATAAGCCAGCCAGCTTTATGCCCTGAGCTCGAATGAGATATCCGGTATACTCCAAAGAGATAGATACATGGCTTGGCGCATCTATCTCAACTCCGGAAGCGGCCAGGTGCTTTTATATTAAAAACGGTTAATTAATTAGAGCTCTAATCCGTGTATGTCAGGTACACCGTTTGTGGTAAACCCCGGCAAAATATAAGACATTGACCCCCGGATATTGCCAATGCAAGATGTTTTTTTAGGGTTAGTATAAAGTGTCTAGAAGTAGGTGCTAGTAGAGGATATGTGATATGTTTCGGAATAGACTCTTAATACTTGTGTGCAAGGTTGTCAATTCAAGGTCAATTGAGGGGAAAGTTATATATATTAATATGCTGCCTACCAATTAGAGTCCCAAAGTCTCGCTTTTCTCTAGTAGAACTGATATAAGGAAAGGTAGGGAAATTATGGACGAAAGGATGCATGTACTTAAATGATAAATTCATTCATTCATTCATGGACGAAAGGATACCACGACTATAAATATAGATCCTAGTCCTAATATACTGGTTGGGTCGTATGAGTCACTGATAACAATTGGTACTACATTCGTAAAGCACCAACCGATTCTATTTTATCACCTGAACTTATACTTTATTTTAACTAAGCCTTGCCTATTTTATAGACCCGAGAAACCATTATATAAGCTCCAAGCCCAGCCAATAAATTAGGAGACTCTAGAGATTTCCCGGAATTACATCCGCCCTGGGGATATCTGGGGTAGAGTTAAACAAGAATTTATAGTAGGATCTTCTTTAGTGATGGCCTAATCTGGGGAATACGAGGAGCAGGAGAGTCGGGGGTTGGAGCTTTCTGAGTAAAGATTGTATATATATTAACTTATTACTATAGTAAGGATTATCATGAACTTTAAAGGGATCTATGCAAGCTATGCAAGAATAAGAAATATTGCGAATATACTGAAGATTGAAACTCAACTTTGACATTTCTTTTCTTTTTCTGTCACAGGGGACTCATCCATAGAATGGCCCGCCCTCCGTAGATTCAGACCGAGACATCCCGTTGATAGTTCCTAATAGCACGAGATATATATAGTTACATCTACCGAACTCCGTAAAATAAAGACATAATGTACGATGGCCCTAGTTATAAAATTCAAGATCGCCAGTCAACAGAAGCCTTGCTTAGTCTGAGCGTGTTAATCTCACAGTTCCAAAGATGGCGCGTTATCTGTCTAGCTCGGTCTTCTTGCAAGTCAATTTATTCTTTCAGTAGCTGCATAAAACTCCATCTCTGGAACCTATTTGAATTCGAAAAGTTATTCCTGGGGTTCCACAGTTGGAAAATTGAAAGATGAGTTTATAAATAGGCTTCTTGACCAGATGATAGTTGAGAAACTAGCGCAACATCTCTATCTGCTCAATTTCACTGAGATATCAGATGGTGAGGGTTGGTTGACGAAGTTTGCTTTACTGTTTGGTACTCGGGGAATTGGCGGGATTAGCTTTTCGTATTTCTTGCTTTAGTATACGTATTGAAGTTCCTCTGGGCCAGAAGGTAAATTTTGGTTGATACTCGATCTGGCAGGGGTGCTAAAAATGCAACAACATACAATGACCTCCAACGTAAAGTAATTGAAACTGCAAGATTCCCTTTGCCTATGCTCCAAGGTGGCAAATGGTAATTCCCAAATAATACCCCTTCTTCTTTTCTATTAACGGGGAATAAAAAACTAACAATATCTTGATAATAGTATTCGAGCTTTACTCACCCCTGGCTCAATGATCTTCCAAACTTTCATCAACATGGCTGCAACGTGATCTCTATCTTTGGTTAAAAATATCAGCCAGTGAATTGGAAAGGAAGGACGTTCAATCAGACAAACATCCTACTTCCCTGTTCTCGATCTTACTAAGGGTCCAGAAGTATGACCTCTTTTTTTTCGACAACCCTTACCTCCCAGATAACTTCACCGACGGTAAAAAGAGCACAAATACAGCTACATATATGGTTAGCCTTGGCCGGAAGTTGCGCAGAAATCAATCGTCCTGATTAAGAACAACGGCATACTTCCTCAAACCAAAAGATGGCAAAAGGGTTGCATTGATTGGCTCGTTTGTTAGTACTGTGAATTTAGATGGTTATATTCGGCTTGGTGCTCATGAACGGATGACCATACCCCGTCAAGCTATTGTTAATATATACATGTATATGCCGACGAGAGAAATTTTTATACCCGCTGGTGTGCGCCAACATATCTCTATTATAATTTTAACTTCCTCCCAAAACATCTCTTCTCGCTTTTCGCGAACGCTAGCCAGCAGGGATTGAAGGTGACTTATTATACTAATGGCTAATGGCAAAATAAGGCTTGAGAGGTCGTCGGAGATCCTATGCTTTAATATGAAAACTACCCTCCATCTGGACCTGACGGGCAAAAACTCCCAAATAATGCTTTCTCTGCTCGTTGAGAGATATCTTCATTCACCAATCGACGCACATGCTGTTTTCGGTGCTGTGATTCGTACCGGAAATGCTACTGTATACGTCAATGATGTTCTTCACGCAAAGGCAACTTCCGGTGGTTTCAAAAACACTTACAGCGACACTCCCGACCAACCCTGGGGGTTTTATGAACAACAATTCACAACGGTTCCAACTGGCTCTGGGGAATTTACGTTTAGGAAGGGCACTTCGGTGAAGATCTGTATTGACTACCAAGGCTCAAACGCCGCTTCTGGCCTTCGAGCTATAGGCCCAGCATCAAGCCTTGTCGATATAAGGAATGGACTCGAGAGGGCTGCAAGAGAAGCAAAAGAAGCCGAGTATGTTATATTCATCGCTGGAGGCTCCGCTGTGATCGACTAAGAGACAAACGACATGTCTACCCTTGGTCTTTCACATTAGACTACATTGACCGATGTTGTTTTTGCCGCTGGAAAGCCTGTAATTTTTGTCACAACAGGCGCCAGACCGCTCGCGCTCCTAGAATACTACCGCCATGCAGCACCAGTGCTGTACACTGGTTACAACGGCCAAGGGGGTAGTCAAACTATCGCCGATGTACTTTAGAAGTCAATCATCTAGTCGTTTGCCAATCACTATCCCTTACTCTGTCGGCACCAGCCCAGAGTATTATACTTATAATCCGCTATATCAGTTCGTTCATGGATTGAGCTACACGAAATTTAACTACAGTAAAATAACTGCGGACAAGACGACCTTCACTACCTCGGATATTTTCATCTTCTCGTTCTCTGTCACTAATAATAGAGTTGTTTTAGGGAGAGAAACCCCGCAGGTAAACTCGACCAGTAATTATCTATAATTATAGCTAGTTGCGGTAATTTTACTAACCCGACTGTCTTTGAAGATCTATCTACTCTAACGCGTAGCCTCGATTTTCCAACCCATGAAGCAGCTCATCGACTTTACAGAGGTCGACCTACAACCTGGCGAGGCCAAGCAAGTATCAATGCAGCTCGGCGTGGAAAATTACCATAGCGGGTACGATGGGTAGAAATGGAGAGTTGAGCCCGGGACTTTCGAATTCGCGCTGTAGCATTTATTGAAAATTGATAGCTAGCAAGGGCACTGTAACATTGAAGCTGCCGAGTTAGAGAATTTTTGAGTTGTGATCTATCTATTTTCTATAATTAGTTACGGTTTATTAATTTTTCACGGTCGAAAATGGAAGAACTAAGGAGGATCGGATGTGTTTTCGGAGATTTTCCAGGGGGGATTGAGGAGTTCGTATTTTAATATTGTAAAATCATATGCATAAGTAAATAGATCAATAGCAATAATCAAAGTGGGTTCCAAGCGTTGAATTACGGCAAGAAAAAAGTCCTAGCTATCGCAGCGACGTCTATGCACAAAGATGCTTACATTCCTACACCGGGGGAAACCATACATACCGCCTATTAATTCCCGACCCACTAGTTATCATTCCTGATGTCTATATGACAGTTTGGGGGCGATAAAATAGGTAAGACGGTTGTAATGTGCCCGCTGCCCCCGTGCTCAATTAAAGGTGCACGGCATTTGGCATAGCACAGCCTTCCTCAAAATAGCCACATCAACATATCCCCGAACGCAAGATGTGCTGTTTTACACTATCGATTGGGGAAGAGCAAGAGAAACAGTATTTCAGCTACCAGTTATTGGGCTCACTGAACAGTAGCTCTTACATAGATTTTTTGCCCACACGATTTTTTTTGTTCAACGATAATAAACAAATCCATAAAGCTGGGAGAGATCTCCGGGGTCACTTCACTGGTAGAGCTTGAGCTTAGGGATCGAAGAGTTCTTTGTACTACATATTGACATAAGTTGCTAGGGTAGAAGTTATACCTGTTTTTAGGGAAGACTAATATTTATAAACTTCTGCACTTTCTTTCTGATTATAGCATTTCTTGGCTTAATTTATTTTATCGCCTTCTTAGTTTAATTATTCGGGCCCACAAAGAGGATTGGAAGCCTCAAGCATTATCCTTCCTACGTTTTTTTACTTTTAAGGGCATATAAAAAAGGTTGTGTATACAGCGAAATCCCTGAGGCTGCACTATCTATTCGAGTTATCTGGAACCTTCCAAGTAATGTCAGCTGCATGGATAGGTGGACAAAAGCAAATAAAAGGATCTTGGGCCTCGCTACTCTGGTTAATGGTCTTGGTAGTGTAACTTGCGTCTTGGATGCTACGATCTAGGAGATCATACAACAGCGCCATGGCTATGACAACACAATCTGTGTTTTTAGTGCCAATCATTGGCCAGCAGCAGCTCCACTCTTTCCTACCCTTAATCTGATGGTTCCTTTTATAAATCTTTTGGTCAAATTAATTAACCCCGCTCCCTAGCTAGTCACGTCATAAAGTACCAAAACCTTGTGAATTTCCCACTCACTGCGCACGCCACCTCTCCAGCCTTGGGAATCACAAGTGGAGGGAGATCTGCCCACATATGTACCTGAGCTGTCATTACCAGAATCACTCTCTCCCAAGAAACCAGCTATCCCACACGTGGCATCTCTACTGCGGCCTAAATTGACATTTTTCTTCCCTTCTCCGTATATATGCGGGGGGATTGAGGGTGAGCTTGGCGGCCCAAAACAGTCAACAATCAAAGAGTGCGTTAGCCCTCCGTGGTGAATCCAAGGGAGGATAGACTGTTTGATTTAGCCGATACTGGTCGGTGGGAGTATTTCTGGTCGAGGATGAGGTGCCTTTTTCTGCACTCTTGAATATGAACAAATAAGATGGGTGGATGCAGCCACAGGATGTGCTGGTCCGTGCCAACCCAGTAATCAACCAGTACGTGCTCATTACGACTGTGTCAGTGAATATTTGTATGTGCATACAAAATCAGCTTACCTGAGGAGGTGGCCATTCATCTCGCGAGGTAAATAAGTTTATTGTCTTTGGGACATCACGAGGGCCTTTGAAGGTTTTGTCAAAGTCTCTAGCCTTTTCAAATAATTTAGAAAGCTTCTATTTCGGGAACAAGACCTTATGTAGTACACACTTGTTCGAAGTGCAGCCACTGTGTGCAACCCTCGAAAAGACATACACAAAAGCCTATCATATTTTACATGAATCGTATAAAAGCACCTCCAAGCAAGTAAGAATTTAGTCCAGGCCCTCCTCAGCTGATTCGATACATAGGAATACCAAGATCTTGAGCAAAGAGCTCGCTAATTCGTTCATAAGCTGTCAGATCTATGCTAAGACTCTGTCAAAACTGATAACAGTATAATACAAACCAAGATTACACGGAAAGGGTAATCGCTTACGGATAGCGACATCGAAAAACTGCCCTAAATAATGCCTTAGAATTCCTAAGGATCTACGTCAGGTCATCAAGCAAAATGCAAACTTACTGCAGCTGCAGACCTTCACGAAGCAACTCAAATAGGGGTATGGGTATGTCGTGAAAGCAGAAAGGCCAATGGGGTTATTAGGGTAGAGGAAGATGACGTTTTCTCGAAGCCTTAGGACTTATCTCGACAATTTACACAAAGGAGTCTAGAAATAGCTTCCTATTTCAGGTATAAAGACCCTGGGGGCATGGTTGTGGGGTTGGCCAACCAACACGCCAGAGTGATAGGCTGAGGCGAATCAAAAGCCGTTATCAGGGAAGGACGCTTCCAGAGTGTACCAATGGCTTGATACTATTATCAACAAAAAAATAAGCCAAGCCGAATAAGGTGTAGTTTAGGACATCCCCACGAAACCGATAAAGAAATCTTTTTCCAATTATCAGTTGAAACGCCACGAACGGCATAGTCTTAGTATCAGAAACCGTGTACGACCCTCTTTGATATTGAGCGGCAAGTGGGGGAAAAAAAGAAAACTTTAGAAACGAAGTTTCAAAAACAAGGATTTCTTCAATAGGTGAACAGTATGAAGGTACAACACGAGAAAGAAGCAAAGACCACAGTCATCTATAGCTAGTCCTAGTTCAGCCAATCTACTTCTATCAGACTTTGAAAGATTGCGGCTGATCAGATAAGTTTGAGGCATCCCCTAAAGATAGCCTAGGGTCTTGTGCCCCCTTATTTTGTAAAATAGGGTTAACGTCTCCTTGCTGAATAATAAGAGTCTTGACCTAGTAGGGTAAAGCAATCTTCCCTGGTAATCTCAGTAAGCAAGGAGTTCACCGAGCGAATCAACTAACAGGAAGATTGCGGTTGGCCCAAAGTATGTACATGTACATGTACATATGTGCCTGTATATCGGGCCGAGCTTTGTTTTTTTTGACCGAAAGAATTACGGGGGCTTTTCCTGGGCCAAGTCTCGGATTTCAGGATTGGATTAAGTAGCCGAGCCAGTCTCTAGGTCATGTGGCTTTGCGGGGTATCTTGTCGCAGGTGAGCACAGATGTTGGTTAACGGGTTCTTGATCTCAAGCGCATGGTTTAGAGCCTTGTATGGCACTTGAGTTGGTGATCAAACAGGCGGAACTTTCTTTTGTAGACTGTGGCGTAATAGTGTGTTCTCGGCAGTGGAAATTAAATCTAAAATAGGATCCTAGATTATTGTCAGGGTCGATGCATGCTTTGCTGTTGTTGCTGTCTACCAAGGATTACACGGTAGGGTACAGATTTTGGAGTTTTTAGTATTCGCTTTGGTGTCCATGTAGAAACATGCTGGCCATGCTTCCCCGGGGAGAATGCCTTTCTTCTATATAGCACCTAACTCCATCTCCCAAGTTATGATGCCAGTAGCGGAGGAATACTAAGAGTGTTAGGTGGTACAGTTAATGCACCCTCTTCGAGAAATGTGCATAGCTGTTACTAGACTTAGTATGGGCCAACTAACTCACGGCTCCTTTCATGACGCGACTTTCTTCGATAAACTATCTAAGGAAAGAACTTCCAGAGAGAGATATCTTACTTTATTTTTGGAAGCACAGGGAAGAAAGAGGTGATGGGGTTCTAGAAGTACAAGTCGGTATTGTCTTACACCCTAATAGCTGTGGCTGTGCTTCTGGTCAATTTGTCTGTATCTAAGCGGCCCACCGGCACCAATTTCAGCCCGGTACACCCCGCAAAAATCTATTCTCATAACTTCTTGGTGGGTAACAGCCTCTACTGCTTCAGGCACGACTGCTTTCTGCTGTCACAGGAATGCGGCATGGTTTTTATTTTTTAAAATGAGTATGGAATTAAGTACTCTGCTGACATCCTATACCGGAGGGCCTGTTACAGACTGGAATGGCTGTACATGTTCTAAAGTTGAGCATTTGGGAGTATTTTGATCCATGTATCGTCACCTCCACATCATACGCCTCGCAGCAGGAAAATGCAAGAAATCCTCGGGAGTCTCTAATCAGTGAAGCGGCAGGCGTCACTGTCCTGAGAAACTGGTGATTTGGATAGGACGACCTGCAGCTTTAGCGAATGATCGGCCGGTTGTGAGGACTCACGCCTGCCACTTTGGAATTAATCTACACATAAAATTACTGCATAAGGCACGGGGGAGCTTGCTTGATCTGGGCGCCTCAGCCTCATACGCACATTCTGTTGCTCTTTGTCATGTCTCAGTACGGAGAGTCGTTTGTCTTTGATCAGGGAGCTACCCCAATTGGTAACCAGGTTGAGTGCGCATGGACTCGGAATGCTTAAATACTACGGGTATGTCCACTACAGTGCATTGTTTATCTCCAGCGAATACAAGATTGCGTGGGATTTATTTTATATATTCTCGGGAGTGTGATTCTGTTCTTCTCTCCTACTCCTTCTGTTATTCATCTATAAGGCAGTCATCTCGAGCCACCTTTGAATAGTATACCTTCCCTAGCTACTGCTACGTTATTCCCCCTCTCTAGACAGTCAAGTTTCCGCCGCCATTCCACAATGGCAAAGTTCAAATCTCCTCTCGCCGCGTTGGCATTGTTTGCAGGATTTGCGAGTGCCATTTGGCCACAGCCTGTGACCTATGAGCATGGCTCAACAGTTGTCTGGCTCTCTGATGATGTGTCAATGACTCTGGATAAACCTGAAAATGTCAGTAACCTCAACCCCCTCAAAGATTGTATTAAGAGCTAACATTGCATCTCATAGAATTCTCAAAAATCAACCGATAAAATCAATGAAGCATGGGATCGCGCAAAGCACATCCTTTTTGAGGAGAAATTCGTCCCCTGGAAATTCCACAAGCGCGGTGATTCGTTCGAGCCCAAAAGCAAATCCGGCACCACAATTAATACAGTAATTATCAAACAAACCAAGGCAGAGTCCTCGACCGCGGAGAAATACGGCGAGATTGACGAGAGTTACAACCTCACGATTCCTATCAATAGCCAGAGTGCATACATTACTGCTCCATCTTCCTACGGCGTACTGCACGCTCTCAACACACTAACACAGCTGTTCTACTACTCGCAGCAACACCGCGGCAGCATCTACTCAAACCTTGCGCCTGTAAAAGTCATCGATAAGCCAAAGTTCCAGCACCGTGGACTGAATCTCGATGTAGCCCGTCAATGGTATCCTAAGGGTGATATCCTAAAGACCATCGATGCTCTCGCTTGGAACAAAATGAACCGTCTTCACCTCCACGTGACTGATTCCCAGTCCTGGCCTCTTGAAATTCCTGCATTGCCAGATCTTGCACCATGCGGTGCCTACGCAGACGGACTAACCTACACACCCGAGGATCTTCAAGAAATTCTTGATTTCGCCGAGAAGCGTGGTGTACAGGTTATTATCGAAATCGATATGCCTGGCCATACAAGCTCTATTGCCGAAGCCTACCCCGAGCTTATTGCAGGGTGGAACATCCAGCCAAACTGGGACACATATGCCGCGCAGCCACCTTCCGGTTCACTCAAGCTCAACAACCCTGAGGTTAAGAAATTCCTTACCACTCTTTTTGGTGATCTTCTACCTAGACTCCGTGATCATACGCCATACTTCCATACTGGAGGCGACGAAGTCAACAAGAATGTATATCTCTTTGACGAGAACATTATCTCAAACGACACCAAAGTCCTTCAGCCTGCACTCCAAGATTTCCTATCCCATGTCCACACCGAGGTCTTGGGGCAAAAGATGTCTCCCATAGTCTGGGAGGAGATGCTCCTCGACTGGAACCTCACACTTCCAAAAGACACAATTGTCCAAACCTGGATTTCTGACCTATCAACCAAGAGCGTTGTCGAAAAGGGATTCCGCGCGATCGCGGGTAACTACAATTTCTGGTATCTCGACTGCGGAAATGGACAGTGGCTTGATTTTGGCCCGAATGTGTACCAGAAATTCTACCCGTTTAATGATTACTGCTCCCCCAAGAAGAACTGGCGTCTTAGTAAGTTCCCGGCTTCCGCATTTATTCTACTGTGTTCAATACTAATAGGTGCTCTAAATAGTCTATTCCTATGACCCCATCGCCGGCCTCTCAGAAGAGCAAGCTAAATCCGTCCTCGGTGGTGAAGTCCACGCATGGAGTGAGCAAATTGATGGCGTTAATCTCGATAGCATCGTCTGGCCGCGTGCATCTGCGGCTGGGGAGGTGCTCTGGAGTGGTCGCAAGGACGCCTCAGGGACCAACAGGACCTTTGCCGACGCAAGCCCCAGACTCGCTGAGTTCAGGGAACGTCTAGTCCTCAGAGGTATCGGAGCGAGCCCGATTATGCAGCTATGGTGTCACCAGAATGAGGGGGATTGTGCACTTAACTAAGGATTTTGGTCATTTGATTTATTTTGTGCCAAAAATGGGTGATAAATTATGAGGCGTTTCTTGTGCGTTTTGCTTTTAGGACTCTGGTTTTTTTATGGTTTGGGGGGGGGTGTTGTAATGACCGGTATTTTATGATATTATCATGGTCACGGTATGGAAGGGAGGTCTAGTTTGTGGATAAACCTTGCCCTAAATTTAATCTTGTTATATCAATACTAGAAAATAAAGGCTAGGGTGCTCGTATCTGGGGTGAATAAGTGCAATAATTTCAATCATAAAGTGCATAATTTGGCTAGGTAGGGTGGTTAAAATCTTTATGAGAAAGTATGTTGGTGGTCTTGGCTAGCAAAAGTCAGGTGGGAGATAGTCTCTGTTACTTAATTCCTGTTCACCTAGGAGATGCTATAAATCTCACGGGCTGCATGAAACCGATTACCTTTGGGTGGGTGCGAGGATACTCATCTAGGGGGGAAATGATTATCTGGCTAGTCACGTAATCTGCAGCCATCTTCCTGGTCACAACGAAGATTTAAACGGTGCGGCCGATGGCAGAGACACATCATGCAGAGATACGGCCCAGTAAATTCAACCTATATGTCTCGGCTCCCCCGGAGTTAGCCCTGTCGTTTGTCATTATTGGTTAGACATGCATGAGCACTCGGCTCCTTGGGTTCTGGATAGCAGCCTCGTAAGCAATCATTTGTTATCATTGTCCAGGAAACCAACAAGATCTGTAAACATTGCCTATGCTGACTGCAGGACTAATTAGCATCGGGGTTCGAGATCTAGGAAATTACCTAAGTTTACACGGCCTTCCTATCGGTCGACAGAGGATTGATTGATTTTGGTGGTCGGGGTGACCCTTATTGCGGGATATAGAAATCACATGGAGTGGGCTATCATATTAACTATCGAGAATAATCTAAACTACTTAGGGTATACGGATATACCCGTAAGTTATGATCAAAAAAGCCAGTCTCTAATACGTAAGGGTTATATCTTTATATCTCGATCTACTTATCCAGCCAGCTTTTGCTAAACAGCCCACTCTATCCTCTATTTCTCATGCTTCCTCAGTTTCCCCTAGTTTGGCTGCTTGTAATGACGTCAACGACTTGGTGGCGGTAAGCAACAACTGTGACGTCAATGATGTCTACTGCCTCAATAACGCCACAGGCTTCTCACAGGTTAACGACCAATAAGACGAGTGCTGCCTAATGATGTGCGCTGCGGATAGCCTACTAACCGTTTCTGAATAAGCTATTAATCGGTAAATACTTTAATTGGCTGAAAGTACCGGATTGTCAGTAGGTTGCGAATTAGTGAACTATAAAAAGTTGATTTGTTGTTACTAGTATTTGAAGTAATTGATGTTCGTGACTATGAGGTGTCACAAATTCTTTAAGGCATAGAGAGGGCTATATATGCCACCTAGTTTATGATAATGGGGTCGATAAGATGGTTGAAGGGTGCTTCTCACGGGTTGAGGTACAAGTTAGCCCTTGTAATTAATTAAGTAGTTATGTGTTTTTGTGAGACTCTCAATTTAATCTTGTAGTAAAGCAAAAACATCCTTTAGACTATTTTTCTTAAGTTTACAAAACCCTTCGGAGTAAAACCTATTACTGTGAATTCAGCTCTGCTAGGTCGAGACTATTAAATACGGAACGAATTCGAGGGATAGAGCTGAACTTATAGAGAAATGAATATGGCCTTATATGTAACTGTAAGAAAGCTAGTCTCATATATACCTATGTCCTAGAGGACATACTTGATATTATACCTATGATATCTGATTGGCTGATTACAGTAGCTACATAGCACATGGCCCCATCTAAGATAGCCATAATTGTGTAACATTTATTCCAGAAAATTATCAGCCATTTAGTTGGTATTAGGAGTGAGACTAGACCAAAGTTAATAATTTAATTTATTAGACCTTTTTTACCTAGAGTGTTATGTAAAAATGTTTAGCACTAAGTTGGTTCACGGGAGCTACAGGCAACTCTGTCTATAAGAATATTATTTATAAGAATATTCTTAGTAGGCAGCCCCTCAAAACGCTCCACTAGACTATATTTGGAACAATTCCTTCCAGATCCGGCTAGAAAACATTTCTTATAGGAATATTCTCACTTTATTGCTTGAAATTCTCGGTCCCGATCGTATTCTTATAGGGAGAGTCGCCTGTATGATTAAGTCATTCATTTAAGTTGGTTCATGGGAGCTCACTCGATTCTACTAAAAAACGTAGGCTTGTGCTACGTGTTGGGTTTATGGGGCTAAGACTCTTTCGGCTGCCAATTACTACGGTATCTCTAGTATTAACCCTACACTAACATCTGGGTATATTAGTTGTAGGTATGTCAAGTCTTGATTCAACTTCACTTAATTCATATCACAAGACTATGGCAAAAACAGCACACCTAATCGTAATGAAGACTATATCTACTGTCTACTATTTTTCCCTTCCCCTCCTGTCTCATCCCGTCCTTATCTTATTTTTATTGTAGCCCCGTTCTTAGCTACAGCTTATATATGACACGCCCAACATCACGTTACCAATACTGACCGGGTAAAAATACAGGCGAGATATCCCTGCTTTGATAACGCCTTTCATCCTGAAAACTTCTTGCCCTACGGAACATCACTAAAAAGCCGCTTCCATGCAGCGATGCGGAAGCCATCACTTTCAAGTGATTTTCTCTACGCCATCAAAGACCTCAGTGAGAGTCCAACACACCCTATATGCTATCGAAGCTGTAAGGGCCACTCTTTCACTGATAAATTAACGATATGCACAAGATATGTGGCTGCTTAGAGATTTCCCTGATTGCAAAAGCATTGTTTGATGTATGTATCGAGGGATTCATGCTATAGTAGAGCTTAAAGTAAGTGGGTGAATCAGGTGTACATTTATGTTTAACACTCTGTTTCACTCGGATGCTCAAACGCTTGTGAGTTCCTGGATCTCACTAGCTAGGAACATCTGAGGTTAAGAATAGTTGATGACTTCCATGAGAATCTATAGTTAGGCTTATAGGTTCAGAAGTTGAAACCTAGATAGAGGTTATTATGTATATTAGTCATTCTGGATGGAAGGGTAAACACGTTTTTTTGCCCCTCGCTAATTACCCCTAAGTGGCTCAAAGGAAGGGCTGATAATACTTGCACTTGAGGCTTCTCTATGTGTTCGATGAAACTTTGGGTATCCAGTAGGTATTGCTTGATTTGTAGGCTAGGATACCCACACCCAATGACTAGCCTTTAGAGTCAATTTCTGTGTAGAGGCCAAGTAATGGAAACAAATAACTGGATTGAATCTGTGATATTGGTTGTATTAAGAAAATTTCTGCAGCCGGTCCGTCGATTATAGTGTTTTTTTTTTAAAAAAAAAAACTCACCAAGTACGTATATGTAACCTTGCATGCAGCGATGGCACTAGACGCAGTATTTTCTTTTTGCAGGCGTTGTAGCCAATCGCCAGCCCCTTGAAAGAACTTATCATAAGTATATTGCGCTACTTTAGGTTAAAAGAAAAATGCAAAAGCAAAAACATGTTACAGGGAACGGGAATGTTGACCAACGAGGGGAGAGAAATCGACTGACGGCCGATTGAGAGTCATGAGGCAGAGTATGCTTTAGAGGCACAATTGAGTATTTTAAAAGCACAATCAGGGGTACCACGTTTTTTTTGCGACATACCAGTATACTGTAGTTGAAATCTATGTATTAGGTATTGTAGGGGGACAAAAATAACCACGCATTTACGTAGCAACACCTCATGTTCGGGCTAGCTTCCAGTAGACATTTCACAGCCACAATTGGCAGGAAAATAGGGGTGGTATATCAATACTTTGTACTATCCATCTATCTTCAATTAGAGTGGTATCTGATACCTAGGGGCGTGTTGTGGTATGAGGTGGTCGGCTTGGGTGCTACGTGGATGCGTGGTTATTTTTGTCCCCCTACAATACGTACATAGGAGCAAAGCGAGAAGAGAAGAAAGAGGAGACGCAGGAGAAGCAGAGATAGAAGCCAGAGAACGAGAAGAGGAGTGGGGATGGGGCGACATGTGGGAAGATGTGGCAAGCAGCATACAGGAACAGGAGGGAGACAATGAGGAGGAATAGAAGTTACAAGGCATTATTTCCTTTTATTTCCTTTTATTTTTTATTTTTATTTTTTTTATTTTTGAAGTTTTATTACTTTATTACTTGAGGGATTTTAGTGCGGGTACCATAACCTTAGGGTTGCATGTACTTAAATGATAAATTCATTCATTCAATACGTACATAGGTCAACGTGTGATACCGAGTGACTAGTGATGCTCCAACTCCACAACCGAGTAGAATATTTCTAACCTATGATCACATATATTCTATTGCAAGGCAAGGTTACTGTTGTTTCCATGGCGGTTTGGGAGTATTTTGTTGTAAATTTCTGTTGTGCGGCTGCCGCCGCAACACTGCGTGATGGTGGCTTAAGGTATCCGGGAGAAACCTGCAGCTACCTAAGATAGCAACAAAAACATCGTCGGCCCAAAACCCAAGTACCAGGATACCGCCCCAGTACATACCAGGTGAGGCCTCAACTAAACTTCTCAGCTGATATAATAACTAAGGATACGAAACTTCTATTTAATATCTTAATGATTACTAAGGCCCAGAAAG
The DNA here is from genome assembly GCA_033030425.1 of Verpa conica. Taxonomy (NCBI): domain Eukaryota; kingdom Fungi; phylum Ascomycota; class Pezizomycetes; order Pezizales; family Morchellaceae; genus Verpa; species Verpa conica. The sequence goes on along the minus strand of JAUFSD010000002.1, from coordinate 417,544 downwards.
CTTGTCTTTCGGAAACAAAAAGCAACTACTCAATGGTATCAATAGGTATTCTTCGAGAGGGGCTTAGGCCACCCAATAGTCCGGTTAGAAATCTTCAAAAGCGCATATTTGGTACGACCCTAAATTAGAGATCAGCCTATAATTCTCTACGCTCTTTGGAGCGATCTGAGCGTTGTTGCTCACCGGAGGTTATTGACCTAGCTAATTCGGGCGCATAGTGATAGGCCTAATAGGAGCTGTACTGTATTATTATCATTTAGCAGTTCGCCTGGTATGGCCATTTAGGTGAATGCGATAGTAAACCTCGTTCTAGGGCGGGGTAGCAGGTACGACGGACAGGCGTAGCGGACAGGCTCACAGTTCATCTCTTTCCGAGTATAAAACCCTGTTTCCATCAAGCTAATATGAAATAAGGGTCTATTCCAAACAAAGAGGTGGAGAGATCTATACCACGGAACATATTAATATCTATATCATACCGCCGGTGAGTACAGTATTAACCTCTATATTTGTTAAGAAAGGGCCGTGAGCTAAGAGGATCGCTTAGCATTCGCTAATAGAAATTCCAGTACGAGTCCATACAACCTCTCTAATAAGCTCAATCTAGCGTAAAAGGAATTTTATCCCAAAGACCTCACATAGGCCCAGACAGAAACTGCGTGATTCGGCGGTAAGAGTTATGGTAGTTCAGAGTAGGTAGACTAACTCTAGAATTTCTGTAAGGTCAGAGAACTGATATTTTCAGATCTAGTTTAGTATTTGTCAAAGAGATCACCTCAAAAGTTCCGATACGCACCTCAGTCAACTCCCTACTTCTCTAAGGATCCTACCCAAAACAAAAAAAATGGGATACCTCAATTCCTTCTCTGTAATCGCATTCGCTGTAGCCCAGCTACTTGCTTCACCAGTTCCAGCCATACCCGGGTTGAATAATGAAGCTTTATCCGTTACAAACACATCCTCTTCCTATAGAGCCCCACGGGTGCCTTTGTCTCATAGCGGAGCTGGGTCCAGATCTAAATGGACACCCGAACCCAAGGGCCGTGGTACTTTCGGTATAATCTTTAGCTGCATGATCACCCTTTCTCTCTGTGTTTGGACCGCAATACACATCAACGTCATCCCCAGCACACAAAAATCGAAGCGCCTCCGTATCAGATTAAGATGGACGATTATTAGCCTCCTCTCCCCGGAGATTGTGCTTTGGCGAGCCTATGACCAGTGGAGCACTGCAAATACACTTCATAGGAAATGGTGTAAACACTTCGGTATCCGGCCTGGGAGTGAAGAAGACCGATTGAAGATCGAAGGAGCATTTTTCGTCGTCATGGGGGGGTTTACTCTCGGGCCGAGTGAGGACTTCGGGTCCTATCCCTCTACATTGACGCCTAAAGGGTTCATTGAATGGACCGAAAAATCTAGTCTGGTGAAGCACGATATTCTTAACCAGAAGCTTATACTGGATAAGGGGAAAGCCGATACGATTGCAAAGTTATTTGTTTGCGCCCAAGCTCTCTGGATGGTCATCCAAAGCATTTTTCGGGCCGTTTATAACTTGCCATGCACTTTACTCGAAGTTCATGTTGTTATGCATGTTGTGTACACGGTGGTGATGTATTTTTTCTGGTTGAAAAAACCTTTAGATGTCAGTGAGTCAATACCGGTTCTAGATAGTCGAGCTCTCGGGAGCATACTTTCGTTCATACACGGGGACCTTAGTGGGATAAAATTCGATGTTTTTCCAAAGGTTGAAGGTTCTCCTAACGCACTCACAGGCAGTGCCACATTCCACGTCATGAAAAGTTCTGAAGCCCAGGCTACTCCTACAGCCGAATTCGGCGAGAGTGTCGAAACCGTTCATTTCGTAACACGAGATGACTCAATGGTTGCACGGAGAACATATCAAGATCTTCATAATTGCGAAAACATGATGGCAGCATTGCGGAGATTTTTCAAGTCACCTTTGATAGAGTGGCTGGAGAAGGAAGAATTTCTAAATACTATAGCCCAAGATCCTAGATCTATTGCGGTCTTCCAAGGGGAGTCACTTGTCGCACAGAATGAGTTCTCGATTCGATATGAGGGTCCCGGGTTGATTCTGGGTACTCTAGACCTTAACAAAACCGATATCGAAAACTTCCGCCACGCAGCAGCAGCAATACAGAATGGAGAATACCATGAGTTCACAACTTTGAACAAGGAAAATGGGGTTAGAACAGTCAATTCCAAACGGTTCAAGGGACTCCTAGCCCAGAGGGCTGCGAACGGCAAGATAAATGGGAGGTTAGAAAAACATCTAGCAAACGACAAACCAAGGTTGATTTTGGATGGAGACCTGGAGTCGTTTCGTCTGATACTTAAGGATGGACCTCTGGATTTATTTCGCCGTGGCCATCTTAACCAAAGCCTAATTATCTCTTTCCTTTGTCTCCTTTATGGTGGCTGCCACGTAGCCGCATGGAACAACCACTTCCCTACAGATGTAGAGCGCGTGTTGTGGCTAGTATCCTGCATGACAGTCAGCGCTTTACCCCTAGTCTTTTTTTCTATTCTTCATTTGGTAAACTTTATATACCGCCCATCGGAGCCAGTTGTTCCAACAACCCGACCTAGTCTCCCCCTAACTCGTGAGAGATGGGGGTTATTTATCGTAGGGAGATGCTTGATTTTTTTTGTTTTTGAGCTGTATGGCGCTGTTAGGGTATTCTTGTTGGTGGAAGCTTTCATAAGCATGCGTAGTGTACCTGAAGGTGCGTACGAAACTGTTAGGTTCTCGGACTACTGGCCGCACCTTAAGTGAACATGGACTTAGATAGGAATTGATTTTTTAGAATGTTCAAGTATCAAGCTACTACGTATGGAGTTGTCCCAACCACTCAATCAGCTATAAAGTCATAAATTTATTAGTCAGCGATATTCTGCTACGTACGTATATACGTACCCTGCCTCCACGAACCTTTTCCAATAATCGGTCAAAACGACAGTCTTAAAGATCTCAAATTCGTGCACACTATAGTTAATCTATAAAGCTCCGCCACGTGTCGGCTTGAGTACCAGCAGATAGTCCAAAGAGACAACTACATAGTCATATGTTTCTAGCACTAGTAAGCAGTCTGGTAAAATTATTGAAACTCATCCCCATGAGTCAATCGCCAACGTTACGCAACAAGCCTCGTATATTCACAACAAGCAAACAGAACCTGAACTTGATTTTTTCTTCTTTCTTTCCGTGATGACTATTTATTTACCCAAGCCTAGTATATATATCTCAACTCTATATGTATTCCACATCCAGGTTCTTTACGCCCGCCAAAAAAAAAATTTTTTTGTCGTGCATCTATAGTTACTTCTTCCTGTAGAGTATACGCACCGGAGGTGCCCGGCCGGCAACATTAGGGAAGAAAGAAAAACTACGGCATAGTTTGACAGGACCAAAGTGTTATGGCCATGAGTGGATAGCCACATTTAGCCTATATAATCAAGAGCCGATGGGAAGAGCCGATGGAAAGACTCAGACTCAGAGTACATGTCGCTACGCTTACGCAATAAAGACCATATGTTTTATGTGTGAATGTGGGTCTAACTGGGGAGGGGGGGTGGTGTAGGACGCGACTAAGATATCTAGACGAGTGATGTGGTGTGATTTATCGGTGAGAAGAGAAGGCGTAAGCAGGACTACATGTAGACCTCAGGGTAGAGATAAGGAAAGAATGATATCTAGTGTCTTAAACCTTATTCCAACGTCCATAATAACGTAACCCACGATACCCAAACGAGGGCGAAGGGCAACGAAAGTGAGGGAATAAGATAGTACCACCCTAGGTTTCAGATTATAGGCTTGGCTCTGGTGACGAGGCGCTTTAGTCTCGATCCAACAGAGCTTCGTTACTCCCGAGACCAGGACTCAATAAAATGGGGTGCAGAGAAGTCTTGCTTCTGTTATGCGCTGCGGTTATTTGTTTCACATCCCTATAACAGTACTAAAGTCCCTTCATAGGTCAAGTCTCACCTCACCCAAGACTCAAACACCTTGGAGAATGACAATAAAACACATGACCTACAGCGTATGGTAAAAAAGATCGAGAAACGTGAGATACGAGATCCAGAATTTTTATCCGTCCTTTAGATTTTTGGCGGAAATTCTAATACTATTAGTATTGGTCACAAGATCCTGTTGGCAGACCCTGGCTTCTCGATCTTTTTTACCATACGCTGTAGGTTGATCTCGCTTGGTAAAAGTTAATGGGGAAACAAGAGAGTAGCCTAAGAGATGTAATCAACCAAGTACCAAGGGGAGTTTGTACCAGTAGAGAATACCTACATATCTCCAACTCTTCATGATATCAGTCAATAAACTATATCGATGTACATATGTAGAATATAGAAAAAAATATGATAGTGTATACCATATTCCAAATCATCAGACACGGCACTCTATAACGGGGGGAAAACTATAGATCGATCCTAAACACAAACCAACCCGAGGCTTAGAGCCTGATATTCAGAGCCTAAAGTTTAAAATAATAAAAAACATCATTGTGTATGTATTACACCATTCGGAACGGCAACGTTCCGGTGAATCAGAAACGAGAATCGATCCTAGGCTCCAGTAAATGATATAGTATTTTTTTTCTATTTTCACTGATTATCGATATCGATGAAATAATTGGTCTTATTTTTACGGCACTTTCGGGTATACGGCTCACACCTAGTGTCATACTCGCTGATATCAGCTGGTTAGTACATAAAAGTGTAATATTATCTAAAATCTATAGGCCATGAACCAGAAGCCTAGAATGTAAGGATTCTTCCAGTTGCCCTATTCCAAACGTTCAAACTCAGTGGCCTTGTCTCTTGGAGAAAGGTGTACTCTAAGCATGAATGACACACTGCATAGGAGGAAAGTGTTGTAACAACAACAATGCTCGCTTGGAGTGCAACCCCCAACAATTCTCGCACGTAACCGAGGAAGCTCGTGATTACATAGAGAGTAAAAATTCCCCCGCATCCGTAACCTGCACCGTGCACGAGGGAAGATCTGCCAAGTCCTGCAGATCATTGTTAGCACGTCAGATTATGGTGATTCAGATTCAACAATCATTGACGTTGCTGCGCATCCTACGGCTTAGAGAGTACGGTAATCTTCCCCTTTTTTTCCCTTTTTCCCTTCTACACTCCCTCGCCTCCTTATTCAGTTAGCCCTGCCAATGAAAACATTTCACCTATACTTCCATACGGGGCGCGTCTGGATGGGGAAGGAAACCCTTGAAGGGGGGGTGATTAAGGCTCGCTTAGAATGGGATCTTATACTAAATACTTAATGTTTTTTTACACTACGTATCATGATGGGTGGGTGCAGGGGGGGCTACCTACTGCACAAGATTAACACAAAACGAGCATGTGGATTCTGGAAGCAGGCCCCCAACCAGCACTGCCCTTGGCGGGTTTGCTCGGCTCCAGAGCTGGTACTTGAAATTACGCGAAGCTTGCCTTGGCTGAGCACTGAGGGCAGAAATTCACCCGACGAAGGGGGCCCGGAATCCGACGCCACGAAGGAGGTGGACTAGCGGACGTTTTTTTTTACCCATGTCCGATCAAGACGTTTCCAAACAAGGGCAGATCATGGAATGCATAATGGCTCCTTGGACCCCAGGCTGTGGTTCATATATAACTACCTAGTCCTTTCCTTTGCACCGATTTGGATTTTTGCTTTCTATACATATCTCACCTAGTTCCCCTACATCTATTAATCCTAGACTTGAGTTCTATCCACGTGTGCATTCTTTTCCCCTACAATACTTTCCTATTGAGTGACGACGACGACAATGTTGTTTGACGTGATTCAACAGTCCGCCCCCGGAATAATCGCTGCGCTGGCTGTGGCGGGTATTTTGACACTTGGTTTTTCGAGATTAAGGCAGAATTCAAGAATCCATAAGCTTGGAGGACGAGCACCCCAAGTCCCAGCTTATACTGGACTTTTCGGTATACTCAAACCATCAGTCTTCTTATCCTCTTTTCCACCAAGATACTAATAGATGTCTCCTAATTGTAATAGGTCTCGATGTCATCTGGGAAACTATTCAGATGGCCCGGAATAATCGGAATCTTGAACTTTGGCAGGGGAGATTTTTCAGGCTGAAAACACACACTATCGAGATGAACCTACTAGGACAGCGAATTCTCATAACAGAAGATCCGGAGAATATCAAGGCTCTGTTGGCAACACAGTTCGCAGACTATGGTAAGCACTACCTATCCGGTCATATTCTCCATGTCTGCTTTCGGATTAAGCTTGGTATAATTTGGGGTGGTTCTGTAAACTGAGGCATCCTACCCCAACGACAAGAAGTGTCGATGATTTCATCCCCCATCAGTATCGTTTAGACTTCTTTGACAATCCACTTACATTAATCTCTCCACAGGCAAAGGAGAAGAATTCCACCAGCAATGGACTCCCTTTCTCGGAAACAGTATCTTCACCACCGATGGCAGTGATTGGCATTCATCCCGCCAGCTTATTAGACCACAGTTCATTAAGGACCGTGTCTCTGACCTACACATCTTCGAGCGAAACATCGTCCATATGTTCGAGTTTATTCCCAGGGATGGTAGTATGATTGATATGAAGGATATGTTTTACCGATACACTTTGGACGTGGCAACTGAATTTCTGTTGGGGAATTCCATCGACAGCTTAGCTGTTCCTCGGGCGGAGTTTGCTATCGCGTTTGCAGCAATCCAGAAGTTCATGGACCATATCTCGAGAGTTGGGTGTGTAAAAAAAACCATCCTTCTGAGAAGATTAGACTAACAGTTATTCCGTTTACCCTTAGACCGATACATGTCTTGGTTCCCAGAGGAGATTTCAACAAGCACTTGAAAATCTTAAACTCGTTTGTTGAGCCTTATGTTGAGCAGACGCTACAGATGAGACCCGAAGAACTCAAGGACAAAACCGAGAAAAGCTACAACTTCCTCCACGCTCTCGCTGAATTCACCAGGGATAAGAGGATGCTTAGGGACCAACTTGTTGCTGTTCTGTTGGCTGCTAGGGACACGACTGCTGCCACATTGAGCTGGGTGTTTTATGAACTCTCAACACGACCAGATATAGTTAAAAAGTTGAGAACGGAGATTCTAGACACTGTAGGACCAAATACTGCGCCGACATATACGGACTTGAAAAATATGAAGTTCCTCCAAGCTGTCATCAACGAAACCCTCCGGTTGTATCCTGTTGGTAAGTTTTTTTTATATTGCCCGTCTGTAGAGCTTTACTGATTCTTGCGGTATAGTACCGTTTAACGTTCGGTCATCTCTTAAGGATACTTATTTGCCCCGTGGATCTGGTGTAAATGGGATGGATGTAAGGCACTATTCGCCGAAGTTGAAGCAGCTTTGTGACTAATTCCTCTCTAGCCCGTTGGTGTTCCTAAAGATACCCCTGTCGCATACTCGACCATGTCCATGCAAAGGAGAGAGGATCTATTTGGACCGAATGTCAATGATTTCGACCCTGATAGGTGGAGCACATGGTAAGCATAGTCTCAAAATTTCAACCTCGAAATCCCAGACCTCAAATGATTGCGGGGGAAAAAAGGCTAATATTTTTATTTGAATGACTATAGGACACCAAAGTCCTGGCAATATATCCCATTCAACGGCGGCCCAAGAATCTGTATTGGTCAGCAGTTTGCGTTGACAGAGATGGGTTACACCATCGTAAGACTGTTCCAGGAGTTTGAGGCTATTGAGTCAAAGATGACGGAAAAACAGTGGATGCAGACTGAGATTGTTGGATCACCGGGAGCCGGCGTAAAGCTTTCTTTCAAGCCTGCTGCTAAATAGTAGATGACTTGTTCCTGATTATTTTTTCGGATTCTGCTTCTTGGGAGGGGGGGTTGTGTTTTGCTGTACATGTATATTTGGGGGAGGGGTGTGCCACGAATTCCACGCATTTCCTATACGTAACTTGTTTGGTTCCATGTATGTATGTAGTTGAAGGGCTACTTACTTTGTTATAAACTCCACTATAAGAAGAGAAAAGAAGATGAGAAACTCCATTCGAACAATAACGTGCCTTAAGCTCCACCACCTAGATAAAGAGATGAACTGGGGTTCTACATATAATCACCCCCGTGTGCACCGGCTTTCACTTCTATGCATTGCACGTTACGCCGCGTTACACTGGATGTCCCTTCTGGCCTAGCCCAGGAGGTGTGGCGATATGCCCTGAGCCTTGGCAGCGGTTGCTCAGTCATCCCGAAGCTTCTTCCCACCTCACATCACCACACCCAGAGAACTTCTTCTCTCCACTCTTCGACCTCAACCTTTCACCCCCTCTACCTCCCTCGTCGATCTCTCCCCTCGTCTGCCAGCCAACAGTATCGCTTTGCCCTCTGCTAGCCCTGTTCCCTTACAACTCACCCCTGTTTGTCCTCCTGCGACAGTAAAAACACACTGGACAAACTGCCCCTGTGAGGCACCGCCTTCTCTCTCTCCCTGAGAGGCGCAACTGGCTCTTCACCTTTAAACGCGACTTTTTCCTATCTAGAGCAACTTCCTCTTGTTCACTTTCACCGCTTGACTGACATCCACCATGACCCTCGTTATGAACACCTCCCTGACGGACGCCCTCGCGACCCGTATCCAGCCTAAGTTGGTCGATATAGGATGGAGCATCGGTGGCGAGGACAGCTCTCCTCTCAGCGAGTACATCTGTCTGATGCTCGTGAACGGCAAAAACCAGGAGCAGATTGCGTCGGAATTATCAGGCGACCTTTTAGGACTTAGCCCCGAAGATTCTAGTGCAACCGAGTTTTCAAAATGGTTATTTGAGCAGGTGGATGCCTTGAGTGGGAAATTTCCAGGGGAACAACAAAAGACGGAGGAGAAGTACGAGCCAGTACAACCTACAGCGTCAGCCTCGTTTGGGGACCACGATATGGGAGATATGGATGAGTCGGCCCAGGACGGGGGAGTGTAAGTAAATTTTAGCCGGATACAATTTTTTTGTTTCCTTAGTAATTATGACGTCCTAACATACGAATAGGCCAACTGCACCAAAGGCGATGAGGCAAACCAATAACAATCAACCCAACGGTCGGCGGTTAATGAATCAACTTTTCAAGGCCATGGAGAGAAAACCAGACGATCCCCTCCATCGCGTCAATTCCGGGGCATCAGCGAGGATTGACACCCACAAACGCGAACCTCCCAAGGGACCGTCAAAGGGGCCGATGCGAGGAGGCATTAACAACCGGCCCCATCAAAACCGCATGAACGGCAACAGAAACGGATTCTCGGGCTTTGCAAACATGAATCCCCAGCAGCAGATGCAGTTTTACCACATGTATCAGCAGCAATCACAAATGATGGCACCATTTATTCCTGGACAGCCTCCGCAACAGCACATGGGCATGCCGATGGGTGGGCCGATGGGTGGGCCAATGGGGCATATGGGCGGGCCGATGGGCGGGCCGATGGGTGGACCGATGGGTGGGCCGATGGGTGGGCCGATGAATGGACCTATGGGAGGCCCGATGGGCCCCCAGATGGGCGGGCCAATGCACCACCAGATTCCGATGGGCATGCCGATTAGACCAGAAGACCCATACCAGAACAACCTATCACAGCCCCGGAGAGCTGGTGGTGGAGGATCATTATTCGACCGCATTCAGGCGCCCCCAGAGACACCATCGCAAAGTAGTGCGATGGATACCGGCGACGACATGTCGGTGGATCATAGATCACCTGGAGGTCAAGACTCTCAAACCCCACCAAATTCGAAGCCCGAAGAGGTTGCCTGCAAGTTCAGCTCAGGGTGCACGAAGCCAGAGTGTCCATTTGGGCATCCATCACCTGCCGCATTACCAGGGCGAGGGGCTGTATATGTTAGCGGAGAGAGGTGCCCCTTTGGTGCGGCATGCAAGAACCGAAAGTGCACTGGATCTCACCCCTCACCAGCCGCCGCCGCAACAAGGCCAACCGTTCCCAAGCCGGACCAGGAGTGCAGATTCTTTCCGAACTGCACAAACCCAGCATGCCCTTATAAACAGTTAGTCTTTCCTATTCGTGTTTGAGTATTTCTCTGTTACTAACACCATAATTATTTAGTCCTACAACTACGATGCCACTTTGCCGAAACGGAGCCAGTTGTACCCGCCCTGGTTGCCACTTCACCCACACCGAAGTCAAGTGCAAGTTTACCCCTTGTCTCAACCCGGCCTGTATCTACAAGCACGACGAAGGACAGCAGAAGGGTTCATTCGAGCATAAGATCTGGACAGCAGGTGGGAAGAAAGGCCACGTTAGTGACCGGAAATTCACCAGCGAAGAGGGCGAAGAGGAACTCATCATTCCTGGGCAAGGGCTGGTGGTCGAGCTTGAGAAAGATATGGACACTGCTCCAGTTGATGACGTCGAATGAGCGACTTTTTTTTTTCTTGATTAGTCTTTGGGTGAAGTGAAAATTGTGAACGAAGGATCTTTAAGAGGACGTGAAATGAGGCGTTTTGGCGATTATGACCAGGGAATGCTACCGAAGAAGAAAATGTGCAATTATAGTGAGTGAGGGGAAGATTTCTAGAGGGGTTGATGCGAAATGTCAGCACAACTCCTCGACTAAAATCTGGTGTTATTAGATGTTTGGCTTTCATATATATTTTTCCTTTCCTTTTTACGTTTTCTATTTGTTGCAATACCATGGCTACGTTAATTAGCAGTGGTCTGCATCTGTATATATTATATTCCCTAACCCCTCCGTTTCTCTTCTGTTTACGGTATTTACATTATTTCCTGGACTATTTACTTAGTGGCGGTGGCTCTTGCACATTGCTTGGATCTTTTTTCTTTCTTTTCTTGTTACCATTATCGGTTTCATTTTCTCATGTTTGGCTTTCTCTCTTTGTGGAGTATCATTATTGGATTCGGGGGCTCTTTATCCACCAGACTTTTTTTTCTCCGTATAACTTTTTATTCCTTCATTCCCTCTAATTCATTTAGCCCCCCCTTTTACCACACGGTTCACGACCGGAGCTCCATTGCTTTAAGCGGAATAGGGAGAGCAGCTTTGCATACTGTCACTCCTCTTCCATAGGGAACAATACGGCGCAGGACTGGGTATGAAGATGAGGAAGAGTGAAAGTAACATGTTTTGATACTTGTTAATTGTTTTATATCGTTATTAAAAAAGAAAAAGTTCTTGATGCAAGTAGGAGGGATGGTAGTGAATGGTCTAAATATGTTGGGAAGATTGATGAGGGTTATGGTATTAATCGGAATACGTTTTGTTATTGTATTAAAGTTTTTTCTTTTCTTTTTTTTTTTTTCCTTCTCGAGAATTGGATTGGGGCCTAGGAGGGATGACAAAGGGATAATAGCAATGTGGAGTTCTTTTTTTTTTTTGAGGCGTAGATTTATTTTTTCTTGTTCTTATGTGAAAGTCAGAAGACCAATATGATGTTTGCACCTTTTTTTTTTTTCTTTTTCACCTAAGATTTGCTTTTTTTTGAAAAAAAAAGTGCGGGTAGAGGTCATTGGGTATCACTCGAGATGGATGTATATAGAAACCACATGTAGTAAGAACAAAAGGATACCTACGTTAATGCATTTCTTACCATTTAAATATCTAGCGCCAGAGCGAATCATTAGTTCTCGTGATATTGTAGACGTAATAGGCTGAATTGATGGGCCCGTTAGAAGTGCGATCACTGACCATCATCGGGGTACTGTCCGAGAGATAGCGAAGGGATCCACCCGTAGCAGTAACAATTGAACTACCCCTTACCGCCTCCGCAGATACGTCATGGGTATCATTACCGCCTCGGAAGTTACCGAGGGTATCTATCTTGATGCCATTGAGGTGTATCGTATCGCTGCGGGGGCAAGAGGATCCCCTCCCGAGTCAGTAGATAAACCACAAATCCCCCCCCCCCCGAGTCAGAGTAGATAAACCACACTCCCCCCCCCTCTCTTCCTCTTCCCTCATTATCCCAATAGCTACTCAGAAATAGACTGAATTCCCAATTCTACCTCCCCTCTCTCCCACTTCACAATGTCCAATATAACCATCATCGGAGCCGGAACCATCGGTCTCTCTTTCTGCGCCCTACACCTAACCCACCACCCCACAACCAAAATCACAATCCATGATCCACGCCCCGACCTCCAATCACACATTGAAACCCTCCTCCCAGGCTACCTCCTCGAATCACAAGGCCTCTCCGTACCCGACCTCTTCGCGTCCGGCCAGCTCCGGACAACAAAAACGCTCGAAGAAGCATGCACCCCCGCGACCGAGATCGTACAAGAACAAGGGCCCGAGAACCCCGCATTCAAGACCGCGCTCTGGCCACAAGTAGAGGCACTCGTTAGTTCCACATGTCTACTGTGGACGTCGACATCGGGCATACCGGCGAGCGTGCAGAGTGTAGGAATGAAGGATCCTGGAAGGTTGGTGGTTGTGCATCCGTTCAACCCCCCGCATATCATGCCGCTTATTGAGGTTGTGCCCTCCCCTGCCACGCCCGAGGAGCTGGTGCAGAAGGCCGTGGTGTACTTTGAGGAGATTGAGTATAAGCCGGTTGTGCTACGGAAGGAGTGTAAAGGGTTTGTGATAAATAGGCTGGCGTTTGCGTTGCTGAGGGAGGCTTGCCATCTGGTTCGTGAGGGGGTCTTGGATGTGGAGGGTATAGATAAGATTGTGGAGAATTCGCTCGGGTTGAGGTGGAGCATCAAGGGCCCGTTTGCGTCGTATCATGATGGTGGCGGGAAGGGTGGGTTGGAGGCGTTTGTGGCGAATCTGGAGGGGACTATTCAGAGCTGTTGGGATGATGCTGGGAAGATGAATATGCAGGACCCCAGCCTGGTCAATGAGGGCAAGTGGAAAGATGATATTATTAAACAGACGAAGGAGACCTATGGAGAAGTGCAGGATTCAAATTTCGTGACGCGGGACAGAATTACGAGGGGGGTTATCAAGACTATCAAGGAGGGGAAGGCAAATAAAGATTAGAGACTGTTGAATACTTGGTGCATATATGAGGATTTACTGTTTTTATCAGGCGATTTAGTATTAGATATTTGCCTCAACATCTTTCAGTCAATTATTGTTTATAGCTTCTACTTAAAATCCTATACCCATCACGGAAAATCACTCGATTTTATTCAACCCCCCGCACAAAGAGAACAATTCCAATCACTTTAACTAGGAGAAACTCTAGAGAAAGAGGGCTCCCGAATCTCATACTCTCCAAAATCCTCCAAAAACATTCTCTACGGGTCTCAGCTATCCTTGGCAAAGTACGGAGAGAAGACCGATCTATCTCACGTGACCGGCATTCAAGCCGGAGGCGCATGAGTTAAACGAGCAGAATTCTTCCATCACCCAATACTAGTTTACCTATTTATAAAGAAAGAAAGGGAGAAAGGCCATAGGATATGATGTGAGAGCACGTAGGGTGTGTCAGGGAGAAAGAAGGCACAGTTTCTACCTACTACTGCCAATATCTCACAAGCCTCTGTTCCTCAGTGTGGTTAAGTGACTTTGCCACTGGGGCGGAGTCACTGTGCCACTTGTGGTCAAAGATCTGCATGTGTTACTAGAAGGATTGGAATCACAACTGTTCATCTTTTTGACTGCTGTATCCTGCATGTGGACCACTACCGTCCGGTCACTTATTGCCCGACCCTTGTACTAAATACCCGCGGCAAATAAACGTTTCCACTTATAATCCCATAGAGCCTGATAATATAGTAATCAGTGTTTTTTTTTAGAGGAGATCAGGAGATGCAAGATTTTTAGAGGAAATATTACAAACCCAAGCCCTTATCTCCTCCTCCGGTGAGTAGTATAGTATCCCTATAGTACTCATAAAACGAGTGATGGACTATGATAAAGGTGTTACGTCTTGGCCCCCAGAATTTGTGCCCACCGGAACAACTTCTCTTTGTAGCAGGATTTGCAGGAAACAACGACATTTCTTATAATAGAATTAAAAAAAATAGAGTAGAAAGCTTCGCTCAGTTCCTACGTACTTCTCAACCAAGATCTAAATCAAGATTTCCCCAAGGGCTTGGCTAGGTAGGCGTTACATGCTGGTCCGTGTGCGTAGAATACAAAACTTAGGAGAATTAAAGCATTTATGGCCTTTGTAGTAGCTTTTTTCCATCATGTCGATCACACTCTTCCCCCCACGGTTCCGGAACTCGCTTTGTTCCGGGACTGTCATAAGGCTTCTTGGGGGAACTTTCTCTATTTGGCACGTTTTTCTAATCGCTCGTTGTGTGTTACCTGCCAACCGCGATATTAGAGACTTATAGACAACCACCCCAAAAAGGCATCTTACATTAGGATAGTATTACTAGCCCTTATTAGAATCTGAGTAGCAAGAAGTTTGAGCCACATAAGGACAAGAGGGGATACTTTATTACTTAGGGGGGGGGTGTATTTACCTAAGGTTTTCTCTGTAGCTAGTGCGATAGCCTCGTCAGACTTAAGAAAGATAGAAACTACACTTATTAAAGTACGGATCGCGGAATCTATGGGAGCAAACGAACGACCTACGCGATCCGATCATATTTATCCCTCAATTTCCATAGCCCTACCCGCTGTCAATTATATCGAGGCCTGGAGGAGCGCCACACACCTGTAAAACAACCCTAAAGCCGGGAAGGATTCGCCGAGACTCTTTGGATTGTAATATGGGGGCCACTTTTATAGAGATTTCACCAGGATCTCCCAGAAATATAATTTATGACTCAAAACGCGTGAGGAATTTTAATGTGACGTTTGAATTTACGTCTAAAACGCTTAGGTCCAATCGCTAACATGCAGCCTTCACCGGTACCCTCCCCCCCCGGTACGCGGTACACTTGAGTACACATCATTACTTGTATTGAATCTCCCTTCTCCACCCCAGCCCCAGCCCCCACCACGCCTCCTTTCTCCCGGATTTAAAACTGCTCATATCCGTCCACTCTCTGTCAACTGATGTTTCAAAAATAGTATCTGCTAATTGTCAACCTTGTGATCCCCAGCCTATGGGGGGAAGAACCTGTAAAAGCGCAAGTCGAACTTGATTTGACAAGAGAAAAACCAGGAAAAAGATATTATTTCTATATGAGTAATGGTGAGTTAATGAGGAATCCATACAGGCCCGGATTTTATGTTGTTAACCCCACATAACTGCCGATGCACGCACGTTCAAACGTTCAGCCACCCGAAGCAGACATACTTAACCTTACACGTGTCTTGGCACCTGGGATAAGCTTCTGCGTTATCTAAAGACAAGCCACTTACTATAGGGGGCTTAACCTGGTAACTCTCGCTGCAGAAGAATAATAATAACAATCCCGTGCGCCCCATATTAGAAGCGTGACTTGCGATCGAACATGATTACTTTTTTCTTCTTCTTTTTCGAACGGGAAATCTCGAGAACCTTGCGTTTAGACGGGGATTAGTATTCTCCCCCCCCTCTCTGCAGTCCTTGAATTAAAATGTGCTGGTATATATATACTAGGATTACCCTTATCGTTCTATAATGCATAACTTTTCAGTACAAAAAGAGAATAAACAAAAAAAAAACTCCGTAAATGCGCCGCTTAAAATGTCATATCCCCCCAACAGCCCAGCTTGATCAACAACGGCCATAAACATCGCAAAAGCATTTACTGTATTCAGGACAGCTAGAAATTAAAAAAGAAAACATTAGTCTTTGATCTAGGTTATATATATAGAGTTAGGAGGGGGGGGAAATAGGGGGGCTGGTGACTTACAAAACAGCAGACTCGCCAAAGATAATATGCCACATATACTCCATGATTCTCCCACTAGTCGCGTTATCCAATGGCGTGGTCAAAATCCAATCTCGGTACTGCTCATACTCGGCCTTTGATCGCTTCAATATCTGGTCCTTGCTGACAGCGAACTGAGCGCAGCATGCAGCCCCAACCGTTTCTGGGACTGGCGGGCTCGTTGAAGAGTTCCCAAACATTGCCTTCCATGCTGTTGTATAATCATGCTCCGCTGTCCGATCTGCATCCGTCGTTCTGAAGGGCTGGATCTCGTCTGGGCAGCCCGGAATCCAATTACATCTCAAGTTAACATACCCTCTTTTCTGAACTGTGTCGAGACGCAACTTTCTGAGCGATACGACGTTGGAGTAGCCTTCGGCGTCGGTATGCCATGCTCGCGGGTAGCCATCTTTGTGAGAATGCACAAAAGCACTGACTGGTGGGAGGTTGTCATAAAAGTCGATAATATACGATAGATAAACCATAGCCTCGTTTCCTTTATTCTTCGGGGGTTGTAGTTTGGCTGTGGGGTCATCAACAAAATATATTGCGGGTTCCCAATTACTATTCATATCGTTAACTTATGACCGCCGAGCGTGGGGGGGGGGGGTAAATATGAACCCACTCTGCCAGTTCATTTACCCATTCTGTATCCTCTTTTTTGAGCTTTGCCATCACGACAGCGTTTTTTGTTGGCGTGGTGATAATAGGCTTGGGTTTAGGTTCTGGCTTCTTGACATCTTCACCGCTCTCTGGAGCTTTCTCGCCCACCACCGCCGGGGTGTTTGATAGCTCTCCTGTAGATTCGCGGAAGAAAACATCCGAAATTCCTAGATACCAATGCCCGAAAAGAAGCGAAAATGAGGTGAGTCCAAGGATTGCCAATGCCCACCGACTGCGGAGTTTTGGTAGAGGTAGCATTCTTTCTTTCTTCTAAAGTCAAGTTGATGATCGAGGGTAGAGGAGGTCGGCAAAAATGGATTTATCGACTGTAATAAGGGAGATGAGACTCAGCCGACCTGGGCGGCTGTATGTCATCTTTTTGTGAGGGGTCACATATGTGGTCCACCTCTCCTGCTTTGGACGATCTTCGTTGCCAATTTTGGCCCCCATACCCATAATAACGTGGCCCTTGTTATTAAAAGGTCCTGGATTGTCAAATAGGTGACTTAGAACCCTTGATTACTGTACCTACATGCTGAGGTCTGTTAAGGGCTCCAGGGTTTAAATTACTATTCTGCTGCCAACATCAGACTTTCTGAAACACCCCCAGTTTTTCTCTCTCTAGATGAACCAGTTACCAGCCTCTCGGTTCATAAGGTTGAGTTAAATATTCTTTAATAAGGATTGCCCCCGAGGTGAGTCTTTCTACAAAGTCAGTAGGTAGTGGATAGTACATTACCAATCAATAAGGTACGTGCGCATAGGCTGAAATAGGAGGATCTACCTTGAGAAATTACTTGATCGAGGGTACGGTAGTTAAGAGACGTTAACACGTTAAACGTTAACTCTGTTAAGCTTGCTTACCTTTAAAAGAATTACTTGTTTGCCTGCATAACTAGCTTCTTGCCACTTGACCGGAGTCTCTCTAGGTATATTCTCTTCTTTGCATATCCTTCCCTGGATTGGGTTGCCGATATACCCTTTAATCAAGAGTTGTAGGGATTTACTCAGGGCCAATCCCCTAAGAGTCAAATGCCCAGGAACTCAAGCGAGATTCGGAAGGCACTCTCGGAAAGTGGAAAGACCTTATTCCTATTTTGCAAATGAACACTAGACCGACAGAATATGGTAGGTACGATGCTGCTGGCAGAGACTCAGGGTGTTGGTTCGCCCCTTGGTCCCTTGATTATGCGGTGTGAAAGAGATGAGGCTGTGTGATTCGAAACATGTAGTTAATTCTAGCCGCTGGTGCATGGCTATGGTCGTACCAGCGATCCTCCAACTATAACACATCAGTAAGCATATTTGCGTGGTGCTGCTGCGGTGAATATTTGTAGTTATATCACTTGCCATTTCACTTTTGGACCTTGGAAACTCCTTTGCCATTTTTTCATACACAACCCCTCCCAAACGGACGAACGTTCGCTGCGCTCAACATGTTTCTTCTACGTGAGAGATTCTGCTTGGCTGCATCGATCACACTACTTGTCGAGATTTTTTTGTTTTCATCATCCGTACTTGCGGTTGCGGTAGAGAACTGTACTTCCCTGCCTCTCGCTGTACCAATCACAAATGTCACACTTTCAACAGGGAGCCCAAGGAGGGGCATCCCGATTTCCATAGGGACGCCAGCCCAAACATTTTCACTGAAACTCTCGACGACTGTCAACAATACTGTGTTTAAACAGGGTCCTATTACCAGTACCAACTGTGAAAACTCTACAGATAATAGGTGTATTATGGTGAAGGGTGGGATATACAATCGAGATCTTTCTTCATCATGGTCTGGTCCTATGACCAAGCAAGAGTTCCTACACGATGGTGCTACCGATAGCAAGAGTATCGATATTTTAGGCCAAGAGACCATGGAGATATCTGGCTCTGATTTTGGGAATATTCCAATCGGTATTGAAGATGGGAGTGATATTACCACTAGTTCAATCGGCTTAGGTAGCAACTCGAGTTTGATCAACAATCTGTTGGCTAGTGGAAATATTCCCTCGCGGGTCTGGGGACTGGATTGGGGCTGGACAGGAGGAACTACTGATACCTGGGCAGATGGCTCCTTGGTTTTGGGTGGTTATGATAAGTCGAGAATCAAGGATGGGAAGTTGTACACTCAAGATTTCCCGGTGAATCTCGGCGACTCAGACGGGTGTGCCTTGATTGTCTATATCACTGGAATCAATATGAAGAATAGTACTAGTGAACTAGAATTAATGGAGTCAAAGGGAGATTCACTAAGGTAAGTCGATTAATCCTTTGGGGAGGAGAGTAAGAAATCTAGGATAAAGCAACTAACGTAGATTTATTTGAATTTTTAGAGCATGTGTAGCACCTGATTACGACCTCATCACCATGCCTTATACTCTGTTTAAAAAGTTCAACGATGCAATGGATGATGTCTATGTTAACCGAACTGTGGGTGATTTTACTCTGTGGGGATTTGAGTCAGATGTAAAAGATGGGTACGTAATACTGCTGATCAAAATTTGGGTACATTTGCTAACATGTTTCCCTTTCGCTTTTAGCTATACAGGATCGATGATAATAAAGCTTTCAAACGGCCTCACCATCACTATACCCAATCATGAACTTGTTCAGCCGTATCGAAATTACGACACCAATGGAAAACCAGTTATATCAAAAGCAAATAAGAATGTTTTAATGCTGAACAGTCTGCAGCAAATCAATGAGAATGATCTTCCACTCCTCGGCTTACCATTCCTTTCATCGACATATCTTGTTGTTGATCCCGACCAAGGGCGATTCCTACTCGGTGAATCTCAGCGATCTACCACTCCAGATTTAGTTGCTGGTTCAATCGAATCATGCCCAGAGAACTCGGCCTCTTTACCCACCGGAACAGGCTCCCTAGGCCCAACATCTACATCTCCAGGATCATCTTCCACTTCAAGCTCAGACCCGGACTCAGACTCAGGCTCATCAAAGGGGGCAGTGATCGGTGGCACTATTGGAGGTATTGCTGCGGTGGGATTGATCGCTGTGCTTGCGTTCGTCTTCTGGAAAAGATCAAAGAAGAGAAAGGTACAAGAGCTGGAATCTAATCCTCCTGCGGAGACTATGCACATGGTAGGAGTGGCACCACCACTAGGAGAGCTAGACGGAAATTCGCCCTCGGAGAGTATGCATATGGTGGGAGGAGACCAGGGAGAATATTATCAATCGAAGGGCACCGTTTCCTACGAGCTTCCGAGTAATAATGGGGGTTACGCTCCACAATCACCACATGTCTACGAAGCAGATTCCAACCCTGTAACACATTATACAGATAATAGAACATAATAGATGGGATTATTGCACGGATATGATACGATTACTTTCTTTTCTTTTTTATACTCAATGTAAATATTTAACTATAAACTAGCTTGTAATTGTCATGTATTTAGGTATTTGACATGGTATGTATAGGGGAAGGGTGTTTGTCAGTATAAACAGCTTTTATTTTGACTGGTACAATAGCAGAAATAGGGATTTCCCCGCAGTTTTGTTTACTTCCACTACTACATAAGTTATAGCTCGCTGAAATATTATATGTATTCACTTGAAAATTTATACTATTTTACGAGCATAAGAAAACAACACAGTAATAAGCTCCCAGCGGAAATTATGACCTAATCTATGCTTAAAATTTGGTAGACAACGGGATCAGACAAAAAGCAAGATTGAGGGTTTTCTTGTTTATACCACACTGCGCCACAAATAACTAACCAGGGGGTAGATCTATATATTATCCTACCACCGTTGTTAGCTCGCTGGTGTGACATGAAATCAAGATCGGGTGCAAACATGGAGGGTGCAACCAGTAGTTAACTTGACAGATACCATTTACTCCCCCGCACACACTAAACCCACTTGCACACTTGTTGTAGCACCCACGGGCCGTTTAAAGCGGGCACTCGGATATACGCGATGATATGAGAATTTTACTCGATACTCAAGCGCGCGTTATATAGGGCATAAATCAAAGTACTATTCTTAGTAATCCACGGTCCACGAGAAACTGATCCCTGGCGAATTCAGGCACGTTATTAACTAGAACTCCGAGGTTGGCGCGTGTCTGGTGAAATAAGGTATTACTAGGAGTAGGTGTCGGTTACTACATGGACATATATCTGGAAGCTTTGTCTTTAGATCACAACCTGGTCTATTGAGATTATGTCTCTAGTTAGAATAAGCTTCTCTTTCCCACTACTTTTATCTTGGATCACCCCCTTGATTACTACGGCTTCGAGACGCCGTAGCACAAGATTAAGAAGGTTGTTAAATAACGTAAAAGTACCACGAAATCCTCTCCTGAATATAACTTAACTAGTGATGTATAGGGGTTTGAGTAACATTAGGACGGGCGCCAAGATACACTCCGGGGTCCTGGCCTTATCAGAGAGCGCCTCGTTGACTACAATAGTAGACACAGCAAGCCTAGGAATTATAAACTTGATCAGGCGTTCCTCTTTAAGCCTTTTTACCCGAGTATATATATGCATGTGATCTATATAGGTCTGTCTAATGTTATCCTTAAATTTGGGCTGCGGGCCGGCCCGAATGTCGCAACTATTGAGACAGAAAGATCACCCCCTTACCGATCTCATTGACCAATTTTTTTTTATTGGCTCCCTAGTTCGTAACACAATCTTGACCCAGAAGTAGGTTTACCATCCGGGATATGTACTCTCACACTCTTATACCGCTTTATAGCCTTGCGGAGTCCCCAGTAAGTCCGCGAGACATGATATCTCGGGCAGAGACAACGTAGAGGGTTATGGTAAACTAAACTTGGCCGTAATCTCAAATTGTGATGTTTAGTAAAGAAAAAACGAAGAGGCGGCAAATCGCGAGATTAGGGGGCTAGTTTGTAGGGCATATTTCAGAATAGTGAGGGAATGCCGCTTCACTCAAGTGGGTAGAAGGGAGACAATGTTGGAAATGATCAAGAGCACTGGGACCTTGCTCTTCAGTAATGAAGGTAGGTGATTTATTGAAATTCTTTAGAAGAAATTTTCAGAGCGTACGATGAATGAGGATGATGATTGAGATAGTAATTTGTTAAATGGTTCTTATATATGCTGTATTGAGGTCTCTATCCTCTTTTTTTATCTCATCTTACGATTTCTATGTCTACCAAGGACGGGGGCATACGCCTAGATAGCTATTTGGGCAATGGGCTGAAGTAGGGATTACCATACCCCAAAGGCTCGTAGAGTTAATGAGTAGAAGAGGGAAGAAGTCCCCCCCACAGAAGCGAAAAACTTTCTTAGATTCCACACAAACACCCCTCAGAAACAGACTAATAAAAAACAGACAGAAATAAAAGAATAATACTATTGGGCTGAATGGCAAAAGCGATGGGATCTTTGTTGATTTTATATATTGGCGCTTTTGCTGCCATCGCCCCCCTGAAGCACGAGCAGAGGTTCGAACAGGCAACCACCCTCCTAAGATCAGGTCCGCTGTCGAAAGATAGCCGGCACCCAGACCATTGAGCTATGGGGGCAAGCTATGACCTTACGTGTTCAAGAGCGCCTATGAAGAGCCGACACATTAACAGCCCCCTTATATCTCCTGCCTTGAGCCACCTGTGACTCACGTGACTCCCCAATATTTAAGGTTATATAGTAGATAATATTGGATTAGCACCCTATATTACCTATGAGATATGCTTAAAATCTAGATACAATAACTGCTTAATTTTCATCCCTATAAACCAACATGAGTACCTATAAGAATATTCACTATAAGAGCACTAAATTCTTAATTGTATTTCTATAGTTAGGGTCACCTACACCAGCTTTATTCCACATTTTCGACGAGAACAACCAGGCGGGACTTTTTATAGTACCCACTAGGAGACTCTCCACGGCGGTTCTCTAGTAAACAGTCGCCTCCACTCTCTAAACTTAACTCTTTATATCATATATCGAAAATAATCACCCGATAAACCAAAATAGTCGCTAGGTAATACGATTTTAGCCTACACATGATGTTTACTATATATGTTTCTATAAACTCCTCCACACGTGTAGACATTCATAGCCCATCACTCCCCTCAACTACAACAGCCCAATGCTAAAATACACTATCAAATAGGGATACTCAAACCTAGTCACATACCTATGCCAGCCAAGAAGTACGAAACCACGAAACCACGAAACCACAGTTAACACCTGCCAACACCCACCCATCGTAAAGTTTGGGATTACAGCGGACGGCAAATAAGATCGAGAAACCAGGGTCTACTAACGGGGTCTTGTGGCCAATTCAACTTCTAGAATCTTCGCCAAAGATCTAAAGAGTAAATAAAAGCCCTAAATCTCTTGTCCCTTTTTTTTTTGGCCGCCCGATATACTACGTAGTGATAACCGTTACCCTTGCCCATAATATTTCTTTACCTACCCGCCATGGAAATAACATTTACATCCATGTACTTATGATTAATTCATTCATTTAAATAACCTTCATAGCTCATCACTCGCCACCTTACAATGAACCAACCTAACAGAAACTTACAATCTCACGATGAAAACACAAAGTCTCCTCCCCAACTTTGACCGCAAAGTCACATAAATAGTTTAAAGTCTCATAAACTCATAGCACCGCCTAAAAAATAGTAACCTAATACTAAATACAACCTCCCCCTCCTCATACTTCTATCCACCCAGGACTCCAGAGCCCTTCATATGCCATAGTTAACTACCTATCAAACACGAAAAACCAAGAACCCCCCCCCTCCGAACCCATACACCAGGGAGCACAAAGAGACATATAATGATAATGAACGATACTACAAGTGAAAAAAATATGCAGTCTCCACAAAAAATGGCCAATAGACATAAAAAAGAATAAAAAATAACTATAAAAAAATGGGGGGCCGTGAATACACTACCGAAAAACTTTTTTCCTTAAAAGTATTTTTTTTTGAAAAAAAGAGGCCGAGAACGAGGAGAGGAGACTATTCATACAAAGAGAGAATGAGGGTGTAAAAACTAAAGGAAACAGGAGGGGAAAAAATAACCTCTAAAAAAGAAAGGGAAAGGGTGAAAAATCATATTCACAATGAATCAGTTCTCTTATTCATTTTTGCGGCCGCCTTCTTACCAACTTCGTAGCTTGAGATCTATATTATATGTCAATCACAACTCCCCTCAATACTCAAGGAATAAACTCACCATAATCGCACAAGCAGGAGCAACCTTCAACATCCTCGGTACACACCCTTTCATCAACCCAGCCATTCCCTCGGTCCTCCAGATACCCCACAGGAGCTTCGGAATACCCACATTCCCCGCCTCGGCTGCTACTTGTCTCCTCGTCTTGCCCACATCAAACGGCGTCGTCAAGAGAGCTGCTACAGCTCCCGATGACGCGCCAGCAATAAACGCATCAACGAACGTACTCTCGTTATGCAAATCCTTCGGAACAACCCTCTCCGGGCCCCGCAGATGCAACGGCGCCGACGTAAGGTGCCAGTTCAGCTCCCGCTCCCTCTGAAGTTTCTCCTTAATCAACTCATACCCAAACCAATAAACCCCAGAGAAGGGCACATCTCGCCACAACGTCAAACCTAGCCCGCGCCACAAGGACGCAACACCCTCGGCTGCGACCATGGCCCTCACACCCGACAAGGTGCTCGAGAATGTATGGTCTGCTCCGGCGGCCTGTAGTCGGGTTCTGAATAGCTCTAGAGGGGAGATGACCGTCGCGGCGATTGTGCGTGCTGAGCTTCCGGCGAGTAGCGGCGCCCAGGTAGTTCCAAGACTACTAAATGGACTCCAAGGGGATGCGCGAAGGGAGTCGTAGCCGGTAAAGTAGATTACGTTGGCTGGGATTGCCATCAAGAGGGTTGGAGAGAGTCCACGCCATAGGGATGTGACGCCTTCGTATTTGGCGATCTTCATAAGACCTTCCCAGGTTCCGTTGAAGCGTCGCCTGGTGGTTTCTTCAACAAGGCAAGAGTCGGTGAATGTTGTGGGGGCGGAGGAGGCGAGACAGGCCTCGGAGGTGTTTGTGATCCAGAAGACTTCGCGGCAGCATGCGGTGACGCCGAGTTCGGGGGTAGAGAGGGAGATGGCAGAGGAGGTGAAGTTTAGTGGTGTCAAGGGGAGTTTCGAGGCCCGGAGGAGGGTGGATGAAGGCCGAGGTGGGAGAGGTGTTGGCTGTTGGGATTGAAGACGGACACGGACAACATCGAGAGGTGTTACTATAGACTGAGTTAGCAATAGTTTTCGAGAAAGAGTAGAGCCAGAGCAGAAATACATATACATACCTAAAAGACTGGTCAACAGACTCCCAGAGCATGCAGCCAACATCTTCTGGGTAGCTGTGATCTCGCCCTCGTCCCTTACCCCGCCCCCGCCATTGTCTCCTGCCATCTTTGAAGACGCAGCAAAGACACCTACCCCACTCATAGCTTTAGTATTACGATTAGTGTAAGGATTCAGACTGTCCTGAGGATTGTGGTTATTGTAGCTGTAGTGGCCGTGGTGATTGTTGTAGGTGTTTGCCACTGTCTCTGCCATCGCGATGACGTTCACACTCTCTCACTCACCTATTCCCACTTGGCCAGGCCAAGATGCTCGAGTGGGGATGAGATGACAGGCAGAGCGCAGGTATGCAGAGATGCGATATGCAGAGAGTTGAGTGTGGGGTTGAAGAAGTGTTTGCCGTAGCCGGGAATTCTCCATCTGATAAAACTTTTCGCCACAGATCCCCGCAATCAGATCCGATGTCATCGCTGGGTGAGACAGAGGGGGGGAATAAATGAATACACCCTGATTTGGAAGGGCTACATCAATTCTGTCTATCGTGCATTAAATAGATATATGCACCCCCTACTATATATCCCCCTTCGTATTTAAAAGTTGTGGTGGTAGGCAGGGACCTAGGGTTAGGGTTCTCCTGCTTATCTCGTATCTGCGTCACTGACACTCACCACTACAGTACACGTACTCACTCACTCACTCACCACCACTCACCTCCACTCACCTCCACTCACCCCGCCACTTATACCCCACTCACTCACAACTCTTTTTGTGACTCTTATGCAGTGACTCTTACATCTTGCATGGGCAAGTAGGACAATAGAGTACAAGTAATCGTTAAAGGAAGTAAATACTCCACCTCTACCACCTCTCCACCAATTCCACAACTATCACCACTCCACCCTTATACACAAACATGGATGACCGCGAAACAGAGCTATCCCGTTTCCGCCAGCAATGGAAAGCCGAGGTCACAGCACGCACCCGGCCTCAAACTACGACTACTGCTGCTTCTGGCGCCGCTAGTTCCTCAAAACCCAAGCCCTCATTCGCAACCCGGCGACTCTCGCACTCACAACCCCTCGAGGAAGACGAAGATGCACCCCCACTCCCCCGGGGCCGCTCTACCTCACCGGTAGCGCGGAGATCCTCCATTAGCCTAGTAGCGGGTACGGAGGTTGGCCCCGAGAGTGCATTGGAGCACTACGAGAAAGCTGTGGAGAAGGAGACACAAGGGAACTTAGGGGAGAGTCTAAGTTTATACCGGAAGGCTTTTAGGGTATTGCTACTATCCCTACACATCTACCGGAAGCTAATTGTATACAGATGGACGAAAAAGTCGATTCTCAATATCGCGAGAAATACTACCCCCATACTACGTCCACCGGGGGGCCCTCAAAGGGCAAAGGGAAGGAGAAGGAGAAGGAGAAGGAGGCCGAGAAGCTCTCCACGGTACCCGAGTCTTCCACTCCACACCTGGAAACCCTCCCCCCGTCCACCCTCGCATCCAATTCTGCAGCCATAGCTTCCCTCGTTGCATCCTTCGCACACCTCTCAATCCCTCCCGCTCAACCCCCAACTATTGAAGGTGCCGAACCCACAGATGTCGAACCAGCATACTCACCACTCACGGCCCTCCCGCGCGAACTGCTACTCCACATCCTTAGGGACCTTGCCACATCAGACATAGCATCCTTCGCACGGTGCGCACAGGTCTGCAAAGCACTTGCCTTCCTGGTCATCACCGAACAGTCCATCTGGCGCGACGTCTGTACCGCAACATACAAACGCATGCTCTGGGACTGGAGTGTCACCGTCAACGGGACCGACCTCCCACGCACCCTTTCCGATACCACCCCCGAAGTGGGTATCGAGGATAACGAAGCAGAAGAGGAAGAGGAAGAAAAACGAATAATCCCCAGTGACGAAGAGGAAGTAAAAAACTACAGCAATAGCTGGCGTAAGATGTTTTTATCCCGTCCTAGGATCCGTTTCAACGGTATCTACATAAGCACATGCAACTATGTTCGCTCCGGCGCTTCCCAATCTGGTTGGAACACACCAGTGCATATAGTCACCTATTATAGATATATACGGTTCTACCCAGACGGGACGGTGTTGTCGTTGCTGACGTCGAGTGAGCCGGCGGAGGTTGTGCATGGCTTTTCAAAGACGGCGCTAACCCCGGCTCACCTGAGGGATACGCAGACGCTGGGAATGACGGCGCTAGGCGGGTGGGTGAAGTATGTATCGAGGGGACGCTGGAGGATTGATCCGTTTGGGAGAGTGGATGTGGAGACGGTGCCGCAGGGGATAGAGAGGTATTTGTTTAGGATGCAGCTGAGACTGAAGAGTATTCGTACTGGGGGTAGGTGGACGGGGAGTAATAAGCTGGCTTGGGAGGGCTTTTGGAGTTGGAATAGGTTGTCGGATGATTTGGCGGAGTTTTCCTTGAGGTGAGAATTCTGGAATTGTGTGTGTGTTCACTTGCAATTGGGGAGGTGCTAATATTGCTGGGTGGTAGGAATGATAAAGCTTTTATCTTCTCTCGTGTTGGTAGTATCGAGCGTGAAATGGGTATTTTGTGAAGGAATGGCTTCTAGTCAGTACATCTCTAGAGAGCTAGGTTAATTTTTTTTTTTATTCCCCACCCTACCCCACCCCACCCCCGCATATTATCTACCCGTTATGATTATATGAACAGACTTTTCCCTTTCAGGCGTGCAAGAGCGGCTACATAGAGCTAGAGCTTAGATGGAACACAGGCACTCTTTTACATGTAGTTGGTGCTACATGACGGTTCATAATAACTTCTGTATTCCATGTGTTTCTTGGTATTGTATTTGTAGTTAAATTACTACTTAATATAACCAACCTATAATACCATAAGAGCAGATTACTAGTTTATGTTTTCGTTTTTTTTGAGTATTCTTCTTGTGTGATATCAGTGTATCATAGTAGACGGGAAACCCGAGATGAATTACTTCTAATTGCAAATTTCTCTTCTACTCCTCGGTATCTTCTATATACCGCCCATTGATTCTTTCAAAACCCTCAACGTACTCCCACATGAAACCCCATCCCCATTATCTGCCATAGTTCTAATAACCCTATCATTTACCCTTTCTAGTCGCCATAAACAAAGTATCCGAAACAGTAAGGGTTATTTCCTATTCTGATACAAGTAATTTTTTTCTTCTTTTTTTTTATATAGCTCAAGCCTAGCAGGTACATTCACCAACTAGTCGCCACTACTCCAATGCTTCAAGTCGATCAATTGAGTTGGAATATTCCTACCACAAGCCTCCAAGTAAAACCTGCAGCTGAGGCCCGAGTAGAAAAGCAATCCAAGCGGTAAGTCTCGCTGATCCTCCTCCTCCGGCGGTACTCCCTCCACTATGTAGCTAGACAAAAATTTTTTTACAGATAATCCATAGTCTATTAATAACCTAACATGAACTATACATGTAGTAGCAGTAATGAAAAAAGTATTGGTATATGGTAGTTGACGTTGCATAAAAGACCGCGCGCCTCCGTTAGGTTAGCGCTGTACTCTATACATACATGTATACCACAGTAATAGTGTGAGACAAAAAAGCCTCTTGCTGATGGCGGGCAAAACCCAGGATAGGCGGTAGGAGAATAGGTAGATACATAGATATCGAGTGGAGTTTTAGATAAGATGGAATCGAGATAAGCTACATACATCGATCGCTAGGAGGGGGGTGTTACCAGGAGCAAAAGTTCGATCATAGGGCAGTAAGTGCATATCCTAAAACACATTTCACATTCACTCCTGTGCCAATAAGATCTTGTGGCTGTTGTCGTAAGGAATGCTGACGCGAAGTCTCGAACGTAGGTTGTTTGTCACTTTTTGATTTTATTTTTTAATTCTTTTTTATTCATTTATCCTTCTCCACACGGCACTTTTAACTGCCCAGTGCTATATATCCGCTCCCGTATAAAGCCGGCAAGGGAGGGACGGGTCTTTTACAATTAGACGAGGGATGAGGGGAGATAGGAAAAATTTTCGTTTCGTTTCGAGTTCATTGCATCATATGAGCAAAGTGGCAGCATACTTTGGCAAAAAGCTGGGGGAGGGGGATGGGGGATTGGGGAGGGGGGGGAGGATTGGGAGGGGAGGGAAGAATATATTTCTCTCAACCACCATTTATTTAGAACCTATCAGCATCATTTAACCCACAATTTTGAGATGAGCTCGTGACGGTGATTGTGCTGATTCATTCCCCGCGCATCTCTTCTTTTGAGTTAGACTTACATATTGCCCTCTTTCCATCACATCACGCAAAGAACCCTCGCCCCAGAAAAAAAAAATGTGGAGGTGAAGGGAGAAATTGGAGGGTTGTATTTCCCGGGTCGCGCTTACCTTACCGGGCGTGTCGTACCGGGTACCTTCGGTGGTTGGAATGGAAGGTGGTCGGTGCGCCTGTTGCTGGGTTACAGACCTGCTGGTGCTGGGGTCGAGCGGAATTTCATTGATGAAAATCCCGCTTTTTTCTTTTCTTTCCCTTCCCGTATGTATGTAGGGGAAGGGAGAAGGGAAAAGAAAAAGAAAAGGGAAGGGACATGACATGTCTCTCTCTTTACAGATGTGAGAAGAGCTGTTGTTGTATACATGTAGTAACTGAGGCTTGAATCCCCTCCTCCCCCTGACGAGACGCAGGGCAGGAGAGCCACATGTATCGTACATGACAGCCATTCCATTCCCGTAGCGACCATTGAGCAGAACCCAGAGCGAACAAGAACGAGGGCAGAAAGAGAGAAGGGCAGCATCATCGTACATATCGTGTTCTATCTACATCCGCTCTAGAAGCTACAGCTCCTTGTCTTCTCTCCATCCCTTCCTTGCCTACCCCGATCAAAAGAAGCAGAGCGTCCCCCTCTGCCTTTCCCCAACAGGTCCCGAGGAACAACCCTTGCAGAGCCGTGTGGAGGTTTGCTGAGAGATCGGTTGCTACGTGGTCCGAGTTGGGCAGCCAATTACAGAACACGAAGCTTTACGCGGCTACAGGGCGGGAATACCTACGCATCTTACGCTGAGAGGGTTAAAGGCTGTTACGGGTTATACTCAACCTGCCATCTAATAGGTGAGATCCAGCAGAACCAAGAAGCAGAACCAGAGCAAGAAGCACGATCAGCGTTACAGGGAAGGGGAGTGAAACAGACACTGACGGCCAGGCCAGAATAGATAAAGAGTGAAAAAAACACCAGGGAATCAATACCGGAAAACACCCCAGAGAGAAGAAGAGAATACCATACCGGATACTATACCCTGTCCATCTTTCATCACCATTACTGTAAATCTGTTCCGTTTCCACCCTGACCTCCACCTTAACCTCCACCCAATCCTCAACCACCGGAATCACGGCGGCAACCACAGACCACTCCTTCCATCATAGTCTAACCAACTTCTGGAAGCAACACGAACACGAACGCAACACGACAACATCAACAATAACATCAACACCGACCGTCCCTCTGATTAAAATGTCAGAGGACTCCCGTGGTCGCATCCAGGATCCCCGAATAGTTACCCGTTCCACCCGAAAACCCTCCCCCGGTCTGGCTGCAAGGATTAGAATGCTTGAAGCGGACGCCGAGAAGCGTAACTCAAACAGGGACCGTCTATCTCCCTCTCCCTCACCTCACAGGAGACTCCTGCCTGACCTAATACAATCCGCTACCACCAACGGTATGGCACTGCAAAAGGAATTGCCGCCTACTCCTATCGAAGAGGAAGAGGAGTACGGAGAACACCATGGAGGGGCAGAAGAGTACCAACAGCTACAGGCCAGAAATGGACAACTACACCAGGAAAAGGAGAACATGCAGAATGGAGTTACTGAAGAGTACGAAAATGCACTCCCAGCTGCAAAGACCCAGGAACATTTTACCCAGCTTACCTCTCCGGGTCGGGAACGGCCTGACACCTCCTACTCTACTCTGACCGACGACTCAAAGATGCCGTCGACGGCTCGTTTCACTGACGACACGACGGACCCAGCCCCTAGCAACGGCAGCCCGCACAGCAACTCCACTTCGACAACTTCACTCCAACGGCGAGCTTCTGTCTTCTCCCTATCCCGTGTTTCATTCTCTGCTCAGCTCTCGCGTTTGACCTCGCTCTCCCTACCGTTATCCTCCGATATCTCGTCACGAATTCGGCAACTCCCTACTGCTGGCGAGGCTTGCAACGCGCTTATCAGTGCCAGTGACCAGATTTGTCGATGGATCGATACTGCCAAGAAAGTCCTCCGCGGCCTAGACGCGGAGGATGACGTCGAGTGGGCTGCACAAGGCCGTGAGTCACTAAACAGTGTGGACGGTGCCGTTGGCAAGTTCTCAGGTCTTATCAATGTGTATGTTGAGCTTATCGAGGAGCTACGGCAAAGGGAGGACATTAATTCGGTAAAACCAACTCTGGTGGAAATCCTAAAGAGTATGGACGTTGTACTAGACGGTTGGAAGGAAGTCAAGGGAATCTTGAAGGGTGTTAAAGACCAGGTCGAGACGGCTATGGAGTGGACCGAGCTGTGGACAATGATCCTGCAGGACATTCAAGCTGAGCTCGATGCATGCCAGACAATTGTTTTCGAAGAGGAAGAGAAGAGACATCGAAGTTTAATGGAAGATGGAGTTGGTGGGGTGGATCTAGACACCTTGCAAACTATCATAGAGGACGCACCAAACACCTCGACGCCAAAAGCAGCCGTTACAAAGCTAGAAGACAGCTCTTTACTAGGGCTAATCGCCCGGATGCAACCGTTGAGAGTCAGCCTGGATTTCCTACCAATGAGACTACAGAGTTTCCAAGCGAGAGCCGAAAATATATTTCCCAGCGCATGTGAAGATTTAATGTCCCGCCGAAGCTCCCTAGAAAAGAAGTGGAAGAAACTCGATTCCGATGTCGAAGGACTAAAGAAAGAGCTCGGGGAAGACAAATGGGTTGCCTTGTTCAGAAATGCTGGCAAACAAACTGCATCAATGATTGGGAGCGTCGAGAGGAGCCTGGCCAAGTTGAGAGATGCCGTCACAGTCTGGGAAGAAAGTGGCGGGAGAATCGACGAAGGCCTAGTTTCAAGGATGCAGAACTACGAGGCTAAAAAGGTGCATTACGGTATGTATCTTTGGCTGCGCGGCCTAAGTCTTGGTAGGATACTGATATCTATGGAACAAACAGGCAGCGCGATTGACCGAGCCTTGGGGCTTATCAGTAAAGGTGTTCGTGACCGGATTACTGTCAATGGCGAGATTATCAGACTTGAGACGGCGATGCGGACACGATGGAAGAACCTTGAAGCTTCAATGGCGGATATGGAACAGGACCTAGACGAACTACAACTCAACTCCCAGACACTCCGTGATTCAATGTCAACCATCACTTCCTTGGATGTTCGTTCGTATAATGGCTCTGGAATGGTTACTCCCGGAAGTTCGCCAGCAAGCTCAGTTATAATGCCTACGTCGCCAACAACCTTGGAGCGGAAACGGTCTCCCATATCCGGATCCAGGCGCCTAAGCACCTCGACAAGCCCTCAAGGTAGAAATTCCATGAGTGGTATCCCGAAGAAGTCGCCGCACTCTCGCCTGTTATCCACTGGAGGTTCAACACTTTCCCCGAGCTCAACTGGAATGGTTAGGACATCATCGGCGCCGTCAAACCAGACGCCGCCTTCAGGGCAGAGTTCGAGGAAGTCGTCAGTTGGCTCCTCATCTAGTTCTAAGAAATTTGATGGTAGACCAAGATGGAACACATCCACTAATATAAACAATGGTCTTTATGACCATAGCTTCAAGCCTCTTAGTATTAGTACCCCTAGCCCCAGTGCAAAGAACGCAAATGGCACTCCGATAAGACCCACGATCACTACACCCCGCTCCAATTCATCCCAAGGCAATCATACACGCATTCCCGTCCCGAGCCCCCTGAGCCAGTCAAATCCCCCTGGATCCCCAGGCTACCATAGACTCTCAACATCCTTCAGTTCTATGGGTCGTCGGGCTACTGCAGGTCTCCGCAAGAGCCCTAGTCCTGCCCCAAGAACCTCTGGTATCCCGCAGCTTGGGTCAAGCAGACCAGAGTTGCGGAGACAATCTAGCACTAGCCAGCTTCGTTATCAATCCCACCGTCAATCCCAGTCCACAACTAACTCCCCTATGTCTGCTCAGTTTGGGCAAGAGTACCATGATGAGGAAGAGCACTACGAGGAGAGAGAGCAAAAGAAATTATTCTCTAGGCCAGCAAGTGCAATGGCGAGCAGTGCACTTGGTTACTTTAGAAGCAACCGGATGAGTATGCTACCAAGACCGTCGACGCCAGGTAATGGGCCTACAGGTGGGGGTGATGGTATTGGTGCGCATGGAAGTGCTGGCCTACCCACAAACGGAAGGGCGAGTGTGACAGGAAGCGTTGATGGGAGAGGAAAGAGGAACAGCATGCCACCTGTATCAAAAGGATGGGGGTATGACGGGAGGCCGAAGTGGAAACACTGATGCAGTGAAGTGAGAAAGTAAGTGGAAATCTGTGGACAGTTGAAGGAAAGGAACAATTTTTTTTCTTTTATTCTATATCTTTTTATTATACGGTTTGATCTGGAGAGAGCAAACTGGCTTGTGGAGAGGGATGAGGTGTTTCTTCTTAACTATTCTTTTTCTATATTTCTTTCAAAAGCTTTTACTTTGACAGGCTTTTCATACATATTCTCTATCACTTTACTATTTTCTTTTCTTTTCTAGCGTCAGTCTACACTGGTTGAGCTCTGATCACTGAGGGAGTAGTTTTGCGGTCATTTTCTGTATTTCGAGTATCATGAGCGTCTGATTTTTCTTTCTGCTTTTCTACTTCATTCTTTAGCGGGGGGATTCGCAAAGATGTTGATTGCAACTGTTTTTTTTGTTGTGGGGCGGGGCGGGGGTTATTAGGCGTTTTTCCTCTTTTTACCGTTCTAAACTTTTGTCTTGTGTTTTTCAGAAGAGGTCTTGAGTGAATTAACTATTCTTTTTTTTCGGTGGCCCATTTATTTTTTTGGCAAGGAGGTTATTGAGACTAGGTAATGAGTTTTTAGTGTAGAAGCGAATTTGCGCTATGAGGGGGTATGGTGGATTGTGGTTTATTCTCTGCTCCCGCTACTTATCTGGCTCTGAACTTTTCTTCTAGTAGCTTGTCTTTCCCGAGGGAGTCCTCTTGGTCTGGTGGCAGTTTTTTTTGGTCCTATCTTCGATCTTGGTCTCTATAGGCTAAGTGCGTGTGTTCATGCGAGTGATAAGCTGTGACGATATCTCTGTGATGTGATGTGTTAATCATAATGGCAGTGAATGAGTTTCCTTTTTTTTCCTTTTTTTTCTTTTTTTGAAATATCTATTTTTTACCTCGTTTGTGGTTACGAAAAGAGAGATATGGAGGAGCGGAGAGTGTGTAGTAGGACGGATTTTTTGTTACTTGTTAGGCGGACGAGGGTAATGATAATGATTGGTTCAATAGCGAAGAGAGAGGAGGGGAGTCTTTGGCGATTGAGATTTGCGCAAACCCCCTCGAGTCATTGTTTATGATTCTGTGCTGGTGTATAAGGGAGAGATAGATCACTAATCGTAGCTATGACAAACTATGATAACGTTAACCTCCCCCCCTCCCGTTATCAATGCCCGAGGGGAGGGGGGGTTGTTGGGTAATTATTCTGTTGGGACCGATAGACGTGTAGGTGGGATTAGTAAGGGGGGTTTATAGGAGGGTGTATAGTTATTATTTGTATAGGATAGTTTAGGGCGCTTAGGACTTCGGAAGAGTATAGCGTTGTAGGGTATGTCGACATTATACGGACCGGCTTCTCATGGAAGTATAGATGGTTATATAACTCAAGTACTGTTAATTTGAGAGTGGTGCTAATACCTTACATGTGTCTAAGATAACAGTGTATTCTAATGGGGTCAGTGCTTCAGAGACGGAGGTGGTTGGGTTAATGCGGGGGATTTGGGGAGGTCTGTTAAGATGAATCTTAGATTTATATTCGCTGAGAGATTGTTTGTGGGTGATGGTACGTAGTCTTAGGTATCTTAGTAAATTTTGTGTAATTTTAAGTTTGATTGAAGCCTTGTGTAATTATAATAATGAAATTGCTGTTAAAAATTGATATATGTCCGTATCTCGCTATTCCTATATAGGAAACGTAGCTAGTGGCGTTCAGGGGCGTGTAATTGGAATTCCGGTCCAATATAACTATAGTGTCCTTTGAAAAGAAGGCTACTAGAGTTATCTGCTATATGTAGAAGCAGGGTTAACTGTGGGATAGACTAATAATTTTTGATTAGTCAACTACTTGGAAAATATCCCTAGGTTGCACTACATACTAAAATACCCTCTAGGTGTCCTTAACTAAATGTAGACTCCTTCTTTACTCTACTAAATCGTACCTATTATAACATGAGTATTTTTGATTAATTCATTCATTCATACCTACAGCATGACAGTTATATGCGAGTGATCGTGTATGAAGGAAGTACACCTATAAAAGGAAATATAAAGTTATTTAGCGGCTATTCTACTGTAGATCATTAACACTCACGCCGAAGCAAAAAACAAAGATATATGAAATCCCTGACTGTAACGCCAAGTCCTAAATACAGCCGAGAGAGGCAACTAATCAGCATTCGCCGCCATTGCGGTTACAACAACCTACGTTTACTCTCACGACCCTCGATAGAACCTCACCAACCACTGCACTCGAACCTCATAGCCTCATATGGCTGTTTTCTTAGGATTAGGGTTCCATTAGAAGTGGTTGCCTTACTTTCTTACCACCTATATATGCGCGCGCCCCCCCTCCCAAGTAGGGACTTTAAAGACAAATGCCTACATGTACTCTACAAGTGTCACAACGTAGAGTAACCTGCCTTTACAAGCAATATTTTCCATGAGAATGTCTACAGTAGGTGAAAGCGACTACGCCTACACCGAGCGCCGTTTCGCCGAGCTCTCATCAGAGATAAACCAACTAAGCCTCCAAGTGCAACACATCATGAGCACCCCTACTACATCCACCACCTCCACTCCCACCTCCACTACCTCCACCTCCACCGCAACACCGGCCGATCTACCTCCATATAACCAAAAGAAGATATTCTTCTACTCACTAAGCGATAGAGAAAAACTTCCATCCCTCCCCAACACAAACAAGGAATCTGTCTTCGCATTCATCACGAAGCTAGAACGAGAATTCAGGCTACGAAACTACGAGTTGGGACTACCAGCCGACAGCACAGAGGGGTGGACACATTATGCTCTAACGAGAGTATGCACACCCGTTGAGAACAGGGTGCTGTCCAAATGGGGGGGCGTTTTTCCAGATATCTCGTGGGAGGCGTTTAGGAAGTGGATGATTATCACTTTTTATCCCGACAGGACGGTTCGCGAGATTTGCCGCGATTATGAGACAGTTACTTATGATAATTATGGGGATATGGCGGCGTTTAATAATAGGTTCCGTGAGCTGAGGTTGTTTTTGGCGTTTATTGGGAAGGAGAGTTCGGAGGATGTGGCAATTAGGGAGTATCAGGAAAAGATTACGACGAATAAGAAGGTGACCTCGGCCCTGGGTCCCTTTATGTCCGTTGAGAGGACTTGTGAGAGGGATCCAAAACTGGGCTTGGAAGAGATTATGGACTATTGCGAAAATGTACATTATAGTTGAGACACCCTTTCTTGTGGGGGTGAATGACTGCGGGGTGATTTTGGGTAGTGTTCTGGTTCAAGATCGGTTGTTTCATCTGTAAAATGGGATTATTGGTAGGACTCCATGTAGCAGTTAACTTGCCGTTTAAAATAAGCGCTGTAGCCACCTGCTTATTCTTCTTGAGCTGCATCAGTTCTGTCATCATTGATACCTGCACTGTGCATATGCCCCGGGAACTCGCTATCATAATTCATTTCGTATCACAGCAAGGCCAGGGCAGATCCTATAATTTTACTCTTCCACTAGTATTACGAGAGTATGAAAGATAAATACAAAATGACGCCACATGCCCTGGAATCGTTTCCGTAACCCATAATTAAAAAAAGAAGCCCCCACTACTGTATAAAATATCACCCAGCTATTAAACACGGTTATACATCCCATTACTAGTCATCATATTGCCCACAGCAACTGACATCGGCCTCTGGCGCATGGCACTCTCTACGGCAGAGGTTGACTGCGCCTTGCGTCGGTTTTTGCACCTGCAGACCATCATGATGGAGAAGATTGCTAGCCCGATTAAGACGATGCCACCAACAGCCACACCGATGATGATGGCAATACTGGGAATTTTATTGGATTCTGTCGTTGTGCCGTTAGAGCTTGTGATGCTGGTGGCTTTTGCTGCAGTGTCAGAGGTTTCTGTCGCAGGTTGCGTTCCAGTGGTTTCTAGGGCGGTTTCAGCGGCAGCAGTGGCAGTTGGGCCTGTGATCACAGTTTGCAAGGTTGTGGATTCTGTGGCAGCGGCTGTACTTTGTGCAATTGCTGTAGCTGCTGTACTTTCTGTGGTAGTCGAACTTTCTATGGTAGCGGTAGATTTGACTGAGGTAGCAAGGGTTGAAGTCGATTTAGCTGTAGTGGCGGACTGGGTTGCGGTGGTAGAAGTAGATGCGGATTTCGAAGAGGCAGAGCCACCCGAGCCGTAAGTGGAATCAGGGATAGAGATATCAAATGGAGGACTATACTCAAAGGTGTCGGTTGTGTCGTCAAAGATTTTGAGGCCGTATTTGTCACCATTGGTGATACTGCCGCTGTCCTGGAGGCTGTTTGGGATGTTCCATGTGTAAGACCCAGTATTCGGAATTGAGGCTTAAAATCGGATATTCAAGTTAGCAATTCGTTTATCGAAATTTTTAAAGGGGCACATACCAGCAATTACATCAATATCAATAATGTTTGATGTTGGCCCCTTCAAGAGTTTGATAGTGATGGTTCCTGATGTACTAGGCTAATAATTAAACTGTCAGATCAATAACAAAACAAGTATAGTGTGGCCACAAGAAAGAGCTATCATACCGTCCACTTCAATACAAATGGCACGCTCGCGTCCACTGTACCACCGAGAGGGTAAGTGAAAGAATTCTGGCCATTGGTTGCAAGGACAGCAGTAGCGAAAGAAAGCGCAACTGAGATGAGAGTTGAGAATTGCATTTCTGAAGGAATGGACGCACGAAGCGAAAAAAAGTTGTTGAAAAAGGCAGCGAATCAAAGGAGTGAAATTTCTAACGGAGGTTGAAAGGAAGAAAGAAAGAAAGGAAAGATCTGAGGGGGGGAGGTGTTAGAGTTATATCAATACTACCTACCGCAGCCCCAAATCTCCCAATTCGCTTACCTAGTTCACGGGGGCCGGCAGAGAATGGTCAAGTCGAAATCTACCCATCTACCGGCGGATCCGCAACACTGCCCCCCGTACAGTGGTGTTTAAACGCTGCAAACATTAAACTGACAAGGGCTGGATTCATCTTGACCTCCGCTTTAAAAGGCTGAAGTCTGGTAATATTTTCTGATAGCATTTATCAGCAGGGGGATGGTATAATGTGCCACATGCAGGTACATAAATGCAATTCATCAAAACCCACTTCTGGCAGCCCAGGAGCAAGGAAGATCAGTACAGTTCCTCGTGATAGAGTTTTACTCCGGGGTAAACTCCCTCGATTGCCCCTTGGCCGGCGGACGATAACACGCCCCATGGTGGAGGAAGAAGTGACTCAAGCTTTGAACCCAACCGAGACATACCTATATCGTTTGCTTTACTAATGTCGCGATACATCGCAGGTAACCGTGGATCTGGATTGTAGGGCTTGTGGTACAGTCTTGTGGGCAATAGGGCAGTTGGTGACACAACAGACGACTGTGTCCCCATTGAAACGTTTCCATAGGGTGTAGGTGTGGGCCTCCTACCGGGCACGAAAAGGGGTTGGAACAATCAGTTGGTGTACGATTGAATGTACGATTAGGCTACTCCCAGTGCCCAGTAGTTGCTACTAACAACCACTAGCCCTTTACCCGGTGACTCAAGTTCCTTGGTGGAGTAGAGTGAAGTGGATTTGGCGGCTGCGCTTAATTGGCTCATGGTAGCCCTAGCAGCCCCTATGTATACTCTACATGGGGGTGTTTATGGCACGGGGCAGCCAAGAGATTGGGTGGGTTGAGTAGAGACGTGTCCAGGATTACCAACTCGAGGCCCTGTGCACAAGTGGTCACTCGAAGGGCAAACAGCCAACGGGGCTATCCGCAAAACTTCGAACGTACTATGTAGGAAGATGACAAAGTGTTTGGTAAAATTGCCCCACGGGCAAGCTTTTCGAGGTTCTACAGCCGTCTATGTTCTCCTATTGAAGGTGGTGGCTAAGGGGGGGAGGCTTGCATGCCGTGCGGTAATGTGCACGGGTCGAAGAGTCAGTTTCGGGAAGACTCGAACAGAAAATGCAACTGGCACGGTCTTTTTTGGAAATTTGCGGGTTTTAAGGCTTTTTTCTTCTCTCTTTCCTTACTGACGCTTTTATTTTGTCTTGGATACTTATTTCCACTATTTGGCTCACAAATCTCGCTTATACCCCCTATAATACAAATTTCTGATGTTTCATAGCCTCACTTTACACCTTTCATTCATCTGTAAACCCTTTGCACTCCTTCAACTTTCCCTCTTTCGCCAAATATGCTACGATGGTTAGTAAATACAGACTTCCGAAAAGAAAGAAAGGAAAGAAAGAAAGGGAAGAAAGAGACAAAAACACTCTCTCAAGAATACTCACCAGCGCCCGTATCAGCCCAAACCTGATACTTCTTCACCTTCAGCCCATCCCCTTCTTCCACAAAGTCTAAAGTATACGTGAAAACCTCATCCCACGCATCCCCCGTAGAATACCAAATAAATCTCGACTTCCCCTTCACCCCCACCTTTAGCTCCTGCACATCAACAACGTACTCACCAAACTCCATGTTCCTGAACGTCAGCTGTTCTGACAGGATCTCGAAATATTCCTTCACTTCATCGCTGCCTTTGAACTCGCGGCCAAGAAATGGTGCGAGACAGGGGAGGCCGTGTTCGAGAGCTGTTGGTGAGTTGGTGCTGAAATGCGTGATGAGGGTTTCAGGGGGCTTCTGTGAGGCGAAGTCTGCGCAGAGAGAAGACGCAGCGGATTTTAAAGATGCGTAGTCGACCATTGTGAGTTACTAATTAGTGAAGTTATAGACCTTTTTAACCTAACTCCCCGACACGCTCTCCTCACCGGGGGGAGTTTGGCTTTATTATATGTTTGGTAAACTACTAGTAGGTGTTTGGTGGTGATGTCATTGTTGGGTATGTCAATCGGCCGGAAACAGAAGAAGGGAATGATCAACGGGAAGTATGCATGTTATAATATTTTAGGGCGTGCACGATAAGCTCCAAGGCAAACTTCGGGAACATGCCACCTTCTCGTATTATGTGATGATAATATTCAGAACCAACCAGCTTGATTAACGTTATAGATAGATTAATCCATATTATATAATCCAAAACACCCTCGAAATACAAAACCAAATAAACGCTGCCTAACATAAATCAAATCAAAATAGCAAATCAGAGAAAATAAGAAAAAACTTCCATTACATACATCCCATTTCACAAAATCTCAATCCTCCTCGAAACCGGTGCCTTCTTCGGCACAACAACCTTCAAAACCCCAAACTCCAATCCCGCCGTCACTCCATCCTGATCAATCCCAGCCGGGAATGTAAAAGTCCTCTGAAACGATCCAATAGTTCTCTCATTCACCCACTGCCTTGTCTTGAACTCCTTCTTTTCAACTACAGGCTGCTTCTTGACTACACTTTCCTTCTTCCCCTCTTCCCCCTCCTCCTCCTCATCCTCAACCGTCGCCTTCAAAGACCTAGTAGGTGAGGGTGCTCGTGATGATGATCCTGACTTCGGAG
Source organism: Verpa conica (assembly GCA_033030425.1). Classification (NCBI taxonomy): domain Eukaryota; kingdom Fungi; phylum Ascomycota; class Pezizomycetes; order Pezizales; family Morchellaceae; genus Verpa; species Verpa conica. The sequence goes on along the minus strand of JAUFSD010000002.1, from coordinate 376,860 downwards.
TAGGACTCTCAGGTTCGATATGCTTTGACTTTTCAATCTTCCCCTTGATGACCAATGTCACGGGATCAGTGAACTCGATGTTCAAGTTACTCTTCTCGAGCCCGGAGAGCTCGCCTTCGAGAACATATGATGTTGATGTCTCGTAGACGTCGAATTTCGGGGAGAAGGTTCGGCGTTGCTGTTGCTCGGGGAAGTTGAAGAAGATGGATGCGAAGTCGGGAGCGGAAGATGTATAGTGAGGCATCTTTAAATGTGTTTTGGGGATGTGTAGAATAAAGTAGGGGTTATTGTTTGTAGGTAAGTTTGTGGTTATAGGTAGGTATAAAAGCAAACTTATTCTCGCTTAGTGGATTGGTATGTGGGTTTTTAGATATATAGAGGTAATTGGTTTTCTTTTTTGATAGATGTAGGTAGTTGAAGGATCTGTTTGTTTAGATGCTTTGCTTTGCTTTTCTGATGGTGAGAGTCTCGGTGCTGGGAGAAATCCTCGACTTTTATAACTTGTGTTTAACATAGTTGGAGTCATTCAGGGCCTGTGGATTCGTAAGTATCCTGCTATGTCAGTAAGATTCGCGAGTATTCGAGAGTATTCAGTCAGACGGATTATGTCTGGGGGTTTCGCGAAGTGTGTCGAAGATTCTCGAAGTGGCGGGTGGCTTCGATCGCTTACCATGGTTGGCATCTGGGCTAGTACGTTTTGGGATAAGTCGGAGGGGGCCGATTCACTAGAAATCACTCGCATTTATTCAATTACGGAATAAGTAATTGATCGATTGATTAATCATAATATATGATTAAATAACTATTCTGGTAACTTCAACGAATATCCTACATAGTCTCATGCCAAATAGGTTTAGCTACGGCTTCTGAATAATCGCTGGACTATTAAAATATATAATACAAGTGGGTATCCGGCCGAAGGCCGGATGCTCGAGACCCTCTGTTATTAAAATAGGATTCATATCTGTATATTCTAGTATGGAGTAAACCCTGCCCCCCCCTCCTCTCTCTGCTCTCGCTCCCTCTCCTCTTTCACTCCCCCCCTCTATCCCCCCCTCTATCCCCCCTCTCTATCCCCCTCTCTATCCCCCTCTCTATCCCCCTCTCTATCCCCCCCTCTCCCACTCTCTATCCCCCCCTCTCCCACTCTCTAGCGCTTATGTACTCGCCAGTCGGGCCCTCAAGCTGCTGCGCAGCTTTCGGCCCCTCCTGCCGAGCACTTAGTAACCCCCACTTCACTAGTATCCTTCTGCCCTCCTTCTGTATATAATTAGTATAATTAGTATCTACCTGTAAAAGTGTTTAGGTTAGCCTTCACTGGAGTTAGAGCCTGATGCTAGGTAGAGGTAGAGGTAGAGGTAGAGGTAGAGGTAGAGATTGAGAGTTTCCTAGTGGTCTGTGGGCTTATATACTGCTTTCTTAAGGCCTAGAGATAATACGTCATTGGGGGCCTGGGAATGAAGTCAGAGGATTCAGAACAAAACCTGTTTCCATGATGAAACAGAACATACAAATGAAACAAAAACACCGAAAACAACCAATCAAATCACTTTAAGTGCACAGTGCATATGCAGGTTATCTGTATATACTTATTAGAAGTGGTAAGGATGTGCCTCTCAACTTAAATGATAAATTCATTCATTCATTCATTCGATGTGCCTCTCACTCCTACTCAGAGATAATTTTATATTAACCCTTTCTAGGTATGTAGGATAATAAATTAGAGTGCTAAATAATTAGGCGAGTATATTTTGCTAGATATATATACTAGCTAAAACTGACAAAAGTCGACATCTCCATTTTATTCTTCTTTCAGGACGTTCTCTAGTACCTCTTCGACAGCTCCCCAGCCCCCTGTCTCTCCACCTAACCCAACTCTCCAATTACTAACAGCAATTCTTACTGCCTCTCGTCCATCCCAAATAGTTCCGCTCACATAAATCTTCTTGCTCGCGTTAATTTTCTCCTTCAGTACTTTATTGACCCGCTCCTCGCGCGCTCTAAAAAGCACCACCATATATACCTTTGCTACTACCGCGTCCTCATCCTCCTCAGAAGCAGGAAGAAGATCATAGGCTGGATGTTTATATATATAGCGGGCTATGCCACGTGCATGAGTAATAAGACGGGTGACTAGATCTACGTATCCGGTGGCGCCATAGGCAGATAAGGTGGCATAGACAGGGAGTGCTCGGAAGCGCCGAGAGTTTTCGATACCGATATTGAGTGGCGAGGGGATTGCGACCGAAGAGGTACTGGGAGGGGTAGCAAGGTAGGGAGCAGCATTGAGGAAAGTTGATTGGAGGTGTGCGGGTGTACGAGTGAAGAAGAAGCCACAGTCGTATGGCTTGATTTACTTAGTAGTGAAATTTGAGGGCTGATTGGGGCAACTTACCACATTGAGTAGTTTATGCCCATCACCTGCGATGCTATCTGCAAGTTCCAGTCCATCAGCCCACTTTGCGACTTCGCTCATTTCGCCTTCAATGCCAATAAGGGTACGAGCAAAAATCCCAAATGCAGCATCAATGTGGAGCCAGCCACCGTATTTGGTTACTAGGTCTCGAATTTCATGAATATCCGTGGTGAAGCGGCCTGTGTTGACTTCACCGAAGCCGACGACTACAATGCTTACGATTCCTTTTTGCTGTCCGATTTCGAGCCGCTCTTCTAGCTCCTCCAGGTCAAACTCCCATGGCGAGTCAGACCATGATATATTATGGACATTTTTGCGTCCAATGCCTATTATGGAAGCTGCTTTTGTGATAGATGAATGCGCTTCTGCAGAAAGTATCTGAATCCCCGTCACCCCGGCTTCGACACATGCTCCGAGAATCCCGAGTTCTCCAACAGAAGCCTCAGCTTCTGTATACCCCGCCAGCTTTAGTTTTTCTTGGAGGAGATACTCTCGGCTACACGCTAAACCTAATATGTTACTTGCTGTTGCACCGGTTGTAAACGTGCGACCAAGCCACTGAGAAGTGTCGAGATGAAATAGCTCTAGCAACATTCTTAGTGCGGTGTCTTCAATCTTTGTTGAGATTGTGTCGGTAGGTAAGTGCACCTGTACATTTTGGTCTGCCAGGGTGGCTATGATGTCTGCAACAAGGGCTGCTGGGGTAACACCTCCGGTGACGAAACCATAGTAGTGGGGAGAGGTTGATTGAGAATTGAGTGCTGGGAAGATGTCATTGAGGAGATGAGAGATAACATTTGCTGTACCGCTTCCTGTGGAACTGAGGGACGAACTAAGTGAGGAAGTTGCTGCCGTGAGGGCTTCGGCGGAGGGTAGAACAGGTGGCGAGGAGGCTTTAACGGAGATAGTTTCAGTGATCTTTGTTTGGAGGAGTGAAAGGGTTTTGGTAAGTTCGTCGGGGGTGACGGACATGAGATTGGGATTCTCGGGTAAAGCAGACATATTGGTATCGAATCTTTGTACTCAATCAAAACTGATATATTCTAGAGTTGGCAAACAAGGTCAAATATATAAAAATCAATACATGTAGGTTGATGTTGTTGACTCACAGGGCCCCTGAAGATTTAGATGCGGGGTGAGGATGAAGTTTCCGACGTTGGAATAGAGTCCCTGTCGTCTCCTTGAGCACTTGCATAAGCGACTAACTACGCAAAGCTAGGTAGTCATAGTACTGCGAGTATTTTAGCCGGAGAATTATTGTTCCGTCCCAGCAACAACCTCTACCGAAGATTGAATCGTTATCTGTCATTTATTTCCTCTCAACATTCTTCACAGAGTCATCTCAAATTAAACTAGACCATCAGCAGTAATCAGGGTCTTGTTCGGTATTCAACACAGTTATCCTCTTAGGTTTTCTGACTTTCTAGGTCCTCTATTATAAATATCAGAATTCCATCCCCCAAAGGAAAATGGCTTGCTGATAACATACCTTCATTTCTCACAGGTGATCTAGGACCTCTAAGCCTAGCCCTTCCACAATTACAACACCCCATATGATCACAAAATTCAAATTCTGAACACGAATCTCCAAGACACTCATTACAGAATTCACCACAGAAACTAAACCACGCTATACACGAAGCTAGGAATTCTATAGGACCTATAAATATGGGTCTGCACCATTCGTTACCACAGTTCATGCAGCCGTCTGTGCCCCTGGATGCCTTGGTGTCCGGACCATGATCGCCGTGATAGTCATTGCGGGCTCCACTCTGTAGGTGTTTTGTATGCTTGACATTGTGGCTTTCTATCTTTGGATTTATTTTGCGCTAGCTTGGGTTCTGGAGGGTTCAGGGTCCTGAGAGAGTATTGAGTTGACGGTGAAAGTACTGGAGTGAGAAGTTTATAGTTGAGTTTATATCTACCTACCTATACTAGATCTTAGAGTATGATAGCTAATGTTTTGGGTTATAATTGACTATATCAGAGCCTTGCATTTTAGATACTTTGATATGGGATAGGAATCGATATCGGTAGCTATTTTTTCTTTCTGTATTTGTGATTTTCTCTAAGGGCTGCCTCATAAGTCTCTATACCGTATGACACCTTGGGCCTTGCTGTCTTGCGCAAGAAATCTCATTGCATGACTCGAGCTTATAAATAGATATAGGGCTCACTAGGTTACTAAAGAACATTAGTTCTCAGAGCTACAAGATAGCTATGATTAGATAAACAGCGACTACTACTTTAGTATGTACCTGTGCCAACCTAGTTAGATAACTATATAACGATAATAACCCCGAGGTTTAGAGATGATAGACTACTGAGAAGCACTTCTTGCCTGCTTATTATAAGAGCAATGATCATTGCTAACCTATTTTGGAACCAGCGCCATATATTATGTGTATACAGTTCATCCGGGGGTCCTGTACAGGCTAACGTAGTGAAGAAACCCTTTGAGTAATTTTGAGGCTAGTCCTCGAGATTGATTCTTGTTGGAAGGGCTATTCTGCGTTTAAAGCCTTCACTGTCAAGGTCAGAGGCTAAGGTCTGTAGGAAGCCATAAAGCGGCAAGAGAGCATAACCGAGTCCCGTGATAATCTCTGAGGATGAAATTTTTTAAAAAAGTGTCCTGCCGTATGTGGAACTTTGTATGTAGGTCTCGTCGGCATGTTGCTGGAATGTCCTGAGTAGGAGCAGTCACAGACTAAAAAATTGATGTAACTTGTCGAAGTTTTAGCAATGAGTATGGAATGTCTCGCGCCTATCTCTATCCAGTAGTGGTTTTCCCGAAGGCTTTGTGAACGGTATTCGACGACAGGTAAGGATAACAGTACACCCCTTTTGAAGAATTATACATGGTGTGCTTCGAGGGGTTCCTAAAACTATGCATATGATATCCAGGAGCCCCAGCTTACTCGAGACACATAATATTCGTGCCCGGTGAGGTGATTTTTACTGCTACAAAAATCCTCAGATTCGAGGCGTAGACCCGAGTTTGAGCCACTATATTAATAATTCTAGAAATTCAAGTTCACTGGGGAACTTCGCTATGTTAATTGTAAACTATCTTTTTTGTTTAATTAGTACTCTATTTATAACTACATGTAATTTCAAGTTGTTAAAGGCACACGCCTCATATTTAAGATAGGACACTACAGCGTGTCATTGACTTTTTACCCCCTGGCCGTCATAGCTTTGTGCCGGCAGCAGAAGCCAGCCGCTAGAGGGGACTAGATCCCGCTGTAGTGGAAGGTTTGGGCGCGCTAATGGAGGTGGGTACGGATAGCCTAGCTCCAGACTCTAACTAGTAACATCCCATGGCTATCTTAGTACTGGTTCATGAATACCCATAAATAATTGAAGAAATATTTTTGGAAAAGCCTATAATATTCAGTAGTATAAATGAGTTCGTGATGTATTTCTAAAAGCGAAAAAAAAAAAAAAAAAAAAAAGTGACTCGAAGGTTGGAGATATCCTATAAATTCAGAATGGAACAGAAGTGAGGGGTTTTTTTTTTCTCGGAACGACTCACTAATCTGTTTATCATGAAGCTAGTTAAGCGGTACCCTAATAGTGGGCCGGGACGGGATCGTCTTGGCAGCGAATCCCGCTCGCTCGGTATGCAAGATTTTTTTTTCCTTCCCCCCTTTCCTTCTAGATTACAGTAGCTTATTTTTTTTAAAAAAAAAGTCCAGTTTCATATTCTAGATTTTAATAGGTTGTGAACTTAGCTGTTAACAAACTCCGGAGGAGGAGGAGGAGGATTTTAATAGCCTCCTTCATTAAATCTCGTAATTAACCTAAGGATATAGGAAATAGATATACCTAAACATATTTCCAAATTGGATTGTTGATAGCTGAACTTTTTTTCCCTTCTCCCTCATTAGTTATATGAAGCCCTTGGGCTCTTGTAAGCCGATAACTGTATAGTCTAAAGACCAGGGGGAAAGCTTAGCTAAACTCAAAGATTGGACCATTCTATCGGAGACTTCTATCCGATAGAGGATACATGGGGTATCCATGGAGCGTGCACCTATAGTATCTTAAAAATAGTAACGAAAGGAACAGCTGTAAAGGGGAGAAAAATGTGGCTTGTTATAACTCGATCAGCTTTATGCTTTATCTAGTATAAGTACATCACAATCACACCCATTGCCTTACATCGGTCGAAGTTATCTATTTCCTTTTAAACTACTTCTATCGAAGATCTTTTTAGATAAAACATTGATAACATTGGTAGCATGGGGTTACATAAAACACGGAGGCTCTGGGGGGGTATGTAGTTGTGGAGTTACTTGATTCGACGTAAAAGATTGATAATACTGCTGCATCTAGATTATTTATGTAATATAGTTAGGCTTTTCATGACAGTTTCCAGCATGCCTTTTTGCAAGGGACATGCATAGCCTATGTTGACATCATAGTTCATTAGACACCGTTATCAGCAAATCAAGGCCTCCTTAACCTAGGTTGACTAGGGTGATATGACGGGGGTAGCCTAGTTCTAGAAACGCTCTCGACTGTCAGAACCTTCCATTTAAAAAAAAAAAAAGGGAAATAGAAATGGTATGTGTCAAGGGCTTATAGAGACAGCGCTCATGGAAACTAGCGGTGGTTATAACACTAGAAAAAAAATATTATAGTAAGTCTAGCCTTTTTAGTGGAAATGTCAAACTGACTAGTTTAGGGGGGATACTTACCCAACGTGACGCGTGACGCGTGACTAGAAACCAAGCAACCTGTAGCCTGTTGGGCTCTTCTATGATAGGACCAAACCCAAACCGCACCTTGGCACAGCTGCGATGCAGCTCATTCGATAAACCTCGACTGTAAAAGAACTACGTCAAGCCTTGGCGATCTTTCCTTGCAAGGCCATGCGAGCATCCCGCTACCTTATCAAATCGACGGACTCGCATTAGTAGGTCTCAAGCGAGCAGATACGAGATCCGAGTGCTGTTGTATGCGTTAAATTTTCCGTTAGTGAGAGGGAACCGCTTCTAATAATACAGTAGACGAGACAATGTTATCTAGGTTATAGGAGGTTATCTTCGTTAGTGGAGAGTTCCTTCACATGCGCGGCTGATGTGCATGAGGAGCAGAGTCCACGAAGCAGGAGTCGGTGAAAAGTGAGGGGGAATCGATGATCAATTGTGAGCGATTGGACATGTTTCAGTTCTGGCGATGTAGTGATGTGGCTCGAGATAGCTTAATTCTATATCCTATCGACAGCAGATACTCTCGTGGTGGCAACAGGATCGGGAGCCTCGCCCTACTAGCATTTCTGTCCTTTATTCTGCAGGCGAAAGAAGCCAAAAAGAAAAATTGTTTAAGATATGACGGAATAGGATAAAGATTTATGTATATAGGTTGCTATTATAGCCTCCTCCGACCACGGAGAAAAAGAAACTCGTAGATCACGCCAGTAGCGAAAGTGATAATATAAAACAAGCAAGAAGCGAAAGAACACTCCAGAACGAACGCAATGTATGTAAAAATAAAAAAAACCCGCTAAAAAAACGAGAGATCAAAGTGCCGGATCCCTAACCCTGTCCATGCCCATCCCAGATCCTGACCTGCACGCCCGTTTTCCCTAACCATACCCAGAAACAACGCCGAAAAGACCTCCCAAATATAAACAAATCGAAATTAAAGAAAAAAAGTTTCAAGTAATGTGGTGAATGAGGCTCTTAGCCCCAAGTCGGTTCGTGATCGAACGGAAGTGTACGGCTGCTGGATTGGGATAAGTGCCCCTAACACTTTTCCATTCTCATGGTGTCTGAGAAGGGATCGTAGTTCATCCTTTCTTGGAGCTGTTTCTCGTAGTAGATTCTATAGATGTAGATTCCAGTCAGAACAAAGCTCTCCTCTCACTTGAAGCACCTCCAGCTAGGGGAATAGGAGTAAACTAACCGCCCACAACGTAGAAAGTCATTGATATTTGCGATCCTTTCTGCCTCCTCCCGTTCCCGTAATTCATTTTTGACTGCCTTCTTCTCCTTCCGGGTCTTGACTGGTGAGATGATGGCCTTTATTGTTGTTTTTACTCGGACGGATTTCGAGGGCTTGAGGCTGCCTTTTCGTTGCATGTGGCTGTTGAGGGGTAAGAGGGAACGACCATCAACTGAAGTTTCCTTAGCATAAGATGGGAGATGACTGTAGGATGATGGCATGATGAGGTATTTCTGAAGAGTCGAGGGTTTCAGAAGATTGATTTTTTACTAAAGAGAAGGGAGAGGATTTCGAGGTTGATTAAATAGATTCAAGTTATTTTTTGAATGTAGGTACCGATGAACAGGATGTTGTAGGGGTGGGGGAGAGAGAGAAGACACCGGCCTTTAAAAAGCCGATCACACACTCTCTTTTGCATGGATGGGAAACCTTGGTTATGGACACTGACCTGTCGAACACCCACTAACTGCCCTCTCCACTACGTCGCTAGGTTTCGGCTGCAACGGCTCAGCCAATCCGTGCCTGTCACCGTCTTGGCGGGCGGAAAGCACATCATGCACCGGCGGTGCGTCTGGGCCAGTCGCGTCGGTGTCAACAGCGTCGGCTGTGTAGCGGGGGAAGTGGGGTGCGAGGTGCGAGACAGAGGGCTCCTGGACAAGCCCCCCGAGCCGGATGGGCTTTTTGCACCGAGGGATGGTGATTCGTTGGTCTGGGAAATGCTCATGAGATGTTGGTCTGGTACTGCTACGCCCAGTAGGGGATCCCTGGGCTTAGCATTCAGAGTGCTCTTTTTTCTTTTCTTCCCCCCTTTGTTTGTTTGCTTCGTGGTGTTGCTTAATTGGTAATATGTGTCTTGGTTACTAACACACACTCTTTCGCTCGTTTTTCGGTGTTTACTCACAGAGCACCGAGTGCATATTTTATTACCCGATTGTGTCCGGTTCATGCCATAAGCAAAGCTACAGAGGTGAATAGTAGGCGCAGTGCTTGTGGCAAAGGCTACTGAACGCCGCGCGGTGGCAACATCGCTCGACCGCGTGTACTTTTAAAGTTTTCAGAACGGAATGAAAACCGTAATAATCCGTGATTTGTACCCAGGGAGTTGGTTATCCAGCTAGGTTGATCAACTCTATAGTTTTGATCTGAGGATACATGCATCTTCTCTTGACAAGCATAAGATGTAACGTTATATACAAAAGGAGTAACTACATGTAGATATAATATTCACACTATAAAGGATTTGCGAGGCTCTAATCGGTAAACCCCCTTAGTACTTTCTGGGGCTTCTCCACTGCTTCAATGCCAACTTCTTTTCACAAAGAAGGTCCCAATCTTAATTATCTCTATATTCTGTCTTTTTTTTTTATTTTTAACTCAATTAGTCCGAATTACCACTAGGAGCCGCGGGTTTTGAGTATTCTGCAATAGAAACCCCCTAATAATTGTTCTATTTCCGGTTAGGTAGTTTTGTAAATACTTGGCATCCATTATATCTCGTGGAGAGCTCAAGTCTTGGTTTTTTTTGGGGGCGGCGCCAACAGCATGAAGAGAATTTCGTGCACTTTTTGAGGCAAGGCAATGGCAGGACAGCCGTCACTCACAAATCTAGCAAAAGAAATGAGCTCTACCTATTTTTAAACCAAAAGTGACAATTTCACTTCATGGCCTATGATTGATAGCATATTGTGCACCTTTGATAACACGCATAGACCCCCCGCACATGGTAAAGTACAAAGGTTTATTCTTATCCGAACGAGTAGTTTTGGGGGGTTTTCTACGGAAGAACATTCACTATTTGTCTCAGCACAGCACAACAGAGCAGAGCCTACTCCGACAAACATCACTGTATGTACCGCCGCATGCGCAGCCAAACGCTCTTCGAGTCCATCTATGACGCACTGAACGTCCTCTAAACCCGGCTCCCCACAGAGGGAAAAAAAAAAAAAAGAACACTTGAATCTCGCAGGTAGCCGGATGAGTTTGCTGCGAAGCGGTGTTCGTCTTTGTTCTACAAAGCGAGACGCATCTGCCCGTAGAATGCGTATGACCAACGATGATGGATGCACGTGTGCAAAGAATCAGTTCAACTCGAAGGCTTGCTGCGAGCGGAGGGTGGATAGGCCCATCGCATACGGGTTCCGGGGACTTGGTTGAGTTTTGAAAAGAAAAAAAAAGAGATCGCTGCCGATAGTGAGTGTTTGTTCTGCGGGGAGCCGAGAGAGAGATTCGGTGGATGGGTTCTCATGACGCTGTAACTATAGGTAAAGGGGTGAATTGTAGTATCACATCAGTAATAGGAAGAAAGAAAGAAAAAGAGATCTCGTCTCGAGGGGTTATTTGGAACTAGAGCGGCTTTCATACCTTCAAAGACCTAAACGCTCCTCTTCTTTCAAATAAAGCCCAACGGCACCATCATCGATCTTCTAGCACTTATTTAAGCCCGAAACCAACCATGAACTTCACATAAACCCCACCCCACCCCACCCCTCCCCCTAACCTACTCTCCTCCTAGATCTTCCTTTGAGATCAACGTCATACTCGGCCGTTTTTATGTTCCTTCCGGGTCATTGCTTGATCTACGCTCTACACTCGACTGGGCGCGCGATTATAGATAAGCTTTGCGAACAAGGGCTATGACTGCTTGTAACCGTTCCAACAACTCCCCGAGTTTGCATGGTAGCGTACAGGTTCTCTTTTTTTTTTCCCCCTCATTTTTTTTCTTTGTCCTTGTTCCATTTTTGCCCCCTGGGCAAGTGACTTGTTGTACCACGGATGTGCGTGTCATAGAGATCCCATTTATTTAGATATTTGGTGTTTAGTAGTGAGTACGTAGTTGGATATATATATCTTTAATTTTCCAAGTAGTTTAGCATAATCAATCTCTCTCCTAGTCAGGTCAGTCATTACAGATAATCCAACAAGCTCTACAAAAATCCCTTCTCCTCATCGAGTACTAAAAATAAAAATAAAAATAAAAAAATGGAACAACTACAGAAAAAAGACCCTAAACGAAACCCCTTGATGTCCCCCCTCGAAAAAGACCCCGACAACCGTATTCTCTGGGTCTCACAAAACGCCCCCGAATCCTACGAATACGGCGCTGTAGAAGAATACTCAGACTCCGAACAACCAAAAGAACCATTAGAAGAGTGCTACACTATCATCCACCCGCCGCCACTCCCACCTCCCGGGAGTGAACTTCGTCAAACTGCTGAGATCCTCTGTGCGCTCTCAGATTCACCTACGATTCACTTTTCCCCTGAATCTGACCCTATTAAATTCCTCACTGAGGCGAGCCGGTATACTATCCATCCTGTATATCCTCCTCCTCCTCCTTCTTCTTACCCCCAACGATCTTTGCCCGATCAAGACCCCCATGGCAATAGAGTTCAGTACCCGAGTCCGTATCCGACTTTTCAGGCATATCCTCTTCCTCTTCCTCTGGATACGGTGAAGAAGGGGAGGATCAGTGAGGAGGAGTGGACTGCGTTGACGAGTCCGGAATATATATACCCGAGTAATACGTGTGGTAGTCCAGTGGTTGAAGAGTTTTTACAGATGAATTTGCCAATAGATACACCTGCCGAAGACCGACAGGGGTGGTATGAGTTCTTGTGTGAGGATGGGGGAAGCGAGGATTGTTGGACCAAGTTTCTTGGAACTGAGGGGGAAGGGGTGGAGGAATTGTTGGGAGACGTGGGTATGATGTATGAGGGAGTTTGGTAAAGAGGTGCTATTATGTGACATGATTGAACGAATGATGAAGTATTGGAGCATTGGAGGTGTTGAAAAAGTATTCTTTGTGAGCGGCTTGAAGTAACAATATTATTTAATCGAGTCAGTATAAGTAGAAGGAACTCTCCTCGTTATATCACTAGTGAGGTGAATTATAAACTTATGTATTCTATACGATATCTTGAAATAATACACACCATAGTGCCCATCCAACCTATTCCGACCATTTATAGTCTTCATTTGGTCTTCTTCTGTCCACAAACACCGCAAATTCCTGCGTCTCCTGCGTTCACATATAAAGATCCTTCACAAGGGGCACTTGAGCACTTCCATGAATCTGGCATCTTATCCGGCTCCAGAACATTCGCACAGACCATACAGAGTACCGCGTTAGGGCTATTGAAGACTGAGCAACACGAGCAGGATGATCCTTCTGCATCCGTACTAACGGATGGTGGTTCAGATGGGGTTTGAAGTTTCTTTCTTGTGCTGGGATTGTTGGTATTGGGCGCAGTTGCATTTAGTTTTATCTGCTTGCTAGCTGTAGGCCTTCCCAGTTGGTGCTTAGAAGACCTTTGTTCAGCTTGACTGCGAGGACCGAAGCCAATAATTTCCTCGTCTGATGTATCGTCTTCATCTCTGATAATGATGGTCTCTAATTCCTTCCTTGAATCTGATCCCTGCTTTTGGTCACCTCCAACAACCCGCGGCTTTTCGTCCTTCTCACCAGTTTTTATACTGCCTCCATCCTCACCTGTCCCGCAAGCCCCCACTAATTCCAAAAGTTCCCTTTTCATCTCTTCCTCTTCATCCTTCCCATCCTCTTCTTTACTAACTGGAACCAAAAACTTCCCTCCACCAACATCAATAGCTTTTTCATCCTCAACCTCACTATAATCCGTACTATCATCCTCTTCTTTTGGCTCCTCCTTCACCTGGCTCTCAAACCTCTTTAGGGCAGCAGCAGCCCGCAATTCTCTTCCTCTAACACTTTTGGCAACCTTCGGTGCGCTCTTGCTCTTTGCACCCTTTTCGAGCTTAACCCGTGTGCTTTCATCGCCGCCGACCTTGTTTCCTTCACTAGTACCAAACTTACGCTCCTTTTTACGCTGCTGGAGCTCAGCATATGTCAATTTTGGCTTTTTGGAATTTTGGTCGGAGGTGGATTTATTTTTGCGGGTGCGGGTACGGGTGCGGTAGGTTCCGCCACAAAGAGATTTCGGCATATCAGATTCGGCAAGGGGACGGTCTTGCGTATACTCGGCAGAGATCAGAACACGGCCAGCGGACCAAAAACCTTCGCCAGTATAGCCCTTTGAGCGGAGGGCCCCGAGCTGGGTGGAGAATTTTTTATTAACGGACCAGAATGCACGGGAGTGATTCTAGGGTTTGAGTTAGCTGATGTGTCTATACCCACCCCACCTTCTATACTTGTTGAGTTTCTACCATTTGCTTTATGTGTGCCAGCTCATGAATCATGACTCCTTGGACAAACTGGAAGGGTAGCCAAAGCCCTGTATGAGGGTTTTTGAGAACGATTTGGATGCATTCACCAGCGTTAACTACACGCTATTAGCTATAGTTGATTATTGAATCGAGGAAACGTGGATGTACAGTTTCGGCCCCAAAACTCTGTATTTGGAGGGAACTCATCAAGACTACCCAATATCTTAGTTTTCCTTGTCATAAAGATCTAGGAAGTGATAACATACGACATAGCAGCTAAGCCGTTATCCCTCATTATCTGTCGGGCGGTTTTAGCGGAGGTTCTAGTGCGCTATCTCCGGGGGTCATACTGGATAGACTATCGCAGCGATTCTCTCCAGGAAGTCCTGGGCAATATTCTTGTCCGGTCCATCAAGAGCTGTAATAAAGGTAATGAGTTTGTTTGGCGGTTGCTTCCGCACATTCAACCCTACAACATGTTAGCGATATCTGTTCCCTTGGGCTGAGCTAGTGAACATACGTTCGAAACCTAAAGGCATTCAGTAAGCTGGCTGGTAACAGTGGCAAAGAACGCTGTGTGCGTAGAGCAGAGATAATATTATCTTGAGAAGAAGAAGCAGATAAGAATTTTGTGGTAATCGGTGAGAGTTGTCGGTTCGCTACGTAGATATATAGCTCCGGGAGTAAATAATGAGGGGCGGATTCTGGTGATTCTCGAAGAATCTGGGAAGACGCGGCGATACCGCGATTGCGCGTGGTGAGATAATATGGGGCTAGTCCTGATTGGGCAATATCCGTTAAATATAGAGGTGTTTAATGAAGTGGCGGGTGTCATCATATCCCCGATTAAAGCTAGGAGTATATTAAAATAAAAGAGAAGAAACTTGAGTTCATATCCAAGAACCTCTCTTACTAGTCAGACTTCTTGGGGAGTCTCTTCCTTGGGGAGGAGGGAAGGCTGAGAATAGAAAGAATAGAAAAGAATGAGACTAAAAGTATGTAATTATTTAATACACTTTATAAGCGACAGTTAAGTACTTCAAGTATCCTCTATTTATTCCAAGAAGCAAGTATACTATGAGTAATATTTTGTGAATAGCTTACTAACTTTAACTTAAAAATTATACTAGATTATGTCTTATTGGGTTACTTTGAGAGGATTCATAAAACTTTCACTTTCTATGGTAGACCACATAACAGACCATGGCCATCTGAATTAGCCGCTAGTACCCTTGAATATCCTGTGCCGCGTTTCCTGGGTTAGGTGTATGATTCTGGGCTTAAACTTAACCTCAACTCCCCACCTTCAAAATTCATGTTCATGGGAACAAAAGAAAACTTCATCCTTCATCTCACTAAAAGCCAGAATTTGTGACAGATCTCATCATTTATCATCAGCTATCTATTGTGAAATTAAAAAAGAGTTACATGTAAGTCTTGGTTTGTTCTTGCTAGACTGTCATTTCCATGTCCAGTTACTAATTATTATTAAGTAGCAGTTTGCTGCCTAATTCATCTAGACATATTGGTGATATAGGAGTAGTGATGGAAGAAGCTAGTACAGGATCCTCCCCGCCTGATAAGCTTCAGTGTCCTCCTCCAATTGATAAATCACTTCCTCCACTTCCGGCTGCTCCTGCACCACTATATATTAGGAGACAAAGGCCAAATACAACTAAGTCTCACTTTCCGCCACTCAGACTTGAGCAAAGCAGTGGTAATATTTCGCCTCTACTTTTCCCGCTGGTTCCAACCCTTGCCAGACCCCCACGTCGGAACCCCAAAACTTTGGAAGATTTGAGGGCGGTTCAACTCCAGGGTTCTAAGGGAAAACGGACACGCGAAGAAGCGCCCCCACTAAGTGAAAAGGGTGAAGGTAAATAATCCTTGGATTAGAATCACCTTCTCTGTCTCTGTCTCTCATTTAATCTTGCTCTCACATAAATTCTAATGGAAGGATAACCTACAGATTACGAGGAATCTTCAAGTACGAGAAACTCGTGGAGTTACTGGACTGGAGCCAAGGGGCGTAACGGTCATCCTAATAGTCAAGTGAAATATTCAGAGCCACTTCAATACACTCAAACTACTAGTGAAAGGCCCGGAGTTGGCCTGGGGATAACTAACGCACCAGAAATGACCCATGCAGAGATCATTGGTTCCGGGTATTCACAGAAATGCTTACCGCAGGTTTATAAAGGTAAACAGGATTCTTTGACGGGCTCCCCTATCCCCCCCAAAAATACTAGTAGCCCGAGTCACTTTATAGTACCTATTCCTACTGTTCATCCGCATCAGCAGGATGATGAGACCCAATTTCTTAACCTGCAAAATGGATCAAGCCGAAGGTCCTACTCACTGAAAATGAGCTCTCACCCACCTATTCATTTGACTCAACCAACAACTCCAGATGAATATCAGAAGCGTGTCTCCTCCTTGAATCAGCGTCTTGATACTGCTAGCAGTGACGGTTTGCTTTATCAAACAAAACCCACATCACCATCAGATGCGGTTGATCTCCCAGCAAGACCCTCCCGACGACGCCAGTCTAGTATTACTGGGATGAAGGAATGTGGGGAGCTTTTACTGTAAAATTAACTTCCTAAATTTATAAGATTTTAGGAACTAACATTACTAGCAGATCTCCCCTCTCAGGGATGAAAGCAGCCAGCAGTTTATACCAGCAGCCTATAGTAGTGGGCCGTGGCTTAAAACCCTTGCTACTAAGTAATACTTATCAGCCACCAATTTCTAGATCTACACCTAGACGCTTTAGTACCAGTAGTAGTCACTCAACCAACTTTTCTTATCCAAGGGTATTTATAGATTCTCCAGGTTCTAGAAGACGCAATACTATCGGTAGTACCGTGCGCAATAACTCTAGATACCAAATTGGCTCTGCAACACCTTTGGGTAATAGTGGCTATTCGTCTGATGAGTATGAAACTTATGGCGGCATTTCGAGGATTAGGAGCTTGAGCGAAGGCGGCAGACAAATTATTCTTAAAGATTTCCGCGAGCACTTTGCAAGCCTTCATGTTGAAAAGACTATTGAGCGGGCCCAAAACTTTACAGGGACAGACGTAAATGAACGCGCACTTATCAGCCGAAGGCTTCCTGGGAAGGCACGATCAAACTTTTTCATCCCAGACCACCCAACTATTTCACCAGTTCGTAGTGGCAGCTATCGAAGCATTACCGCGCCGAGGAGTGGAGACGATACAAGAAATTTTATTATTCCGATAATGCCATCAATTAGTTGGAGGAGTTCTAGGATGGGTCTCGATGGCGAAGTTTTTGATAATATGCTAACCACAACCAATACTACGGGATATACATACTGCAATATGTCAAGCTTCCCAGTAGATGATAGAAGGCGCGTCGATGACTTTGGCTTTACTTCAACTATTGAAGCCGCATCTAGACCGTATACACCAGATAATTTTGTCGCCGATGAAGGACTTATTCACTATAATAGCGCTATTATTAGAAGTCCGAGCAGGAGGAGTACGAGGAGTGCAACAAGTTGGATAAGCTATCACCAACAGCGTAGAAGGCAGTCGGTGGGCTCCATCAGAAGTTTGGGCTTACGTACCATCTCTAGAAGCAGTTCTGCTGATCGAAACGTTTTGGTGAAGCAGAGTGGCGTATACAGCGTATGGCCGTACAGTGAGAAGGTTAAAAATAAGTCTAGAAAGAGTAGTCTCTCCTTGTCCCCAGAACCAGTGACGGAAGCTGTCGGGCCTGGGATCTTTGGAGCTTTCAAGAAACAAAAAACAATAGCCAGAGAGGTTAAGGATACTGTCAAGCACCCGCACACTGCAACAACACGTGCTGGTCCCACGAATATCGAAGAGAATCAACCACCTATACTCCAGCCAGATGTCTATCAGTCCGATACCATGCAAATTAGACTCAATAATTTAGCTAATGAGGGGAAAGCGAAGTATGAGGCCGTTGCTCGGGATATCAGGGAGCTACTTGCGGGAGAGAATTCGGAAAACAAGGAATCCGGGAGGAAACCGAAAGCTAATGCACGTGAAATGCAACCTTGTCCATCAACTGAGAAGAATACTATAGAATCTAAGCACGCTAGAGTCGAATCCTACAGCAGTATCACCCCCGAAAATACTTCCAGGTCTGGAACGTTGGGAAACAGCCTAGCCAGAAACAGCTTAACCCCCTATGCGCCCCAAATCATGAACCCAGACACAGTTAGAGTTGTATCACCAACCTCACCTGGTGGATTCCTATATATCTCTACAGCATATGGCGAAAGCCAAAAGATTGTTGAGAAGATTTGGAAAAATGGACTTAGTAGTACATTTAGTAAGTTTAAGACTAAGAGGGATAATCAGAAAACTCAAGGGAAGAAGGCCAAGGTATATATGAAAGGCGCTAGAGGGGAGAGCTTGACTGTCTTAGAGAAAATCGGACGCAAAGTCGGCATCAACAATCCAATTACTGGCTGGGGGAAGAAGATCAAGGACCTCACAAGACAGAAGCCTGGACAGGATGCCACTAAGACTGATAATGACCCTTTAGGAATTGCTGTATGCGGTGCGGTTGACATCACAGAAGGCAGAAACGAACTAGTACAACCAAAGGAACTCGGTAATCCGTACGGATTCTGTGACCCTGGCTGGGGTCGTTCGTCCCCTAGGGAGATTTGGAAGGAGTTTGAACAGGGGCCATTAGTTGATCCAGTGAAGGAAAAGATGGAGGCAAAGAGTTCTGGGAAATTGTGGTCATCAAAAGGTAGCGCTGAAGTCGAGGCTTCAGTATGGTGGAAACTTCGGAGATTTGTTAGTAGGAAGTCAGAAGTGACAGAACCACCTAAGGTCATTGATGTGAAAGGGAAGGGTAGAGCTTTGGAGTAAGGATTGAGTTTTGATAAAAATTTCTAACGCCTCCTGATTTTTGAGGTCAGTCGAGTGGTAAAAGAATGCGACAAATAATCAGCTATATTCTTACCTTAGGGCGGAAACAGTCAATCAGGTGTGTTCGCCACTCTTTAGAGCCTGATAAGACTTAAGAAATTTTATTAACTAGTATAACAGAATGTGCGTGCGCTCTGGCGCTATATTGGTTCATGATTTAAGCGCAACTATGTTTAGGGTGAAAAATGTCAGAAGTTTGACACGGTATTTTGTATTTTTCTTCACTCATAAAGAAATACTTACGTATAGGTGTTATTAATGCCATGGACTTCTGATTGCTTTCTTAATACTAAGCAAAGGCCCAGTATACGTTCCTTTTGATGGTGTTGATAAGATAGACTTTTGTTTAACCTCTTAATAGAATAGCCTAAAGCTACGATTCTTTAAAAAATATATACACATTTACGATGACACTCTAAGGGTGCCGAACTAGAGGTAGGTTTGGCCACCTCATGCTTTTACCTATTGTGGACAAAACAACGAGTAGTTGCCAAGAACGAGTGACATCACATGATTGAAATCCACTATGCAAACACCATAAGCTAAAAATGAAGTAATAAGCCCTAAGATCGAGCCCCTATACAAAAATGAGACTTCCAGACACTAGGCACTACTGTATCTATCAATCAAAGAGTTTTCAGCTATGGACTTAAAAGCATTTTGTGCGAGCTACCGAAAGACCTCTACTTAGGTATGTATTTATGATTAATTCATTCATTCGTTCACCTCTACTTAGGTAAAAGGTTCCGGACCATGCCTCCAATTCCCCCATGACCACGACTATGCCGATACCCCATCGTCGTGTGGCGCAACCCCTAAGTGACACGTTTAGATAGAAGTAACGGCACTAGCCATTCTGTCTCACCAGAAGAGAAAGAAACAAACCATAAATACGTGTAAGTATCATGAATAATTGCACTATCTCTAGTATGAGCCATAGAAATAATTTTTCCTACTGGAAAGTAAACTATTAGATGAATTGACGTCAGTTTTAGAGCAGTTTTCCAGCTAAACCAGGATAACGCTTAACTAGCTGAAGACACACCTCCATCGAAGGTACTCCTAGTTCAGGTCTAGATATCAGCTAAAGACCTCCCTAAGAGGTGAGGTTTCCCTATAAAAACGGACCCATTCCCCCCAAAGATACAATCCCCATCTCATCAACTTCATCCTCTCTCTCTCTACCTTCTCTCTCAAGTATCTTTTTTTTGACAAAAAGCTAACACTTTTACTCCGAAAATACTCAGATATTTTTCCGATAAAAAGGTAAAACATTTACTCTCAGAACCCTCAAACATCTCCTTTTCGATAAATAAAATAAAATCAATACCAACCCGATTTAGTATGTCTACCTACGAGAGATCAGCAACGTCATCAAACACCACAGAGGAAGCTTTGTGCAGCGGAATGAGACACAGTCTCCATATCACCCAGCAGCCTACACCCAACGGTACGGCTTCTTCTTTTTCTTCCTTTCCCCGGTCGCCCGTACCGACTATACGGTCATATAACGTCGTATCCCCAGATATGCGTTATCCCGACTGTCGTACCAACAGTCGCAGCGGCGTCCCACCCAGCAGGGTGGCTCTCGTCGCTGCACACAACAACCGTCGTGCAAACATACTCGACGGCTCGGTTCCTGTTGCTGGTGCGGCTGGAGGTGTGAGGGGGGATTCGTTGGTGTGGAGGACGTCTCTGATGAGCCGGCCTCCCTCGAATCGTGAGCTTGGTCGTGTTAGGCGGGGGGTTCATGAGGATGCGTTTTGGAGGAAGTATAGGGTGACGATCCAGGGATTTGCGGCGGAGCGCAGGATGGGAACCGAGGAGGTAGTGAGGAGGTCACGCCAGGATGGTTTCTAGTCAGATGTGATCTGATTATGATGGGGGGGAGTTATGGTTTGTTTTTCTGTTTTTTTTGATATTGGTGGCTAGGATTCTCTTTTATAATAGAGGGTTTGTTTTTTGTTTTTTTTGATATTGATGGCTAGGATTCTCTTTTGTAATAGAGGGGGAGTTATGGTTTGTTTTTTTTGATATTTTTTGCTAGGGTTCTCTTTTGTAATGGGATATAATTAGTTGATTCATTCTGGATAAATTTTTATAAAGAATGAATAAAATTAAATTAAAAAATCCACAAGATTTTTTCTTTCTTTTCTTTCAGATTAATATATTCAAAGTTACGGATGAAAGCCAATAGATTCATCAACTATTTCCTATTGAAACTAACACATCTCCTGAATATCACTCATACGAAACTCTCTAATCCAACAGTGCAGTTTCTTACTAAATGAGAGAGAGATGAGATTAATATAAAAACTCCTGTGATTACAAAACCACAGCCTCTTCTACTACCGCCGTTTCTTCAGCCGCGGCCCGTTGTTGCTGTTTAACCCACCAATTCATAATACTTGTCCTTGAATGGGTCACTAAACTCCCTCTCCCACCCGCCTCATCCACAAAATTACCATGCGTTGTCACCGCACCAAACATCAAATAACCCTCTCCCCTCGCCACCTCCAAGATAGTCTTAAGCTGGAAAAGCGCCACCTTCCCCTTTTCCCACTCCCCGCCCCAGCGAAATGGGATCACTCCTGTCATGGCCTCTTTCATATCAAGTGCGTCGACATGGGGCCTATTTACCACCGCAGACTTCTCGGCCCCATCCTTCGAGGACGAAGGAAGATTAATAGTTAATGTCGTCCAGGGCTCTACCCGGCTCTCTAAACCGACAGGGAGAACCGGAGTCTGCATTTCCGCCCAGCTCTCGGGGTGCAGAAACCTACACCAACGTGAAAGGATCGAAATAACGGGTGCAGCATCATTAGTGAGGAAATGTAAAGATCCGGGGAGATGGGCTATGTAGTCTGAATTGTGTTTTGGTGCGGGTGAGTAGTCTGCGTGAATACCGTAAGAGAATACTTTAAACCCTCCACGGGTGGAATAGTTCTTCCCAGCTGCGGTGTTTACGGGAAGTGTGCGGAGGGCGGACTCAATGTCTGGTATTAGGCTTGGTGGATCATTGAGTGGCATTCTCGCCGCTACAGGACGGCCAGCTTGATCGAATAGGATAAGTGGCTCTGAAGGATTTGAAGGGTAGGTTGTGAATCCATCTAGATCAGAGATTGATTTCTGGGTTCTTAGATAGGGATTAGGACGGGCAGAGAACAAAGTATTGAGGTCAGAGAGTTCGGTAGTGACGCAGTTTGAGCTTGAGAGGATTGAGGAGAAGTATGAAGCTTCTTGGAGTGCCCAATCGTGCTGGGTTGGGTTTGAAGATATCAGACGAGAATAGATAAGTGTCTTATCGGTATATGATGAGAAGGGTGAGCCCGCCATATTTGATATTGTGGTTGTTGTTGCTTGAGGTCCATGACAGCTCCGTGCACGCTTTACCGGTTATGGCTGCTTGGAAAGGGTTAGGGGAAATGCATCTTGAATACTCACTCGAATTCACGTAAAAACGCCCAGATAGCCCTGAAGAATAAAGAAATTCCCCTGGTTCTGTTCAACTAATAAGAACAATTTCATCCATGGTTTAGGTAATTGTTAATTGAACCTCAGTTTATCAAAGACATATGCATATATCTGCCTGCATGCAGCATTGCAAAAATAAGATAGCCCTAAGCACTTTGCGATTCCAAGAATGAGTACATTTGAAACTACACTCTAGGCAAGCAGAATTTCCGGTCATTCTGGGATAGCGGACCGGATAGCAGCCTAGTTTCAGGTCCCCAAAGTTAGGCGTTTGAATCACCAGTTATGTTGAGCGGTGAGGCGCCCAGGGAACCTATTTTTATTGCAATTAACGTCCCCCACCATCCCGTGCTTTGTCTGCAGGCTCAAAATCCTTCTTCCTTACCCCCTGAGAATTAAGTGGAAAGGCCGTTACTTCCTCCGAGAATAGAAAACCATAAATTTACATCAAACAGATGCAGTGAAATTAGCACTCTGCACACCCAACCTCCTCCACCCATCTTCCAGGGCATATCGACTTGCATGCAGCAGCCACGTGAGAAGTAGACCGTTCCACAAGGTATTTTTGATGTCTCACGTGCACGGCAGTTCAGGCCCTTTTGATTTGATTCTGGAAGGCTCGAGAAGCACAATCAAATAATCACTCCTCGCATATAGGGTAGCAATAAGCTTAATTAAGTAGTGCACAATTTAACCTTCGACTCACACCATTAGATTTTAGTCCTCGCTTCTGTGTCTTTGATTTTCTTTTTTCTTTTTTCTTTTTTTCTTTTCCTCTTTTGTATCCTGTGGTCGAATGATACACTCCCCCCCTATCCCCTACGCTCTGATCGCGTGTGTTTAGGTTGAATTTTTGAATGTATAGGAGTTTTTTAGATATGATTTGACTGTTTTATTGTTGTAAGGGGAAATTACGGTAAAATAAGAGTTTTTGTTAAAAACAATAATGATTATAATGATGATAGTAAAGAGCAGGTATTATGCGGAGATTCGTTAAAATCTTCCGCATTAGTCGGTCGGTTCGGCTGAACAATTGCGAGTTGTGTAGAGGCACAGTGCCCCGCTGTTTGTTGTGAGTTATGCGCTACCCTGGTTCTCTTTAAAGGGAAGATCCGACAATCACTTTGCGATTGAGCAATGAAGCCTGGGCATTCTGCTACCTACCGGTGAGATAGTACATACATCCAATCCAAAGGACGCTATCTTTGCTAGATAGAACCGATTCGGGTATCTTCGATGACCTAATGTTCCCTTCTATCCTCGCCTACTTTAAATTAATAGCAGGCCTCTTATTAAAATCGACTTACAATAGCCACCACAACCACGGCTACATGCATATAGTGAGCCCTAAAAAAACCAGTTAGTGGGGTAGGGGGGAGGGTATGTAGATAAAGCACATAAGATACTTTACGTAGCACAATTATAAGCCACCCTGTGCAAACTCGGGGACTCGGAGTGATGTATCGCAATAGATAAAATCGATACCAGGTGTACACAGACACAGTGGTCGAAACAGGTCTCAAGTGGCGAATGCGTTTGAAGAAGCTCGCGAGACCACCCCGGCGACGCATTCGGGTCCTATACAGTGCAGTCCGCGGATAGAAATAAATAGTGATGTTGCAATATAGATTAATACACCAAAAAGGGGGATGGTGTTGTTGCACAGAACTGTCCTCGCACGGAGATGAGCTCGAGCCCACGCTTGCACCCCTGGGGGGCTTGATTCGGTACTGAGGCTGAAAGAAGCTTTGAATTGGTTGATTGGGGGCCACTGATTCTTATGTTAACCGACTCGGTGTGTCGACTGCACCCCCGAAGCTAGAATTTTGTCGAGATCTGAGGGATCCAAGAACTTGGATTTGGGGGTGTTCAAAACCTGTCTTCTCAATTCCATGGGCGTTACTTTGTGCGAATTAAAGGTCAGCACTTCTCAAATGGGTATCAAAAGTGCAAAACTCACCGGTGAGGCGCAGTTCCAAGAAATACTCTAGGGCTAATCATTTCCCCTACTTAGCTAAACAACCAACCTCTGCTGGCTGCTGGCCAGGCCCCCGGCCCCCCAGGTATTGATGACCCCGAGGCACCGGAAGCACCCATCTTAACATGGATTGGAGCGGGACCTATTTCAACCTAAAAAGATTAGGGTTAAGGGCGTTTAAATAAATAACCGGACCCAAATAAAGAAGTAGAGATCGGTAAATCCCTAAATCCCCCCCGTTCCGTTGGTGAAACGCCCCAAAAGCACAGTAAGCTGTGGGGATTCGACGATCATGCTTCTGTTACTGCTGCTTCTACTGCTTCTTTCTGCTCGCGAAAATAACGCCGGCATACGGTTATCTGGCTGACTGCCGCGTACTGGGGAAAACATCACAAGCAACTTGTATTGATCCATGCCGATCGGGAATAACCGCCAACAGACTGAATCAATGCATGAGCGACCGCTGTCATAAATTGGGCGAAGGGTCTGATGTACGTGATGAGCTATTAAGTCTTCTAGCCATCTCTAGCCAACGTAAGCACGGTGCCTACATATACATGTAGTTGCGCCCTACTAAAAGGTACACTCTAGCAGAATTCTGTACAGTAGAGACATGGCGTATTCTCGTTAAGAGCACCCATGTAAAAAATTACGTTAAGCTTTTTCCAAGGTACTGTGATTAGATTGGCTGTAGGATAACACTGTGCCCCCCGTGGCGGTATTTTTTGTTTTCTTGAATACGCTGGAAGAGACATAGAGGGGGGACTTGCAGCATATCCTTAACGGTTTTAAGCCCCTCTCAACATACAAGATATGAGCTCTGTCGGTTAATGACTCTGTATTAGGGCTGAAGATACTCCCATGTATGTGAATACGTGTGTGTGGGTGTAAATATCGAAAGATCGTGAGCCTAATCTTATTTGAGAATAGGTAACACCCGAAAGGGGGTGTTTTGGAGGTTGCAGGGGAGTTGGATCGGCTTATAGAATCAGTTTCCTGCTACATACATGTGTATATATGACTTGAACCCTGTCCGGGGTTTGTAAGGGGGTACCCGTTCAGCCCAGGGTGATAAATGGTTGATTTTTACAAAAGGTAATCAACCGACGGATTCCTCACTACTAGTAGGCCTACTCTCCTCTTGCAGATTCTAACCCTCTTTCTTCTCTTACCACACTTTTTTTTCTTCAGACTGGGAACTGGACGTGTAACTCAGGTGGCCCGCGTCGCGTCAGTAAAGATGAATTGTGGAATTCTAGGGGCTCTTCTTCTCGGGCTTGTGGCCGCTGTCAGTGCCCAAGATGTCGACCCGATTAAGAATTTCTGCAGAAGGATCGACCATTCATGTAAGTGTTTATTCTTATTAAGCTTTGGACTCGTGGGGGCAATGTGTTGAGAATGTTGAGAATGTTGTTTGGTACTATATCAACACTTGCCGACCGTGGTGGAGATGGGGAATATATGCATGTCCCTGCATCCTACACCTCTTCTTATATTGACTTGAACAGCGACTGTTAGGAATGGGACGCTCTATATCAATGGCGGCCTCCAGTCATTTAAAAATATCAACAGTACCACCGGCGCTCAAACTGGGAACATCACAGTTGGAATCAGTAAGTCCTCCCTCCCTCCTCTCGCTTCTCGAGTACATCCACTCCTAACACATATATTCAGATGAATATCTTGTCAAGATCGACCTCACCAACACCTGGGACTGGAAAAATAGCAGCTTCAAGCCCGAAGCCATACCTAAGAACAACACCAACTATGAATTACAACCTCCGAATCTTTCTCGCGCAGCGCTTTACGCCGGCCCTGTAAATGACACTAAGCTGTATTATTATGGTGGGACAGTAGACTCAGCTACGAATGTATCTTTCCCTGGATACATGCCACCTACGAGTAATCAGTATTCACTATGGTCTTATGAAACCCAAACGGGCGTATGGGCCACAGTCGACATGTCCACTGATACTGCACTCCTCAGGCCTGCGTCGGGTGCGAGTGCGGAAGCGCCGGAGCTAGGTCTTGGGTTCTGGTTCA
The DNA here is from genome assembly GCA_033030425.1 of Verpa conica. NCBI lineage: Eukaryota > Fungi > Ascomycota > Pezizomycetes > Pezizales > Morchellaceae > Verpa > Verpa conica. Next base: position 350,876 of record JAUFSD010000002.1, on the reverse strand, counting down.
ACGGAGAACAGGACAGGGGATCTTCAACGGAGTCAGCGGATCTTTGGACCACCGTCAAGTTTCTGAAGGGGATGGTAGTCCTCGATTTTAACTCTGGGAAAGCAAGGAATCTCTCGACTGATGCCGTGAGTGATTTGGCAAGGGTTAGGGGTGAGATGGTTTATATTCCAGGGGTTGGAGAGAAGGGTATACTGGTTCTTATCGGGGGCGGGGAGAAAGGGTCTGAATATCTGGACGAACAGCCATATGGTACTTTGGTAAGTCTTTGGTTTTTGTTTTGTTTTGTTGGGTGTGTTATCTTAGGGACTGGGGCTTATGGGATTGGTGTTAGGTTTCGATGGGGGTAGTTGATATTTTTGATGTTGCGTCGCTATACAATGAGAGTACGCCGAATGGAGTATGGTATTCGCAAAAGACTTCAGGACCTACACCAGGCTCAAGGATGGACTTCTGTCTAGTTGTGGCGTCGGCATCAGATGGATCCAGTCACAATATATACATGCATGGAGGGCGTGGAGTCGACGGCAACACCTACTACGATGATAGTAAGTCCATGTCCTTGATACTTTAATTTTTAAAACCTTATACTAATTGAACCGTCATCATAGTCTACGTCCTTAGTTTGCCCTCCTTTACATGGACCCAAGTTTACGTTGGCCAGGCTTATCGGTATGGAATGAAATGCGTTGTTGGTGGTAACCGCCAAATGATCACTATCGGCGGTTCTCAAGAAGGGAAATGGACATCAAACTGCGATTGGGAAACGGGGAGCGTGGGTATCTATGATATGTCGACCTTAGAGTGGGGCCCCGACTACTTCGCCGACGCCGCAGCTTACCAAGTCCCAAAACGTGTGTACGATTCTATCGGCGGAAAGTAAGTTTACACCTTCTCTACACCCCATACCTTCTATAGAAGAGTTATACTAATAGTTTAATAGTGGAGATGGCGGCGCCACAACCCTAGCACCTTCTTCTGGCTTTACAAACTCTGGTATTGAACTCCTCTTCACTAGCCCTGTAGCTGCCAATTCAACTTCCACCGGTGTCGTATCCCCGACATCTACTTCGAGTCAGTCCGGGAGTCCATCGTCCGAATCATCCTCATCCAACGCTGGCGCAATCGCTGGTGGTGTTATCGGTGGTCTCGCCGGCATAGCCCTGGTCGGTGCGGGTATCTTATTCCTTCGCCGCCGCCGTCGGCGAGTAGAATCAGCAGAGTCAGGCCCATTCATCGAAGCTAGTAGCACGCAGCTGTATGAGAAGGATAGTTCTGTGCCAAAGGTGAACCATGAGTTGCAGGGCGACGGGTCGTTCCCAGAGGGGACTGTACCATTGGCAGAAATGCCGGGCGGAATATCAACACATCCGCCACAAGAACTACCAGGAGATTTCGCACCCCGGGACTCGAAGTAAAGAGATGTGAAGATTTGGGATTAGGTGGAGTTTGGTTGTTTTTTTTATGATTTTTGTGATTTTTGTGGTGGAATCTTGCTTCGTAGAAAGTATAAATCGGAGTTTGCTTTTCTTTATTTTCTCTTTTTTGAAGTGTGATAAATCACCCCCCCCCCCCCCAAATGGCCCACCAAGTACAGTAGGTAGCTCATAATAATGTTTCGAAAAGTAATTATTATACTTTTTTTTTTCTCAAGTAGATTAAAAAATTATCCAGGTATCTATCGGTGGATCGATAGAACTATGCTACATGTACGGATATCAAGTCTATCAATCAATCAGGCATCGGTTGATTTGTAAAAATAAGAATATTCGCATCTCAAAAATCAATCTCTTCTCCCTGAATAAGCCAATTAACCTTAAGAATATGTGAATCTCTAAACTCCGTACAAATACCGGTAACGTCCCATCCCGAAATTCAAGACGGACTTACCAATATATATCTCTCCCACCCTCACTTCTCATTGCCACCTTGGTAAGCATTAATTATAAAGGACCAGTGAAATTACTCATCTTCCCCTCCATCGCTCTCGAAACATACGACACCACAGAGAAGCCTTGTATTATCATCTCAGCTCAGGATCACTATTCGAATACCCTTCCTAAGGATGACAATTGTTCTCAGCCTCCGACCGTTAATTACATACTAAAAAGAGTGATTCATCCGAAACCGGACATTGCGAATATGGACTCTCTCTCCCTCTCAGTCCTTGGCCTTTTTTTTATTAAAAGGTAGGTTCAGTATTCAATATTAATAATCTCTCTCGCGTGTATCCTCTTCACCAATATCAGCGTTCCCGCTTCCCCAACGTACGTGGCCTCGGCTGAAGTTTTTAGAGCTGTAAGATCTCATAGCAGATCGACTGCGACGCGATTTGTCCGCGGTGATTGATTGATTGTCCTCCTCCACACACATACACACACACATCCGGCTCCGGCCGGTATGTTTGCTTCCGGTGGTATCTATAATACATCACTGAATCCTAACGCAAATTTACTAGGGGCGTTGCTACCGCCTGTGGTAAAGTGACATTTGCCGCCCAGTGGTTGGAGCTGTCAAAAAAGGAATATCAGACCATTCCAGTTGTAGCGGAAGTCCGGGCCTTGTCTGAAAAAGTTCTACTCATTGTGGTCATGTGACTGGCATGATCGTCGGTGATCGATGTTTTACCACACCACCGTCATCCTATAGGGGGGTTGTAGGAGTGTTTCTCCTGTCAACTGTTATTGGGTATGCATATTTTCTAAATCTCTCATATTCAGTCGGTACTCTGGCTTTAAAGAATTACTATACTTGACCTGGGCATTAATCTGAGTACGACGTACGTACCTTTACTGCTGAATAAGCCTTCGTTCACTTTGTTGTATGATGATTGGTGCGTTCTCTATAATACTGATTACTTCCGTTATTCCCAGCTTACGTGTATTTAAATTTAGCTACAGCCGTCTGAAGGCCGAGTTTCATCTGTTATACTTATTATAACCTTCATCGTACTCTTTTGTTATCAACTTAAAGGTTTTCGCTTCTGGTGTGTTACGTTTGTTCACACGTTCATGGCTTAAACTTGTATGGTACTAATTAGGGTTTCATCTACCCGCTTTATCGTAAATAGCTGTATCATCTTCAGCCTATTTTAGCTTCATCCTCGGATTTCTAAGCCTATGAACTTGGCTACCGATCCTCTAGAAGCTGTAGTTAGCTCTCGTCAAGTTCCTTAAAATCTATTATTAACCATATTGCAGCGGTTTATGTCCGAGATTCACGTACTGGTTGACTGGTGATCAATAGATTGAATCTTTGATAACCTTACAGTCTGAGAGGATAACCTGACAAGTGTTATAAGGTTGAGAGTTGAGATAAGAATTTTAACTATTTAAGATCAGCGCTAATATAGCAACTTACCCCAAGGGGGATGATATATATGGAATTCTCCAGAAATGGTACAATGATTGGCAGGAGAGATACAACGTAATTTTGATAAGGAAGAGCACTTCTTACAAGATTTTAGATATTTTCGGCCTCAGTGTACGGTGAGTGATCAGCGGCTAGGAATTAGTAAATTGCTACTTCTTGAGAGTAGAAACGGTTACAGAGAGGAGAGTATGGTGTACTGGGATGAAATAAAACGTAGGAAGTATCAGAAAACCTATTATCGTTGTTAATTATTTCAAATCTCCTAGATTATATGTTCCCAGATCCGAAGGGTCAAGCTAGTATTAAATAACTCTAATGTTATAGTAAGGGTCTAAGTCTACTTAATAAGTAGTGCAAAATTCCTTCCATAAGGCTGATACTCTCATAGTACGGGATACCTCTAGTAAGGTTTCTCGTTTCTGGAGGTCCTGCTACTAGGTGCTAGGATAGATAGGTGATTTCTAGCAAGGCCCCAAGCAAACACAGTGTGCTGTTTGTGAGCTATTCAGGAAGAGACAAGAAGGTTACACAGATAAATAGATAGAAGATCTTGTATTAACTAAGAGTTAATTACTTAAGCAGTATATATATTTGTCCTTTTATCGATTAGAATTTTTAAGCTTCGTAGATAGGCAGCTAGAAAGCTACGGAAGCTTTATTTACATGATCGAAGGCTCAGAAATGAAGTATAGCCTAAGCGCTAATCTCGAATGTACTGGAGTATTCTCGGGTAATCCTTTGCCTTTCTTGCCTATCTGATTCAATAGTTTGGGTCCGATATTATCGAGTGATATCTGGTGATTATTTCCATTTTATTTTATCTTGACTAGTTTCATTATGTGTATTTCAATAGCTTTACTAGTATTAACATATGTAATCATTTCTGAGTTGGATATTGAAAATTTCTATGAGAAGAGTTTATGGGTGGGGGTAGCAGAACCAGCTTTTGGTGTGGTTTCTGTTGCAGAGAATGTGGTTTTAAGACAGCCTAAAAGTCGTCGTGACTCATGGAACTCACTTATTAGATACATGTAGATATAGGTACGACTCAGCACCTATTGGGGCTTAAAATGGTATTCATTATGACTGGCCACCGTTACCTGTTTTCCCGTTTAAATACACATCATCAGCACCCTTCCGTCGTATCAATAAACAACCATAAGCAGAAGACAGACTAAGCGATAGAGATATCCCTACGCCAGTACACTCGTGTGCCGCCTCACACTTTACAAACAACTTTCCCCTTAAACAGATGTTTAAGGATGAGTTTACCTTGGCGATACGTCAAGAAAAAAGTCTCGACTTGATAAAGCAGCAACCCAACAATGTCCCGGTCATTTGCGAACGTGCTTCCCCAGGCCTAGATCACATGCCAAAAAGGGCATTTACAGTGCCCCGCACAGTGACTGTTGGGTTCCTCATGTTTAGAATTCGCCAACATATCAAGCTCTCGCAGAACGAAGCACTCTTTATCTTCGTTGGTGGTGTTTTGGCACCGGCTTCAGCAGAGATCGGAGGACTTTACGACTGGCATAAAGATAATGATGGGTGGTGTTATATTACGTATGCGAGCGAGAATACTTTTGGCGTATAATCTTGGACTACTAGGAGTTTCAGGTGGGTCTATTAAGGTGGCTAGAATCCTTTTAGGGGCTATGGGTGTAACGATTGCAAAGCTAGTTGGGTCAGCTGCGAGCCCCCCTGTACGTTTGTTGCCACCTCTAGTTTTTTCTTAACCTATTGTAATGAGTCTCTTTATTTTCCCTCGAAATTTATTGCCTATTCTGTTTTACAAGTATAAATTTACAATTATAGAAATTAATTTGGGTGTTTTCTGGTTTTGTCTCGCATAGCATCCACTGCTGTGCCAAGCATCGAGTGACATTTTGGCGGGTTACATCATGCTGATTGGAGTTACCCTGCCTTGGCCTCAACGCGCATTCCCGCTAACGCCACAGCTGTGATACCTTCCACCATTCGATAAAGAATCACCTCCCTTCGACCGTCGGTCTACTACATATCTATCCCGCCATTCCTTACGCTACTGCGATGATGGCGACTACTGCCGTATCTTCATCTTCTAGTACTGCCGATAAAATCCTCAATCCGCAGCAGCAGCTCGCGGGCCGTTTCGCGTTCAATGACTTCCTTCGCAAAGAGTACCGGTTTGGCCTTGATCCGAACCGGAGGACATGCCCATTGTTTGTACAGGGGCATTGTCCCATGGGGAACTCGTGTCCGGATAAACACGCAGTGGGTTCGAGTTTTAACAAGTGAGTTTTCTTTTGGATGGGCTGGTTACTGGTTGATTGGTACTGATGAGGACTTAGTTTGGTTTGTAAGCATTGGCTACGCTCACTCTGCAAAAAGGGTGAAGCCTGTGAGTTTTTGCACGAATATAACCTGTTCGTCCCTCACTTGCTCTTCCTTATCCTCTTGTGCTCTTCCACTGACCATCTATAGGCGTAAAATGCCTGAATGCAACTTCTTCGTCCGTAATGGCTATTGTAGCAACGGTGAAGAGTGCCTTTACCTCCACGTTGACCCCGACTCCAAAATCCCACTCTGCCTGCACTACGAGAATGGCTTCTGCCCACTCGGTCCTACATGCTCTAAAAAGCACGTGCGAAAACCGATCTGTAAATTCTATCTTACCGGATTCTGTCCTGATGGAAAACAAGGGTGCAAAGAAGGTGCACATCCAAAATGGACTACAGGCTTAGCACCGCCAACAGTTAGGAAACCAAGGGAAGAGAGGGAAGATGGTGGGGATATGGGAATGGATGGTGGGAGAGATCGTGGGAGAGGGGATGGTGGGGATAGAGGGGATAGAGGGTTTGGTGGAAGGGGTGGATTTGAAGGAAGGAGGAGGTATTATGGAGGGAGAGGGGGAAGGAATAGAGACCGGTAAGGTTTTATGACTATTTCGGGGTACCTCTTTCTATTGGTTATGGACCTTGGGGATTGGTGATTTTGGGGATATTTGCTCGGCATTTTAAGGATTGTACATCAAATTGGGGCGTTCTTGCTTTTAAAGCTAGTTTTCTGTATGGATGAGTAATTATATAATGATAGATGTTATCACACAGCAAAATTTTTTGGCCAAGAGTCTTATACAGCTAGGCTGGGTGATGAAGGGAAGGCAGTTGTCGACTATTTTTCCCTCTCACTGTAGGAGTAGTAGATTTCTTTTTACGAGTGACCACCTATGAAAATTAACACGTCAGTTTAGCTATCGACTTTCCTACATAAACCTACTCTTCTTCTTCACTCATCACCCCCTTCTCAGAAATAACCTCCTTGATCGATACTCGCTTTGGATACGAATTCCTCTCTCCATAGTTTAAACCTCTCTCCAAGTCTCTACTTGCTAGATTTACAAAGCTCACGCATTAAAAGTCCCAATTCATTGCTCGACACCGAAGAACCCTATCAATATCTTTCATCTTGTAGACATAAAAATACCTGTCTATTTTCTATCATCAGTCCATCCCCCATTATCTCTCCTATTTAGTGCTCTTGCAAAGTCAAGAAATGAATGACTAACAACAAGTAGCAGCATAAACATGTCGACTCAAAGCAGGATGATGGTGACTAATCCAGACGAGATTGCTCTAGCTGATCTACCATCAGATAGGAGCAATGCTCATCAGAGGAGCAGCTTAGGACCCGGGAATCATAGAGAGAATAGTGGTGCTGCTCCGGCCAACAATGTATCTAATCCAACTACAGATAGCAACACAGTTCAAGATTCAGAAGGGGTTAACAGTAGCGGTGATACAAGCCTGGGAGAATGGTGGCGTAACGTATTTTGCTGCCATGGAAGGCGTTCCAGGACAGACTCTAGTGTGGGGAATTCTATTGCAGGTAATACTGCTGGAGGTGATTCTGAAGGGAGCTCTCAAAATCCCTCTCAAAATCCCACTGGAGCAGCGGGTACAGGTTCATCACGAAGCTTGAAGAGTATTCTTAAGAGGTCTCGCGGAGACAATCATCAAGAGTATAGAGAAGGGGATACGAGTATTACAGAAGCCGAATCAAATTTGCTTCCACCACCACCACCAATGACACCAAGGGTGCCTGCATCATCCCCAGGTTTAGTGGAATAGCTGTTTGAAATTAATAAAATTAATTTGAGTCGATGACAAAATCAGTGAAGGAAGTAAAAGAATGCCCCCGCAGGATTTCGGTGTGGAGGATTGTTGAATCGGCTGTGAATGGCTTGGTTTTATTTTGTTTTAATGATGGAATTGTACTCTCAGTACTTTATCCTAGACACCTTGTAGTTTGTCTTACGATTTTATGGCTTTAGTTCCCGCGTAACACTCTACGGGCTGTTTAATAATAGGAAAGAGGCACAAAAAAATTGAGCTCTGATAGGCTACTTGAATTCTATACTTCTTATAAGTTGGTTTATTTGTGAGTGGTCCGTGGTTAAAGTTCTCTATAATAATCTACACCTTTGTTCACCCCTCTTCTACCCTATTATCCTTAGATGCATAGATATCAGTGAGGTTAAAAATTATTCATGAGACTATATTTGTTTAGTCTAATATTTTAGGGGTTATACTGGGTATGAGCTGATGTATTTACGTAAGCCTCTAAATGCTGTGACGGTGTAGGTCCAAGCCCCCTGTGCCAAGCCTAGTCGATTTTTCCTTTCGACCTCAACTCCATCAGCCATTCCTGCACGTCCTTCTTCCACCCATCAATTACAAACAGGCCATTTCTGTAACCGCAGTCTTACAGCTACGATTACTACGGGTCTTCAGATATTTTTGTGTTCTACCAGCCTGCTGCTCTTCTTTGGAGGAAATTTCCTTTGTTCATCGATTCTCAATGTTCATACAAAACAATCATATTCTCTTTCCTCTGGCACCTCTCCTTTACTTTATATAAGAACATCCTACATGCACATCTTTGAGTTGTCCAACCCTACCTCCTTCCCTTGGGGACGAGTGTGGATCAGTGGGAGGTTATTCTAGTCTATGTGCAAAGATCAACTCCTTCTCTTCTTGCCATTTCTTTCCCTCTTCGTCGTATAGAGCGTCCTGCTCTGACAGAGAGTGGAATTTTTGGTACCGGGGAGGAAGCCAGTCCTTTTAGTTTTTTTTGATCTCTGCTGGAGCCTTACGGGCCGCAACCTGGCAGGGGCGTAAAAGTTCCGGAACAATTATCATTTCAATAATCTTATTTAATGCGTTCGTAACTATGGGGTACTCTTGCGAAACTATACATATCATATTCGGTTCCCTCTTGGATGAGCTTGTGAGAAGATTATCATTACTAAACCTTCATCTCATCATTAAAGACCAAAGCCACAGGACGTTCATCGCTCATCGCTCATCAACCATCGCTTAAAGAAAAAAAAATTCCTCCCAATATGCTACCACCTAAAGTCGCTCTCCCCTACCAACCCCACTGCTCCTCTCTGGGCTTCCCCTCCTCTCTGTCTCTCCCCACTCCCTGACCCAATCTGTCACCAAATCGCGGCTCAGCTGCCCCATCTCATAGTACCATGGATTCGTCTTTGGAGAAAACATAGATACATGTGCATCTACCTCATCTTTCGCCTTTGGGTTTACGCAACGGTAGAACATACCCGAGTGTTCTGTACCGGATGCGGGTAGAATAATGAATGTACGTTCTCCTTTATCCTTTCCCCGCTCGCCAAGAGCTGTGTAGAGTGTTGCAAAGCCGACGCCGGGGACACTGGTTGCGCGCTTGGTACGGTTGCGTAATTCCTCGCCCTTCATAAGTGCACCGACGAATTCCATGTGGGAAGATACCCAACTGAAACCCTGTGTGAGCTCATCGCGCTTGAAGTATGCGATAGCTCCCCCAGCAGCTAATACGGATGCGGCACCGGCATAGGCAGCGACCTTACCCCAGCCGCCCCAGAGGCCAGCTGCGGGGGCTGGTGGAGCTGGTGGAATAGGTTCGCGGGACGAACGAGATGTCGAACGTGTAGAACGATGTTTCGACGACGAGCGTGAGCGCTTCCGGGTTACATCCGCATCTTTCTTTTTCTGCACTACATTTGCGCCCTCGGATGCAGCTCGAGAGGCAAGGAGTCCAGATGCGAGGGTAGAGATCTGGGAGATTGTTGTCGAGGCGGATCGGAGCTGTGTATCGGTTCCATATGCGAACATGGCAGGTGAGAGGCCTAGGTAGGGGGTGTCAAATGCGAGAATCCCTTGGATATATGGAAACATAAATCCAGTTCCTTTACGCTGTCTACGGCCGTTGGAGAGAGTGACGGTTTCATCGTCGAGGATGGAGAGGAGGGTGTCAGCTGCTACGATGCCGCCCATAGAATGAGCTACAAGAATTGTACGGACGCTGGGCTCGATCATGGGAGATGGGGTGCCAGCAGCGACTTCGAGATCTATTACACGGTCCTGGAGCCTGCGCACATGTTAGGGAGCGCAAAATGGCAGTATGGTGGTGGGGGAAGTGTACCATTCTCGGAATTTAGCGACACAGCTGGGAAGATCGCCACGAGTCTCGTATTGTGGGTAGACGACGGTCTTGACATTGATTTTGGGGAATGCATTGTTCACAAGGACTCTGAGGTCCTAGGGATGGCGCGTTAGAATCGCAATGCACTTTATCGCAAATAGACAATGGAACTTACTGCTGGGAACCCATCAAATGTATCATCGTCTCCCTACAATATCCACCCAATCGATTAGCTCGGAGAGCGAAAACCGGGGAAGAGCTAGCTTTGTTCTAATACGTACCTTAAAGCCGTGGATGAAACAAAGCAACAACGTCTTTTTCCTCATCGTGAATTTATAACGTGATGTTTTGCTTGGTTAGAGGTGAAGTCCCGTGAGAAGGCGTAGGCCAGCTTGCCACGGAGAGCCCTGATGTAAGGTTAAGAGTCAGGGTCAGGGTTGCCGTCAGGTCCCCTTCCAGACCCCTGCATACGTCCGAACATCCGGACAATCTTTTGAGGTTAGCGACCAGAACACGTCGTCCCTGCAGTGCGAGAATGTTGTTCCCCGCTGTTTGGCCATGTTTTGAGTCCAAGTGAGCTGAGATGCGCGATAACCGAATGTCAAAAAAGTCTTTTATCCGGCTGGCATGCAACCGGAGTACTCCGCTTTTAACTATGTAGCTTCTTAGAGTCATTGACATTATCGAGTGATCAGTTATGTCTATATAGTGCATTGTTAGTTAGTAGGTCATTTATTGAGAGCCATGAAATAATATCTGTGAAGAAGCTCATTAATTCCTTTTATTTCTATATCAAGCGAACCGTCCTAGAAAATGATTTTCACAAATTACCAAGCACTCTCCAGCTAACACATCGAGTAAACAACCATATTACCTTGCCAGCCTTGGTGGAAAATTCTCCCTTCAACTCTCCAGACCCCATCGATCAGCCTCTCACAACGCCTTATCAGCTCCAAGAGATGTCTTCCTACATCATCACAACTTGCTTCCCATCCATAATAATTATCGCAGATACCAATAGAGGCACTTCTTATTCCCCCAATCCTAGTACACCTGCAGCTCTGTGCGCCTAGCCTGCAATTATTCTTTAGTATAGTTATGAAATATTCAGCTACTCCAAATACATCCACCGATAATGGAGAAAATTTGGTAGTTGTGCATATGTATTCCGCATAGGTGTAGGATTTCTTTTGCTTCATGGGATAGGTGGTAGAAGTTTTAAGGGTATCGCACATAGAACAGACTCGAGGGTGACCATGGTTATATCTTCCAGTACCATAAGAGGGCTCATCTATTTTATGAAGTTGTCCTTCTTCTGTTTCATAGACACGGCCTTCTTCGACTCTCTTTCTCTTGTCTTCGCGCTTCTTTCGAAAGCATTCTTCTCCTGATCCTTGGTAATATTCCTGATACGTCTTTTCGAGGTAGAGCTCATCCTCCAGATCATCATAATGATTGTTTTGTACTTTCTCGTTATCCGAGGATATATGAGATGCTTTGGGTTCATAGGTATTCTTTCGTCTATAATCGTTGTATATTTCTTCTGCACAGCGGTCTTCCTCCTCTTCCTGGTATGCCCCATAGTGGTAATCGTGATCTGCCTCGCGAGAACACTCACAGTCCACATGTTCAATAATTGCTTCCAATGTATAGCCACCGCAGCAATCCCTCTTAAGGAGTTCTTTGTGGACCATATTAATGGTATCTTTCCTTGATAAGCGACTACAGTAATGGGATTGGATATTACCAGATCCATCATAGCCAGCTGGGAAATCTCTCTGGAAAACGTAATCTTCTTGTTCGTCTCTTTTCTTATCGACGTTCTCTTTACCCCTCTTTGGCATATACCCTCCATCAGCCCAGTAGATACAGTCCTCATTGCTAGAGCCATAGTCTGTTGGAGGGTCATTGGCTGTAGCGAGTTTGTCGACTATATCAATCTTGGGATCCCGAGGATGAAGGTGGGGATGAGCTAATATTATGGAAGCCATAATATACAGGTGGATGATGGTAATGAGGCCAAGAGATCTCATTTTGATGGTTGATTTGGTCTTGTCAAGGAATTATTAGCTCTGATCTAGAGTTGAGAGGAGATGGAGATAGTACTAACTATATGAAAGTGGGTAGTGCTGTTAATGTACTGTTCAGTGGATATTTATTGGGACTGAAGGCTGATTAACTGAATGGTAGGAGGAGGGGGGGGGGAGGAGAGGGTGAATAATGAACTGGAGATGAAAGTCTTATTGGAACGGGCCTAAGATTTACACGCTAATCTAGAATATAACACTATTGTGTAAAGAGTTTCTTAGGGATACCTATAGTAGTATTTGGGGACCGAGTGACGTTGTATGAAGTTATCCACGAATGAATGAATGATAAGAGGCCATCCACGAGCTTGGAGTCAAATTTATGACACTACCCTCAAACATTAGGAGTGAATTGAGATTCGAAAAATAAAACAGAGATACATGTATGAGTAAACTCTAAGTTGTCACTGGAAAAACATAACATCATAGTTCAACTAATAGTAAGAGATACACGTGAAGAGCATAGCGAACACTATGCCAATAATTAGACCAAATTAAATTGTAATATAACTTGATAATATAAATTTATATATTCATATCTACAGTCAGTATGCAGAAATGTTCGTGATGAAACAGGTTTCAGATGGCGCAAAGCGATCCATAAAGTTATGTTTATCTAAGTCTAAAAATCTATCAAAAAACAACCTCAAAAGGTAATTTATCAGCAAAAATTTCCCTTGGTTCTCTACCATCTCATCCACCCAAGTTCCTATTTGGAGTATTTAGTTGCTTGTTCTTATATTTCTACAAAAATTTCTAACATAGGCCAACATTGCCGGAATTTCCCACTGAGACATATTTCGTCATCTTAGACTTGTCTCATCACGAACATTTCTGCATACTGACTGTACTATTCTGGAAATGTTCGCAACTATACCCAGGCTTCCACCGTTTTTAGTGGCAGCTTGATTAACCTTGATTTGAAGGCTAGAAAGTAAACCAGGCGGAAGTAACAGCAGAGTAATAGCTATAGTAGTAAGTCTATCACGAATCGTGGTTATCGGGTTGGTCAAGGCTGAGCTGTGAGAGCTGTGGAAGAAAATTATAGGCATAGGCACAAACTGCAACGTTGGATGCATGTCACTTTATGCTGTACAGTACAGTGCCTACCCCACAACCATCTAGAGTGCATTTGTAGCCCAATAGCCATATGAGTAGTGCAAAATCATAAGAAATCTTCCCAGTAGCTACTAATCGGGGTTGAATAGGGCGTTAAAAGTTTTATCCTAGTACCTAAAATTCCACCTCCCTCTATCGCTACCCGGCCATACCAATGAAATTTGTATCTAGAATATTACTACCTATTTAAAAATTCTATATCCCGCTTTAAGATAAGGGGTCTTAAAGGAAGACCCTTCGCCATAAAATGGGCATTATAAATTTTAAAAAACAAGTTTGGGCATTAGTCAGGCTGAGACGAGTGATTATCCATGATTATTTTTTTACATTGCATCTCTCGTATGCAACCCTGGCTAGGGCCAAATCATGGAGACCTAACTTTTCCCAGTACTTATATATACCCAGGGATATCCTACACAGCAGATAAAAGCCATTCTCAATAAGATCTTCTAGGTGCACTGTATTTTAACCTCTTAGCGCTACTATTGACTACCACTAGTTAATACAGCATCCATGCTTACCTCCGACTTCACCGTCCCCGAATCCTAGGTTAAGCTCACATCAACCATGGATTCAGAGATACCTCATCCAGACGAGGCTATACTCCTATTCTATCACTATTATCTTCTTCCACTATAGTCCCACTACAGTACTCCACCTCCTAATGTCACCAAACACACCTAGGACGCTAACCGGGTGGATATTACAATAGACGACCATACTCGCCATCTACTGATCCTCATTACGGGCTGGATGAAAAATCGCTGCTCTTGGATCAGTATGACCATTGTTGAGCGCACTATCGCCGAGATCCACCAAGTATGTAATTCTCCCTTCTGTTTCTACTCCTTACTAACGTATGTACATCAAGTGGTAGCGTTATCCTAATTGTGCCATGATCCTCGAAAGAGGCTTCTCTAGCACCATGATTTCATATACGCCGTGGTCCGGCGAGATTCATAGCACCTCTAGCGCTACCGCTACCGCCACCGTAAGTATTCTGAACCCCCTAAGGGAGATACACTAGGGACACTGTAGAGTAACGATGGTGGTAGGGAAACTACTTTTGAAGATGATAAACGTTGGTCTTGTACTAGCCGTGACACTAGTGCTTGACACTAAATACCTCTTATTTTAGTAGTATAGTTAGAGGCTCTCCTCTACTTATATTTTTCTTCTTCTTTTCTTGTTCTCTAATTCTTTGTATTATAAAACAATCGATGCTTGCTTCAAAAACCACTCCTACTACTTAGTCAGGATAGAACCTAGATCAGGGTCGTAGAGGACATTAATCCAATAAGGAACCGAGTGATATAAATATAAAACCAGCCAAGTACAAGTAACCCTCAAGTTACCATCATGATATATATAAGAAAGCGCCGTCATAATTACAATAGTTCATAGACTATTATGAATTCACGCTAACACTACCATAAAAAAACCCATATAAAAGAGAAAAAAAGGGGATACCACCAATGAAGAACTAAACCGAGAAAGAAAGCATTTTCAGATCCCTACTTCCCATCCTTCACTCTCCCCGCCTCTTTTTTCTTCTCTGCCTTCGCCTTCACCTCCCCTGCTGTCTTCGGTACCCTTGGCGTAATCCGCACTATCCGCATAGGTCAGTGCAGACCGCGAAACTTCCTCCAAGTATACTTACACTTCTTCATAACCCTCAACGCAAATCCATTTTCTGCCCTCTTATTCTCCTCCTCGCCCAACTTCTTCTCCAGTGCTTTATCTGGCCCTAACCTCGTAGAATCCGTAGTCGTGTCTCCGGCGCCGTCTATAATAGCTTTATCCTTCCTTTCGTCGTGGTGCGCCATAGTCTGCGGCAGAACCTTATCTGCCGTCTCTCGCACAGCACGCTTAGATTTCTTCTTCCCTTTGCGGAAGTTACCGTATGCCTCAAGGCCTACTAAGATCGCATAGGATTTCGAGATTGAGACGTGAGACATATCGACATTTGCCTCTTTGAGAGATTTTACGAATTTCCGAAAGTTCTAGCCCTAATTATTAGCGGATGACTTCATAATATGACAACTCAAGATATAACAAACATTAGCCGGCGGTCTATAATGCCCTGACAACGGGCTCAAACTACATGCACACACCCGTCAGCAAACTCATACAACCACCTCAACAAAAAAATAAAAATAAAAAACTAAACCATACCTTCTTAACCTCCCATCCTTAATCCTGATTAATCCCGCCGCACTCACCCGAGCACCGTGTAGGAAGCTACTGTGCTGGAACGCACCGCTCTGCTTGATCCCTACATACAGCCTAAATGAATTATCGGCGACAAAGATCCACGTATTTTTCTTTGTTGTTTTCCGGAGTAGCCTATTGAGCACTGTTGAGGCAGATACATGGAATACCTTTTTGGGCCCATGGTGCTCTTGCATACCGGGGTCAACGTATCGATCCGCCCTCTCGCTCGCACCCGAGTCACTTGATGACGACGAGGAAGATGACGATGATGATGAGGTGCTGGAAACCGTACCCGAACGTGAGCGTGCACCAAAGTGAGCGTGGTGGATATGGTTCCCCCCAGCACTAGGAGGAGTATCGTCTAGTGGGACAATCCCACTTTTTGAGTCGTGGTATTTCTCAGATGTGTCGATACGTTCTCCGTTTTTGGCCCAGCAGAGACGACCATCTTGATCGATCTTGACTAGATATGCTTGGCGCTCTTCTCGTGAGAGGTAGCGGACTCGTTCTTTATCTAGTTGTTCTCGGGGGCATACGGAGAGGTCAATGTATTTGCCCGCACCGTAGTCGAGCCAGTAGAAGAAGTTTTCGTGGGTGGGTTGGGTTTGCCAGTATGTATGGTAGGCGCGGAGGTTGGAGCCATAGCGGTGCTAGAAAGGGTTAATGGCGGGTTGGAGATGTGAGTTTTGGTACGCACCTTTACTGATGTTTATGTTAGTTAATGCAGGTATTAAAGAGGAGAAAGAAAGAGCTTACAGTCAACCATCTCAAGGAAATATCTTTAGAGCGCAAATATATATGTTAGTAATTCCCTAGCCTAACCAGGAAATGATAGTCCATACTGCATATCCATAGCCTTCGAGTACTCAATCCGTTCCTTCCTATTCTGCAGCCTCTTTTGCCTCTTCTGCTCTTTTCTCTCTTGTCTTTTCTTGCTGCTCTCTCCTTCACACTCGCTATCGCTAGTATCGCTACTACTACACGATGAGAGCTCATCATCATGTTGTGCCTGTTGCCCCGCTTGTTAATATTTCACTCCCCCCCCCAGCTACTCGGCAACGGACCTGTTTGGCGAACAATACGGCTTTATCCCACTTCTCCTTCGATTCGGATACTCTCCTCTTCTCGCGCCCGTCAGGTCTCCCGCTCTGTTCAACCGGGAGATGTTGTGCAGCTTCGCGAGATACAGGACGGGCGACTTGGCGGTAATGCGCTTCCTTGAGCGCCTACACTATCCGTTAGCCCATTACCAGGCGGGGAAGACTAGAATCTACTAACCTCATCCCATCGTTGAGCCGGTGTTAGTCCATGTCCCTTCAATTGACGTCTTTCGCGATGACCTCTATAATGCCGCTGAGCATGTGAAGCGCCAGCATTAGAATTCATTTCCTCCAGTTCCGAAAAAAAGATAAAAAAGATAAAACAAATTAAAAATTAAAAATTAAAACACCCAATCGAAATAGCATGCAAAGGGGATCTTAAGTACGATTGCCGTAATATAAAAAAGAACCCAGGGACTAAGAAAACGAACCTGTATCTCGACCGCAGCTCTCGCTTGGTCTTCGGCTGACGACTCGACCCGAGCTATTGGAGGAGCACTTGTTTCCATTGCTAACACGGTCGCGCACACGCAATGAGATGAGAAATACGGCGGGAATAAGTAGAGCCGGCCGAGGAATGGCCCTATTAAAGTAAATCGTAGAGAATAAAGATCGGAGACTCTGTGAGGCGGAGTTCTCTTTTTTTTTTTTAGTTCTTTATGAGGTGGGCTGAAGATCAAGCAACCAAGATGGGCTTGCGCGTCATCGGGCAGCTTGCTGGGCGCGCCTTGGCAGGTTCCTCCCTTGTCCTTGGCAGGGTTTTGACGGTTGAGACTGAGGATGTTCGGAAGGGAGGATGGGCTGGACTGGAAGTGTAGCTTTAACGATGGGCTGTGTGGTAATAAACGCGTAAATATCCGAGATAATGGTCTGCTTCTTTGGAGTGAATATCCAATACATAGCCGGAGGATCTCTGCCTGGTCATTACCATAGCCTAAGGGCACATTTACTTATGATTAATTCATTCATTCATTCTACCTGGTCATGAAGTATCACTCACGCCGCCGTTTGCGGTTACTTGTTATGCAGCAAGCCTTCAACACCAGAGCCAAAAGGGCAGGAACGAGGGGCTTTGTGGGTACATGTAGTCATAGCCTCAGTGGGGCCTTTTATGGCCCTGGAAGTAGATAATCTAACCTTAACTACGCCCCGGCCTTGTACCTCTTAGTCCTTCCTCTGCACAACCCGAATCCGGCCACCCCGAGTGATATGCCATGCTCCCCCAACGGCTGTGGCTCACCACATGTCACATCACCCGCCACACTCACCCGCCCTGCCAAGAACTCCAAGACCAGCCGCGTTGTCGGGCTGCACGCTCCATACGGAATTGTTCTCCTCGCCATCCGCGATCGATATCGATAAACCCTCAACCCCAACCCTTCCCCATCACTCACACCATACCCCCATCGCACCATCTCACACTCATCCCCCCTCCTCTGCATCTCACATCCTCCCACAGTCAGTGAAAGAATCTCAGCCGAGATATGAATCGGGGTGGTAAACTTGCTCCTGAAGTCCAACGGGTTCTGTTCGTCAAGAACTTGAGGTTCGTGAAGCTCTCGCTGTCCTTTACGATGATCCTCTCCCCATCGCTGACAAGAAACCAATAGCTACAACGTCTCTTCTGAAGAACTATTCGACTTGTTTGGAAAATTCGGTCCTATCCGGTATGTATCCATCTACCCATCATCGTCCTCCCTCATCCGCAAGCTAACGAGGCGCGTCACAGTCAAATCCGCCAAGGAATAGCAAACAACACCAAGGGGACCGCGTTTGTGGTCTATGAAGATGTCATGGATGCCAAGACGGCGTGCGATAAGTTGAATGGGTTCAATTTCCAAAATCGCTACCTCGTCGGTTAGTCAAGGACTCTTGCCTCCCCCCTTTTCTCGTAGTAGATTTCGCTAACAACAGGGTGTGGGAATAGTATTATATCACCAGCCGGAAAAAATGGCGCGTGCAGAAAACGATCTCGCGAAGCGTCAGGAGAGTTTAGAAAAGCTCAAAAAACAGCACGGGATTGATTAATACGACTTTTGACCTGCGATGGGTCGATAATGCTTTCCCGGAGGACGTTGTCTATGCATCGTAGCAGTGCAAAGAAAAATGAATTTCATTAATAATAAACCTCCCTTGTGTTAATTTTGGGGAAGGGAATGGAAAAGGGGAGATAAAGGCTGTATGTTTATGAGTTTGGGGTGAGCAGGATGATTACGGAAAGGGACTTGAAGGCGTTGATGATTCTGATTCTGATTCTCTCTCCGTTCTCAGTTTTTTTTTTTCTTGTTTGCTTTTTATTATTCTTTAAGTGTTACTTTTTTTTACCTACCTGCAAATACTATACTCTACGTACGCTTCAGTACAGCCAGCATTAACAAATAACGTACGACACCTACAAATAGCAACCTACTGATTCAGTACTACCAATAAATCTAGAGTACTCAAGCAACCAACCAGGAAAAAGTAACAACTAATGCCACCATATCGAGCCCTATTGGGCTCAGAATAACAAACAAAAGGTGCATATATTTATGATGACATCTACAAAAAACCCCCCCATCTACGACTACATATATCCCCCACTCGGAGGAGTATTTCTTATTACAAAAGAAAAAGAAAAAGAAAAAGGGAAGAAAAGAAAAAAAACCACCGATCACGACATCCATACCTAAAATATACAAATGACAAACGAGTAAAAGAGAAGGGTGATGAAAAAAATAATTATATATTAAATCACATGATGACCAGCTACATCTCCCTGCCAAAAAAGAAAGAAAGAAAAAAGTAAATAGGGAGGGGAAGGGGGGGGGGGAAAAATCTCCGGCTCATATGTGTTCTCTTATATCCTCTTTTAACCAATGATAATTACAGCCAAGACTTATTGGGTCCGTTTCTCAGAAGAGTGGTGTGGGGAGAGTTCTGTTGATGGTCTAGACTAGGCCTGAGATAGTGATGTCGCTATTGGTGCTTTCTGTCAGTTTTTTTTTTTCCCTTTCTCTTCTGACCTCTTTCGTTTAATATTGGTGCATCCTGGTCTTTCTCGCTTGGGTCAAGTACTCAGCTGCAGAGCATGTCGAGTATGATGCTTCCGGGGTTTTGGTATGGAGTACGATGGCATTATAGGTGCATATGTACTCAATATGTACTCAATATGTACTACACTCTCTAGTGGTTATTCCCTATTGGGGCGGAGTTTTCCTTTTAATTCTATTACACGGTGATGGAGAAGAAATATGTGATTAAATTTTGTATATTTCTCTTTTAACAAAAGAAAACATGTCGTTGTGATTCTAAGAAAAAGCAACTGTCATAAATCGTAAAAGACCAATTTTTTTTTATATCCGAAGCCCACGCCGGAGCCGTCAATAATTACCGGACTACCTTGCCCATTCACACCTATAAGAAAACCCTATCTAACCCAGACCCTCAAAGGAAAAAACCCGGCGCATAAAAAAAACGGGAGTGGAAAGGGAAAAAAAAAGAAAACAAAGTCTCTTTTCTATCTAGTTGGATGTGATGTGATATATGTGTGTGTGGTGTGGTGTTTGACGTTTCGTTCCCTAACCAATCATTACCCCCCTAGTGGTACGTGCCGCGATGATCCACGCCACTGGCGAACCACCTATAAACCGCGCCCTGTGAGGCTGTCAGAATTGAACAGTAATCCTGCAAATCAAATCTCGATGGATAAATGTTCCGTACCTTGCATATCTACAACCGCACATGGTTATACTCTAGCGGAGATTTCATCCCAACTTCGTCGCCGAACGGAAATGACGGGTATCGCTGTTCCGTAGGTGATGATGGAGGTGGAGGAGGAGGGAATGGCGAGTCCTTGATGAAGCGACTAGGGATCTGGATTGAGAGCTTTCTTCTTGGTGACATGACTGCTGAATATATTTCTCGAGAGTGAGAAAAAGGTCGAAATATATATTCACAAGTAAATATAATGGACAACTGGCTTGATTGATCGTCGAGACAGTTGTACTAGTAGAAGATGCTAGGTAGCTAGGCAAGATGCAGTCCGGAGGATCTGATGAAGATTCAAGAAGAAGGCAGGATGAGATCTTCAAATAAGTAGGTATTATATGCACTTTAGAAAATTCGAGTCTCGAGTATCTTGGGCCGCCCCCGCGGCGCCGCAGCGCCGCCAGAGACCTGACAGCGGGTAAGGAACGATTGATTGACCGGTTACCTCTCATCTTCGCCATCGTCATCACCTTAGAAAGCAGGAGTCTACAGGATCTTGCCTCAGCCTCAGCTCTACTCAGGATAAAGAGGCACAGAGGAGATTAATCCTGACGAACAAAAACTGAACGCGTTGGCCTGATGAGCATGAGTGTACCCCAAGAAAAAAAAAATTCCGGCCCAGACCCACAGTGGTGTGCGTGCGAAGAGATGTAATGGGCTTCGAAGGTTCTATTTTTGAGGAGTACATAGCCAAAGCTGGTCTAGTTGTTGGGGTACTTGACCTATCGTCTAGCATTAGATCAGATTACAATCGTCTCGCAGTAGTCCTCGCAGCAAGCTCATCGGTAATTTTTCGGCGCAGAAGTGGTTGTCCGGGTGTAGTTTCCGATGTAGCATCTAAGGTCTTGATTTTTCCTAGTGCATTTTTTTTCTTGCCACATTATTTCTTATAGGTATATGTATATCCCAGGGTCTTTTCTGGAACCGTTGGGCGGAAGATCAACGATGACTGAGCTTTAGTTGCTGATGTTGAATATCGATGTAGCGGTAATCCTAAAGCACAAATAGTTCATTACTGATTCGCGGGAGCCCAAGATTCGAGACAGCGGCCATCGAGATGAGACGAAAGGGGCTGTAAGTGGCGTGGCAGATGGGAGAAGCCCTCCCCACGATTCCGGGAGCCCATGAGCCACCTGTAGTCACCTGTCGTTAATTGGTAGTTTTTTTTCTTCTCTCCCTTCAGTCTGCGCATGAGGAATGCTGGGTGAATAGTGATGTGCTTGAACAGGTATGGTGAGAAAGTGCCTTGCTGGCGGGGACTAGGGTGACTGGAGCCGCGTGGAATCCGGGGAAAAATCAAGAAGATATTCAGGCACGGATGGGAATTGCCTCCCGATATCCACCCTGTGTATTTACCATGGATAACAGGAGAGTTACTATAAAGTTCTCTCGATATAGCTCCCCGATGTCGGAAGTCTAATAGTGTGTATGAACAATGTGTGAACTTTGATACCACCATCGAGCAAATGGGTAAGAAATGTATCATCTATCCATCTATCTCAACAACCTATAGTTGGCCTTCCGTTGAACGGAAGGCTTCGCAGGGCAGGGAAGCAATGATGAATCCTTCGGTAGACCACTGGAGGAAATTTAGACGAGTCCCGACTCCGAAATGTCGACCTCTGAACCGGGATTGGGGTTCGACCCAGACGCCGTGTAAAGGCTAAGCGGGCGTCAGCATCGGCAGTTTATGTACGTCAAAAAGCCATCAGAGCTTCTGCGATACGTACATCTCGGCATGAATACCGCTTGAGTTATACACCAACCAAAAACGTCGAGAGTCACCCATCGCTTCCTCTCCTCCTCTCACGAGAGGCCCCAAATGCCCGGGGAAGAGGCGGGATATGCTATGCTATGTCGCTCGCACTGTGCTGACTGACTACGTGCCTTTTTAATATGCGTTGTCTGACGTTTCACGGTACATCGGAGCAAAAGTTGTGTCTCGCGTCCCGCCGAGAGTCCAAGTCTATTGAACATGCTGGTGACCGGCCACCATCAGTGGCCGGTCATGTGTCCAACAAGCTGTTTCTATCTCCCACCCCTGCGTGATCCACGGGTCCCAGGATTTCAGAGTTATGCTGGGGGGCAGCTCTCTTTGGAGGAAACAGTGGTGTGTGCGCGGAGAGGTAGTAAAGGCTGTATCCGCACTAAAGTCCTATCAGATCCTGAGATATTGTAGGAGGAGAGACTGCCTTTCACTTTACATTGCGGAAGAATAGTTGTCGTGTGTAGTTTTCTTGCTTTTTGCTTTTCTTGATTGTTCTCTTGCCCTTCCTTTTCGACTTCCTTTTTTTTGCTTCTTTTATTCTGGTTTGTGCCCTTTTTTTTCTTTCCTTTTCGCTCCATGCTCTGCTTGTTTCATTCCCAGGTAATGGAAACAGCCCGTCATTATCAATTCCCACCCCACCTATCCCGGCCCTCGTCCCTCTTCCGCTGAACCCCACGAATACTCCGAGTCCACAAGTGATAAACCACCCCTCCATCCAAGCCATTCTCCCGCTCTCGTCCCGTACTGCTCCCGCTTTTTTTGTAATTCACCCTGGAAGCAGGAGCGGTTGCAGAGACAGCCAACATGTTCCAAACAAACAGCAAATAGAAATCCTTCCCGGGTCGATTACACCATGCAATTATGAGAGAAAGGTCGCAGGAAGGCGTCGGTTACTTGCCCTGAGTGCTTCTAAATGAATGTTTCTATGTTAGAAATGCAGAAGTTCGCCCAGATTGGAATTGGTGTGAGTGACGGTGAGCCCCACCAAGCAACAATCAACCCCTCCAAGGCATGATCAAGCTGCAGCAACGACCCCTCCTCAAATCCTGTCAATCAGTTCTATGAACGTTTGTCCCTCATCCTCTCCCCTTCTTTCCCCTCCATCCATCCCATCAGTCTATTCCATCCTTCATCATCATCAGAGGTCGGATTCTCGCGAGCTTTGACTTTACTGCCGTTCGCATTACAATATTTCCCCCCAGTCTGCTTACCCCCGTCGCCTAGAGCATCATCATGTATCTCTCCGCCTCGAGAAAGCCCCCCAGCCGTAAAGGTTCGTGTCTGTTATCTCACATATTCCGTTGTAAACAGAGCCAATAACTAGACTGCGAATTGAATGCTCGCTTCTACCTAAAAGAAAAAATAAAACCTAAATAATTTTGGAGCAATCACTGATAGCCCGTTCACGGAGCAGGCTCTATGCACGATGTGCCCAAAGATCTGATGGACCACATCAAGGAGCTGGAGAAAATCTTTACCATTGATACTCCGAAGCTCCATCAAATCGTCGACGTATTTGTGGAAGAGCTGAAAAAAGGTGATGACTCCCCGCACCCCGAGGCACAGTGGATAGCCTGTTAATTGCTGTCATTCAGGTTTGGCTAAGGATGGCTCAACAATTGTATGTCATCTGCATAATCCACGTTTCATTCATCACCCTGCGTTGTCACAAATACCCAATAGAAACTAATTACTGTGCCCCTATGTAGCCCATGAACCCTACATGGGTGATCGGATATCCAACCGGTGACGAAACTGGAACTTTCCTCGCCCTCGATATGGGTGGAACCAATCTCCGTGTTTGCGAGGTTGAGCTCCCTGAAGAGAAGGGGCAGTACGATATCTACCAATCCAAGTATCGCCTGCCCGAAGAGATCAAATCTGGTACTGGTGAACAGTTGTTCGACTATATCGCCGAGTGTGTCAAGCAGTTTTTAATTGCCAATCACGAAGGCCAGGATATCAGCGAACTTAAGGAGTTGCATCTTGGTTTCACTTTCTCGTATCCATGCACACAGAACGCTATTGATCATGGTATCTTGCAACGCTGGACAAAGGGCTTTGATATTGAAGGCGTTGAAGGTCATGACGTTGTTCCCATGTTCGAGGCAGCCTTAGAGAGAAAAGTAGGTAATTTCCTCATATAATAATTTAATCTAGATACTAACCTTAGGCTCTTAGGGCGTTCCTATCAAAATTACTGCTTTGGTGAACGATACCACCGGAACCCTGATCGCCTCTGCTTACACCGACAATACTACCAAGATTGGATGCATCTTTGGAACAGGATGCAATGCTGCTTACATGGAGGAGGTTGGCTGCGTACCTAAACTCGCACATATGAACCTTGACCCCACCCTTCCTATCGCTATCAACTGTGAGTGGGGGGCGTTCGACAACGAGCACCGTGTGCTCCCTCGTACTACCTATGACATCCATATCGACAAACACTCCCCTCGCCCTGGCCAGCAGACTTTCGAGAAGATGGTCGCCGGGCTCTACTTAGGCGAGATCTTCCGCTTAGTCCTTGTCGATCTTTATGCGAACCCGGATGTTAGCCTTTTCAAGAATGAGGACATTGGTGCATTGCAGGTGGAATATTCTCTTGATGCATCATTCCTAGCTGAGATTGAGAGGTAAGTTTAAGATCTCATTAATAGTACACTGAGTATCTATCTAATAGGAGGGTGACAGCGATCCATGGGAGAACTTGATGGAGACTCATGCACTCTTCGAGAAGAAGCTCAAGATCGACACTACCGAGCCTGAGCGTAAGCTTATCCGCCGTCTTGCTGAGCTGATCGGCACCCGTGCCGCGCGTCTATCCGCCTGTGGTGTTGGCGCCATCTGCAAGATGAAGGATATCAAGTCCTGCCACGTCGGTGCTGATGGTTCTGTATTCAACAAATACCCTAACTTCCAGCAACGTGGTGCCCATGCCCTCCGCGAGATTTTCGGTTGGGACAAGTCTGTGAGGAAAGATCCCATCCAGATTGTTCCTTCCGAAGATGGAAGTGGTGTTGGTGCTGCTCTGATCGCCGCTTTGACTATGAAGCGTATCAGAAGGGGTATCCATGCTGGTGTGAATGTCAAGAGAAAGAACTCTCTTATCCCCCCAATTCCTTAGGATACCTAAGCGGAATACCTCCTAAGCTTGAGGGGCATCTAGCCATATTCAAGATTTCTTTTGTCAATTTTTCATAGGGTTTGGTATCTGCTGGGTGCATGTTTGGGAATCACGATCGATGATACATTCTTTCTTTTTGTTTTCTTCTGTTTCTTTTCTTGCTTGGGTTGTGAGAGTGGGCCAATAGGCTGGGCGAATAAGAGGTAAAAGATACCCAACCTACTATATGCCATTCCCAATTTCTCAACATTTGCCCAAACCTGGTTTTGTGCTACTCATGCATTTGTCCATTCACCTGAGGGTTTTGACATGTCAACTAGTCTAGAATAGCGTCCTTATTCTGCCTTCGGTAGTCTTTGGTTCTCTGTGGCTCATGCGACTTTTAACGGTTGTACAGTAATCACCGATTTAAGCAAATAGATTATGCACCAACCCGGGATGACGTTGTTGTCGTCTGACTCGGTGCATATCCTGGTTCGACCAAGGGTCGGCTAAGCCGTGATAGCGGTAAGTACCGGTAAAATGTATTCGAGTGACAAGCTGTGATTCGCAGCCGTAGCTATGAGACAACCTTAGATAATCCTTGTTCGCATATGCCCCCATTACCTTGAGTTTAAAAGTAACCTTTAAAGCTTCCAATCAGTATATCAGACGGAAAAGAGCTCGTTAAGTATCCCAGTAACGGAAATTATCCCAGCGGTTCTGACGTCACCCAGCTTTCGTATGAAATAGAACACCGAGTGTGATTGCTTAAAAATACCGCAGCCCAACTGAAACAAAGGGATGCAAGATGAATTGGGACAGAAAAGTCCTAAGTATGGAACTGACTTACGCTCACATGGTATTAGAATTAAGTCTCCAGCTCATTCAGCTGAAATGCATATGCTGTGGCCCACCAGTAAACAGTACAGTCGGAAGGAAGAATAGAAGTCAGTGATGAAGTTCTGTTGCATTTGAAGCGGGATCTATCGGTTGTAAACTCGATTTCACTAATGTATCTACGGCAAGTGACAGGGGAAAAAATTGTGGATGGTAGTATCATTGGCCGAGAGATTACGTAGGTGGCTATAGAATGCGCGAGTGATGAACTGTGATTGGAGATTATCTGCTTTTTTTTCATTTTTTCATTTTTTCAACGGGAACGGGAATTTGCAGGAATTCTCCGTGGACAAATTTGATACTGTAGATTGAATCTCTTGAAAATACGATCCTGGTCCTAGTTAAGGCGGATAACGGCACCTTCCAGAATTTTCTTTACCAGGTTCTTATTATCACAATGATTACGTTTTACGATCTAGGTAGCGTAATTGCTCGAGATCTACATGTATATACTGGCTATTTGATGCCCCACTAAAGAAGAACTCTCCTCCATGGGGCTCTAGCCTCGGTCTAGGGAAGGCCATGGTGAGTAGCTACATGTAGTTGGTTATAATAGCTTCATAGCGGCTCATAAATGCAAAGGATTACATAGTGCGCCTTTCCCCCCCAGTTAACTCATTAAATATATGGAGTATAGTATACCTTCAGTTAGTGAATTTTATCAAATTATTATATGTTATTATGGTTTATAAACCGCTGGCTTTGAAGGCCCTTATTTGGGTTAGGGTTAGATTCAACCTTGTGTGTGCCGTCAACCCCTTGATTACCACTCAGGGATAAAAACGCCTCAGGTTGAAACTAGGTAACACGACCAAAAAGCCCAAACCATCAATCTCGCCGCTGTATGAACCCAGGAATTGTTTTGGGGTGACACCACTTCATAATGACTCACAAGGAAAATATCAGAGCGCTCTATGAATCAACAGCTCAGTTCAATTCCCCCCTTCCTTTACTATCTAACTAATGTTGCAAGTAAATAAAAGATTTACCCGCTGCCAGCTCACGGGGGAAAAAGAACCAATAGAAAAAAAATAATGACGATAAAAAAAAAGAAGGAAATAGTAGTAAAGTGGATGGTGGCTAACAAGCCACCAAAAAAAGTTCCTCTCGTCTCCTCCCTCGCCGCATGATTACGGTCTAAGCGGATATAAAAGAATTAAAAAAGAACAGAAGTAAAAAAATTACGCTATCATAAAAAATAAGAAATGGACTATATATCACCCCTTACTCATCCTTAACGAGGGGTTGGCAAGATTTGCCCGGTCCATTCCGTCTGTAGATTACTCAAATCGACCGTATTAAAGTTAATTGGAATAAACTGAGGAGTCGGTGTGTTTGTTGCAGCAGCCCCACCAGCGAGAGGGACTGTGAGGAAGAGAGAGGAGGCGAGGCCTGTGGTAGTCGTGGCCTGAGTTTTAGTTGTGGCTGTGGTCTTAGCAGCTTCAGTTGTGGTCTCAGTAATCTTAGTGGTCTCGGCGGTGGTGGTTGTTGTTTCAGAGATAGTAACATCAGTGGCGGTGGATGTAGACTCTGCAGCAGCAACTTCGGTAGTGGCCACACTGGTTGTCTCGGACATAGTAGTAGACTGAGTGGTTGTAGCCTCAGTAGTAGTGACAGTGGCAGAAGATTCAATAGTAGTGGCAGCGGCAGAAGATTCAGTAGCAGTGACAGTGGTAGAATTTTTCGTATCCAACGATAGAGTCTCCACCAACGTCGGCGCAATCGAAGTCTCGGTTGTAATTGCAGTAGCAACCACTGTAGAAGATGATATAGGATCCGTAACTAAAACGGGGGTGGGCTGTATAGCACTAACCCACCCAGACTTTGTCATTGTAACCAGCGTCGACACCGATGACGATGACGATAGCGATATCGGGGCTGCTGGGAGTGCTGGACGATTAGGTGCCGCACCATAATTGAAAGATCCTGGCGGGCAAAGGCACTGGCAAGAGCAGCTTCCACCAGCAGTAGGAAGTACGGCGATACCAGTTATGATAGTGGCTGAAGCAGTAGCGGTGGCAGTAGTAGCAGTAGTACTGGTAACGGTTCCGTTGAGCGCAATGGCGGCATCCTTAAACTTAGAGAAAGATTTCTCGGTGGTTGGGTTAATAGCGAAGACCATCCCCTTCCCACAGTGAGTTCCAGTACGTTGCTTGCAGTACCACCAGGTTGGGTCAGTGGATGTGACAGTGTAGTCCCAAGTGGGCGCAGGGACAACAGTATTGTTCACATTGGTCATGAAACCTGAGTCGGGAGCATCGGCTGACATCTTGTTGCAAGGCTTGTCGAAGGTAGATTGGGTAACGGTGTGGTTCTGCTTCATGAAAACGAAGTGGACGACATCGCCAACTGCAGCAATAACCTCTGAGGGAGAGTAGACAAGGCCGGCATCACCGCCAACAATGACAGTGTGGGTTGCGGCAGCGGCAGGTACAGCAGAAGTTTCGGCAGCAGGAGGGGAGGCGGCAGTGGTTGTAGCTACAGTTCCATTCAGAGCGATAGCAGCCTCCTTGAATGCCAAGAAGGTTTTCTCGCAAGTAGGGTTGATAGCAAAGACCATGCCCTTTCCGCAGTGAGTTCCAGTACGTTGCTTGCAGTACCACCAAGTAGGATCCTTTGAAACGACAGTGTAATCCCAGGAAGGCGCAGGGACAACCGTATTGTTGACATTGGTCATGAATCCAGAGTCAGGTGCGTCGACAGACATCTTGTTACAAGGCTTATCGAAGGTTGACTGAGTTACAGTGTGATTTTGCTTCATAAAGACAAAACGGACAATATCACCAATCTCTGCGACGATCTCTGAGGGTGTGTAGACAAGACCAGCGTCACCCCCAACGATAACAGTGTGCACTGCCCCGCTCCCAGCCATGGATGAGGGTGTCGCGCAAGGTACGGTTGTAGTAACATCAATAGTCATATGAACAACTGACTGTGGAACGCCTGCAATCAACTGGGTTTGTGTCGAAATAAGTGTTTGCTGGCTGAAGTTAGCGAGTGATAATCTATGATTCTGTGTACAAAGGTGAAGAGGGGCTTACCGTCGCAACGCTAGCCACAGTCTCGGTCAAAACAGTACTGAGAACCTGAGTCTCAGTAGCAATGCTGTGAATGATCTGGGTATTCGTCTCGGTCAAGAATCTATCAACTGTGGCAGTGGCGGTCTCAGTTGCAATGCTGTGGACTGTCTCAGTAGCGACACTATTGATAACCTGAGTTTCAGTAGCGAGTTTTGTCTCGGTAGCAATACTATGAATGACCTGAGTATTGATTTCGGTCAAAATTCTGTCAACTGTAGCAATGCTGTGGATGACCTGAGTGTCCGTTTCGGTCAAAACTCTATCAACTGTAGCAACGCTGTGAATGGTCTGGGTGTCGGTTTCAGTCAAGACTCTGTCAATCGTAGCAGTAGCAGTCTCCGTCGCAGTGTTGTGAATGGTCTCAGTAGCAATACTACTAATAACCTTCGTTTCAGTCGCCAACTTTGTTTCCGTGGCGATGCTGTGAACGACCTGAGTCTCTGTCGCCAGCTTTGTTTGAGTAGCAACCTCAGTCTCCGTCGCAACACTATGAATAACCTGTGTCGCCGTCTCTGTAGCTATACTCTCAATAACTTTCGTCTCTGTCGCCAGCTTCGTTTCGGTAGCTACTTTAGTCTCAGTAGCAACACTATGGATAACCTGCGTCGCAGTCTCGGTCTCAACACTCTCAATAACCCTCGTCTCAGTAGCCAGCCTTGTCTCCGTAGCAAGCTTTGTCTCAACTCTATTAATCACCTCTGTCGCCGTCGCTGTCTTCTCCGAGATCTGAACTTGCGTCGAAATCTGCGTCTGAACAATATGCGACACTTGCACCTCGGTGCTCACGATATGAGAAACCTGCACTTCCGTCTGCGTCTTTACATCCGTCTTCACCGCCGTCTCCGTCAATTTCAGCGTCTCCGTCTTCAGGTCCGTCGCTGTGGCGGTCTCGGTAGCCGTAGCAGTGTATATTTGAGTAATAACCTTCTCAACCGTGTTCGTCACCGGCACCGTATGTACTACCGTACTAGGTACAACACTAGTAACAACCATGGTATGCTAAATCCAGTTTCATGTTAGCGTTTTTTTCTTTCCCCCCATACAGGGATCATATTGTGAAACTAACCACAAGGGTTTCAGTAGCGAGCGAAACTACGGTTGTAGGGATTGTCTCGAATGCGGACTCTGTTACAGTCACGTGAAGTGGTGGGATTGTTTCAACGACCTGGTGCTGTTAGTAATGTTTGAGCGAATTTAAAGTGGATTTTAGGTGTACTTACGGTATTGTGGATAGTTACATGTTCGGTTTGGGTCTCTGTTACAGGTTGGGTTCTGTAAATGTTAATTTATTTCTCTATAATCAAGATGGGGAGGAGAGTATTTACTCTGTGACGTGCATAACCTCTGTTGAAACATCAGTAACATGTAATGTCCTATTTTCCCGAGAGTCAGTTCCCAACCCAATTTAACAGCTGTATGAAAGGAAAAAGAAAAATCTTACTCAGTAAGATGCATAGTCTCAGTAACATGCAACTGCTCTGTCTGCACTACCGTTACTACACTCGGGCTACCATCATAACTCGGTGGACTACTATAAGCCGGCTGTTCATGTGCTGACTGAGGAGGAGAATAGTTTTCCGGTGTCGGTGTATGGTGTTTTCCCTGTGATTGTCCCCACCCTGCTGGATAATTATTTGCTTGATATTCATCCGACCCTCGTGCTACGCCTAGCAATTGCAGTGTTGCGAGGAAGATCAATCCGGAACGAGGAATGTTGGCGAAAGTCCTCATAATAGTGAATGTATGGTCCTCTCCAGGAGGTGTAAAAGGCTGATGTTTTTTTAAATTAGTCTCTAGGATCTTAATTCGTATCATGGAGAGATGAATGACAGACTATTACGATTGTAGGCTCTTGGAGTATTGATCAAGAATTCTGTATGTTGAGATCCTGTCCCTTATGTTGAAAGCGCAAGCGCAGTGTAGAAAGTAATAAAAAATAGTATTAAATGAATGAAACTGACGATAGTAACAACAACCGTCAACGCAAAAGAAACGAAAAAAACGTTAAAGTTAAAGAATAAGCTGACCGCAAGCAGACCAGAGTGAAGGGGAACGGCGAGAAGTAAGTAGCGAAAAAATGAAAAGGAGAAAAGTACAAGAACGCCATAGCAGGATCGCAATAGGAAGGAACATCACTATTCACATGGTCGAAGCGTTATTGTACAAAGTCTAAAACACTGGACACTACAGAACGGGCCTTTTAGCAAGGATTCTACAGCAGAATCAGGAACTCAAGATACAGCATGAGTCGGTATCAGTATCATCGAGGTCTGACCTACACACTGCAGTTGCATTACAAAACTATCCCCTGAGTTGAGGTTGCATCGTGATGTAAAGTTCGCGAGCAATCGGGAAAGTTGTACTCCGCGCTAAAACGCGGCGCGTTTCAGGGTGACTGGTACACCCGCCACCATATGTCAGCGAGGGGAGTTACTCCCAAAGAAGGGAGAAAAACTCAGATATTTGTGCGCCCGCCTCCTTCCAAGCTTTAATGCTAGGTACCTAAGCCATTGTAAGAGAGTCTCTGAAAACCTCCCGACAAGGAAGGCGCCTACCCAACCCGCAGAAAAGAATGTATGTATCATACGACTTTTACTACCTACACAGGCAGTATAGTCAACAATATTAAGGTTAACGTTAAGCAATGAGCATCACTACCCATGTGAGCTGCCCTGTGCAAACCCAGGGAGAGGGCTATATTGGTGTGGGGTTATTAGAATCCCACTGCACTTTATCGTGCAGGAGAGTTGAAAAAGCGAAGGTGTTTGTCTATGCCTCATATAGGTAGGCACTTCCAAATAGTCGCAATCGTATTCCCAAGTCCCGAGTTTCTCTTTTCCTTCTTCCGGTCTGCCTGATCAAAGCCTAGCGAAGTTCTTGGCAGAAAACGTGTGGTGTTATCAACCAGAAACGGGTTTATCGAGAGTCAAGCAGGGGTTGTGACCGGATCATGTTTTCAAGCCCAAGCATCATTCAAGCCTTCGTGCTATCAGGAGGTGAGGGAGGGGGCTATTCCGCCTAATAGGCACAACAATTCCAGAATTACAAACAGAAGACGTAGAGTCTCCTGTTAAAGGTAACGATAAGAAGAATGAGAGAGATAGATACCATATATCCGACGTCACGAGTGAGTGGCGGATCAAAGATCGCCAAGCCTGTCAATCTACACACGCCATACTCATATTCTCACGTGGCTCTCGCCCAGCCTAGGGTAAGGGTTTCCAATGAGGCTGATATTAGTAAACACCTCGGGGCCCACCGGCATCTCGAAGTTCCCGGCTCGGGCTTCCCCGCAGTCTAGTAGCGTGATGTGACGTCGGTGTTGTAGCCGTATCATTTCTCCATTTCTCCATTCCTCCAAGGCATGAGCAGCAAGACTGCTGTTCCTCTCGTCCTCGGGAATAGATCGGATATCGAATCGTATGATCCTGAATGCTGCTGTCTCTCCTGTCCACCGGCCCTTTAGACCGTGGGATGCAGTGCTACCCAAAATAACATCCCTTACTCCCGGAAAGCGCGATTCTGAGATCTCAAGCATGAATGCTTGTCTAAACAGCACAGGTGATGACCTTAGGGAGCCTAGGCTTATATCTCGCCACTCCAGCGAGACCTATCAATCTTAGTAAAAAATATTAGAGATTGTGATGCGTGCTGGGATTGGATACCGGAAAGGGATTAGGAAATGTGCGGATATACGGTCTCTGATAGAATTATTGTGGAAACATGGGCCACGGACAGGGGTATTGTTGATGCTGGAACCTTTGGCGAGAACCAAGTGACCAGTCAGAGCCGCTGGTTCTGCACGCCACATTTCTATAATAATTCTACCGGAGACTATATGCGAGCGCAGCACTCGATCATCACCCCATAGAGCGCTCTATCCACTGTGCTGCGTCATTGTTACTGAAAAATACAGTATCAGCGCATTGCAGCAATGAGCGAGATACTAAGATCAAATAACCAGCATCAGGCCATGTAAGATAGAATAGAGTCCCCTTGGTCGAGGTTTATAAAGGAAATCATATCTCTCTTGAAATTAATATTTTCTTGTGCCTCAGTTTGTAAACATCCACCAAGCCTACTCTCATAATTTCTTCATAAGCATACTTTCACTCAATCACCTATACCTTTATCAATGGCCGGAAATATCCCAAAGACACAGTGGGCGCAGGTCTTCGAGACAAACAACAGCCCCATTGAGTACAAGCAGATTCCTGTTCCTACGCCTGGTCCCGATGAGGTTTTGGTAAACATTAAGTACACTGGAGTTTGCCATACAGATCTTCATGTAAGACTCAAACATATCTCAATGGCCCTCTATGAAACATACTAATAGATCAATCTCTAGGCATGGAAGGGTGATTGGCCACTAGAAGAGAAATTGCCACTTATCGGTGGTCATGAAGGTACGTCTTTATCTAGTATTTGCAATAGATGAATCAATACTAACAAAAAAACCAGGTGCTGGGGTCGTTGTCGCAGTCGGGGAGCTTGTCAAGGATATTCAGGTTGGTGACCACGCCGGTATCAAGTGGCTTAATGGTAGTTGCGGAGCTTGCGAATTCTGTAAGTGCAAATGATTCTCCAGTGCTTGCCGAGTACTTAATTGCTGCCATCAGCCGCTACCTTGCTACCTTGCTACTATTATCACTGTTATTTCTAGTATTTTGAATACCAACTAACCATGAACTCAAACAGGTATGGCCTCCGACGAGCCGCTCTGTCCTGACGCTTTACTATCCGGCTATACCGTTGACGGGACATTCCAGCAATACTGTATTGGCAAGGCTGCCCATGTGGCACGTATTCCCAAGGAAGTCCCACTCGACGCTATCGCTCCAGTTCTCTGTGCTGGTATCACTGTAAGTTCTTACACTACTTTGTACTTTTTTCCCCTCTTTTACAGTTTCAACTATATGGAAAGCTAATGGTCCTACCAACTAGGTCTACAAAGCCCTTAAAGAATCTGGCGCCCGCTCCGGCAACACCATTGCGATAACAGGAGCCGGCGGCGGGCTTGGGTCTCTCGCATGCCAATATGCAAAAGCCATGGGCTTCCGTGTGATTGCGATCGATGGTGGTGACGAGAAAAAGGAAATGTGTGCAAAACTTGGCGCCGAAGAATTTGTCGACTTCACGAAGCAAGACGTTGTCACCGCGGTAAAGGACCTGACTGGGGGACTTGGTGCACATGCAGTTATTTTACTAGCTGTGAGCGAAAAGCCGTTTCAGCAAGCTACTGAGGTTAGTAGAACCATGTCCCTGATCCTTCCCTCCCTGCAGCCCTTCTCAATTGCTTGTTTTCCAAGGGGTCACCTTCCAGAAATCTCTGCTATTCCCGATGCAGGGGGGGGTGCTTGCTTTTTTTAACTCCCATATTCCTGATTGCTTGTTTTCCACGTGTCCCACGTTTCTCCGCCTCCTTGAACAATTCCTCTGG
Organism: Verpa conica; assembly: GCA_033030425.1. Taxonomy (NCBI): domain Eukaryota; kingdom Fungi; phylum Ascomycota; class Pezizomycetes; order Pezizales; family Morchellaceae; genus Verpa; species Verpa conica. The sequence continues at coordinate 316,481 of JAUFSD010000002.1, read as the reverse complement.
TCTTTCGGGGGCTAACTTACCATATGGGGAAACAGTACTGCCGAAGCCGTGGTGCAGTGGTCTGCGTCGGTCTTCCCGCACATGCCCGCATCAGCGCTGCGGTCTTCCCAACTGTAGTCCGTATGATCACCATCAAGGGCTCTTATGTCGGCAACCGTCTTGACACACAAGAAGCAATCGATTTCTTCAAGAGGGGCCTCATCAATGCACCATTTAAGACTGCCAAATTGAGCCAGCTAACCGAGATCTTCAAACTCATGGAAGAAGGGAAGATTGCAGGGCGTTACGTGCTGGATTGTAGTGTATGTTCTCTCATTTCTAATGTAACAGAGGAACAAAATTGCTAACCTAAAAATAGGCATAAACGAGTTCAGCTGAACTTGTCTCAAAGATTGAGCTATGGATTTCTTAGGACAGTGTAACTAGGATTGATGGGGGGGGGCGTTGAGTAAGGAACGGTGTTTTGGCGGGTCGGTGTCGGCGGTTACGGGGCGTGATGTCTTTTTTCTCTCTTCTTATGGGGAAGGTGTTGATGTTCTTTTTCTAAGCTTCCGGATGAAGATAGTTGGGATCTTTGTACCTGCATATCACCTGAATTATGAATCATAACGATTGCTTCTCGATGGCGATCATAAAGTTATATTTATTTCTTTTCGGTACGGAGAAAGTTCCCAAAAAGAGGGAAGGCTTGTGTTTGCTGTTCCGAATATCTGGTCATGGAATTTTCTCGATGAGAGCTGTGAGTTTCCTAGTAGGTGTTGAGTACTCGAATCCGGTCAGGGAAATCCGAAACCGGAAGTTAACCAGGGATCTATATTAGACGGAGCATATCACCTTCCCAGATAACACAATGGCGGGAATACAATGCTAATATTCAAAAATAAGTGTAAGATATATAAAACGTTCATTTATATGGGATACAGGAGATGTGCTTTTGAAAAATAGCCGCCGTCTATCTCAAGGCTACTGCGCAAAGTATGCATCTCCAGTGTATGATCACTAAACTGGCGACATTTTTCCCACCGGTAGAAATTGATGCTTCAAGAATAGTCCCAGTACTCATGGTTTGTGGGCCTACGTACTAAGACTGAACCCCAGCTCTTATTAGCAACTCTCTATGTTCTTTGGGTTTTTGTGTTGGTTGCTGGTTGAAGTATTGTTTCCTCTTGCATTATATGTCTGATTTGTGTAGAAGTGAGTTGGTCACTTGGAGCTACATGTAATATGTTCTTGAATTAAGCTCTTTTAGACAGTGGAGGGTTGTAGTGACCTTCCTCGAATTACTAGATTTTTTAAATATAAAACTCTACCCCTCATTGACACCCAATAGTAACAGTCAATTGAGTCACTGGTATATATCAAAGTCTTTATATGAGTGTTTCTAGTTAATTGTATACTTCTACAAAGGTTCGTTTTTTTGTAACAACCGATTGACGTCACGAACACTAGTGGTCATACTAGTGGTTATGGTTAGCACCAAGTGTCCTTTTATAAACACTATAAGAAGGGGCTCACCCCTTCTTATACTTTCTTTTCTCTTCTCAGTACATTAAAATAAGCAATACCTTTATCAATAGTTTTTATTAGAATCGTCATAGTTCGTCCACATCAATCCCCTTTCACGGAACTACTCGTCGGTCCTCGAATTCACCTAGCCCCACACCTCAATCCCTGTAGTATATGCCTTGTAGTTAGCATTCATATATGGGTCATATATTCCTTGGTCCTATGTAGTGCAGTTCAGTGTAAAGTGAAGATGATGATTCTATTAAACAAGTGGAAATCTGTCTCCTATTTATACAATAATGTCTGTTACACAAAAATAATATGAGTCATTCTCGCCGGAATGCTCTTCCTTGTCCCGTAAACTTCCACAACAATCTAGATAATTCCATTATCTTAATACATGACTAATATATGACAAATGTACAATTTAACATGTAGCAGCTCTGTCAACCCGCAAAACCCTTATAAAAGAAGTTTTGACTACCCACCCACGCGGTTTTTTGTAGGATATATATAACCACATACGTGCATCCTACCATAAACAAAATATAGGACTGATATACTATATCCTTGCAGAGCGGTTATTCTTATAACAGTAGTGTACCGTGTTAAGCTCAATCTCCTAAAAAATTTCAGGGGTAGCGCTTTCGGTATGACGGGTGACCTTTACCATATATTAATAAGATAGATACTTCAATATAGATTACACATTTCGGAGGCTATCCTCTAGTGGTTCTGGACTCGAATTGACCGCCGGGGGTAACTATACCTTGACTGATTTACGTTTCCATGGGAAGAAGGGTATCACTACACACAAACCAATAAAAGTTGGTTATAAAGTAGTGGTCAGAGAATGAACGCGAAAAAGAACCGAGACCGAGTTTCCTACTATCCGTGGTTCCGCAGAGTCAAATGGGGTATCAGGCGTCATTACTGTCTCCTTCTGATGCTAAGAAATCGTACTATATCTGAGAAATGACTGTACTGGTGAAAATATGTACAGTCATGTACCAGGTGATCAACTATTGGTGGATATTACTAGCCGCTGGTGAAAGATAGGGTATCACGATCAAAAATAATGAAAATAGTCTGCCCTAGCTAGAGAATGAGAGTATATCTAGAAAAACCCCTCTAAAATCTAGAAACAGCCCCTTCTCGTCAGAAATTGGTATGCTTTCTACCAACACAAAGACCAAAGTGCAATATTTAGTCTAGAACTGAAGCTTGTGGGATGGGTATGAGAAGGCGAAAGGTATATATTCAAGAATCGTTTGTGGAAGTGCTTGCTAAATAGCTGAGCCTTCGGAACTACCCTAGCCCTGATATTAACTACTCTCCTATCGCTACGCTAGGGTGGCATTACTACATGTGCCCCATTCTAGTCAATGTCTCGTTTTTGCATGATTTATTTCTACCATGTGTAGTAGCGGAGGGAGAATATGCTCTAGTATCTAAAATATCCACTACTAAAAAGAAATAATTACTTTATGTATAGCTATAGCTACTAGGATAAAAAAAACATTAGCTCAGTGTATAATACACTAGAGCCGTTTAAACCCCACAAAAAACCTACTACTCTAGAATCTCTAGCTTATATCTCTCATATTTGCCTTATATATAAGGGTGCCTTTCGGGCCAATAAGTAAAAGTAATGGTCTTAGACACTTGAAGGCTTGTGTATGGTATGAATATACCAGACAAAGTACTTTGTATGCTGTATTGACCTGAGGTCTGGGGAGTGCTCAATGAAGGTATTGTTTTCCCGCCAATATTGGAGGTGTTATCTCATTATGGGACTAGGTATAACATTGGCACCTCCCCAGACGACAGCACAAGTGCTTGTGTAGATATCAGAATATATCTATGGTTACAAATAAGTCTTCCTCGAACAGTCAATGGCTCGAAGGCTTATGTATAGAATGGATATACCGAAGTGCATGCGATCCCCCTTCAAGGGTACAAATTTGAGAAAACCCAGATCGCTCACCCAACAGAGGTGAACTACAAAGATATGCGGCCACGCTTTTCTTGCTAGCTGGTCGGTTCTTATGAACCCCTAACATCCGCACGCTACCCTTCTCGCGCAACTCTAATCTTTGGCCACCCTTCTTCTGCTAGACCGCCTCCCCCCTCCCCCGCCGCCCCCACCACCGCCACCACCACCCTTTGCTTTCCCTTTCCCCTTCCCCTTCCCTTTGCTCACAGACTCTTCAGAATCCTCGGCTTCAGGCTCACTTTCCTCTCTCGCCTTTCTCTTCCCTGCCGCCTTCATCGCTCGGGAGTCTTCATATATATTCCCTAGCCTTAAATCTGTCCTAAGATACCCCTGCCAGTTCCGGTCCTTACAGAAACACCATCCAGCCTCCATTTCCCCCTCTTCCACCATAAGCCGCAGGTAATCATCCCGCCACTGCTTAGTCGCCGTGCTCATGAACGCGAACGCCTTTAGATTCGCCTCCGGATCCGGCCCGCAAATTATCCGCTGAAAGCGCTGCGCAGTGAGAGTAGGGTTCCCTTCAGCGTACTTCATAAAGGCTTTAAACACTGGCGAAGCAGCGATCTTAGAAGGGGATGAAGATGGCTCATGCGGGAATGCGACGTATTTGTAAGTGCTGTGGTCAAGAAGACCAAGAGGTCCCGCGTCTGGCTCAGAGGCCCAGGGGATGTAGCCGAGTTTAGTGAGAATATCAGATTCTGAGATTGGGGGAGTGGAAGAGGATGCCTCGAGGGCCATTTTTGAAGTTTCTGCTCTTCTGTTACCACGATGTGGGGGGAAGGGGGGGGAAGAGGGGGGAAGAGGGGGGGAGGTTGTTGAATGATGTATCTAGAGTAGTGATATCGCCGCGCGTAGAGTGGGCAAGAGGGAAGTGCTGATGTTTTCTGCTATCGGAGCTATTTCTCTGGACGAGTGAAAAATTACCACGATTTAGGGATCGTCACGTCATAGGATTGAGGGAATTCGTGGGCTCGTATCGTTTCGTCCTATGTCGTCTCTCCGTCTCCGTCTTGTGTGTTGATACGGTAGATGAGTATCTCTGCGTTCCTGGCTCCCATCTCGTGGCGTGGAGCTGCAACGCGCCTGGTGTCAGGCCAGTTGATACTGACAAAGAAGGTCACGTGGGGACGGGCTGTTGCCAAGCCGGATGTGTTCAACCTCCTGTGCCTATCACTGCCACAGCTGCTTGGTATTCAAGTAGTATACATTCTCTGCAAGCTATAGCGTTCTAAGTCAACTCCTGTCAATATGGGCTCAAACTAGGTGTTAGTAGATACCGTATTCAAACCTAATCGTCGTTTGATAGGTAGTTTTATCACAATACAATCTCAGACATTCTAGTTGCGATATTTCTAGACAATTACCCCCCCCCCCACCCAGATCATTCAAACTACCTAGATGGCTGGAGTATTGCGTAGATCTCGTTTTCTGGTCTTATTATGCTATTGGAAAGGCTATAGCAATGGAAGCTACGAAATCTGTATAGACCCAACACACTAGTTCGGACTTAGGGCAAAAGGTCTCTAAGCCAAACGCGGTATTCGGAAACAAGAAATTGAGTCTGTAGTATTGGGCGATATAGCTGTCTACGGGAATTCTAAGGATTAACAGTGAGACTTTTAGTCGTCCTTAGCCCCTAGTAGGAGTGTCTTTTTAATAGTTTACTACGGCGGAGACCGTCATACTTGCTATAGGACGCTATTACAGTGCTATAAAAGAGTGTTGTTGGCATTTCAGTTCATTAATAACATTCACAGATTTACACTCCTAGGCTAATGAAGTGCTACCACTAAGATTATAGGGAGGTCTGAATTGGTTCATGACGTTTTAGTAAGGGGATAATCGGAGATGTGTTGATATTGGTTGCCTACATGCACATGTAATTCTAATCACTTGCTATCTTTACGTGTAGACTAATTTATGACATGTTTTACCATCCGGGTAATGCTTTGGCCGAGTGATGGTGCATGAATTTCTGTGCCATATACTTAATTTCCCATGGGTTGTTTGATAAAGTAGTAAATTTAGGATAGATGAAACCTACTGTTTACTCTGCAGTGTAAATCCAGCGTGGCAAAAGGCCACTGTAAGGCTACCGACCCCCAATTAGTAATATTCAGAGGCGATCAAAGATTACAGCCTCCTGAATTGAAGCTGAGAGTTTATTTTCACAACTCTTTATCCGCAACCAGGACCCAGTCACGATCCTGTGTAACGATGGTTGGCCTCTGCACGTTCGACTCATAAGCGCAAGGCTCCCAACCCCACACTATTCCCAACACGGCTTGCGCGGGGCCAGACACTCTTGGGGGCCTTGGCATGCAACCTGAGTGGGTGAATGAGCTCCTAACAACCTGAACAAGTGACGATAGGCTTTCAATCCGGGGCCTCAACACAGCCATCTTCAATCATTCAATAACCAGTCCACCGCTGAAACTTCTAGCAGAACAACTCTGGAGCTTCATCTCCAAATCTTCTATCTTCTCTTGTTTTTTCACAAAAATATCATCCGCTAAACACCATGAACCGCACCCGTGGCAAGATTAGGCCCCCTCGACGGGTGAGTTACATTCCTTCTAGGTGTAGCTTGGAGAGGTGGTGGGGTTGGAAGAAACAATTACTTACATAGCTTCGGCGTGAATCAGGGTCTTGCGACCGATCCCGTCGACTTTGACGAGTACTGGGATGTACTCTCTCAATCGCTCCGTGAGATACACGCAAAGAACGCATCCCGGCTATCGTTCGAAGAGCTGTACCGAAACGCCTATAAGCTTGTGCTCAAAAAACACGGGCCGAATCTCTACGCAAATGTGAAGCAGCTGGTAGTGGAGCACCTGAAGGTTGTGGCAGTACGGGATGTAAAACCTCTAGTCCCAAGTGCAATCGTCACAGGGAATGCCTCGTTTGGAACTGCAAGTGTGGAGAAACGAATTGGGGGAGATAAGTTTCTGGATAGGCTAAAGGCAGTATGGGAGGATCATCAACTGTGTATGGGGATGATGAAGGATGTGTTGATGTATATGGTTTGCACTCATCTTTCCTTGGGAGTGAAGGAGTCTCTGTTACTGATTTTGAGGACATGGATAGGATCGGGTGTTTTGTGCAGACCACAAGATTCCTTCGATATACGTTACCTGTATGGGACTCTTCAGAGATCACATCCTACGAAATCCACAGTACAACATCGGCAAGGCCTTGAACACTGTTATTCTCGACCAGATTAAGATGGAGAGGGATGGTGACATCATTAATCATGCCACAATCAGGTCCTGCGTCTATATGCTTGAAGCACTCTATGAGAACGAAGATGAGAATGAGAATGAGAAAGTATACTTAACTAGTTTTGAGGGTAGGCCTTCTACTATTTCTCCGATACCAATTACGTACTAATAAATCTACGCTAGGTGAATTTTTAAGTGCTTCCGGAGAATTCTATAGGCTGGAAGGTCAACGGCTCCTCCGAGAATGTGATGCCGCCACCTATCTCCGAAAAACAGACAAGCGACTTCAAGAGGAATACTCCCGCTCCCATGACACTCTCTCCACACTGTCGGAACCCAAGATCCGTCAAGTGGTCGAGCGGGAAATGATTAAGAATAATATCAAGGAAGTAATGGATATGGACTCAGGACTACGTTTTATGCTCGACAACGACCGCTTTGACGACCTGAAGCTCGTATACAGACTCATCACGCGAGTAGATCCGGAAAAAACAGACCTTAAGACTATGTTGTGTTTACGATTAGTAGAGCTAGGGAAAGAAATTAACAAGAGTGCCAATCCCTCAGGCTCTCCAGTAGCAGCACCCCCAGAGAACGGTGACGCAAAGAGTTCTGGTGCTGCAGCCGCAAGTGAAGATAAAGCAGCCAATAACCTCACAGTTATTGCAATTCGGTGGGTTGACGAGGTAATCGCACTGAAGGATAAGTATGAGCGGGTCTGGACAAGGTCATTCGATGAGGACAAGGGTATCCAAGCCTCCATGACCCGCGCTTTCAAAGAGTTCATAAATTTATTCACCCGATCTCCGGAATACATGTCGCTCTTCATAGACGATAACCTTCGGAAAGGGCTTAAGGGGAAGTCGGAGGTGGAAGTGGACGCAGTGCTTGATAAAGCTATCACCCTCTTCCGCTATATAAACGACAAAGACGTTTTCGAGCGTTACTACAAGAAGCATTTGAGCCGTCGTCTACTCATGAATCGATCCGTGTCTCAAGACGCAGAAAAACAAATGATTGGAAAGCTCAAAATGGAAGTTGGTGTTGCATTCACAAACAAACTCGAGGGAATGTTCAAGGACATGAACATATCCGACGAGATGACCTCAGAATTCAAAAAGCAGCTGCAGAACAAGGAAGACGGTGACGATAGGGTCAAAAAGATAGACTTGACTGTTAATGTTCTTACATCAACCTTTTGGCCAATGGCAAGTATGGGTGCGGATGGCATGCAAACTTGTTCTTTTCCTCCTGAGCTGGAAGCGCTGAAAGAGAGTTTCACGGCGTATTACCTAGGCCGACACAGCGGGCGGAAGTTGAGCTGGCAGGCAAATATGGGGAATGCGGATTTGAAGACAACATTTAAAGGCGCAAAAAAGGAATTGAACGTGTCTACTTATGCAATGGTTGTGTTATTGGCTTTCAATAATGTTCCATCTGGGGAGTCAATATCATTTGGGGTATATCCCCTTCTCCGGATCATCTAAAGCTACCAATTACTAATATTAATGAAGGATCTACAAACAATAACATCCATCCCCCAATCCGAACTAATTCGTACCCTTCAATCCCTAGCTGTCGTCCCAAAAACCCGTATCCTCCGTAAAACGCCCCCGACTAAGGATGTGCGCCCCACTGACATGTTTGCCATTAACGAGTCCTTCACGTCGAAATTTACACGTATAAAGGTTGGTATGGTATCTGCGAACCGGGCAGAGAATGAGAAGGAGCGAAAGGACACGAGTGATAAGGTAGACGAAACTCGGGCGCACCAGATTGAGGCTGCGGTGGTGAGGATCATGAAACAGAGGAAAGTGTTAAGTCATGCGGAACTTGTGAGCGAGGTCATAAGTCAGCTCAAGTCAAGGTTTAACCCAGATGTGACGATGATTAAAAAGAGGGTCGAAAGTTTGATGGATAGAGAGTATCTGGCAAGGGTTGAGGGGGAGAGACAGACTTATAAGTATCTGGTATGTTCACCGCTCCCGTTAATTCTCCTCGTCAATCTTTCTAGAGGCAGTGGACTAACAAATTGTTTACTAGGCTTGATTTGGGGCGTTTCTTATTTGTTTGAGTCATCATTCTTACCATCGGGGCTCTCCCTGTCTTGGTTTGAGCTACACCATTTCTGTTTGTATCGGTGGTTTAAATTCTCTTTTTTTTTGTGATTGCACGTGGCACGGCGTTCTTTTTAGCGAGAAGAGTAGGGTTTGGTTTGGAGGAGGAGAGAAGGAAATTTGGATGTATTATGGTACCTATGATTACTTCTCTTCTATGAATGAGTCTTTGTGAAGAGGGTAGTGAGTGATGAATTGTAGAGCACATAACCCAAGGAGGTCAACTACATAGGATGACCTATAGATATCTGCTTCCAATACATTTGAAGTCTGGGAAACAAGATAATCGGTATATCAAATATGGCCACTTAACACTGACTTTCGGTGTCCGAAGTACATGTAGCCCCTCTCATTTCGTGTTTTGGTGTAGTATAGCATAGTCTTGGCGTTCCTACTACATACTATTGGACTCCACCTCCTGTCTAGTCTCTGACCTACTATCACTTTCTGCTTCACTACTATATTTAGTCAAACCACAGTAGTTGAACTAATCCTCTATTGAGGTAAAAGAGCGAGCAGCTCCATTACTCGACACTATCTGCGTAATATGCCTTACAAACGCCCTGCTCCACCCAGAAGCATGAGACCCTTTCAATCCAGGAACTCTAGTCACTCTATAACTTGCTATTCTTGCCCGTGAGTCCTAATTATGGAAGAAATTTGTGCATAAATAACTAGGATAGAAGACTTGAAATTATGAAGTAAAAATAAAACATTAGAACTGTGGCTTTACCGAACCCTATTCCAGAGGCTGCTTAAGCCCGCCTCTCAAAATGACAGATGTTAAATATTTATGTATCTTCTTATAGTCCCTTGTAGAAAAGAAAAATCAGATTCCCTATATAAGTGCATAGATTTCTTCAACTGGACCCGTAAAGGTACAAAGAAACCAAGCTAAACTACCCGAAAATTCCCCTTCTCTAACCCCCCCCCCCCCTCTCCCACCCCAGATACTGCTATTCAGACTCAGAAAAAGAGTTCAGCACATACCCCATATCATACTTTACGTTATCTCCTTTTAGGATTCTTCCGACATTCCCGGATTGCTCTCATATCCGCATCCCTCACCCTCTTATCTTCATCATCCCAAGCGGTTTTGGAGCCTGATTTTATCAAATTAGCAAAAAAAAGAAAGAAAGAAACAGACAGCAAGAGTCACATACAAGTACTACATTTACTTCCGCGCTCGGCAAAGTTCTTTCTGCATTTACTGCAGAGATTTATAGCCGGCAATTTACGTTCTTTAGCCTCCTCTTTCTTCAGCCTAGACCCAATACAGAAAAACCCCATTTCTCGTTGTTATATGTATTCTTATTAGTGAGAATAATAGTCGATGTTGTGGTGTGGACGGTGCGGAAGCTAGTTGTGTGTGTAATGTACTGTGGAACTAGAGAGTGTGTGTGGTGGTGGTACAGGGGCAGTGTAGTCAATATATACCAGTCTAACTGTGAGTTTGCGTATAGTATTCATCCTAAACACCCTTTGGAAAGGTGTTTTGTATCACTAGAATATTATCTTGGTCTTAGGATTTATTAATAGAAGTCTTCTTCAGTGATTTGTAGTGATTTGGGCATTCTATTTGGAATTGGGGGGGGGGGTAAGAATTATATAATCTAGTGCTTCTACCGCACCTTTGGTAAATGAATGCTAGGTCTATAAACACAAGCGCAATTATTAAAGTCTGTAGCTTATTTAGTGTATACCGACAGCCAAAAACTGACGTAGTAGGGGCCATAGCCTTTCTACTAGCAACTGCACCTGTACTAACTGCTCTAGGGTGTCTAGAACTTTGAGAGATATTCCTTCTAATAATACTAATGTTTTAGTTTTTTGTGCTATTGTTAGGCTCCCTAGAAGCAATGGGTATTCTACTCTGGTTCTATCACTTCATTAGGAACGATTTAGAAAGTATTAGTTTCCCATAAGGCGCTATGCAGTTGAATCCCAGAGTAAGGAGTTAAACCTCAAAAAAACCAAATACTATATGTTTAAAGATAAAGTAGGCTAATACTACACAATCTTGCGAAATCACCATCATATGCCATCACTCGCCGCTAATCACCTATTGAGCCAATGTACTTGAATGATAAATTCATTCATTCATTCACCTATTGAGCCACATCCCGACATTACACAAAGCGCAAAGAATCATGTAAATTTAAGGATTATTGATGTCCTGAAATGAACAACAACTGGTAGAGCAGTACCCGAAACTAAGAAAAGAACCTACAGCCATAAAGCACGCTATACCCGCTAGAGAAATAAAGAAAAAGCAACGCCTACGCTTATACCGGTATAACTTTCACGCCCCAAGCCAAACTCCAATTATTCTAAATCTCTCAACCAAACAACCGCAACTTTCCTCCTATATCCTTCCCTACACTTCTTCTTCTTTCCTATCTTCCCAAGCCCCTCAATGCCTTTTTGGACCATAATTGCTTCGCAGCTCGCATCCCCCTCCCTTGTCTGCACCTTCAAAATCACAGATGCCCCACTGCCCGCACTCTCATCCTGAGCGAAAAAACGAATTTTCTCCTCTGTGATTACCCCTGCTGGATACACATCACCCACTACACCAGCAACTGCACCACAGTAGCGGGACCAGTATGCTAGCTCCGGCCCAACAAGGTCCTCGAGACGGGTTTTAAAACTGGAGTCACTCACCTCACCACCCCAGCGCTCGCACAGCGCAAGGCCAAGGAGAGAGCGAGTTTCGTGTGTCAGACCATGTGCAGAGGCAAGAATACCAGTAGTGGTCGAGTGCAACCCACTTGGGGGGCGTGATTCTTTAGGAACGTTGGAGTGGTAGGTAATCATATTCGCGAGTGCCGGCACAACCTCACTGCGGAATATATAAGGTGTAGATCTTGGAAGAGCGTAGTTCAGTAGCGTACAAATCTTCTTTGTATCGCGCGGTGCGTACGGTGATGTCGCGACGATGAGGGGATTCTGAGTTCGAATTTCTACAGGGAGATTTTCGTAGAGTGCACCCTCACGGACCCCACCTTGACAGAAGATCACTGTTTTAATAAAAGGAAGAGTCTCCATTAGTGTATTGATAAGGAATGCAACGGCCGGAACTTGACGCGCACGACGCTCAGAGATGCGGAACTTTTCGTCGAGGTGTCTAGTAGTCTCGGAGGCAATATGGAAGTCGGCGAGATTATGGAACGCACTTCCCGGTGCTTTGAACCCATTGATAATCGGTACAGGGTATGGCTGGATCGGGTGTTGCTCCAACAACAAGAACCCGAAGCCGCGGAAGCCACCGCCGGAAAGGTAAAGTGTATAGCCGCCTTCATCGTCTGCGAACTCAGCTAGTTCCTTTGGGACATTGAGGGATTCAAAGGCGTCAGAGAGACGGGCCTTCATTTCCTCCTTGAGTGCGTTGACCGCAAGGATGTTGATGGCGGTTTCAATACGTTTTGTGAGCGCAGCTGCACCATATGGCAGTGAAACAGCGGATATGGGCATGCGAGACTTCCCATATTTGGAGATCATCCACGTGAGCTGTGTGCTTCCCCCACCTAAATCCATTACCAGTCCGTTAACTTCATGAAACGAGCTCGCAACCCCCTCAGCACCAATACGGCCCTCATCCTCCTTGCTTAGCAGCTCAACAGTCCAACCAGTAGCTTGGTAGATGCGATCCCTAAACTCCTGGGAATTCTGTGCTTCACGGGTTGCCTCAGTAGCGACAACACGGATATTGGTAGTTGGGACACCATATTCGGTACAAACTATGGAGAAGCGACGCATAGAGGTTAAGATAGCAGTGATAACTTCGTCACTGATAGGTGATTTGACAGTGCCAGTAAATTGAGCATCGTAGAGGGAGATTGGGGCACGATCTTGAAAGATCGTAGGCATTATCCTAGCTGTCGCAGGTAGTAGAGATGAGATGGAGAAACGGACGCCATTGCTATTATTGTAGGTGTTAGTTAATTCGAAGCTGAAGAGAGCTGAGAAGGAGAAATTTACCTGCCGATATCAACCAACCCCCTCAGCAGCGGGTTTTCAGTAATTTCCATTGTTTTAATCTTTAGATGTAGTTTTTTATCGAAATTAGTGATGAAAGCAGACAGATCTACCGGTTTATATGCAGAGTTGATGCGATAGGCTAAGGTGATGTAAGGTCAGGTGCTATTCCGAGATTTCCTTGGACGAGCGGGGTCCAGGAGAGACAGATGACGAGTATCACGTGGGTCTTGGCATTAAGGGTCCAACCAGGCCCCGTCATGATCGTCCCGCGTAAGCATTTCTTGGCTGCAGGTTGATCGACAGATATTGAAATGTGAAATATTTCTAGCTTGGTGAGAAGCTGTTTCTTTGCTGGAGAAAGACATGGCAGTCGGTGGGAGTACGGAAGAAATATCTGAATGGCATGTTTCATGTAGGTACAGCTGTCTGTCGGAGGTTTCACTGGAACCGGATCTCACGATGTGATGCTAACCATGGAATAAATCCCAGTGCCACAGGGTGCCAGGTTTTTAGTATCGAGCCACCTGTAGAGTTAAATGATGCTTTATGGCTGTCGTCATATCAGCAATCTCGCCCATCTAAATATCATAATAATACACAAGTACTACAAAGACAATAAGCCATCATCACCTTTAGAGGTGATACCTTTAGTAATACAATCCCTTCTCCAGGGTCCCATTAGCTATTTGTCTAATACCCAATTTTCCACTCAACCACTTATAGACTAAAATCAAACTCCTTAAAAGCCTCCTTAAATTTCCCAGCATCCTTTGTCTCCTCCTCCAAGCTCAACACACAATCCTTCCAGTGGACCGTCTTCAACCCCAATACCTTCGCCAGCACTCTCCGTCCTAGCTCAAATTAGTATCAAGGGTCATAGTTATCCACTGGAACATAAACTCACCAAATTGTAGATCAAAGTATTCTCCATCTCTCAATGGACATACCAGCGCCTCATCCTCCCCGGAAACCCACACCCTGAAAAAGTCACCATCATCCTCAGTGACTTCACGCTTTTCAAAGCCTTGGAGCTTATCTCCTTCTGCCTCTGTCTTGAAGGCAGCTTCGACTTCGCCCAGTTTTTCTAAAGGAACTGGCACAACCTGCCAATGTCCATGAACGCCCCCCGCTCTAGAAACTTCAAAAGTCACAGCTCCACAGCCGCGCGGTTTTAGCATTTTCTCGAGTGACTCCTTATACATTGTCATCTCCTTTAGTGTATTATCCTTCGATTCTATATCATCGATGAGGGACAATGTAGGCGTATGTGTAAGCGGGATGATAAGAATGTGCGATGAAAATGGGAGAGTAGGAGGATTGTGAGTGGGGTTGGTAAGGGGGCCTTTAGCGGTGGTTAGGTAGGCTTCGTTACCGATCGAGACGATAAGGTGTTTCTCGAGTTGTGGATAGGAAAGGCAGAAAAAGCAATTTTCGGCTACAGTCAGCTAGTTAGTGGAGCCCAATTCTAGTAGAGTTGGATATCATACGTCCAGGTGGTGGTCTCGCCTCTCTTCCCCTCCCTTTCCCATGACCTCCTCTCCCTCTTTTCCCACCGCGCTCATCTCGAATATGTTCACCCCAGAAGAAAGACCCACCCCCATCTGCCTCCCCAGCTGTCCTCTTCTTTCCCCGATCGAATCTATATGGACACCCAGTGGCGTTAACTGGCACGGCAGCAGGAGTCGTATCCTTCGGTTTGATAGAAAACGCATATAAACTCTTCGCTTTTGCCTCATTCCCCCAATCCCCTACTCCCAAGAATCTAGTAATCCTCAAATCTCCTTGTCCTTCGCCTCCCTTCATACTATTCCTATACGGCTCCCGCTCCCAGAACGCCACCCCCGCAGACGCGAAATGATACCGTGGCCTAATTGCCGCCGCCAGTTCCGCAATCGTCGAGTTTCCCTCCAAAGCACCCGGGAGCGCGCTATTCTTAGCAATATCCGCCGGCCACTCGTAGGTCAATAGGATATCAGCAGTATTAGCACCTTTAAGACCCTTTGCATCCTGGGCCGAGTAGAAAGGAAGTTCATCTGCTTCACTCTCCTCGGGCTTGCCTCCTGTTACTATATTTGGGTCTAGTCTTCCACCTAGGGCTACAATACGTATGCCTTCGGAAGTGTTGAGGACTGTTTTCTTGCCCAGGAAGAAGAGGTTCTCGCAGACCTCACCAGAGGATGCGATCTTCTCTCTTACACTTGTAGGGAGCGAATGTTTTCCGAGTCCGAAGTAGGTCGGGAGGGGAACTTTGATCTCGCCACGGAGCAACTGCTGGACAGTTTCATCGTCTGTAGGGGAGGTGAGGGACGTTGGTGCGGAGAATAGGTCCCCGATGAGGAGAGCAAGAGAGAAGTTGTTTTTTGTATGTAGAGCTGTGACTTTTGCGAATGCTTCCATGAAGCGGCCATTTGTGGCACCGATTACGAGGCTATATTTGCGTCAGTGGAGTCAATGAGATTGGAATTAGGGAAGAATATACATTTTAGCAGCCATTGTTGCGGATTCTAGCGGTCTAAACTTGTTGGCGGTGGGAGAACGCGAGTTGGCGTTGACGCGCCAAGGATAAGGATGAGGCTCAAGTGCGTCATGGGCTGTCATTCGGTACCTTCCGTGTCGTTATTGGAGGACTGAACCTCACGTCTTCCTTCGTCTCCCCCCATTCAAAAACCAAAACTTACACCAATACTCATCAACACTAAGAGAGATTCTGAAAATACCCTCTAGGGTAAAAGCTTTGTTATTATAGATAAGTATTAAAGCTCTTTGGCTTAGTTTGACGGAGAGTGAGTGGTACTTTTAATCTCGTGTTTGTTGGAGATACACCATCTTAACTTAACCCTGTTTGCTTCTATTCTCTAGTCTCAGAGGAGTAGTGCTAGCTGGTACATCACAACCTCGTTTGAATCTACGTTCGGGTCTATGTTGATTATACTATAGAAACGACTTTTAACAGGCACGAATTGGTTACCGATTATATTCATGAGACTTTAAACCAACATATTCTTGGTCACCACTGTTGGAATAAATACGATATAATCTAATTAAGGAAGGATTAGAGCAACTATGCACTCAGAAAGCTTCGAAATCAATGGCTATCCCTAGTCATTACACCAAACAGACAGGGAAACATGACATTTTAAGAATACTAAGTGCGAAAAATGTTGGAATCGGTCTTAACCTTATACAGTACTATTTTTGGGATGAGCTCTGAATATCAATATAATGATTAACTAGGTCAATTTACAAAAGTACATGATCAGTGCCTCATGAAGCAGTCTCCGGGTTCATGGGCGACACTGCATGACCGACAACACGGTATAGATGCATGGCTAGAATCTTTACCCTGTCTTCTCTGTAAATTATCCAACAATCACCCAAGGAATCTATTAGTTCCTAATTCCCTTATATTATACGCATAGAAGCTCCTACAGCTAAATAACATCCATTAAGAGTTAGAAAAGTGGTAAAAGTGGCATGTAGTTGGGTCAACCACTGTTGCACGCAGCTAGAATTGAGGTAGTTACCTACATACAGCGCATAACGTCTGAGTCCTCAACCAAAAAAACATACATTCATTCGCTCAGTTAATTTTTAGAGTTCATTAGTCAACTAAGCCCTATCTAGATACTACTATGTCAGATTTATTTCTAGGAGGCTATTCACCATCGAAAGTGTGCTGTAGAAGCATGAGGTTCAAACTGCACTACGGCCGACCATCACTTGAGTGGGTAGCAGAAAAAAATTTCGTGAGTGATTCAGCTGATTATTTTTGAACTAGTTCTGATTGTATTTCTTGCTGTCTAAAGCCAGATACTACTCATTGAGGACCAATTCCCGCGGCTTTAGGAGTCAGTAGTACCTAGGATCAAAAACCTGAGGATTTTACGTAGGGCCCCAACTCACGTACTAAATCTACCAGCGCAGAATGGGAATACACAATTATTCAAGCAGAAAGCTTCTAGTGACTTCAATGAAAATCTTGATTCTATAAACGAGACAAAAAACCTAGTACGCAATGTCTATTAGGGACCTTGCCCCGATTATGAGAATAAATTTAAGCTATACGCAATTTAATGAAGATAACAGTTTATACTGACCGAAAGTAAAGATATATACATTCCTCTAGTCAATACGTTGAGATCCTAGAGAAATATTGGTAGTTTCTTTTTGAGATAGGAGCAATTAGACATAACGAAGTCGTACCATTAACTTATAAGCAATTAAAGAGTCTAGTTTCATGAATTATAATACTCTTTTATCAAATCTCACTTAAGTATACTTCACGAATCCAAGCAAACCTTTAATAAGAATACTAACAGAGTTCAGAGTTCATTAGGCGATCATAATCACTTCACTAAGCAAGAGGTGATATGAAAATTGAAATTTCGATAAGTTACTTCTGCCTAAAAACGCTATACCAAACCCACCTACACACATGCTTACGGAACTTTGAAGTCTCTTCTTAGATACCAGTGAACCTAAGGAGAGTGGCCACGAACGCTCTTACGCACCCTATCAATTCATGGTATCCTAGATGTCCTCGATTCTAGGATAATATCAGTTCTTCTATGGGCCTAGGTATTTTTGTTCGTTAACAGAACCAGCATTAATATTGGACTGAAGGCAGTTCCTTGGTAGCACTTCTTTATGGGTGGCCTATTCAGGAGCTCCAATAGATGTCATTTTTGAGGGCAAGGGGTCCCATAG
Source organism: Verpa conica (assembly GCA_033030425.1). NCBI lineage: Eukaryota > Fungi > Ascomycota > Pezizomycetes > Pezizales > Morchellaceae > Verpa > Verpa conica. Next base: position 298,953 of record JAUFSD010000002.1, on the reverse strand, counting down.
ATACTAGAATAAGGGCTTCAAGGACTAAAGGAAAGTGAGCTTTCAGGGTTGTAGTACACATGGTATTCAGCTTGTTACCTAGAAAGCTTAGAGGCATCTCTTTACAGCAAAGAAAAAGATATATCGTGGATGATAGAGGTAAATTAACTGAATAATATAAAGAATGAAATTTTAGAGGAGAAACATGCCGTAGGTATGAATCCCTCTAAGTAACTATAGACAAAGGTACTTTAAGGCCTTGATATCAGTAGATAAGTATTCAACCACTTAATAGCAGCTACGAGGGTAACTAATTATTAAACAAGTGGAAGTTGGTAATTTTACACGGTTTGATGCTTCTTTAAAAGCAAAACCAGGCCTTCTTTACTACACTATAACAAAAAAGACACAGTACTGTTATCATAACTCAATACTTATACGGTGCAATATATGATGCTTGAATGACATAATACGTAATCTGAATCGCCTGATAGCTTCTTCGTTGATACAAGATAACTTGATACTTGTAACATTAGTCATTAGCACAGGGTAATGTCATATGAGGGGCATGAGGAAGTAAACATATCAATAGCCGTGTAATAGCTAGACAATACCTAAACTAGTCAATGAAGGTCGTAAATTATCATTGCCTGACACTTTTTTAGACAGGAATTTTAACTTTCGAAAGTACTTTAGCATAAGGACACTTAGACAAAAATTTCATAATTAAAAAGAAGTCCAGCCTACTCGCGCAGCTACCGTAATCATTAGGGACTGAGAATCCCCAGTGCCATAAGAAGGTATTTAATTAGACATGAACTATTAGAGTCTATATCGATAATTGCCTAAACTCCCGTACATACATATCCCCTAGAGGATATAATCTTAGCGAATCTCATCATGTAATAAGTCGCTTTTTTCTGACTAATCTCGCTTATGTGCTCTTACTACGTAGTACGGTGTCACTTAGAAAAAATGAGTAGCGGAGACAGAGTTGAGCGATTGATAATATTGGTGAAACGAAGAACGAGAAGTGAGATGACTCTAATTCAAAGAGAAATTCCTTAGCCTCTTTAAACCTTTATTATATTCCTAGACCTATTATTTGTCTTGGATTAACCTTTCCTCCTTTTATACTGGTGTGTCCATGCTTATGAGATTGTCGCTCTCGGAATATAGTGAATCTCAAGGATTTAGAACCAAAGGTACGCAGGAATTATGTAGTTCCTGGGAATCTACACCACTACACTCTCGGTGCGGGGGGGGGATACATACATTCGAGAATATAGCAGCTTTGGTTTCCACCTCTGAAGTTATTAACTTATTCTGTAACAACATCACTCAACACCTACTTAAAGGGTAATTATTTGTCTCTCCATCTAAACAGAGGATTCGTCCTTCGATATCGGCGATGTAAAGTTTGAAAGTTGACATAAATGAGAATGGGGTTACCATAAAAGACTGTGACTGACACTAATCTCAGTGGTAGGTATTTAGTATATTTATAGGGTGGTCCATGTTTTATTAGGGAGTTGATAGGCAATGTAATAATAACATTCGATCTTCCTTTTGAACTTTCCTTGTTATCACTCCCAAATATATCTGATTGTATTATAGAGCCAGGCCTTCTAATGGGTTAGGTTTGGTAAGCCCATGTAGGCTCAGCTTATTTGAGTGTGTAGATGTAAGTCATAATTAAAATCAAAGAGAGTGACACCGCTTGATAGACATACGCCCTGAAGCAATATATAAAGGCGGTGTTTGAAGAGAATACCTCTTCCGCCGAAGTCCCAATGCAAACCAGCGTTATACCGGTAGAATGAATAGTAATATGCGTGTATGATATTTGGGAAGCAAGGTAATAAAAACAAGGTTTGCTTATAACACTTGAACAGTCCTGTGTGGTGTTGTAGCATTTATGCTTTGGAGATATGTCCTGAATAACTGGTACTGGTTAGATAGTCGGGGGGTTAGTAGGCGGGCCTGGTGCAAGTTCTAGCCAGATTCTGTCATGGCTCTTGGGGATGAGGAAGTATATTAATCAATACTAGTACTCTTGGCCCTTCCATATATGAGAATCACTGGAAAGTCCTTCTGTTATATGGTTTGCGTTTAGTTAGGTTTCAGCGAGGAAGGAATATATGATGCTCAAATAGGCATCATGGATATAAGTAGATGGATAAATAAAAGGATGGGTGTAACCCTGAGTAGAAATAACATGAGTAGACGTGGTATCATGGATGGTTAAATTCATACCGAGATGTAGTGCCTTTGTAACGCGATTGTAAGGGAATGTGTATGTTGTAAAGGTTTTCCGAGAGGTGGCGTTAAGAAGGAGGTTCCTAGGGGGACGTGAAGAACCACTATATATAAACACAATGGCACATAGTATATCGTGGTCCGTGGTGGAGAGACTTCTCAATACTATGCACTCTACATATGTACCCATCATGCCATTCTTTGTTTGGTGTGAGTGACCACCCGTGACCCACCTGGCCAAGGAAGGCTAGCACCCTTCTCGGCTGCACCGAGGCCTTGGCATAGGGTTCACCAGCCAATTCCTTTTCTTACCGCCCGGTTGCTGCTGCTGCGGTCGACAGACGTTCACTGCAACGATACGGGGCAGTTGAAGGATAAGCTCAGAGGAAGTACCCAGATAGGCATTGAGTGCCTGACGATATCTGCTGTCGGTTGCCTTCGAAGAGCCCCCAGACGCGATACGCCGCCAGAGCCCCCTCCCCGAACTGCATTACACCCTACACATTACACACCCGCCCGAAAAAGTCTAATCCCATCACCGTTGCTGTCGCCATCATCACCATCACCGTCAACACCGCGATCACCTCGCCGTCACTCCTCGTCCACTCGACACAAACAAACTGTGCGAACACCCTGTACCATTCGCTGTAGCTCGAGTCACGGCCAACCCCCCCGAGCTCTACACGCGATCTTCTCACTCGCTGACCAACCACCGTCTAGCCTCTAGCGTGTTGCTCTGATTTGTGGCCAACGAAGCGAAGGAGGGACTGTCTCTCTTTTTTTTCTTTTCCCCTTCTCTTTCCTTTCCCTTTCCTCATTTCCATTTTTAGTACACAGCCGGGAAAACAACTAGTCAACAAGCGACACTACAGCGCGCTCTCTTCTCACGAATTCACGGCCTCCAACCCCCCCATCCGTGGTGGGCGGAACAAAAAACAGCAACTATGCCTCAGGCCATGACTCCCTCTGCCGATGATATCGCTCTCAAGCCCGTCAAGCCTGATGCTCTCAAGACCACTACTCTCGAGCTCCGGGCTCCCCCGCTGCCGCACATAACAATAGGTTTCATACCGTTGTCTCTGCTCATCAGTCGCCTGGTGCAGCATTCTCACAACAAGCTCGGGGAGCTGATAGACTCGCTCCAGAGCAGCGGGCAGAGCGATGGAGACAAGAAGCTGAGGATAATAGAGCATATGCAGGATACACGGAAGCAGTTCATCAAGGTGCTGGTCTTGGTGATGTGGGCAAAGAATGCGGGTGCCGTGAGCGAGGTTATCGATCTAAAGGCGTTTTTGGATAGCAGGCAAGAGGTGTTTCATAAGGTTGTTTGGAACCTCTATGAGGTGAGGCGGAAGATGACTTTTGCGAGGTATGTGCAGTCACTTTGGGCAGTCTTGAGGGATCTCGAGAGTCAATTTTGGACCTGAGCTCTGAAATTGCTCCGGGGACACTATTATCGAGATATTAACTCCACCTAGGGTTCCTAATCCCGATCTCGACACAGCTGTTCAGGTCCTCTCCACTGGCGTTGCTACAACTTCAATGACCCGTCGTTACGTTCCTCCTCCTCCTCTCACCTCTACAGCTATCCTGAAAACTCTCTCCAACATCAACACACTTCTCTCCCTCCGTTTCTCTCTATACTCACGGCCACCACCTCACTTTAAAACCTACACCATCTCCTCCGGCCGTGCTACATTTACCGTGGAGCACGAGTTCGAAGTCGACATGTCAATCGGCAGCGAAGATCCCACTTCGCAGCTATATCTCATTGACTTTCGCCTACTATTCGAGCCAGCAGCAAAAGCACCTTTCCCTCAGACACTTAAAGCAGAGATTGAAGCTCGTGGAAATACAGTACTAAAGACAAAAGGTCTAGAAGGCATCCACGACTTTCTACATGATTTCTGCCTCACCCACAAGATTGGCATCCTCATGCGACAAGCGCAAGAGATGCTCCAAGGGCGCTGGACAGAGAACCTCCGAGTACAGCAAATCAAACGTACCCTCGTGATACAATACTGGACGACGCGAGCCGGCGAGGGCAAATCATGGATCGAAGTAGGCGTTAAGCGTGGCATTGCAGGGAGACCGAGTAGACTGGGGGTTCGATGGATGAGGGAGGGGAAGGAGGTGAAGGATTGCGAGGTTCCGCTAGATGTAGCGGTGTTGTCAGCGGAGGGTTTGGTTAAGACGGTGGTGGCCTTGCATACGAGGTGGATATTGACGAGGATTAGAGATAAATTTTTGCCGTCGCCAATGTTTCCGCCGAGTTCGATGGTGCTAAATACGCATCCGACGGATTCATTTAATAGTTCGTTGAAGTTGAAGCTTACTCCTTCGCGCTCGATAAAGGTGTTGATTGAGCCTATCACTGGACGGTTTGCGCTCCAGAGGCCAGCAGTCATGTCGACGAATGCTGAAGCGAGGATGAACCAGCAGCCGGAAATGGTGAACGATTTGTTGGTGAGGTTGAAGTTTGTTGTTATGCAGGAGGAGATAGAAAGTAGGGCCCGCTCCATGGGATGGGAGATATTGAAGATGGTTAGTGTGAGGAAGGAGGAATTGAAGCAGTTTTTCCCATTGACAACTTGGTATATGACATTTATGAGGAGGAAAGGGTGGCACCGTGAGTGGGTTATCACTGTTGTTTTGGGGGATAGTGGAGAGAAATTTTATGTTAGCAAGATGTGAGTATCTCCTTATCGCTGGTGGTGAGTGAGAGATGGTGAAGATGGGCGAGCTAACCCTAATGATAGACACGAAGCACCTCAACAATGGACTATGTCTACTGCCATTCCAATCCCGATCGTAAATACCCTAAACGTAACCTACGCCTTCCTCACCAATCTCGAAAAGATGGCGGCCGCTATCATAACCCTTAACGTCACTGCCCAGGACCTCACTACACGTCACGTACAACACCAATTCAAGCCATCCAAAACTGCAGATGCGAAACTCTCAGTCCCAGATCTTTATATCCGTTTCTCGTCACTTATACCAAAGGCAACATGGGGTATCGACGCGCTGAGATTAACCTTCCAAGCACTTGCGGATGACGGTGCTTGTACGTTGACCGTGTGTGGGAGGACCGCCGAAGCGATGACACAGCTCGGAGTCGTAGGTAGAGATATCGCGAGCGCAGATAGCGACGTGTCTTTCCACCCTCAGACTGGATCATACGCGATACGATTCACGGTACCGGTTGGGGAAACCATAATAGACCAGCTTGTTGAGAAGCTACAAAGGATCGAAACACTAATCAAATTCGTGGCTGTTATTCGTAGATTCCAACTTCCATGTCTACATGTGAGTTTAGGCAGGATCGGGTTCAGGTACGCGAATGATGCCAATAGTACTGCAGAGGTATCCTTCGGCGGGGACGCGGAGGACGGTGAGGAACTCACAGGGAAGACGAAGATGAGACTACATTTACCAGTGAAAAGCCCTCATACTAGGATTAAACACTTCCTTGAGAACGAGTTGAATACATCTGGTCTTGAGATTGTGGTGATGGCTTTGACCGTTACATTACCGCTGCTTCTTGCGTTCGAGGAGATTGAAGCACATCCTCCGGGTACGTCTCCAGGTGGAGGGGACGATGCGCTGTTTATCCTCCCGCGTAATGTGGACTGGTTCAGACTTGAGTATCGTTCATTGGGTGTCGTACTCGATTGGAGGCTACGCTGTAGGAAGAGCATGCTATTCTGGTATGTCCAGGATGCTGCTGTCTCTGGCGCTGAGAGCGAGCGTGGAGTGAGGGGAGGTGAGGGGAGGATGAAGGCGGATATGTTGAAGCCACTTTGGGCAGGTGAAATAGAAGGGGAGTGGGAAGCTCTGAAGATTGGGGCGGCGGCGGGTGTAAAGGTTGTAGGCGAACTGGTTAGAGCTGTAGATGAACTGGTGAAGAAGGCAAGTATTACTGGAGGTGGCTTGAGTGCAGTTGGCCCTTAGAAGGTAAAAAAACAGTTGGCTATAAAAAGATGAAGGACTTCTTGTAATATATATTTTTTTGTCGGGGGTTTCCTTGTGGGACTATCGGTGTTGTATCTTTCCCCCCCTTTCTCCCCTTCCCCGGTTTCTGGGTGATTACTCCCGTTTTTCTTTGAAGGTAATGGGGAGGAATCTTGGTTGTGACGTATCTTTTTCTATCTTAGGCCCATAGTAATGGGTTATGGAGTTTTATGTTTGCTATGACTCTTTTTTGTTGTAGTAATGGGGTGGGGTGTGTAGATAGCTGGTTCTGAAGACATGTGTTTTTTAATGATCTCAATTGAACTTATGTATAGTTTTTGCTTTAGTTTTTGAGATAGTATGTGTGGTTTTGTGGGCATATGGCCAATACAACTGTAGTGAATGCAAATAGTTCCTTTTTTTTATTCTATCGTTACTTGACCTAGTAACCTTTCCACAGTATTTATACCCAACCCACCATAACCCCACCACCCTGATACGAGGGGGGGAAGAAAATAACACTTCCCTCTACCTAACCCTTCTTAACCCACCCCTCCACAGTCCTCCTCGCCTCCCCAACAGCATCATCAACACTCCTCCTTCCATCCACCACCGTCCTCTGCGTCTGTTTCAGCGCCTTCTCAACAGCGTCTCTAGCCAACAAATGATTCTCCGCCACCCCCGGCACCATCTTCTCCCACTCCCACACCAAATCCGCCACATTCCTACTCGTCTCAGGCAAGAAATACCACCCAGCGCCAACAGCAACCACCACTGGAGTCACGACCCTGATGGGGAGCAACCTCCTCCTCGCAATGATTGACCCGGCCATAGTTGCGACCGCAACATATAGTAATCCGGGAACAACCTTCTCCTCAGATGATCGCGGAGGCGCTAGTGAGGCGATGGTGGAGGTGACGGAGGACTCGAGTGAGAGGTACTTTGTGAATGCGGAGTCGATCTCGCGTTGGGCGAGGGCGGTGTGTACTTCAATGAACCGACGGGCGGTGCCGATGTGGACGGCGAGACGGTCTGTGGGTGTTGGAGAGGCGGTGTGGGATTCCGGGGTGGATATGGTGGGGTTTGTGGTTGTCGGGGGATGGTCGTAGAGTGACTTTTTAGACTATACGGTGGGAAGAGTTGTTAGTTGAGGGGGGGGGGAGAAAGCTTGGAGGGGAGGGCTATAGGAGAGGGCTATAGGGGAGGAGGTACAGGGCGGTTGTTTACTGCTTCTTGGGCGTATACGGGGGTCGTAGCAGAGAGGAGGGCCGTGAGAGTTACGCCGGCGGCGAAAGCGGCGGGCTAGGGTAAATTGTGGTTAGCAGAATTCGTGGTAGTAGAGCTCTAGGAGGGAATTGATACTTACCCGCGCCGAACGTAATTGCCGAAAGGCCATTGTAGGGGTTTCTTGATGCCGTTGGTGGTTTGGTATGTGGGAATTGATGTTGGCGTCGGTTGAGGTCCGGGTATCGAGGACTTTCAAGATTTGGTGGCTTGGCGTGATGTGGGGTGCGCATGTGGGGGAGGGGTGGGACCGAGTGAGTGGGTGTGATGCCGGTTGAATTGGTGTGTAGCACTACAAGGGACAAAACACAGATAGCCAATATTCAACTCCAGTTTACAAGATTAAATAATACCAATTTTATGAATTTTAAGGTGCTTCATGGGGAATATTGATTACTATCCGATTGAGGCACTTTGACAAATATTCATCCCAAACTAAGACCAAAAGCATATAAACACTTCCTAACAAGTTTTTTTTATTGATTTTGGCATCATAGCCTGTCAAAGACTTTTGTCCTTCAAACTTGCAATCAAACTTTCAGCTCCCTTAATTGCAAAGCACATGCTCGTCAAAGTAGGGTTACAAGCGTTCTTTGTCGGGATCACACCGTTACCACCCAACCAGAGGTTCTTGACACCATGAACCTTTGAGTTTTTATCTACCACAGAGTCTGCCTTACTATCACCAGCACGAGTAGTGCCGCAGATGTGAAGAGCTAGACCAGGCTCTAGGAACTGAGGCTCAGAGCCAGGAAGGAAGCCACCGATTTGGGTTGCTACAGTACACATACTGCGTATTTCTTAGCTAAAAATGTAATGCCGACTTTGGGACTTGTTTGACTTACTCTTGCATCATCAATTGAGATCTATTTCGGGCTTCTTCGCCGGGTACGAAATGGAAAGTTGGCTGCGGCATATGGAAGTGATCACGAATCTTGGTGCTGAACGTAACACAGTTGGTTTTCTCCGGCTCGACCATTCCAAAGAAACGGAAATCAACGACAAGTCGCGAGTCCAATGACTGGGCAACTTCACCGTATGAAAAGGCGTCACGGTGAATCTGTTTGATTCATAGGTGAGTATAAATTGGCAGATATTCTGGGTTTAGGTTATCATACTTGAGTGTGCCATGGAAATTTTTCAGATACGAGGGTGGTGAGCTGTGGGTCTGGGTCATTGTATGGGAAAGGAAGAGGATCTTCAGGATGCTTTGCCTTATGTGCATCCACTTTCTTCCTCCACTCCGGTATCTCTGTTTCCTCCACTTCTTTAATATACTCAGCCTTGAGGATAACTTGACAGAATGACATAATTTGCTCCGTCAGGTAATGGCCCTGTATTTAATAACAGTTAGCTTTGTACATCAATTAGATCAAGTGTCTCTATTTTCAACTAACCAAAGCCGGAAGTGACCCCTCTGTAGGTCTAAACCCCGAGTTGAAAAGAACCTGAGGAGTCAGGACCGATCCTCCACAAATGACATACTTCTTTGCGAAAACGTAGATTCTATCCTTGCCCTCTAAGTTCTTTATAGTTGCCAAAGCTATACTCTCGGTACTGCTGTCGTACAACACTTTCGTACAATGGCGATTAGATAGCAGGTGAAACTTATCACTATGAACCACATCACCAAGCACAGTATCGGCCCCAGACCAGGTAACAAGATCAGGGTTCGTTTCCATGTTTCTCTTACATGCCAGCGGCAAGCTCTTAACCTCTCTTCCTGGGAACAAATCTTTGAAAGATTTCTCAAGTTTCTTCTTAACCAGTTGGTCACGAATTGAGTATGGTTGGAACTGGTCGCAAGAAGTTTTGAGGTAGCCTTCAGCCTCTTTATAAAGTCTGCCCCACTCGGTATCATCGAAGATTGTAGGGCGCTCGGGCTCGACCTGACGGGGGGTTGCACAGGTCCAGTGGGTAGCCATCCCACCGACACAACGTGTGGCAGCAGCAGCGCCGAGGTTGTCGTACTCCTCTTGGTCAGGGTTTTGACCATTGCGAGTGAAGGATTTTCTGGAGTTCCACGAAACGGGGCTTAAGGTCGAAGTGTATTTCTCTCTCACTGGGACTGATAGTGTGCTTAGGTCTCCTTTGATGACGCTAAAAAGGAAACCAAGTTAGTAAAATGTAAGAGATTGGGGGTTAGAGAGTAATATCTAGTGCATACTTCACAAAGCTGTCGATGTCTTTTTGAAATGCTACTGCATTCTTCTTGTGTCTCCCGATGGTCTCGCTTTCCCTATAAGATTATGTCTCTAGTTAGGAAATTGCTAGCAAAGAACTCAATAAGATAAAAGGTCTTACTGTGCTCCCATCTCCACCATAAGAACCTCATGTCCTGCCTCTATAATCTTCCGCGCATAAGTAGCACCAAGTGGTCCAGATCCAATAATCAAGACTTCGGGATATTGAGCCTGCTGGATGCGATGTTCGGCCGTAAAATTGAAGTCACCCTCCGTGTAAACTAGAGCATTACCATCCACACTCCAAGGGCCAATCTTCTTGACTGGATTACCCTTCCACGGGAACTCAAAAGTCTCGATCAAGATACCCTCCTCTTTCTTGTAAAGACTAAAACTACCCTTCGGTAAAGCTCCAGGATCCGTCGTAGAAGACACAGCGCGGAATGCGCCATAGGAACCAGCAGGAATGTCGAGTCCATCGATAGCTTTATCGATTTTTGTGAAGGCGACTTCGTCTATAACATTATTTCCAGAGTCATACTCGAGTTTGCAGCCCTCATATATGAGTGTCCCATATTCAATATTGATGTCCTTGACCTGGATGGTAATGGCGTTTTCATTGGGCTTGGGCTTGGACTTGGGCTTGTTGCGGACGAGGACTTCGTAGACATCCCCGGTAGCGATAGCCATGGTAGAGTTTACTAAAGGGTGAGAGAATCAAAAGGTGAGGTAATGAGAAAGAGCGGATACTAGCTGGATACTAGTATTTAGGGAGCTAAAGACCTTACGATAGTTGGAAGGGCCGAAGGTCTATTAAATAATCTAATATTGCTGTAACAGTACTCTCATAAGTACAACTTTCTTATAACTGAAGCTCTTTGGCGAAATTGCCATACATACGGATTGGTAGACTTACTGCGCGCTCGTGTGAAAATGGAATTGAAATGCATATGCATATGCAGCCCCACAGCATCTCTGAATCGATTAGCCCTGGCTTGGATTCGATACGTCACTAAAAGCAATCTTGAGAGATTTACAAACTCAGTGATCTACATATATGCATGGAATGGGATGGATGTGTTACGCGCGAATCGTGCGGAACATGCACAACCATGAGAGATCTACATATATGCGTGTAGTGGGATGGATATGTTACCCGCGAATCGTGCGGAACATATACACAACCATGAGAGATTTTCTTTAAAACCACTACCCCACATTCTCTCCTATATACAATGATAAAAGAAATTACAAATTATGTATTTACCTATACCCCTACAAGCTCTCTATAAGGATATACTCAGTAGAAACCCCCGAGAAGAGCCGCATTAGATTATCTTTGGCAATTATTCTACCTAAGATAGCTCCCATTGGATTAGAATAATACCTCTGTTAGAATATTCTCCTCAACTTTCGGTCCCGAACGTATTCCTATATAGAGCTTTTACTATAACTATACAGTACTATACATATACAATATCTTACCATTACTTAACTACTAATGGAAACCAATTTGAAAATTTGAAACTTAGTCCTACATGTAATTTACATTCAAATCTAGGCTCTATAAATCCATAAGTTTCATGTAAGAGAAACAGTGGATCCACAGCGGAAAAAAACAATTATAATAACCTTCGGCATTAGTATTAGGTCCAATACCAGGGCCTTCCACCAAATTTACCAAGTTTCAACTTTTTTTTTAATACCCATTCACAGGCTTTGCCAATCATAACCCGGTTTTCCGCCTCAAAAAAAAACACAAGGCTGACAGTAAGCGCAACGCTTAAACCAGAACCTCACAATAATTATTTAGCTCATCAATCAGTCGATCTACACTTGGACTCAATGCCTATTCAAGACTACACTGCATTGCATGTCTATCACTTTTTTCTCGTCAAGAATATTTGTGCCACACTAGACGGGAAGGTGTCGATTAACAAATGAGGAAAAAAAAACGTAATAAAAAAGGAAGATGTCGATCCCCCAGTAAGTCTAACGAGTGATATATCATGATATGGGTACCCACATAGTGTAGTATTCCTTCGGGTCAAGCCTAATATTCTAGCAGCTAATCGACCACACACGTGCTAACCTTTTGATATAACTACTTATACACGACAGCGCAAGAGTATACCCCCTGCAGATACCCGCCGCATACACGTATAGTGTCTAAGCCGCTGTTTTAGGTCGTTCACAGATCTCTTGCTCACCAAAGCCTTTCATCTAATCTTCGCTCAACAACCCTCACACACCCAACTACCCATCTTATTACTCAGGTAAGCGGGCTAGAGAAGTATTAAGACCTACAAAGTTACGAATCTGGATAGTCACAGTAATAAACTATTTCTACAATTATGTTTTTCTATATTTATTAAGTCACAGATCTATGAAGTCGCTATGTTTCCCTTTTTACTGTGTTCCAATACTTCTTACTGACTCGAGCAGTTTCCATTACTGTTAATATTCACTAACGTTGTGCTAGAAAAATGAGATTCATTACCCATCTATCTATCCCAATATTAACTAATAGTCACAGGCATTAGCCCCCAAAAACAGAAGACCTACAAGCGTCCTACGAAATTGTAAACAGAAAAATATTACCCTAGTAGGTAAACCCTAAATACCATTGAACCCTAACAGCCCCAATCGCTTCATCAAAGATATTTAGAGTAGGATAGAGTGAGTATGTATAAATTATAAATAGTATTTAATAGGTATATAATGCTTCATATACCGTTTTAACTAGTGAAGTCCGTTTCTGCGCTTTGAGGTGAAAACAAGGTGTGGCTCGGAATATCTTACTGAAAATGGTTTAGGAGCAGTGTTTTCGCCCAACTGAGGATAGTAACTGCCTTTACGAGCTAGGTCGTTCGCCACTTCTTATCTCAACCCCAAAGTGTAAAAACGGATTTCGCCAGCTAATACGGTACTAGATAAATTTAAGGGAGATGTATTCAATGATGACCACATATTTCATAGACAACCACTCGTACCCGTTGTCTTATATACACGCACTTCATTGGATTTGCCAGATCGCTGAGCATTACTCATCGCCTCATCGCCTCATTACTAGGCTCTAGCCTCCTACCCATCCCCCCATAGTTATCCATTTTCGTTTCAATCTCTAATGTAACCCAAGCGTCCAGGTCCCAGTTGGGGATAAAAAGGGTTTCCCCCAAAGTCTTAATAAGGTATATCAAAAAAAGACCAAAGAATGTACCACCTATCCACACTCAACACCGGCCGGCGGTTTCGTGAGATAAAGCTAAGAAAGAGAAGCGAAAAATAACATGCCCACAGAACACCCATGTACAATCAAGACATATAAAACGCTAACGTAGAGGAATATATAACCCTACCTAGCGTTACGGCCTAGTGTACCTATTAATGTTCTTGGTCGTAAGAAAAAAAGAGCAAATTGAGAGTAGGAAGAAAAGTTGAAGAGGATGCTGAAAAGAGTAACATCATAACCAAATATACGACACCCAACAGAATGGGGGTATTAGACAAAAAACAATAATCCAAGCCAGAAAAGCTACAGCGGCAAGGGGAAGAGAAGTACAACCCACGCCAGCACGCCCATGTAGCCACAAAACACAAACCAGACCAAAAAGCCAAAAACATATACCCGTCATATCCCGTATGTCAAATCCTCTACCACTGGCGGGCTACTAAGCAATAGCTCTTCCTCTGCCAATAATCTCCCCTCTTCTTTCCCTCGATCCACATCCACCGCCGCAATCAATGGGATTGGCAATGCGAGCAGTATCGCAAGAAACCAGAACGCATATCTGATATCCCCGTATTTGTCCGTCAATGCACCCACAATTGTTGGGCCGAAGATACTAGAGCCCTTGTCTGTGACTGCGTATAGTGCATAGAATGCTGCTTCGAACCCGGGTGGTACTATTTCTTACTGTTAGTACCAGATATTGCATAGTAGGTAGAGGAGTAGTACTTAGTTCGCCGTAAACACTCCGGCAGTATCCACTCACGCCACCAAGAACAAATCCATATACAGCTCCAAGAAGATACATTTCCCATGAATTTGTTAGCCCGCCAAAGCCGGAATCGCGGATAGCAGGGATGAACCCTAGTAGGCCATATAACGGGATCAACTCGAACACCATACAGCAGATGAGAATAGTCTGGCTTGGTGTTCGCCTGAATATTTCGGCGATACGTGGCCAAGCGAAGGCTCCACCGACACCAGAGACTGTAGAGATTACTGAGATAAACGCTAGGGCAGCGGGTTTCATTTTGAGATTCTAGAACGTTCAAAAATTATAAAGTTAGGATTATATTTCTTATAGGTGGGTAAAGTGAGGAAGGGGCATACAGTCTTCGCGAACAAAACAGCTGTGCCGCTGACTGTAGCTACACCATCACTGACTAGGAACCACGCCGCTAGAAAGAACATAATGTCTTTCAATCTTCGTGCTCTCTTAATTGTCTTATACAGTCCCTTCCAGGCGTACTTGACATAGCCCCACCAACTACGGTCACCACCCAGCATCCCACTCGCACTCCCATTCATATCTTCCATCGGCAGCGCGGGTAGTGGTGGGCCAGGTCGGGGTCTCATCCACATTGCTGTAGGAATAGTAAACACGAACCACCAGAACCCTACAAAAAACAATACGAGCTTCAAGGACCAGGTTGTGGACCCTGTTATTAGAACCAGGATAATGGCAAAGATTTGAAGCAAGACCGCAGCAGTGTAGCCGATTGCTATTCCATAGCTACTAATCTGACTGCTTAAAATTAAAGATGGGCTACTCTTTGCTCTTGTTTGCTCAATTGTTATGCCAGGAATATCCAGATTTGGTTGGGGTGAGTTGCCACGTAATAAATAATCCTCTTCGCTATCAGGCGTTCTAATAACCGGCGAAGCGGCAATAGGGGTCTCTGCATAGAGTAGTGTTGGGTGCTGCCGTACTAGAACAGGGAGAAAGGCATTCAAAAGAACGAACGAGGCTCCAAAACCAATATTGCCAAAGACGGCCCATACTGCTGCAAAAAGATAGAGTCTCTCCGTTACCGTGATAAATAACATTGTAGACACGCTGCCAAAGAAGGCAAAAATCAGTAGTAGCCGCTTCCTGTATGCTCCTTCGGGGCCGTCAATAATCGCAAGAGGGAGCTGAAACCCGGGACGTATTTACCGTGATCTGCGGCTCCAGACATTGAGACTATTATGAGGGATTGAAGTAGAACAGATAACGAAAATGTATACCTGAAATTCAATCTGTTAGCACTCGAGACACGCTAGCCTACCCATGGAAAGCAACCAACATTGCAAAGGAGGCCGAATTCATCTGCCAGCCCCAAATATCTATCACACACTGATCTAACGGTCCATCTGAAATATCCGTGCCAGGCCCAAGACCAACATCAGGTCCTGTTGAATCTCCACACCGCAAGTTCCTGTCGGAGAGCATGTGTCCA
The DNA here is from genome assembly GCA_033030425.1 of Verpa conica. Lineage (NCBI taxonomy): Eukaryota > Fungi > Ascomycota > Pezizomycetes > Pezizales > Morchellaceae > Verpa > Verpa conica. The sequence goes on along the minus strand of JAUFSD010000002.1, from coordinate 283,846 downwards.
TTGTCTCTTGCCAGCTGTTCCAGGGTTACAGGTATAAAGGAGCCTACACCACAAACAACAAACACCTCTGCAGCCCAGGCGTACGAGTACCAGCCCATGAGTTCCTTCCGGGACGTGGACCGAACATCTTGGCCGGGAAACTGGGGGATTTGAGCTCTGTGATGATAGTGATGAGGGCGAGAACGATATTCGTCTTCCTCGGCGTCTGAGAACGAGCGCTCGTCATCAGCATCTTCAGGATCTGGATCTAATAGTGCCCGGTAGTGGGGGACAGCTGCCTGGGCGCGCATTGTGAGGGATACAGAAGAAGGAGAGAGGAGGGGGATCAAGAGCTCAACACCTTGGACAGGACCCTTGCCCAATCAAAGGCTTAGTCATCAATGGGACGACGGAATGTACCGAACCGAGTCTTTAGCCCTGAGCCCTATCACAGGGGGTATATTATTAGAGCACACGTCATAGTCAGACATCCCGGCCTACTCCAACAATCCCACTGCATCTGATATTACTAGTATATATTATCACTACCACCTTCACAAGAGAGTCAGATATGAAAGAGTCTCCTCTGATTTGCTTGACCCATGGGATATCCGGGTAAATTAGGATGTGTGTTTATGTCAAAAATATGACAGCTAATACCCCAACGCATCAAACTCCGACAAATACTTCCTCAGCTCATGGCCCCGCTCGCTGAGATATACTAATACAGCATTGGCACCAAGATCTTCCTGCGATGGATCCTCCTCTTCTTCAGCTTCACTCTTAACTTCAGTAACTTCTTTGGCTCCAGTAACTTTCTTGGGTACCTTCACTTGAGTGACATAATTTTTCCACCATTTCTTCGCCTCGGAATCCACAAAGTCTACAGAGGTCACGTCCTGTGCATCTGTATACTGTATTAACTGTAGTAGGATATGTATCTGGTGGGTTGCCATCCACGACGCGTCGATGATTACGATCACTGGTAAACCATGGGTTTAGTAAGAATGTTTATGTAGACATACAGCTTTAACTTACTATTCTTGATATATTCTATCTTCTTGTTAGAGTCCGCTATCTCCTTCACCTCCTTCATTTTTCTCAACTTGTTTAAGCAGCTGATGCCATGATAGGCAGCCCACAACAAGCCAGCAGCACCTACTGCCATGCCAGCTCCTGGGGTGCTAATCATCCCCTTTAAACCCAACCACCGCCATGCTGTCCTTTGATAAATACTGACGCCGGAAAACATGGATATCCCTACTCCCATCACATGGCCTGCTGCGGAACAGATAGAGGCGTCCCTCAGCTTGAAGAAGAGCTCGAGCATGCTGTTACTCACTGTGAAGAGAGCCGCTGCTGATTCTAAAATCTCGTAGATAATAACACAGAGATCCTTGTGGTAATTGGTACTCCTTACTACGAAGGACTGTGAGGTCTTTACCCTGTAGTTCACCGTTGCCTCCCCGGATCAATTAGCAAAAAACTTGTTATTTTAAAAGATAGAGAGATAGAGTACCTTCGAGCTCTCCAATTTTCTTGCATAGATTACCCAAACATCTCTCAAGCTCATTACGGTTCTTTCTCAAAAACTCCTCTTGTTCAGCGATTGTCTTTGGGGGTGCTCTTTCCTAGAATAATAGTCAGTGTATAATTTATATTTAAGTATAATCGTTCTACTTACTACGTCTGCCCACAATAACCTTTTGGCCCTGGTCACTACCTCACTAGCCCCCACACGATTAATTATACTGTTGATAGTAGCAATGTTTTCTCCCGAAAACCCAAAGAAGCTTGCCAGTTGCATAAAGCTTTCTCCGGCCAGTAACTGAGCAAAACTCAGTACTCTCGCCCTAGACTGTTAAATCTCCACATCAAGACATTTCAAGGGCGACAAACCATGTTGACAGACGACCCTTATTAGGGTCTGTTTTCTTGAAAAACTCAGGGCCATTCTCTACACAGTATCTGAACATCGCTTCTATCCACGGTACTTTGAAATGATTCGACACCGGTGAAAACCCCAGAATCCCACTCGTCGTCAATGCTCCAGTCATTGTCCCTGCATCCTTGTGAAACATGAGCTTACAGAAATTCTCTGCAGCGACTTTTAGAGCAGCTTCATCTTTCCTCCCGCCAGATAGCTGGAATTTGACCTGTTTTTAGGTCAGAGCCTTGCACACTAGATAACCCCTACTCACTATACCTTAATAGTGATAATCTTCCCAGACTTGCTCATACTGTGAGTACCATACTCCAGAGGTGATGACTCCAGACCTGCTGGGTCGTTAATGTTGAATATCTGGTGAAGAAACCCATTAATAGCTCCCGGATATCCCCCTGGTGCATGGTCTTGGCAGCGATAGGAAAAGATCTCTAGGTCGCCAGGTGGGTCTTTAACTAATGTCATAGTGGATGAAAATTGGTTGTAATTCCTGTGGGGAGAACTCTTGGAGGGGTTTATTACAGCCTTGCACCGGACCTTGGGCACTCTGAGCTAAAGCCATTTTATAGTTTATACCCTATATACGTACGTTTGCTATTATTCATTCTGTTCGGCCCCATTGAGTATCCGTATCCACACATAAACTTTCACTCTGCCTGAGAACTAAAGAAGGATATTATGCGGGGTACCCTCGATGACCTGCCTGTGTGTTCTACCCGTAATCTATTGATAGGACTGGTTCTGCATATCTTACAAGCCCATATAGATATATAGGCACGGTCCAGCTCAGCGCACAAACGCTAGTAGGTTTAGATATCTGAAATGTGAGGATGAGGCACGAAATACTATTTGTAGTCTACGATCAAATAGGGGGGAAATAAGACACATCACAAACTCCGCAGGTGAGTCTTGTACGTGATGATATTCAAGACTTACTGTGTGATTTGTTGGCTATAGGCGAACAACATGCCCGAGCATGCAAAAATAAGCTGGAAACAGGGATGCAAAAGCTAGCCAACAAATCCAAAGATGTATTCTAGCTAAGTGAGGCGAATTAGGAACCGCTATCAATGGCATACATGTCTTGTCTCAAGTACTGTGACACAATCAATGCATGTCTACAAAACAGGCATCACGGAAAGATGAGGCTGAAACGCTAATGACAACAATCACTTCAAACCATCATCTGCTGTGAGAAATCAACCCCCCCAAAACAACAAACCCTCCCCCCAATTACTTCATCATGGATGCAGAGCTTTATCAGCGTGATGAAAGTCCTGAATATCCTGAGATAGAAGAACAAAATGGCAGTAGTGTTTACGAAGATCCCCTTATACCACCATTCGTTGCAGATGCCGTGAAGATGGCTGCTCTCTACCATATTAGGCGTATTCAAGAGTTAACACGTGAAGACATGAGCTCAAGCCAAGTCTCTCGTTAGTAACCCCAGTATCTTCATTTCTGAGGTGAGGGTTGTTGATGATAGAATAAACAGTTCATTACAACACTCCAGATTCAGACCATATTTCCGAGAAAGATCGTCTACTAAGACTACGAATGGTCCGGGGGATACTCATGACCGATATCAGCCAACTATTCCAAAGGTCTCAAGTCCTTGAACAGAGACTCATAAAGCAGAAGACACTGACCAAGGCTCGACAGATTTCTATGTAAGTATTTGACAGGCCTTTTGACTGAGTGTTAGCTGATATGTATGCCTAGAGCGAAGTGGATGGGAGGGGTTGTAGGACTGCTAGGGTTAGGTATAGGAATAAGACCCTCTGACCCTCGAGAACTCAAGATATTTTTGAAACCAGGATTGATATTCCTCAATGCGTATATAGCATATGAACTTTATAGTTTAAGTACGATTAAGAGGTCAATTTCATATACCAAGCTCGTTCGAGAAGGGTTACTGAGACTTGCAAATCATGTGAGAGGAGAAGAACCCTTGGAGGATGAGGATATTGAGTGTCTACAAGGAGAAGTATGGACTAAAGTTCCATGGAAGGAGGTTGAGGACTCCGAATAATACCTGTAGAGTAGATACGAAGATAAGCCCAGATGAAACATTTGGCCAAAAAGGGTATGCACAAAAAATCAATTTCGAGTGTTTATCAGGATCGACACTACCAATTCCAACACCCCTACAATTAATTAATTTCCCAGCCAACAAATAACACGTTTACAACTTCTTTCTGCGCTTTAAATTGTTCTAATACCAGCTTACCCGTCTAAGATATCATAAATTAGATCACCAAATTACGAGTCTGTTGTTTAAGCAACTAGGATTGTCTCACATCTCATAACACAGCTTAATAAATTATGGGTACGGGGCGGTCAAATATCTAAAGGGTTCTCAACAGATGATTGGCTTCTAACGAGCTGAAGAAGACCAAACGAGTGATGTCTCATGATCCCAATCCACACAACTACAGCTAGCCTTAAACCTATACAGACATGTACATGGGAAATTTTTATTTATTAAGGCAGTATCAGGTTTTACTGCTAAACAATATGGGGCTTACTACCCTACAAGTATTGCCAAACAAAAGAAACTTGGCTTGGCGCCGTGAACAATTATGTAACTTTGACGAAAAAGAAAAAGAAAAAATTCAACACCCAACACCAAAGAAAAAAAAAATAATATTCTATATATTACAAATGAAAGCTTGGAGACATCAAGTTCTCCGTGGCGCAATTGGTTAGCGCGTCCGACTGTTAGTTACAACCCCCCAGTTGAACTTCGGTATCGGGAGGTTGGAAGTTCAAGCCTTCCCGGGGAAGATTTTTGCCGCCGTTGATATTTTGTATACCAGGAACAAGGCTGTTGTGTTTTTTGTTTTTGTTTTTTTTTCAATCCAAGAGCATGAACAGGGCGCGCATAGCCGCTATCCTCAGTTGAACAGTGTGTGGTACTTCTCCATGTGCGCCCTGAATAGTCCCATGCAATAAGTATTTTTGCGAAAAACAAACTGCCAAAAAAGGGAACTCACAGATTCGCGCGCTTGCACTCCTTCTCCACAAGGTACCTCATCCAAGCACCTGGATAACTGCCCTCAATGCGCTCCGTCACCTTTGTTGCCTTCCCGCCATCCACCTCCTCAAACGTCCTCAACTTCCATATGAATATCCCTTGTTTCTCTGCAACACTCTCATAGAGACAACACCGCCCCTCCCAGTCCTCAGTTTGGGACCCCTCAATCCGTACTTTGCTTTTAAAAAGACCCTTCATGATTGGGACTGTTTCCTCGAGGACGAATGACGTCCGACTAAGACCGCTCTGGGTACGGGATGTAGGGTGCTGACTTGTGCCGCGCGCGGTAGACAAGAGGCCTGGTGCTATAGAGATAGTTTTTGTTTCGCCGGTAGTGAAGGATGTGCAGAGATCCGAGAGGCGCGCAACTGATTCCATAGAGGTTCCACTAGCGAGGACAGGAAATACTTTTGAAAGAGCGTGTGGGATAGTGACTGTGTTGAAAGTTGTGAAATTTGATATTGGGATCTCTGGAGCTGGTGGGGGTGTTGGTGATTCGGGCATTTTTGTTTGGAGGAGGGGGTGGGAGGTTGTTTGCTGAGGGTGCCTGTAGGGTGGTGATTAGGGGTGCTGAGTGTTGAAGGGACGGAGGGACCGACGACTACGATATATTCATGTTTGATAGCTATGTAGAACATATTTGTGCTGTTCCCGGGCCTTCGGGCCCCCTGATTTGGCTCGGGGCCCGCACTTACTAGGGCTAGTACCAATCCACAAGTCTCACCAGAGCCAGGGATACACTCCGGCAGATCTTCGGGTTACAGCAGATCATAAATGTAGGGGAAAATGCACTCCGGAGCAGGCCGACACTTGATATTCTCCGGTAGGAAGTACATATATAATAGGTATTTATGGCGATAAAGGGCCGAGTGCGGAGTCGTGAACCAGTGGGTCCTCTGGGACGTGAGTTATGGCTTATGTTTATGAGTATACAACGGCAAGCGAAACAAAATTAGAGGCTCTTACAAAGCTAGATAGTTTTCACTCTTTCTTTTTATATGAGACAACTTAGATTTTGTTTTTCTGACGAGGAATAGCGTAACTTGTAAGCGAGAGTTGTGGAAATTAATGGCTTTAAGCCACGCATCACCTTTGGGCCTAGCGCTCTGGGGGCTGTCGAGTAACACTTCATGATGCGGCTTAATGTAAGGGCACTCTAGGTGCAGAGGCTCCCAGAGTAGGGTAGACGCATCCTCTTGCTTGTCACCTTAACTCCTGTTCCTGTCCCTCGGGTAGCGCTAGATTCACATAGCCGGACTATCTGCGCGGCCCCACCCCTGTTCTAGCCCGCACTACGCTACTAGCAGACTGTAGTCTGTTTAGTTATTTGACATTGCAACGCTCGGGTAGTGTAGTCGGCAGATGCGGGCACTACATGTAAGCAGAGATGTTTGTGATAGCCGTACCCAAAGTTTGCCCCCCTCGGATAAGTATCAGGGTTACATGTAAAGTAGGAATACGAAGAAAACACCCTTTGAGCAGCTCGGGCCTTTAACTATTAATCTCCCTCTATAATTGGTAAGTATCGTGCCTAGTTAGGTTAGTCCCCGTTAATATAGAACCTATAGCTTTCCTGGCAGGTTCGTAATATACGGAAATGTCAGTCACTATTGTAAAATTTTGGCTGAGCGGGGGCGTTGATGTGCCCATATTAACCCCATCTCTTAGTATCACACCTAGAGAAAGAAAAATACTTTATGCACCAAACATGTGCCGCCGAATAAGAATTCTTGCAAGTCATACTCTTATGAGCAGTCAGGATTTCCTATAGCTCACAGACTACTACATCAGTATAGATTCTTGTCATTCTTGTGTTCTAATAGCTTTCCTGCCTAGATTTAGCCATATACTGTAAAAATCTCTATACAAATTTTATAGGCAGAGGAAGAATAGTATGAAAGAAATATAGATAGAGTAGTTACGTCTATTAATGCATATAGAAATAGCGATACTAACTCCAGCAGCTATTAACTTGAAAGTTAAATTTTTTTATTTTCCCTTGAGTATACCCTCGCGTCAGATGTCAAAGCTCCAATGCACTACCGGTAATGATCAGTTTGCATTTCTATATACCTCAGGAGACAGCATAGATATGTTTTGTTGGGTGGCCAAAGAAACCCGAATCGTCCAATAATAGCCGGTAAAGTTACCCTCTAGACAAAAACTAGATCCTTACAAGCATGGAGCTGGGAACTTCTACCTCATTTAGGTTTGACCGGATAAGTGTCAGTTTATCGGAGAGACATGTCGATCCATAACAAACCTGGTATATAGTCTCACAAAGGGGGGGAGGGGTATAGAGGTGAAAAGAAAGTCTGTTGTTGCGTAACTATCTAACGCTTAAAGCACGTGATTATTCACATATTAGGACTAGCTTAAGACCACTACTTTCTCCTTTTCAACTCGAGAATATACTTGAGGAGATCCCTCCTCTCGAGGCTTCCAACCGCATATGGTGAAAAGTCATGTTCCCCGCAACTCCGAGCCGATGTAAATCTCTCTCTTGTAAAGTTCTATACGGTTTGTAGGGGTTATTCCCATCATCAGAGTAAAGGGCCCCAAAGATCGATTTGACCACGAACACACAGAACTTGACCCAATACTCAAGAGTCGATTTGATGTTTCAAATGTGTAATGATGTGAGTGTTTGAGTTTGAGTTTGCTTTTTTTTTTTTTTTTGTCAGTTGGAAAAAAAAAAAAAGTAAGGTATCTGATATGGCATATTATCTAAGACTAGAATGTGCATGTAGTGTGAGTGGGGCAAGCAAGCAATCGATCTTGAACATTGCAGCGCGCAGTTGAAAAAAAAAAAAAAAAGTCTGCTTAATCTGGAACATCATTCTAGAACATCTTGGTCTTAGCTTTTTTTTTTTTTATGATGAAAAATGACACCTATCCTATTATCGATAAAGTACTGTAGAATCTAGGGAGGGGGGGGGTCTGAGCATTTATCCCCACTTTGTGTATTGCGTTACATGGATGTGCAGCACCCCAAACTTTTTTAGCGTTTATAGTTACTCGATGAGGTCTTTTGGGCCGTGAGTACTAATCACTACTGCCATAATAAAAAATTCATATTATATTATGCTACATAGAAACAGTATTAAGAGATCTTAAACGCCAAAATGACCCATAACAAGGAATAACTGTAACGGGTACTTAGTAAAAGCTAGGCTAGAGCCTCTTCATACCCTAAGTCTAATTGAAACCCTAGAAAAATCCCCTGTAGCTCGAATATATGCCTCCTCTCGCCAATTCCTGCATCCTTTATGGATGCTCCTGTCATTCTTAGAATAGCGTACAGTAAGGACTGAATTTTATTTTGAATTTAGTGGTATCTAGTTGATATCTCTAGTATGTAATTATATGAGAATTAGAGTAAGTGGATATAGTTGTGATTTACTAGCTAAGTTGCTCATCATGCGGTTAGTAAGTTTTGATAAGTATTAAAAAAAGGGGAACCTGACAACCTACCTATAAATGCAGAATCCGGAGAATAAGGTTTTATAGGTAAAAAATGTCTTGCGCCGGTATTTATAATTCTACCGATTTGAAAGACAGAGGGAGGGGGGGATTAAAGTTGATCAAGAATACTAAATACTGGCAAGTCTATAAGCTAGGCGCCTCGGTCTCAATCTTGAGTACCTCCGAGAAACTGGCGTTCCCCCGGATTGTGTTGTGGGTTTTTTCATCTCGTCTCACCTCGAGACATTGTGGCTTGAGTTATTTAATTTTTTGAGGCAAGAAAACGCGGACCTACCGGCGATCTGGGGTTCAATAAAAAAAATAAAAATAAAGAAATAAAGATATCGGCTGCGGGGTAGTTTTATGCCCAGTACCCCTATGACAGCGCAGCTCGCCTGTCGTACTTGTAATAGGTGGGTGATAAGAATGAGCCTAGGTGTTGGTAGAGTATAGTCTGGACCGTAGTAAAAATGCTTGCTTTAGGCCTACTTTAGTAGTGTTCTAAATATCGTCATTCGGGAATCCCTTAATCTAGTAATAGATATGCACGGTTATCTAAGCTGTTATCTATAAAAGCAAGTAGAAGTTTCATGCCTAGATCCATACGTGAAGGCTTTTTGTGTAACATTTTGTGATAAGAACGACCCTGGGTAGGTGGTGTATACTGTTTTAAGTTGGAATGGGTAAAACCTTAAGTACGAAGGTGATGGTGGGTAGTGAAGTTCCGGTAAAGCTTAAAGAGATTCGCCCCCTTGGTATTCATACATCATCACTCGGTATCGCCTAGAAACTGAGTTATAGATTTTATGTAGCAATTCACTTACAATTGAATATTTATACAGAAATGTAAGTGTCATATGTTCCTGTTAATTACATTTAGATGTTTTTTTCACTAACCAATCCCAACACAACATACTTAAAACTAGATAGAAACGTGGCCGTACCAGGGCTAAAAAAACAAAAGAAACACGTGTAATAGACTATAACCCCCCAACCTCATATCCCCAAACCCATCATAACCACCCAACCCACCAACCCACCACCCCACCTCAGGACAAATGGAAATTAAAGCGCCATAAAATATTACAAAAAGAAAGCCGTCCCATCCCAACCAATATACTTTACGTTTACCATTCAACGTTGGGCATCTAATGTCTCTGTCCAATATATGCCATTATATCTTTCCCACATGTGCCTGTGGCGGTGGCCCCGGAGGCGGCATGTAATACTCGCTGTCTCTCGTTGTCCCTGTACCATGGGCATTCACACCAGTCATTCCATACTGGTGCGGTGGCGGTGATCCTGGTGGCGGTGGATAATACTGTCCTGTCTGCTGTTGAGGCTGTGGAGTGGTAGATTGGAAGGGTGATCCAGTCATGTGCGGGCTTGGGGTATAAGGAGGAGCCGGTGCAGTAGGTGGCGCATAATATTGTGTGTAACCATTCCCACGCGGATTATTCGGGTCATAGGGTTGTTGCGGGTATTGCTGGAATTGGTGATCGGTGGGTTGATTTGGACGGAATGGCATCCAGGCAGTTCCATAATATGGCTGAAGACCACGGCGACGGCGGCGACGAGCTAGGCAACTGAGGGGAAGTTAGTATAAAGTTTTGATATCTGGTGGCGTGACAAAATTGTCTTAACCTGGTGGGTGACTTACGCGCACAATGAGAAGAGGATAAGGAAGGCGATGATAACACCAGCAATAAAGATCCATCGACCCCATGAGTACCAGTTCGAGTAGCAGTCGTCATAGTTGTCATAATAATTTCCATTACAGCTGTTTAGAGAGGGAACGTCAGTATATTCTTAGAAAAAGAGCAAACAGGAGATTTAGCATACTAATAGACATTATCGTTCGGGCCACTCTGCCTCTTTTTCAAACGTTTTATAACTTCGTCCATTTTTGCCAGGTGGATGATAAGTACTAGGGTGGGATAACAAGGTGTGATAAGGGAAGTTGAGGGAAACGATAAAAGCAGCGCCTGTCTAAGAGGAATGTTAAAGAGAAAGAGAAAAGAACAAGGCTATCGTTCTGCTTTTGTGTTGGCAGGAAATAGGCCAATGCCCAGCTTATCACATAGGTCCGCCATGAACTGTGACAATCCATCCATCACCAAAGATCCGGATCACCAATGAAGCAAGGCTGTGCGATGACGCGTAAACGGCGTCAGTCGTTCCGGCTTGGTTCCTGGGCGCGGATCACACTACCAACAGACGGTTTATTGTAAGGTGCGGACGTCATGGTGCTAAGGATGAGGGCTGGGGTGTCGGGGTATTTGCTAGAACAGGTGCTGCTTTGAGTCGTAAATTCCAAAGTCCTGGCTGTGCGACTGAACTCCGCTATCGAGCCGATTCGGGGAGGCTTCACAGCATCACAGGATCGCACAGCGAACTGTCCGAATACGAATAAAATTCCCTCAAGTTCTAGATATTACTGCTGTAGCACTGCCCACACCACATTTGAAATCCCCTTAGTGTAAGTTTACTGAAGAAAAAATTGCGGAGGTACATAATCTTTTAGGATTAGTAGTGACATGACATGTGGGGCTTCCAGGGAAGAAAATCCAGGGAAGGAATGTACAGTTCAGTGGGCTTTAAGACGGCCACATCTCCGTCCCGGGGGACTGTTTTTAAAGTTCCAAAAAATATACCCCAGCTTAGATCAATACTGCAAAGTTCAATGGACCAGGGCCCGGGGGGACCGTAAAGGCTGTCGTTTTATAAGTAACCATTCTGCGGTTACGTGACCCCAGGCCGTCAAGCAGTGCCCACGCTGACCAGTGCGTAGTTTGGTGGTCCTGACAATAGCATCCACATTTCGATTTATTTTCGTTCTTCTAGAACCCTTGGAAAGTCACCCCTAGATACCTAGGATACCAATGGCCTTTGGGGGGCTTCCTAAAAGTAGAACCAGGCAGTGGTGTGATTCATGATCCACGGAGGATCCAAATTCTGGCTAGTGCGCTATTCAATGGCCTTCACATTTCACCTTCCTCTCTTTCGTGTCCACATTCAGGAGTGGTTTTTTCCTTGTTCGGGTTCGCTCTGCAGGTCCACGTAAACCCCCTGCACTCGAGCCGTTGAACTCCAGATGCGGCCCGCACACCACCATTATTCGGCAGCGCCCAAGCGCATACGTTACCCGGGCTGTTTCCGTAACCCTAATCCTTTATTCATGAGCCTCCTCTGGCCCTATTAGCCACTTTACGCGTCTCATCTCGCGTTTTCTGCCCACCCCTCACTTCGCATCTCCCCATTCACGCGTACAGTCTCGCCCCCCCCCTTCGCCTGATTGGAGAATCAACACCATCTCGAGCCACTCAAGATGTCTCGTCGTCTAGAGGCCTCAGATGAAAATGCGAAGAAATTAGCAAGGAAAATCGAGTCTCGTAGGTTTTTATCTTTTTTTTCTTTTTTCCTTTTTTTGGTATGAATAAAGGAATGTGGGCTAACTGGTAGTATGGAACAATAGACACCTTTACTAACGAAGATGGGTCCGAATATAACCAGTCAGAGTTTGGTGGTTTTAAAGAGTAAGGGCCCTTTTTTATATATATATATTAATTTCTCACTTGATGCATGTATTGGAAAGTCGAGCTTGGTATGTAGACTGTATGAAATCACATGTAGTACCAAGTTTCAAAATCTCCATGCTTCAGGGTACACTCTAAATCTCATTTGATCAAGAATTTAATGTATCTATAGCTACTTCGCCCGCAAACGCATCAAGCTCCAGAATCGTGACGCCCACATTCGTTCACAAACGTCTTCCCTCGACCTTCCTCAGCTCTTCCGTGGCTTTGTCATGCATATAAATGGCTACACAGTTCCCAATCAACATGAACTCAGCAAGCTCATTGTGGCTCATGGGGGTGGATTCCAGCAATACTTGGATGGTAAAACTCTCATAACTCACATTGTTGCCTCGAACCTTACTCCAAAGAAGAGAGTTGAATTCGCAAGATATAAAGTTGTAAAGCCCGAATGGATCGTGGATTGTATCGACAGGGGGAAATTATTGGCATGGGCGGATTATAGATTGATCGATGCTACACCAGGGCAGAAGAGATTGGCTTTTGGAAGCGTGGGAGGTGAACGTGGAGCAGCGAATCAAAATTTAAGCAGTAAAAGTTCAAGGGCACAGTTTCCAGGAAAAGTCGGTCACCGGCAGGCAGTCGGGTCCTCGGGGGCGAGAAATGTAGTTGATCAACCGATAGGCACGCTATCAAAAAGCATAATGATACCGGATTCCGACGACGAGGAAGAAATTTTTCAACCTTATCAACAGCCAACAAATAATAAGATTCCCCCTAAAGTTTCAAACTTCAATACATCTGCGAATAATGCTACAAGCTTTACTGAAGTTCCAAGCTCTCAACAGCAAGTATCGTTTATGGATCACGTTGAAGAGGAAAACCTCCCACCACCCTCACACCAGGGATGCTCAGTAGTTGGAGATTCCTTTGAAGATGAGACGACGAAATCTAGGTTAGGACTCGGTTCTGACGTAGGGTCAGAAGATGCCGTAAATTTAGTCCATATCCCACCTATTGTCTCAAAAAAACCTAAGGGCAAAGATAAGAAACACAAGCCAATACAGCCTATATCGAATAAACCCGCGCTCCAGCTCCCATCTTCTTCACCACCGGATAGCACATTTAAAAAACCCCTTCCAAAGAAAAAACGCCTCCACCAAGCTCTCGCGGAACCCATAGAGCCTCCAGCCTTAGCTTCCTCAAAGTACCCGCCTTCTAAGCCAAAACCCGTAGAGATAGTTGATGGCGAAGCACTTTGGGCGGCTGAATGCATAATTGGCCAAAGAAAACACTTCAATAAAAAGAAACCTAAACTACGGCGAGGCTGGACTCAGTATTTGATCCGCTGGCAAGGCTTCCCAGATGACGAAGCGACTTGGGAATTCGAAAAACTTCTTATTAAAGATGTGGGGAAGCAGGGGCTAGCAGATTTTGTGGGTGAGTGGCAGCGGAAGGCGCATAGAAAAGTGGGGAATGCATTGATTTTTGCGGAGATACCAAGGGAGGTGCTGGAAAAATTTACAAAAGAGCGTGAGGGGTTCCCCAAAGACTATGAATTGCGGGAGCTTGATGATGCGTTTGCAGGGACGATACCACAAAGTTCACAAGTGGGCGAGGTAATAGTAGTGAGACAACCAGGAGAGGATATCGAATCTGGAAATGCTATACTAGAAAGATTACCACCCATCGACTTGTATAGAGAAATAAGAGATAGTCTCTCTCCACAAAATTTCATGTCGGAAGAGGAGGAGATGGACCTTCTAAAACCGTCTATACTCAGTGAAGGGGATTTCCCATCCAACCAGGCAACTAGAGAAACGAGTGTAAATTGTCTGACACCAGGGCCAATGATCACGGGGGAAATCTTAACCGAAAGGGTAGAAACTGCAGAAGAATCAGAAATTCGGCCAAGTGTTGAATATGAGTCACCTATAGACTTTTCGAGCCAACATGACGAAGAAATACTGGAAGCTACACAAATATCGAAAAGCTTTGAATATGGGTCGTCTGTGGACTTCCAAGAACTATGTCAAGAAGAAGCACCAGAAGTTATACCAGTTCTCAGCAAGAGTTTCGAATTTGGTACACCTGTAGATTTTATAGGCGAATTTGAAGAAGATTCCATCCAAGCAGAACTAGAAACTCCAAAATCAGCAATGGAGGATATCTACCCTCCCATGGATCCTATGGAGCTAGACAACAAGAAATCAAACCTTGTGGTGGACCATGAATCTCCTGGGAGTCCAATGTCTCAAATTGAGTTTCTAACACCTAGGGATGAGCTGGAAGAATATGACGCTCAAATATACCAGGAGTCTTTAGCAGCATCACCATCTTCTGGCCAACTATCGGATGAACATCCAGCGTCACCCCCAAAGGATGAATCTGAGATGAATCCAGAGGAGCTTATGGCCGCGTTCCTGGCGAATCCTGGGATCAGAGCCCAAACAGTGCTAGATCCGGATTTCATGAAAAAATATTTTGAGCATAGCCGGCTACACCATCTGAGCACATGTATAGCTACCCAAACTTATTAGAGGCTTTCTATTTCTAACCCTAGTGGTCTGACAGGGAAAGCAAAGATCCGGGCTGAGCTTCAGGAATATACCCAGTATCTCAAACCCCCCAAGTCTCGGCCACGACGTTATATTCTCCACGTCGATTTTGATTGCTTCTTCGCATCTGTCTCAACACGTGAACGTCCAGACCTCGCTGGGAAGCCAATCGCAATTTCCCACGGCAGTGGCTCAGACAATAGCAAAGGCGCTGAGATTGCCGCTTGTAACTATCCTGCACGTGAATTCGGCGTTACAGCAGGTATGTGGATGAGCAGGGCAAAGGAGTTGTGCCCGAGACTTATTGTTCTGGGGTATGATTTCCCAAAATATGAGGAGGCGAGTAAATTATTTTATGAAGTTATACGTTCAGTCGGAGCCGAGAGAATACATGCTGGTAGTGTGGATGAAGCTTTATTGGATATCAGTAATCTTTGTTGTGATGTGGGACTGGAGACTGAAGAAGAAGAAGAAGAGAATAGAGCTGCTGAGATTGCAAAAATGATCAGGGATCGTTGCCGTCAAAATACTGGAGGCTTGGAAGTTTCAGTGGGTATTGGCGGGAATATTTTACTGGCAAAACTAGCAATGAAAAAGGCCAAACCGGCAGGACAGTATTTGATCCGGAAAACCGAAGTTGCGGAGTTCATGAAAGATGTTGTCGTGCGCGATCTACCTGGGATTGGGCCTAATACCGCGAGAAAGGTGGAGGAGGGATTTGGGACTAACAAAGTCGGAGATATTAGAAAGATTAGCAAAGAGAGACTGAAGGGTCTATTGGCAGAAAAGACAGGGGAGATGATGTGGGAGTATTGTAGAGGTCTTGATCAGAAGGTCGTAGGGGAAGTGGCTGTAAGGAAGAGTATCTCGGTTGACGTGTGAGTTATATAATCTTACTCTGGGCTCTGTATTTGACTAATTTGAGGGTTAGTAATTGGGGTGTCCGCTTCGAATCACAAGGACAGGCAGAGAAATTCTTAATGCAGCTTGCAAAAGAAGCCGAGAATCGAATGAAGGCAGAAAACGTCAAGGGAAAGCATTTGACGCTGAATGTCAAACAAAGAGCAGCACATGCACCTTTCAAACCTAGTAAACACTTAGGTCATGGTGAATGTGATACTACGGCTAAGAGTATCCTACTTGGTGTTGCAACTTCTAACAGTGAAATCATTGGGAAGGAGATAGTAACTATGTTGAGGGCAATGCGAATCTCCCCATGGGAGCTGAGAGGGCTCGGGTTGACTGTGACGAGATTGCAGGGGCCACAGGCTGCGAAAACAGACTCTAGTCAGCAGACCTTAGGCTTCAAGAGAGGGCCTGTTGATCAGGAGTTAGTGAAGAAAAAGCCATTAGGAGAGGTGCCGGCCAGGGAAGGGAATGTACCCCCATGGGACAGGCCACTACCGACAGCATATGTTCCGAGAAAACCTGCGTCACTTCTGGACAAATATTTTGTGCCCAAGGAAAATCCTCAACTTATGCTGGTGCCACAGGGGTCGAAATCGTTGAGCGATACTATGGGCACGCAGTTTGAAATCCCCGAAAACGTTGATGCAGAAGTGATACCTTTCCTCCCTACACAGATTAGGGAAAAGATTGAAGGGCCAGGGGCTCTCCAAGTTCAGGAACAGATACAGGATGGATCGCTTCTGGAAGAATTATCACAGGAATCGCTGAGTCAACCCCCTAATTCACAGGACGACATATCGGTGTGGAGAGCGTTGCCAGCTGAGATTAGGGCAATTCTTAGGTTAGAACACGAGCAAGAACAAGAGAGGATACGACTAGCAAGAGAGAAAGCTCCCTTATCTCCCTCTAAAGGAAAAAGACAATCCCTACTCCCCCAAAGCCCTCGGAAAAATAGGCCAAGGCCGGGGAGCAGGCCAGATAGCAGGCAGGGTACCATCTCGCCCACACGGAGCTCACGGACGATAGGTTTATCCTCAATATCAGCTCCAAAGGCACCAGGTACACCAACGAAGAAGAAACGTGGTCGTCCACCAGCAACAGAAGCAGGTCCCTCTAAGGTCGTATCCAACACGAATCCAGATAGGATCCTGGATGCGAGAGGGAATGACGTATCTGGCTGGCTATTCGATGAAGGCGGAATAGATAGAGGCTATTTTTATGCGGTACCTGAACAAGACCGTCAACAGATCGTATGCGATGCTGTAAAACTACGTGAGGCTAGGCTAGAAGAGACCCGTAAACAGCAGCGGAAAGAAGCGCTAGAACGTGAACGCATGGCGAATGCGGTAAAACTCATGGCACCAAATAGGCAGACTGTTTTGAATGATGGGATCCCCGTTGGGACGTTAGCACAAATTAAAGAATACCTGGAGAGATGGTATGAGGCTTGGGCAGACGAGGGCCCGCGTAAGGAGTATGCGGAGGAATTCGAAGATAGTGTGGTAGAATTCGAGGTATTTCTAAAGAAGCTTGTTGTACAGGAGTATAGTATACCGAGAGCAGATGAAGCTGTGAGATTCTTTTTAGTCTTGGTTGGGGGCGAGGATCAGGGGCAGTGGAAGCTTGTTTTGTGGAGGTTTGTAAAGGCGGTTAATGATGGTCTTATGGAGGTGGGAATGGGACCCATTGATTTTGGATTTGAGGATGACTTTTATGATTTTCTATAGACTATTGTATATATGAATTGTGGGTAATGAATAATATCATGGAATAGGTTTGATCGTCATAAATATAAAAAATTGACACCTAACGGGCTTAGTCATGAATTATCACTCGACAGTATTATATCCCAAGCAGAAGAGAAACTAGATTCTACCTAAAGCGTATGCTCGCTCGTTACAAAATCATATATGTTCAGTATATTCGCGTATATCTTTTTACCGCCATCAGATACCTTAACAACCTGAAACCGTAAATCCCTGGTCCTGCTTTTTGTTGCAAAGCAATTCATCAAAGCCCACATCTACATCTCATTCTCCCCACTTCGGCCCAACATTTTTGTTAACAATAATATTTCCCCACCTCAACTTAACCTTCCCACCTGCCCTAATTTCATCATCCTTCTCCTTTCTACACTTTTTAACAAGCATCATAACGATCTCAGCAACCTTATCACGGTCCACTTTCTGCGTCAAAGTCCAACAGACCCCAACTTTTGCCGAGTGATAGGTAGTCAAAGTAGTGCAAAACTGCCCACTAACCAAATCAACAGCATTTTCAATACTAGCGAAGCCCAAAGCATCACCAATGTCGTCAGATTTGTAGAGATCTTCGATAGCTCTATAGACATCAAGAGCGAGCGGGGATTCAGAATCGACACTGCAGATGATATTCTCAGAGAGGCAGGTGTAATCAAAGTCATTATTCAGTCCATCAGGGTGCTGGTTCCTGAGGCTGCGGGGGATGTTGTTGGGTCGGTTGCGTTGTTTCTCAGTATTAGTTTCGGCGGGTATCGTTGGACGATTACGTTGGTCGAGGGGAGCGGTGAGACTGGCTGAAGAAATGGTCATGAAGAAGTAGGAGATGATGAAAAAGAGGATTGTAAACTTAGATTTCATTATGTTTGTGGTCGTGATGATGTTTTTGGTTTTTTTCTTTGATAGGTGAATGGTTGGATGGGGTTATAGTAGATGTATAGATAGAAGGATGTTGGTGCTCTTGATCCTGTGGCTGGGCTGCCCGTTTTAGGTTTGTAGTGTTACATTGGCTGTTTAGTGGGGTTTGATGGGTTAGCTTCATGTTGGTCAAATCGGCGGTTCATAGGCTTTAGATGTGGGTTAGAATGTTTCTTTTTATTGGTTGACCGTGTTGAAGAAAAATCCGAAGTGAGTAATTATCCTCCCTGATCTGGGGAAAACAAAAACAAAACCTTCCCTGATATCAAAATCAAATTCACTGAAATATGAGAGTGAATAGCGGTAGTGTACTGTTGGTGGGACGATAGTTGACCTAAGTAAGATTTTGGTTATTGTATTGGCTAATCGGTCCTTTGCATAGAGTTAAAGCTAGTCCGTGTCTGCTCCTGTTTTTTTCTGTATGAATTCAAGACGTTCAAGATTCTCTGTATCATTAAGTGAAACCAGCTGCTTGATATCTATGGTTCTAATTATAGCTTGCCCTCTATATAAGACTAGACAAACAAACATCTACATGACCAAAGTTAAATGGGGGGGGTCTCTAAACCTCCGTCTTATCAAGTAACTGAATCCTATTTCATCAAGCTATAAAGTACCCTGTTGGGACACTCGGATTACTCCACGCTGTATTCGACGGTGTGTACTGCCAGATATTAAACCATTCCTTTGCCCCCGTCAATACCAACACCATCTCATCCCATGCTGCAGACGCCACACTTGAACTGCTAGCCGAAAGACCGTCACTCGAAAGATAGCCCAAAGTATCGTTGACACCAGTCGAAGTTGCAATACCGGAAGAATTAAATGTGTCTACCACAACTTTGCTGTCTTGGATATAGAATAATTGGAGCATTCGATCGGTGAGGGTTGGTACAACGATGGCAGATAGCGGAGCGGAAATAGGTAGGGTTTCTAACTGGGTGCCTAAAAAAAAAAAAAAACCGTTTAGAATAATTCAAGAGCTGGTACCGTACGAGGAAGGATATCTAACCAGTTTTCCAACTTTGCTTAGAAGTGGCCAAATCAATATTAAGTCCCTGGAGCCAATTGAGTTTTGTATCCGTATCCTCGTAATAAACGCGAATTCCTTTCGGTGATTCGGCTGGGTAACCAATCACAGATAGTCCAGATCCTTTAGTATTAAGCGACGGCCAGTTTGCAGCCTTTATATTCGTAAATGTTTCTGCGGTTTTCCACCCCCCTGAATAAACCAACCCTGCAAGGCGGTTGTTTGCGTCCTGGTAGAAAACAAAGATCTTGAGACTGCTGCCCGTGATGACGATTTGTGACGTGATCTGAGATGTTTCAGAAGCGGTTATGGTCGAATTAATCACCCTCCCAGACCATTTGTTTGCAACATTGCTCCATGCCCACTCCTCTATGGTATTGTTTGAGTTGATGAGGTATGCTCGGAGCTAAATTGGTGTTAAAAAAAAATTTATCACAAAACAAACGGGAAGGGGGGGGAGGGGAATCTTTACTTGGCGTGAGTTGGATTTCTTATAGCCAATGGCACTAATTGGGGTGTCTGCACGAATAGACCGTTTTGGTAGTATTGGGTCACTGGGTTTTGACCATGTGTAGTTGAGGACGTTTCCAGATTCTATTGTGAGATTGAATCCTACCATGCGGATATAGGCGTTGGTGTCCTGGTATAGGATGCCGACTGTTGAGTTCCAGTTTACAACGGCGTATTTCGAGTCTGCCATTGGCCGAGCGCTGGAGGTTGCTGTGCTGGTGCTAGTAGAAGTTGCAGAGGCCCCAGTGGCTTCAAGTAATACTACACCGGAGTCATCACTTGCTGATGTACTAGTAGGTGTTGGACTGTCATCGCTTGTCTGTGATTGACCTGAGTAAGGCAGAATGTTAGTATTTATCTTACGTATAGTCATAGCTCTATTGAATAGTGCAAAGTCTCACAAAAGAGGCTTTAAGAGTAATTATCGAATGTTGAAGGAATATAGCGGGAATCTCAGTTGAGAAATAGAGAATAGCCAGAGCAATAAGGCCCTGTATTCTAACTCACTTGAAACCGAACTAGTCTTCTTATTTGCCAATGCTCCCCCGACACCACCTCCTATAGCAGCAATAAGAATAACAATAAAAACGAGAAGGATAATCCAGAAAGTTCTCCGCTTAAGTCCACATATAGTTCCAGGCGGAGCGGATGATGATAGTCCTTGTTGACTCTCTGTTATGTATGCTTCTTGTTTATCTACTATACTTCCAAGAGGCGATTCTGGATAGTACACTTCTGGGGCAGTTTCTGGCTGGTGATATACCTCCGGGGCTGTCGCTGAATAGTATACTTCTGGGGCTGTTGAACTGTATGCTTGGGGTGGGTGTGCTCCGGCGTCGTTTTCAACTGGAATTTCCATAGAAAATGAATTCTGGTCCTGGTATGCGGTAGACATATTGAAAGAATGACTTGAAGGTGGGATTATTTTTGATGGAAATATGTCATTCAAATTTAGCTGAGACAGATGTTTAGTTAGCTATTTGTGGTATTTCTCGAGCCACGGTGGGGGGGGTTTCTATTAGAGAGAAATACACTATTAATGTTTCTGAAAAGACTGTATCCTGCCTATAAACAGCCTCTAGGACCTAGGCTTTTGGGTTGTATCGAAAAAAAGGCGGTATGAGACCAAACTTCCAAATTCAAGTTCTGGCAGCCTTAGATATAGAGAAATAGGCGAGAAGCCCATAGAGCCCCTTGTATTCTAGAGGCACATTTACCAGTCACTCTTGGGTTTATTAAAATCAGGCTATGTTTTTGTAGAACGGGGGCACAAGCTAGTCTAATAGCGTTAGAACCCCTCAATTATTTGTACGACAGCGCATATTGTAATGCTCTTGTCATCCAATCTAGGAGATATTTTTGGTGGTACCGCAGGCCATCCCATGATGCCTAAAAGATTCATGCCAATCTAAATCCCAGTGTTCACAGCGTATATGCAGGAGATATGTATTCGCTTTTTTTTCCCCGGATATACGGATTAGAATAAAACAGATCTGCGGTATCGGTTGTTATTGTCAAAACTTCGCTTCGTTAGCCAAACGTCTCGGGTACACATGGTCAAGAGAGCCACGTTGCTGAGGCTTAAACTAGATTTGATTCATTCACTGCGGGATTGTGGAACATGGATACCTCTTTACAAACAATGCTGGTAATATAAGGTAGTACTGGCGGTTGGAACGGGCACCCCCACGCTGCTTTCTGGGGCCGATATGGGATGAATGTAGTAACCATACACCCTAACTAAAAGACGGTGCCCCCTATCAACAATCACCGAGAACTAGGGGGGGAGGTACGTACGTGTGAAAACTTAGGTCAACTATGGCCCGATATGAAGGGCATATAGAGCAGCAGTACGCCCTTGGATCAATAGACTACATGTATTGACCATCCCACTCTCTATATCACTAGTAGTTCCCCAATAGCTAAATACCGCAGGAGTGAGGCTTTAGGGCTAGATTTAGCTATACATTGGTGTTTTTAGATATTGCTGTAGTCTTTTCTTTCTATTGGTGGGTTTTAACTTGTGCGTGGAGTGATCTTCTGGTAATAGTGAACTAATAGAGAAACTCGGCTGGTATATTATAAATCTAAAATATTTCCTCAGTCATTTATGCTAATTTTAATAACTCCCGATGCCAACCACCAATAACCTACTTGCAGATCGGTTTTGTAGCTCATCCTACTAGTGTTCTGAGGACCGCGAGTCACTTAGGCTTAAACGAGTCCCTGTATAGACTTCGGTTAATTCCATAGAGACTAGCGTTATTCATGTGTGCAATCCTCAAGACTAAGCTCGAACTCACACCAGTACTACTGGGCACACCTTATTGAGTCTCCTGGCATGAGCACATAATTATGCCTTGCTATCAATAGTCTTAGCTGTGAATAAGGCTCAGCGGCGTATCGTTTCTTGTAGGTTAGCGTATTTTAATGGATTTTCATTAATAGATCCCTGGATAGGGTATGTATCCGTATACATACCGAACTTCTTCAATAGGCTCCCTGATACTTTACAAATCAGACTAGTTGCGGATAAACAACACCACCTAAAAGTCTGTGTATCTTCTTTTGTTCGGGGGTGGTTTAAGAGGTATGAATATTTTGATATTTTCTGCGAGTAGCTACGGATTAATATATTTGTACCCATAGAAAGGGGTCGAGCAGCCTCCAGTTTCTCCTCCTATGTAGCTATATGCAATGCGGTCTCCAGTCCTATTCTGGGTAGATACTTATATCCGCTCTGTTTTCAATAAGCGTTTTTATTGTAATATTTTTTGCTCGGCAAATTGGTTGGTTTTTATGAAGCTATAGTGGTCTATATTTTGGTCTAGAAGTGCTAGATGGAACGTTCCACAAAATACACAGTCGTGACTAGATCTTTACAAGTTCTAATCCATTTTCCCACACTCTCGCGTGCATTTCAAGTCCTAGTAGTGAAGTTATTTACAAGAGAGATATTTTTATATTCTTTGTCTGTGGAGGTGTAGTGGGTAACGCGGGAAAGTCAAGGTCACAAGGAGTCACTCTGATTCTAGGAAGAGACTGGTATTGACAGTATTAGTTGATCAGAAGATTTTCTTGATCCCTAGACACTATCTCTATGAACATGGTATTGTAAGATCTAACTTTATCTAGCTCAGATCTTCGACGTAACCTGATCCCTAACCACCCTCTCAACTGCCTCATCTACGGGCTCTTCGCCACTCACCAGGTCAATCCACAGCCCTGCCGAGCCACCCCTTTCCAATAGTTTCACCGCTACTTCCGCTACTTCATCCCTGCTAATACCCCCTTTTGCCTTTGCCCTCCCCAAATCAACCTTCCCCGTCGCAGGAGTATCAGTCAGTAGTCCGGGGCGGAGGTGAATATCCTCCCATCCAACTTTCTTCCCACCACTAGCTTCTAGCTTCCGGCTCTCATCATACAGAAAGATATCTGCCTGGACCTTAGCTTCACAGTATGTAGGTATTGCCTTCCAACCCCCCCTAAAAGTTGCAATATCTCCCTCATCCCAATAGGGTGCCGGATCGTGTCGTGCAACAGAGGCTGATACAGTGAGAAACTTGGAAACAGAAGGAGCTGCAATAGAGGCTTTAATGTATTTTTTGGCAGCTTCTTGGTCTACGGCAATTGTACGCTCTGGACCACCTTTTCCACCAGCACCTGGAAAAAACATTACGATTAGCTTCTAATTAGGGAGTGAGAACAGGAAGGACATACCTGCGGACCAGACAACCCAATCAATCCCTTCGAGTTGCTTTAGGATCGTGTCATGCGGGGTTTCTTCCAGGGAGCTGACAAGAGGCTTTACGAGGTCTGGGTTCGAGGTCGGGGCTTGGGCTTTGATATCTGGGATTTGTGAGGCATCGCGAATCACAGAAGTGACCGTGTGGTTTCTTGCTGTAAGGAGTTTGGTTATCTGAAGTGCGATTTTGCCGTGCCCTGGGGTGAGTAAGAAGTCAATTCGTTTGTGTGATAGGGGAGGGGGGATGGACCTCCGAGAACAAGAACTTTGACCATTGTGCTTGCGTTTGTGGTTTTCTTGATAGATTGAGTTTGTGAATACTAGTATGAGCTCGGAATCTCTTAGGCTATGCTGGATGGAAGTCGTCGATTGTAAAGGAATATTTATCGACTCTGAAATGTGGGGTAGTGGTATTGTCCGTAATTAGTGTGGGAATTGACGTCATCGGTTGATGTGTAAGCAGGCGTCGTGAGCAGCGGGGAACAACGAGTGAGACGAAACATTCTCGGTGGGAATACCTACCCCTCGGTGTTGATACCTAATAAACCTTTTACTGCAGCTTAGGCTTTCGGGTCTCTAGTCTAAAAAGGATAGGGTGGAATAAATGCTGTTACCCCTAGCCCTGGCCTCAACTAATATGCGGTTTAATAACTCGTATCCTCTACCCCCCACCCTAGTACCCATGGATTACCTCAATTAATAGATACATATAATTACGTTTCTATATTTATCACTAAAAACGCTGGATTGATTGTACGTAATGATAGTGGTAATGATTATTTACTACTGTAAATATTCTCTCAAGTGTCAATTATGGTATCTACATTAGTATTCAAATATAGAATAGCCCTATATTCTATTCTACATATGCGTATATATTCTAGGTCCCAAATTGAATGTGGTACGTACTCTTAGATTTTCAAATAACACCAACTTAGTTGCCATTCTATATGGTTTTATAGTACTATATATACGGGTCTTCTACTATATCTTCTCCAGCTCTCTCTTTTACACTCACAACCTTAGTACCCAAGACCTCCAACATAGACAACTCCATTTACTTCTAGTTTTCCAATCTGAAACTTCAACCTTAACGATGAGATACCACGACGGAGAACAAGAAGGCACCTGTGACCCGCGACGCTCGCAATGTCAGAATTTACACCTACCCTCACAATACTACCAAAATGATACCTGCAGGAACTGCCGTGACCATAGTGACATACAAAGAAGCCTTATAAATACAGACAACAATGTGGATAGTTATTATTTGCTACCAGTCCCACTCTCACCTAGGGCAGGCCCCCAAGTGCACGGGCGAGGGCGGGTACAGAGGCGGAGGCGGAGGTGGAGGCGCGAACGAGGGCACAATCACACCAACACCCCCAACAGAAACCTTCACGACGACAACCCAACCAACCCTCAGAGCAATAGCCCAACTAACCTTCATGGGGACAACCCAACTAACCCCCATGACGAAAATCCAACTAACCGTACTATACAGCATAGCGTAATGAATGACCCACAGTCAGATTCGGGCCATCCTTCTGACTATCGCCTAACGGGTACCACTCTGGGGGATTCCCAATGGGATAATTCTGTACAGAATGGTCAGACACTGGCACCTACGAACAACACACCACCGGGGTTTTGGGTGCCAACAGAAGTGAAGGAGTTTCTAGACATGGATCCAGAGGCACAAACGGAGGAATGGAATAATGTTTTTAATGCCCTCCGTGTGACTACTCCCCCATTGGAAAGGTCTACTCATAATCACAGAAATCGCGGCGGCTGTGAGTGGCGTTACATTGCATAATCCTCCTCCGCTACATGTACGCACTGGTGAGTTGGATATCAACTTAGTTATGGTTTTTATTTCCGGGGTTTCATTCCCCCCCCTATATTCTTTTATTCCTATATCGCTTTTATCGTTTCTTCAAGGTTCCCTAGGCTGGTTTTTATTAAATTCCTCCTGCTGTAGTTCTCCCGTGGGGGGCTTTTCTATCCGGACCAAATACTAAATATGTGTTTGGAATTCTCACAATAAATTAAAGAGGGGTAGTCGATTTATGAAATTTTTAACGGGGAGTGCTACCGTCTTAATTGAAACTAGGTCGAGTGTTAGCATAAATATATATATCAGTAGGTCCTAGGATACTCCTGATGAAAAGGTCCAGTACATATATATATATATCCCTTATAGTCCTTTGAAAGTTCCATAGGTTCTAAAAATTACTTTAGCAAAGGAAGTACTTCGTGGGTGGGGATAAGTGACGAGAACTGTGGCGGTGGAATTACGCTGATCTTTTCTTACAATTCGCCCTGCCACAGTTCTCGTCACTTTCCTCCACCCCCGAAAGTACATATATAGAGATACTTTCTAGATGTTCAGAAAATTCATTATAATTACTCTATATAAGTCGTTTATAATAGATTTTGAAGAAATCATCAAAGGTACCACTCAGTCGAGATGCTGAGAGTGAGTCCCCCCCCCTCCCACTCATATGGCGTAAACATGGAAACCTTATTGACCGATTAAGTTTGAATGTGCATGTAGTTCTTATCTCTTTATCGGTAATCTCTTGAGCATGAGCCAGTAGAAAAAGGGGGGGCTTCTACACTCTGAAGTAGGGTCTATCATGTGACGGGGGCCAAGGAGCCCCAGCTACTCAAATGGACAAAAGTACAGCCTACTCACGGGAGGTCCGGTCTCCCAACGGAAACGCCCCCACAATCGGTCGCAACGATTGTCGGAGGGCCGCACGTTCGAATCCCCGATAAAGATGTACTCTCAAGTCCTGTATTGCCTTGCGCTGGGAGAGAGGAACTTTTTGCTATTTCAGCGATCGATCACTATTAAAGTACATGCATTCATAATGCAAACCAATGATTTCTACTACGTAGATGTGTCATAGTCGGCGTAAAGAGTGAATTAAAATTCTACGCGTGCTCTTTAACGGTGGTCGACCGCTGGGCCAAAAAAAAAAATACAGGACGATCTCGATGCCTATAAGCAGCCTCCTCTAGGAGTGAACGATCTGAAACATCTCCCCATCTAAATCACTATGATATATAGTAACCCCAACTCTCCATCCTTCGATATCCCTCTCACACTTCCACGCAACAAACAGCAAAATTTCACCAACCCAATCATACCACTCCCACAATCCTTTCGATCCATACATGCAGAATTTTGCAGTCCCGTATGTCATCAGCGCTGTACACTCGGTACTGTTTTCTGGCTGAACTAATTTGCGATTCCATTCCTTCCTGATGAGTGCCGCGCCGCGGACAGCATGGGTAGCATCTGGGGAGCCACTTGCGGTGTTGCAGATGTACTGATATATTTTCCCGTTGAAGTTGAAAGAGTGGGTGTCGGCTGAGGTGGTAGTGGTGGAATTGAAATCGGGAGAAAGGTCAGTGATTGAGGGTATGGTACTCGATTCTTTCTCGAGAGAAGTAGGGACAAAGATGAGGAGGATGAGGATGAGGGGAATGAGCTCCATGACTGGATTTATGGTTGGATGACTGTCTACCTGATAGGTATGTAAATCTATACCGACTGCTGACTTATATGGAAAAACCTTCATCTCAAGTATTCTTTACAAACGATGAAGAACACCAGGGGGCTGCTAAGATTCCTGTCTTTTTTGACTCAATAGAAACTGGAAGCTACTACTGGAATATTCTATGTTTTAATCCTCAATAAGAGTTGATACTAGTTCCCGTCCTCCTCTCAGCTAGTTCCCAAAGAAGTTTTTGCCGGTAGGAAACTCAGGAGAGATACCTCACGCATTCTGTTCTATATTCTTACACTGAAAAGACTCTGTGAGTTTATAAGCCCCAGTATTCTTTACATATATGAATCGAGTTTCTTAGGAGCACATATAGTGCGTAAGATACACATAAAACATAATAAGCCACAAACAGTAATCATTACTACTCCTCCCACAAAATCCTAGCAGACTTTGAAAAATAGGGAGATACATAAAGAGTAGTACTGAATCATACTCCATCCCAGATTTCTATTAACTCTTACCTATGAATCACACAGTTACTAGGCGGAGCTTATCCATCTAATATACGGATACTAGTTATAGGTAGGCTGTAACCCTTTCTCACGGGTTGATAGGAATATAGGATAACCTTTCGGCCACCCCAAATTCTCTACATTGATCCCATCCCAGGAAACCCTCCTGTATGAGACTTTACTGTCGAGTACATAATAACCCCTGTTATTAACCTGTTGAAGTATAAGATCTCGATCGCATGTCCATGATAATAACTGAAATAGCCAACAGACTTCTGTATCCCCGCAAACCAGAAGGTCCGTACAGGCAACTCTCTGTTTCACACGACCTATTTTATCATGAACTGTTTCCAAGAGAATTCTAATATGATAGTGATCGTGCAGCTGACCCTCACACATAGTTTCCGGCCTGCGAAGCACTAATAGTGCTTGGAGATTTCTATAAGCCCTAAGTGTTATAGGTACCAACGTATCATGAAAGAAGTCATGGGAGTGTGGTTTGAAACCATAAAAGTTCCCCTTCTCCCCCTTATAATCAATACCACCTAACAGAGGTTTGAAGCACCAGCTTGCTACGCCCCCATTAAGCTCATAGCTGAATCTGTGGCCTGAGTCGACGAACTCAATTATGAGGAGTACTTTCTCACCACCTCCGAATTCATCGTCTATAGGTGGCATCATATATGTGTGAACAAAGAATTTTTCAATGCCCATATGCCGCTGAGCTCTTTGCTCTTCATCCCAAAGGTTCTGAGCAGCCGGATTTTCCTCTTCTTGTCCGTTTTTAAGGGTGGTTATAATTCGCTTTGAAGGGTCTGTAAGACAAGGCCGGACTCTCAGCCAGATGGTCTCGGGTGTGGGTGTGGGTGTGGGTGTGGGAGAAGAGGGCTGCTGGGCCATAGTTAATAGGATAGCTATGTAGGGTTGTTGTAGTGTTGGGTGGCTATTGATACTAGCCTGGTGATAAATAATCGGAGTATGAGTTTTAAAGAAAGAAATAGGTGACGTGGGGCCAGATATAAGATGATTAGAGGGTAGATTTCCATACTGCAGGTAGCGTGTTTACTACTTACTAGGCATTATCCTCTCAGACCACTGTCAAGCAACACGAAGGCCTCAACGATCCAAAAGACATGTATCAAGGAACCCCTCCCCTAAATTATGCAAGAAAATTTATAAGCAAGGTCGGGACGAACGCTATTAGCCCCTCACATATATCCAGCTCCCTAGAAAATACACAATGTTTTACCGATCTGCCTAAAATATCTGTATCTGACTCTATTGATATGTGAAAGATATCTTTATAGACGAGGTTCCTCTAATATCATATTGATTGCTTGATTAGCCCTCGATCATGTGTGTGCTTCTATAAGCTCTACCTAGGGTATTTTTCTTAGGTGGTTGATAAGGATCCAGTCGATCCTTCCAATACTTTAAAAGTTCTTCCCCTTCTACCAGGCCTTCTAATAGTAAGTGGTATATTCCTAGAATTTACAAACACTTGGCGTATTGAGAAGTTTACGAACCCTAGGTAACTACAGATATAGTGCTTGGTAGGGTGTACGAAAAACCTACTTGGCCGTTCAAAATTATTTATCTACCTATGTTCCATCCCTGTTACGGACAAAGGGTCTTTATCCCAATTACTGCGGCTATTTTCCTGCACCCCTGAGCCAGATGTGCCCGAGTCATATAATGCAGGCTGATATACCTTTTTGTTTACGGGAAGCCATTTTGATAAATAGGAAACCATATAGGCCTTTTATCAGAACAACCTATAACCAATAAACATTCTATCAACATTGAGGACCCGGAACAGTTTAGGAGATGCCCCTCTTTGGACTATCAACCGATGAAACTTAGTACATGCAGAATCTTTAAGACGTGGCTTTTTGGAGGCAAATAGGGTAAGTATTAGGATTAGGAGAATCTGATTACTTGGTCAGCAGCTGAGACGCCAATACCACCAGACTCTTTATCTTTGGTGCCAAACAAAATAAAGCATCCTTGTATCCCAGATCACCGACGGCTAAAGCTGCTTTCCAATAAGGCCCTTTTTCTGGTTGTCTGGGATAATTCATCCATAGCTGTAGATATTCATTCCTGCCCATCACTGCTGTTCAATCATGGCCTGTCAACCGTTACCACTAAGCGCCCAGATGCCCCTTCAGGGATAGCGTCACTATGTTAAGCATCCGACACCCCGGTTATGCAGGGTGCGCAAGGGCCACGCACCAATTATTTCGGGTGAAACAGAATGACCCTGGGAATGACGTCTGGAGAGATGGTTGTCCTCTTCACCTCATTCGTGGGGTTTCTCTGCTACTATTTCCACTTCCCTTTATCCATACCTACCAAGCGCTTCTATCTCCACTTTACTTTCGTTTCATCTCCGGGTCCGATTTTCTATCCGGGGCTGTATCAGAGTTTCTCTTACCGCTATATCCCGCTACTATTCTGGTTCGCGCCCGTAGAAAACACGACATTTCATACCCTCTTGCTTTCGTAAAATACATTGTGGTGAAGTTTGAAAGACGATATAAGAGGAAACCTTCCAACCTCCCTAATTTCAGAATGTAAGCCGGTCTTCTAGTTTAATTCCTATAGTACGATCAGAGGTCATCATCTTTACTTTCGACTTTACCCATCATAATTGCCTGCATCCTCTCTATTTTTATAATATCTATAAACAAAAACCCCACATAAAAATGGCTATTCCACCACCTCCCTATAGCACCCGCAAGTCACCCACCATTCCCGCTGACTCAACCCTTCTAAGGCACCGCACCATTTCCACACGCTCTAAACCGCCTCCAACCCGCACAGCTTCCTCTCCCGCTCCCCCGCTTCGCCGAAAAGTCTCCCTCTTTGCATCCCTTCGCGCTTCCACCCGGCCGGACCTTTCCCGCCGCCTCTTCCGTCTCATCAAGTCAGAGAACCATGTCATTACCGCATATAACACCGCTGCCCATGAGCGTCAATGCATCGCGACCCAGCTCTCGGAATGGGGAGAGTCAACGGGTGACGACGCTGTATCTGAGCTATCAGATAAACTCGGTGTGATACTCTCTGAGCTTGGCAGCCTAGAAGAGGGCTTTGCG
Source organism: Verpa conica (assembly GCA_033030425.1). NCBI lineage: Eukaryota > Fungi > Ascomycota > Pezizomycetes > Pezizales > Morchellaceae > Verpa > Verpa conica. The sequence goes on along the minus strand of JAUFSD010000002.1, from coordinate 253,326 downwards.
GGAAATCTAGAGGGCTGCAGAACGGTACTTAAGTCGATTCGGAATACGGAAAGCAGTGTTGGGCCAAGTAGGGAAAACCGACACAGGATCATAGAGGATATTAGGAAATTGGAATACAAGGAACCCAACTCGCCTCGTCTTGCTATCCTGGAACAGGAGTTAGTTAGAGCAGAGGCAGAGAACTTGGTGGCAGAGGCACAGCTCACAAACATTACGAGGGCGAAACTGAAAGAGGCTTATGCGCAGCATTTTGCGGCTGTTGTAGAGAGAGCAGAGAAACAGGCGATATTAGCGAAACACGGGAGAAGAATGTTGAATCTCCTCAATGATACCCCTGTAGCACCAGGTGATGTACACGAGGCCTTTGATGGGGAGGGCGAGGCACGGCAGATTCTTCGTGACGCGGAAGCAGAGCTCCGGCAATGGTCAGCCGAGCTCGAGGATGTCGTAACCCAGGCACATCCTCTGACTGGAGGGGTGATAAATGGAAAGTCAACTGCACCATCATCTGCCCTTGTACATCCGACACAACAAACAACACAGATCAATCAAACACAAGTACATCCAGCGCAGATCGATATTCACCCCGCACATCGAGATGTACACCCTGCCCTGAGAAATGTTAGCTCAAGAGCAGAAATCTTTGCACCAACTACGTATGGAAGTACATATGGAGAACCGCCATATCCGATTACTGAAGAAGAAAGGATGGGGAGAATGATTGCTGTTTAGGAAAATTGATTATGAGGGGTGTAAATTTGTTCTTGGCATGGGTTTCTGGGTTTCTGGGTTTCTGGGTTCTGGGTTTTTGCATTGCATTGGTTACTTTATCTCTGGTGGTTTTATGATTAGCGGTTTATAGCTCTCTTTACCCTAGTTTATTTATTATGGTTTTAGTTCTTAAAGGAGGATACCTGGAGTATTATCTTTAGCTATGGTTAGTAGCTCTGAAATGATACAAAAACCAATCGTTTCCAGCATTATTCTTATAAAGTAGTATCGCTCAGTATTTTCCATAAGATCTCGATATCTCTCTAGAGGCCCGGAGCTATAATAAAAACTCTTAATTAGACTAACTCTTCCCCGCTTAGGTATAGTCTTACTTTTTTTTGACTATAGCTTAGGCTACTCTATGAGTTCTTTAATCTACATCCCCCAAGTATAGTCTTGAGGAGGGTTGTAGCTCCTACCTAAAGGTGCGTTTTTATTTAGCCTTATAAGATACAAAGAAAGAGTATGTAACAAGATGCTATTGCGTCACCCTTATACGCTACTGTAACTATAGTACATATAACTAATTAGTAGAGTATTCTTGTTGAACGAATCCCCCTAATGGGGTACCGTGCATATATGACTAGTGAAGTTTATATCAGAGAGCCGGTAGAGGGACCCGAGGCCCCTAGAAGTGGGGTATATAGAGGGGGTCCGAGGACCCTTCCTTAATTAAGCATTCTCTACTATAATAATTGTAGTGGTTATCACCCTGAGTGACTCTAAGTGAACCATCACAACTCTATCAGCTGGGTAACAATATGAATTTCCTTAATCATAGGCTAAGAAATGCTATCTCTTGTTCTTTTGCTATTCAAATAGCATAAATAGTCACAATCAGCGAATTGTTATAACAGCTATTTATGAAAATCTCAACAGTACAAAAGATATAGATATTTAAAAAAGATTAAGCTAAAAATAAGTAGTTTTTTTTTATTTTATTTTTTTTCGCGCCCCTCTCTTATTGGACCGAAGAGGTCCGGCCTGAAAACAAAAAAAACACAAACATGACCTCCCGAAAGAATCAACTGTAAATCCCGAAAGAAACCACTACACTTATTTATCTGATTAATCACCTAATACAACCCCATAATGAGAGTGACATGTCGTAGCGGAGTCCCTGGCAAAAGACTAGAACCCCAATTCTAGTAGATTAAACCCTACATGCCTATAATCTCTTAAGCCATATCATCGTTAAAATCATGACCATAATTCCTATTGCGTATCGCAACCAAAGCTTCGCTAGGGACAAAGCCAGGGAATGCGTCTTCGTACTTCTGATCGGAATCAAAAATGCCGTTCTCACACCTAGTTACGAGTCCGAGTGCCTCATCTATATTCGTCAGCTTCTTTGGTTCTGTTCCGGGATACTTAAAGTAGCGAAGGTTTTTGAGGGAAGTTATAGATTGAAATCGTACTCCCGAGAAGCCAGTTCACATCCTCCTCCTCAAGTGATGCGAGAATTCCCATCTCGCCCCAGCATTCACCCTCTCTACACATTCCTTGGGAGACCCTAATTTTTCTCTCCCACTTCTGTTCCTTGATTTTCCTTGCTCTCTGGAACCTTTTTTGCTCTTCTTCGTACTCAATTCCGGTAATTGCGACTTCATATGCATCGTCTCCTTTTTTTGTCCCCTTCTCTTTCAGTTTCTCATGTATAGCACCTTTGAACCTGATTTCCTCCTTCTTTGCTCTAAAAGCTTTGATTATCATCTGGATAGCGATTGCATCCACTTTTTGAATTTCCCCTTGACTCGAGACGAAATGACCACCAGCAGGTCCACCAATATCCACCTTGACACCAGCCTCATCTAGCTTGAGTTTTTCTATTTCATCCAGAAAAATGTCACGACAAAGATAGGGAGCTTTGAGATTTAGGTATTGAAGGTCTTTAGCAAACTGCCTAAAGAGGGGGCAAAGGTGGGGAGGCGCTGGGTTATCTCTACTAATAGGTGCCAAAGGTTGGTAACTCTCTAGCTGATGTCTAGCCGTGATTGAGTTACTGTGATTAGCCTCTATTTCGAGGGTAAAGTGGCTTAGGTTCGGTAGAGCGTGCGGAAGAAGTTGGGATAAAGCTAAGAGCAAGCGTGCGTATTTAGCTCACTATAAAAACTCACTTTTTAAAAGAGAATTATTACCTTCATAGCTCAAGGAGGCAACTTTTCGTAGCTCTAGTATCTTTAACTTCTGTGCAAAGTTCAAGGCACTCATAAGCACCGAATCATTGAGTTCAGGAGTTGATTCGACAACAAGCTTTGTAATGTTTTCTAGGCCTCTCAAATCTCCCTTTTCGAAGGAAACAGGAGATGCGTTCAGCCAAGAACTACCACGTGCAATCTCGCGGCTATGCTTGATCTCCACTTCTCTCAGGTCTGGGAAGCTTCGCCCGTTGAAAATCCCAGCCCAAAACTTTCGGTTTGGTTTACAAACCCCTCTGCCTCCACCCTCAAAGTTCTGGATATCAAAACGGCGGCTAGGGATAACTTGAGAAATGGACGAAGCCGATGGGCCACTAGTACTAGAGCCACTCCCAGAATCGGTGGGAACAGCACCCACATGAAGAATTAGGCTAGTGACATTACTGAAAGCGTTACTGAAGTTATCACGCTCGAAGGAAGAGATCGGCTGTGAGTTGCATGAGCCGTTCTTTATATGGAGAGTGATTCTAACTGAAGGGCAATATCTGAATCAATAAGTCAGCAGCTTATCAATACTATTAAGTATCAGGTCATATGCTCAATTTTAATTTAAATTCTAAACAAGAGTGCACTCCATATCCGCTGAAAATAGACCCATAATTAATGTACCAAGATGAAAGTGTACAAGGTATGCGTAGTTATATTTTACCAGTAGAAATATGGATAGAAAATACCTTCCGATAGTAGAAATCATCTTCTCAAGCATAATGGCTGTTGGCCTAGATCCTGCGGCTTCACTCGCATTCGGATCTATAGAAATGCGTAAACTCACAACATTCTTGCTTGCACCTTCACCCCAACGATTAAAGGTAGCAGCGCCATGTAGAGTATTAATAAAAAGCGGTAGCTTTTCGTATGAACTGATAGTAGCATGGCGGTAAAGAGGTGATTGTACAGAAGCGTAAATGGCTCTACTGACCCTAGCCAGCCGGGTTAAGATTGTGGGAGTGAGATAGGCATAAATCTGTTCACTATTTCGTCATACTATGTCAGTAGGCATTAAGAACAGAGACCCATACACGATAGACATACGATATTTCAGTGGGAAGAGTGGATAGTGAGGCAGTATGGTTGTTGAAATAAGGGTTGTACGCCATGATGGCAATGCGAACCCGGTGAGTTTGTTATACAGATTTCTATCAACTGAATGATCACACGAGTTGAAGCTCCACCGCCGTCAAACAAAGATGGCGATATGATAGCAAAAGATGAAATGGCAGAAACAGTGGCTGTGAAGCGGATGAAGAGGGGGTAAGGATAGAGGCGAGGAGGAGATGGCCAGGACTAGCTTCAGCTCTTCCCAGCCTGCCATTTGTTCAGCCTCCTCCTCCACCCACCATCATCGCCTCTTCCGCGACCACCCAAAAAAGCAAATAAATAAACACTATCTCAACGGCCACCAAATGGACAGCCTGAAAAAAAGGCGGGGCATCGCTTGCTCCGTGCGCCTTGAACGCATTTAATAGCTGCAGGGGTTGGCAAGGGCTTATCCCACGCCAGGCTCATACCCCGCAGAGCCTCATCCCACAGCGGGCTTGGCCGCTGCGGAGAATTCCGGTACTGGGGCCTGCATGGCGTTACTCTAGCCTTGAAATTTTGCCAAATAATTTCCGGCAAAATAACTTTGGTAGTATTTTGTTTGTGTTAGGTTGAGTCTCACCAACTTCTCTTGTTGCGTGGTAAATATTCTAGTTACAAGGAAACAGGAGAATAACATACTCCTTTGACCATAGAGTAGAGTGTGGTAGTTGTCTTATGCAGCCCCCAAAAGCTAGGCACTTTAGCTCTAACCTCAAAGCATCCACGAAAACGGCAGTCGAGTATAGCACCTTATAGTTCCCTAATTCAAAGATTAACTGCTGAGGTGGATTGGTGTCACAAGATACAAAAGTCATAAAAATTGTGGAGCTTGCATTAATTGCTTGGGCATCTGCATAACTTGGTTGTCTGTGCTGAGCGAATCATTTAGCAGAGAACCTGAGAAGTGCCCTAAGACATTTGCTTCTTCTGGGGTCTTGTTGTCTAGATGTGCCGGATTCCTAGGCTTCCAAGTAAAAACGGCTGCGTGGTCTTATGACCGTGATGCAGCTATCCCATCACCAGTTGAAAGCAAAATATCGTGTATTTTTATAAGCATCAAGCATGGGCTATATAGCTCAGACTAACGATCGCCCTAGAAATTGCAGAATTGGAAGCAAAGTAGCTCAATATTCAACCTACTACTTCTATCATTCAATTAGAATAATGTGCTCACATGAGCATATGCTTCAAGCTCCTAGTTGGTAAATAGTCCATCTACATAGAGATATTCTAATATAGACTGGTGTTTGATGATTTCATATATATGTAGATCTGTGTAGAATATCAAATAGGTAGTAGTACTAATATAACGATATTAATTTATTATGTAAATCAGATAACAAAGGATGAGTCGCAAATAAAATGACCACCAAAGTACTGCTACCCCTGGGGTGCTGAATAGACTCAGAAGTACCGTATGAAAAGTGCTCAGCTTGTTAGTTGTGTAAATGACCCTGGCAAAGTCTCTCCCCAAGATAATATGCTCGCTACCTTTAGCGATAACCTTAGACCACTAGCTTCGTTAATGTCAGGTGAAATGGCCCCTCGCGCTCTGAAGCCCGATAACCCCGTACTGGCACTGGGTATAATTTTAAGATATGCTAGTAACGTTTTTCTCTCCGAATTATTGTCTAAAAATTATTTTTTCTTGGTGGCTCGATCTTGCTTATTATATTCTCCTCGTTCTTTTTAGCACTCCCCGATTGCCATAGTTTTCATCGGTAAACTGACTGTTGTCTCTTATAGACTAGGCTAATCTTTAGCTTAGAAATTTTTATTGTTTAATTGATGTTGGGTAACCTATATAATTTTGCTCAAGCCAGGGTGATGTCTCCAGAGTCGCATCTAGAGTCAAGGTGTTATGGTATTGTGCTCTCACGCCTTTCCCAGATGAGACTAGAAACATATCAAGCTACCAGGTAAGCGCTGACCAATACATTTTTCGCCTTCAAGGTGTATATCTCTCTAAGTATCCATTTTCACGAGCTTTTATATGATTATATTTTGCTAGACGCTCGGTATCCCGTTGGAATTTTGATAAGCCCGATGAACCAGTGAATCGCAACCATTAGATACCTAAAATGCCCTATTAATTGAATTGTCTAACGGCGGATAAGGCCCTTCAAATGTCTCACGAGAAGAAGGTTTCTTAGAAGTCGAGAAGTATGATCTGAGATTTGTTGCCCAAGGCCACTGACAAGAGCTGTGTAGCCGTATCTTCATCACTTCATGTCTGAATACCAGGAACCTGTCTTGGCGAGTGAGCTCATCTATAAATACTATAGTAGTCGAGGTTAGGACATCGGCCTTTCACAAGAGCCAGTGGCGAGCCATACCACGCTTGAGCAAAATTTTTTCTTGGACTCGGAGAGCTGGGAAAAAAGAAGTCTTTGGTACCTATTTACCAGTAACCCTAATCCCAACCGCGGCTATGGCCCCTTATCCCCCGCACCTTCTTATCAGCCTCAACTACTCATTTCGTCTATTCGGTAGGATCGAGTGTATATCAATGGCAGGTGCCGTCAAAATCACATAAGGTATTATATGTATCACGCCAGTTTTTAAAGTAGAATGATCGGAGTTAGGCCACCAAATTCGATCCTTTCTCCCTTTGAGATTGTGAATTTGACTAGTTTAATAAGTTGGCATTGCGTTTATCTAGGTTGAAAGCGGTGAGAAACGCATCATAGAAACCTCGGGTACCTGGCCACCCGAACAAAACAGGACACCTGCACAAGGCATCCCTGGAAAACGGCCCCCGAGTGAATTTCCGGGTATGAAATCACGATCACTATAATTCAGCCTATCGCTAAATCCCGGTCTACGATAACTTGGCACGGCGGGTGTGGCTGCTTTCGAGAATAAGGCCGTTTGTGATGTGACGTCTGTCGATCAAGGCACAATTTACCCCACAATCACTCTTAATCCATCCCATATTCAGGTCTCTCGGGGTATTGATGCCCGCTCCTCCGCCCACAAAACACCCGGGGGATTGACCGTACACGAGCGGACTCTCCCCGAATTCCAAGTTTTTGATCCCGAATATTACGCATTTATAGGTATCCAGGTACTTTCTGCCTAAAAATCCATGCGTGAGCGTCCCAGAAGATGCACAAACAGTCCTGACTGGGTATAGGATAGGCGTGAGGGGAAAGAAAAATATGGAGATATTTGCAGATTGAGCGAGGTATTGCTTTGCCTATAAAGCAGTAGCTTTTTCTAGATTATGACGGGTTTCTTGTTGCAAAACAGGCAGAAGCTACAAGCTTTACGAAGGATTCTTAATTATCATTGGAATTCTGGGCTCAATGCTCTGGTTGAAAACTCTCATACTTGCCCTGCTTTCAGGGCAGGCTGTAAGTCAGGCCACTGTATTGAAATCGAATAACTTGACAGACACCGTTCAATGGTTTGATTTCCTATCGCTTATGGTATAGCAACCAAGCTCGGAGATGTGTGATGCTTACTATAATCCCTAGGGACACTACTTCCCTCTATATCAATGGCCAACCAGTGTTCATTTTCTCGGGAGAATTCCACTACTGGAGAATTCCTAACCCTTCACTCTACCTCGATATATTCCAAAAGATCCGTGCAACTGGATTCAACGCCATTTCTATCTATTTCCACTGGGTACGATATTCCATATATTCTATCGAAACAGAACTTGTATTGACGGAATAATTTATAGGGATTCCACAGCCCAAAGCAAGGTGTCTTTGATTTCGAAACTGGAACCCATGACCTTCAGCCGGTATTTGATGCAGCAAAGAAGGCCGGGCTATGGGTAATTGCCCGTCCTGGACCATATCTTCATGCTGAAACAACTGCAGGAGGATTCCCTGGGTATGTCTTTAACTAAACTAGACTAGCTTGGAAGCTTTCTAACATACTTTAAGCTGGCTTATCAATCAGCCATTAGAAGTGCGCACCAGCGATCCACTATACGCAGAAGCCTGGAAAGATTACATTGCAAAAATCGGCCCAATTATCGCCAAGAACCAACTCACGGAAGGTGGCCCTGTGATTTTAGCACAGATTGAGAACGAGTACAGGACTGGACAAGCATAGTAAGTGAGCTGTTGAAAACTAGGATCTTATATCACTATTTAAAAAACTAGGCTAATACAAAACTTAGTACTTTCCCTGGAGCAGAGGAATACATGGAAGACCTTTCAGAAGCCTATAAGGATGCCGGAATAGTCGTCCCTATCTTCCACAATGACTTTAACAAGAACATCCGCGGCGGTTCATGGAATCCCCGTAACTACCCTGGTGTTTTGGATTTGTACGGACTCGACAGTTACCCAAGAGGATTTGACTGTGCCAATCCCCAGATGAATTTCAATATCGATACTGGATATTATAATCATTTTGCCGTTGTCAATTATGGGGGTCCTTCATTCACCCCTGAGTTCCAGGGAGGAGCCTTTGACCCTTGGGCAGGTCCTGGATATGAGAAATGTGCGGAGATGGTTGGGTAAGTTTCAAACCCTCAAAAAAAATACCTAAATGCTAATCGGATTCACTAGGCCTGAATTTGTCGATGTTTACTATAAGAATAATGTTGCACAAGGTTTTACCATGCAGTCTTACTACATGACCTTTGGCGGTACCAACTGGTAAGAGGTCTAATCCATAGAGATAATATAACACTAACATTTCCCCAGGGGCCATGTTGCAACTCCCGTCGTCTACACTTCCTACGACTACGGTAGTGGTATCACTGAAGGTCGTCTCCTCCGTGACCGTGCAAATGAGTCTAAACTCCTTGGGCTTCTCACCCGTGCTAGTGTCTCTCTCTTGCATGCCCCCCAAGTTGGTAACAGCACGTCTCGCAACTACACCACCAATGCTGCCGTTTTTGTCACAGAGCTTCGTAACTCTGCACTCAACGCAGGATTCTACGTCGTTCGTAGCACTGTAACAAATACCACCAATACCAAGCAGTTTTCTATCAACCTCCAGACTAGTCTTGGACCTGTCACCGTACCAAGCGGAAGCTCTACATTGTTGTTGGAAGGTCGTCAGACAAAGATCGTACCTACAGACTACAAGGCGGGGAAGACAAACATTCTGTACTCAACTGCTGAGATTGCTACATGGACTATTGTAGATGGGAAGGATGTTGTATTATTCTATCTCAAGGAAGGACAAGCTGGAGAGATTGCCGTTTCTGGTGTTGCGAAAGGAGACGTTACATCCACTGGATCTGCAGCTATTACTCACAAGTCTAACAACGGGACCTTAATTATCGATTTTGTCCAAACCTCTGGGCTTTCAGTCATTCAGATTCCTGGTGCAACCTTCTTGCTTGCAGACAGGCCAACGGCTTATCAGTTCTGGGCACCGGGTATCAAGACAGCATACTATGAATCACCAGATTCCCACGTTTTGGTATCAGGACCATACCTTGTCCGAAACGCCACTGCACATGGTAAGACTCTTGAATTAGTCGGAGACATCAACAAAGATATCAAACTCGAGATCTTTGCAAATTCGACGTTCTCCTCAATCACCTGGAATGGTGAGAAACTCAACACCAAGAACACCAAATATGGAAGCCGCATCGCAGACCTCAGTGGGCCAAACCTGAAAAAGTTGAACATCCCATCATTGAATAGCACAAAATGGAAAACTATCGACTCCTTGCCTGAGATTGACCCAAAATTTGATGACTCAACATGGGTTAAGGCAGATAAGATGAACTCAACCAATCAGTACTTCCCTCCGAAGACCCTGCCTGTCTTATATGCTGGTGAATACGGTTATCATACAGGAAATACAATCTACCGTGGTCGTTTCAATGGAAAATCAGCCAATAGTACCACTGCCACTGGCACCTCCCTAGAAGTCTGGGGTGGAGCGGCGTTTGGATATAGTGTCTGGCTCAACGGTGCCTTCCTTGGCTATCATGCAGGAACCCCAGCTCCCGCTGGCTACATTGCAAAAACCTTCCCATTTAGCAATGTTACTGTTAATGATGGCGAAAACATCCTTGTCGTCCTAGCAGATCGTATGGGCTATGAACGTGACGACGGTGTCTTTGGAGACCCCCACTCCACCAAGAAACCCCGTGGTATACGCTCCGCAACTCTTACTGGCGGCGGTACTTTCACATCCTGGACCCTCCAGGGGAACGTTGGCCAAGAGGAATTTGATGATCCCGTTCGCGCACCCTATAACGAAGATGGACTCTATGCCGAGCGTATCGGCGCTCATTTCCCAGGCTTTGATGACTCCAAGTGGGCACAAGGGTCGCCGATGGACGGATTTGAAGGGCCTGGGGTTAAGTTTTACAGGACCACTATTAACCTAGATCTACCAGATGGGTGGGATGTACCATTGGGATTCTTTATGAAGATTGAGAATGGGACTACTGCTAGGGCAGAGCTCTTTGTTAATGGGTGGCAATTTGGGAAATATGTGAGTGATATTGGGCCGCAGACCATGTTCCCGGTATTCCCAGGAATCATTCATCCACAGGGAAAGAACACAATTGCGTAAGTACATCCTATAGCCCTATTTTCATGATTAGGAGTATACTGACTAGTATATTGAAGTATTGCATTGTGGGGGCAACATGACGTCCCAGTCAAATTCCAAGAGCTGTACCTTGGTCCACTCGATGTCTTCAAGAGCGGGTACGGGCCAGTTGAGAGCAAGGGCTTGACGCCAGGGTATATAGAAGGAAGGAAGAAGTATCTGATAAAATGAGCTAGTAGGATGTGTAGAACTATAGTTATGTAGAATGAAAGAAACTACGAGATTATGATACATGTCAACTTACTTCGTGCCTTGTCCTCAGCCTTCTTGTAGCTATTTGAGAATACTGACTTGTAAATTTATTAAATGATCTTGATTGATGAATATAGCACGCCTCTGTCACTGAGGCTTAGGCAAAAGATTCTATTTTGTGTTAGTTTTAAGCATGTCCAACCAAAGGCTCACCCGCCCGAGTGATTCACCATGAATACCGGGTAACTCATCAACCAATTACCCGTCTATAGCCTCAGATAATTCATTCCCCTTATCAAAACTCACCCTGCGTCATACAGCAACATGGATCCACCTCCTCGCGAGCCCGACTCGGCACAAGCTCCACTAGACGGAGAGCAAGGCGCGGAGCTAGTGCCAGGTGACGAACCTATACCTATAGATGCCGAAGCACCATCTCCCCCAAGTTCTGACGAGCAAGACGATCTCTCAACCCCTCGTGCATCAGCGTACCAAGCTGCCCCCACGATTGATCAAGATGCACTAAATCGAATGACTCTCGAAGAAGACTACTTCCCACCACCACTACCCCCAAGGCCTACAATAGATTCTACCCCCTCCAACATTTTCTCACTACAAAACATACACTCTGCGACCTCGAGTGGCTCCTCCACCCCAGGCCTACAAGCTAAAGCTACGACAGCCATCTCTCTTCCGGAGGGCGTTTATGCACACCAAACCGATGGAGCTGGCTCTCGTGCTGGTAGTGGGATTATTACAAGTGCCCCATCGTTTAGCGATACGAATAGTATTGTTAGCCTTGTGCCAACATTGAATACAGGGGACAATGATGTTGAAAGTATGTTGGGTGAGATATTAAGTGAGAGTGAGGGAAGATTCTCGGGGATGAGGGGTAGGGGTCAGGGAGAAGGTGGATTTGGGGGCGGAAATATTGAGGACGAGGGGTGGGATGAGAGCAGTGATGAAGAAGGACTTGAGGAAGGTAAAAAATTCGAGTATTTCCTGTTAATAGGATAAGGTGCTGATTAGAGTATAGAAGCACTACTTGCGAGGTGGAGGGCGAGGAAGAAACACTTCTTTATCCTTTCTTCGGCAGGGAAACCGATCTATAGCAGATATGGAGACGAATCTGTTGTGTCTGGATACATGGGCGTTATACAGGCTATCATATCATTCTTCCAAGATAGCAACGACAATTTGAAGTGTTTTAGTGCTGGAAAGCATAGATTTGCAGTTGTTTCCGAAGGACCACTATACTTGGTTGCTATCTCTTCAATGGGAGAGTCCGACTCACAGGTACAGGATTTCTACTTCCCTCTCATATTGAAGTTTATGCCACCATGAGTGGGAGAAGGTTTCTTCTTTAGCCAAATATCCCAGTGCCAAATTCTAGGCTGGGGTATTGCCCTTACTATCTTAATAAATTCCACCATTCCTAGAAAAAGTACTCCATGTGTTTTATCTATACAGTCTTAAGGGAGTGTAGCCTTTGAGAGGAAATCTTTACTAACTCTGCCTTACCAGCTCCGAGCCCAGCTCGACGCCCTATATACTCAAGTCCTGTCCACCCTCACTCTGAGTCAGCTCTCCAAAATATTTGCTACCCGCGAAAATTTTGACCTTCGCCGCCTCCTCGGCGGTACTGAAGTCTTCCTCGATGGTCTCTCTGATGCCATGACCCGTGGATCCCCCCAAATTCTCCTCTCCGCCCTTGAATGTGTAAAAATGCGCAAACACCACCGCGAGAAAATCAACAACATCCTCCTCAAATCAAGATCTTCGTCATTGCTATATGGGTTAGTAATCGCGGACGAACGGCTTGTAAGTGTGATAAGACCAAAAAGACACAGTCTCCATCCTCCGGACTTGCAGCTTCTGTTCTCAATGCTATTCAATGCAAGTACGTTTAGAGATGGTGGAGAACACTGGATTCCTATTTGTCTGCCAAAATTCAATAGTAAGGGATTTTTGCATGCGTATATTTGCTTCTTTAGAAAGGAGGTTGCGTTGGTGTTAATATCGGCGGATAAGGATGCGTTTTTTGAGATGCGGGGGGTCAAGGAAGTTGTGGTTGAGGTAAGAATTCAATTTTCCTTTGGGTTTCGATACCCCACCCCTAGAAACCGAGTATAAAAGTCCTTTTTGGCTAGTGCTGGTACAGCCTTGTTCCTGCATTTGATCCGGCAGAATTAATTCTCTATAATATCTCCCTTTCTACCGTATCTAGTAGATTCTATTATCAAGGGAGTTCTAACATGCCTTTTAATCGCAGCAACTCGAAAAAACTGGCTGTATTGGAATTGTTGAAGAAGCAGTCTCCCGAGGTCGCTACACAGCGACTGATGTGCTTCCTGGTACCATAATCAGGCATTTCCTATATAAATCTCGCCCTAATGTCCAATTCACTATGCCATCATTCGAGCCTCATTTCTATACGGTTATTACCCGGCGAAGGTTTGTTCCGCATAACCACCATTGTCTCTAGATAGTATCTAACATGGCTTGGTAATAGGTTAATGAATCTATACCAACGCCTCCACTCTGCTGTTCACGCAAAGAATGCACACTTAAAGGTCCACCACTGCATCCGCAATTCTTCAGTATCCCTATCGTGGATAACACCTGCATTTGAACTATACTGTGTGGCTGGGGCTGGGGCGGATAGGAATGCCCTTGCTAAAGGAGCTACAACAATTGTTAACTGGATTAAGAGAGAAGAGGAGAGGCTGTTTGTTATCGGGGGAGCAGTAAGTTCACTTCTTCCAATGAGCCAGTCTCTCATCTGTGACAATGACCACTAATGCTCACATTGGATGTGTAGATGTTTTGATCCCTTGAATCTAACGGAGCGTATCTTTCTTTACTTTTCACATGAGAGATATTAATAGTTTTTGACTGATCTGCCATCTGGCTAGATACCTTAATATTACCCTTCAGTGGAATTTCTGTATATTGCTTGCTTTAATCATGTGGAAGGTTAATTGAATAACCCGAAAATTTTCAGATTAGACAGACAGATAGTTTAACGCTGTCGCAGTTGGGAATTGAGTGATACCGTTGATGGCGTAGTTTCTTTTTGATTTTATTATTTTATTAGACTAAATCATATCACTCCGCCGAAATACTTATGAACCTATCGTAAATAGCAAATAAATCTCAGTTAAGTTACTGAACTTTAAAATTTACAAGAAGGCTGGGCACGAGTCAGAGAATACCTAAGGTTTGTTTATTGTATTTAAGTAAGCGAGTGTTATACCAAGAAATTCTATGATCTAGGTAATATACAGAATTCTATCAGTAATTCTCAGCACGACTGGAACTATCATAGATACCCTACCATAGATGGTAGTAAAAACCCCCCAAAAAAAACCCAGACAGCCTGGGAGATGCCTCCCATATTCCTTGCAACCGTAATAATCTCATTTCCGTATTTACTTTAATACTTTCTACCTCTTGGTGTGCCTGGAGAATACATCAAACACTAACGACTATACAATATTTTCGCATATTTTTACAAGCACTGGAAAACACTTGTCATCATATTTCTCTCACAATGGCCCACTGGCAAGTAAGGGGTGCGCTTTGGCATCCATAACCCGCATCATATTTTATCACTCGCTCGTATATCATGTTTATGTTGGGATATAGCTACCTAATTGGTTATAGCGCGGGTACCAAGCAGGTATTGCTGGGTGATGTCTCTTTTTATTAGTCAGCCAAAAGGCTTGAGATAGTATTTAGTTTAGGGTCTAGAGGCATTGTGGGATTTATTTAGGATTCTATATTGTAGAGAGCATGGAAGCGCTTCTCTAGGGCCTCTCATATCTACTAAGCTACTAAAGAGACTCCATTAATCTCTTACTCCTATCATTTTATCTCAATTCTACCTATGTCGAACTTGAGCGCCCCTTAGGGGATTGAATAAGGTACTGGTAATGAGAAAAATACTTCTTAAAAGCATCTAAATATAAATTTACCAGGACTGTCGCCTAGTGTCTCGCTCAACAAGTATTTTAGTGCTTAACAAAAAAGACATATCATAGTTTCCCAGTCAGGTAAGGTCAACTAGCTCGAAATCCTTACCCTTCTACAAAAACTATACTTAGAAATATTCCTCAATAGCTTCTTCAAGCCCCATAGCCTCTTCAAGCTCCATAGCTTCTTCAAGCCTCATAGATTCTTCAAGCCTCATAGCTTCTTCAAGCTCCATAGCCTCTTCAAGATCCATAGCTCCTTCAAGATCCATAGCTCCTTCAAGCTTGACAGTTTCTTCAAGCTTAGCAGTTTCTTCAAGCTTAACAGTTTCTTCAAGCTTGTTCCCAGCGGCAATTCCAGTGCCTCCGCACTTACCTATCGAGCTATGTTCGCCAGGATCACCGATCTCCATTGATTCCTGCTCAACCCCAATATCTGTTTCATAGAGATTGTCGTCATTATCTTTGCTTTCCTTCTTCATTTTCTTCGGGAGTCCCCTCGACTCCGACCCTTGCGCCTGTAGGTTATATTGGGAACTACGGGCTGAAAGAGGGGGCGGTGAGCGTGATAGGGCACGCGGTAAGATACCGAGCAACTCAAGAGCTCCTGTGGTTGTTAGTAAGAGCTACACAAGAAGGTAAGAGGGTTCATACTTCTAGAACGGTATAGGATACGAAAACGCACGTATGGATTCTCAAGCGTGTCATGATGGGTGTTGAATTTAAGGGCACCACCATCCTCAATGACGTCCTTCCTAGAACCGAATCTATCAACACATATATAGTTAGAAACATCCAGAAAAATTTCACCGGACCTGGTAGCTGGCTTACTTTGTAATATGTGATAAATTACTTCCTTTCAACACCTTCTCATCCACGATTCGTGCAGCCCCTTCATTATTTTCCCATGGGGCATGGGTAACTTTAGTACCATGATCCACACGGAGAGCAACGATACAAATCTCGCCCCACCCGTTGGTAGCCTCATGCCTGAGATGATCAGGTTCATGATCAGATTCATGATCCTCAACTAAAACCCATCAGCTACAGTGATTTACATCAAGGAAGAAAAAACCGACCTAGAGAAACACTTGAAAATTGGAATGGATAAAGATGAGCTTCTCCTTGATCCCAGCTCATAGCCCCACTCAGCATAGCAGTTGGACTTGTAGCATCAACAACTTTACCGTTTACTTCCTGTCCATCAACCCAGACACGGAAGCGAACATATTCACCGATGGTATACTCATACTCCGGGAGGGCCTCGAAGAAGATCGAAAACTCCGAGGAGCCTTCAGCAATGATATAAACCTTTTTGGTGAAAGTACCAGGGGAATAGTGACTATCTTCCTGGTACTCTGCCAGCGGGTCACCGTACCAGTCACCATCGGTAGTATGAATTGTAACACGGAGACCTCCCAAAGTCGGCATCTTCTTGCTTTGTGTTAACAGCGGAGTGTAATACTGAATCTGGGATTCTATTAGGGTGGTGTTATGGGTTGAACTTGATACGACTCTTATGCGTAATGATGTAAACCCGCTGGCCACAACTACACCTTTATCAATGCCTCGCAGTGTAAACCTGGTCTTAACATCAGCCCACTAAAAGTATAAACAGGAGCCCCCAAGCTTACTACTGGTGAAGGGCACGTCTGATTAGTCAGTCGCCTAGTACTGGTCAGGCACACCAAAGGAGCAAAACATAGCACAAATTCTGAGGAATTCTACTGCTTGCACTAGGTTCAGTTCGCAGGGTGGAGGCATTAATTTGTCTTTTGTCACAAAGACTTTCTTTTTGTTATTTTGACCAGACTAGGCCTTATTTCTTGTAGAATGTAGTAGAACCCTCTCGTTAGTTTTATTTATTTTTAATATTTTTAATGAGTCTAATAAAAAGAGTGAAGGTTTCTACCTTTAGGTGTTAGGTGACGGCACTTGGATAGTGGGAGACAGCTATGTTCTCGCAGAGCCTCGATCAGTGCGCCCTGTCAATCAGGAGGGGACTAGCCCATGATGGAATCTTTCTTAATAGACAACCTAGAATCCAGGCCCTCTAAAGCATATAGACAGCTCATTAATTTATATATCACTGCTGGAGGCGTATCATAGTAACATAAACCCTCCTTGGTTCACCCTAAAAACATTATTAGAGATCCTAAAGACACATTACAGATGGATGTATTATGAGAGATTTTGAGAAACGTTGCTTTTTTGTTGTGGAACTCACACTATTCGAGGTTCTGCATATTGGCCAGGTTACACTACAGATATCTTGCTAATGTTACTAGCCATGCTTTTTTTAAGAAGGCTACGCTCCGCTTAGTTCGAATCGATACACTAATCAAAAGCGATTGTTTTTATTACTCATTACAGCGTACAGAATTCGACTTTTATACCACTACATGTATTATCGCCTGCACTGTACTAATACTCATAGCTGATTTTCCTCTTCTTCGCAGAGCTAGACTTCGGCGGTGCAAAGCTTCCCTGTGTACTATTCCTTAAATACCTCAACAAATCCTTCGTAAACCTCGGGCACTCTTCCACGAACCCCCCCAACTCACTCTCCGTACCATCATCATTATTCGCCAACCCTCCCACCCCACGATAACACTCCCAGTGTCTCGCCATATTTGTCACCAGTGTCTTCCTCAACGGATCATCAACATTGGTGGTCTCAGCATAAACCTCCCATATTGTCTCGATTCTCATATGTAGATCTTGCTTAAATTTCTCATCATCCAGATCCTGGATACTTTCATCGTTCTCCCTATCCAGCTTCTCAAAAATCTCTTTATTCGCCTTGAGCCCAAGCCTCGGCATCTTAAAGCGCACACTGAGCAGATATAACTTTGCAAGTGCCAAGATATTCGCCTCAAAGTTCTTCATTTCGTCATCCATGTCACCCAGGAGTGGGGGTTTGGGTATATAGATGTAGCCGACAAACGTATTTACGGTATCAGCATCATTATCCGGAAAGTCGATAAAGAGTTTCTGCTCCTTCTCTCCATAGTTGCCGAACCTTTGATGAAACCAGCTAGATTGATCACATATTATAGCTGCGTGGACGTAGAAAGGCACTCTCTCTGGGCCTGCGAATATAGTTATGATGGGGCTTCCGAAGGACCTGCTGATAGGTTAGATTTTTCTACTAATGTATCAGCTGGGGTGATTCTGGGTGCCTGGGAAGTACATAAACGCACCTGTCGGGCCCGTCGTTGTTTGTCTCTATAGCTGAGCTTGATATTTCCTGGACCGATATCTGACTGTGGTCAGGCGCCTGGGGAGATGCGGGTGATTTAAATCCCCTCAATGGTGCTAATTGTAGCTGTTTACTAGGTGAATTTACTAGCAAAGCGGTTGATGGTGGTGTGAATTCTACTTGATTGCTTGCTGGATCCATTATGTGTATCTTTGGCTGGTGTTGCTGTAGTGCGACAGACGCGCTGGTGCGGGGCCCAAATAATACATGATTGAGCCTTGGCGGTGTTGTATCATGGACCATCACTCACTCTTCTAATTCTCTAAGTGTTGTAGATGGTTCCTTATAAGGATAGCTGATGAGCGGTTTCATATATGAGTTACGTGTATCTCTATTTGCTGTGTTTGAGGATCCAGGGTAAGGCATTCCATATGAGGGTTTAGGGTTTTCTCTTTTGGAGCATATATCGATACATCTCTCTATCTCTTTTAGACAATTGATTCACCACCTTTTACTTCACTAAGAGATATATCTGACGAAAAGACCCTAATTCATGATCTACCCAGGTCCTCAAACATAGCCCCTAAGCGCAGGCACGTGATCCATACACATGATCTTCATCAGCTATTCTTATTAAATACATCTACAACAAGTACATATACCGAAACAGCGGTAGGAGGGTTCAAAGTACTTTACATAAGTATATAACCCCTATTAACTAGCATGATTACATTTTTAGTTAAACGTTTGTGAAGGAAGTTTGTCTACTACAACACTACTCAAAATTCTATTAGAAGAATTAATCTACTTGATTACTTATTATTCAATTTCAAATTTGATAAAGGGTTGGGAGTCACCAACTTTAGAACTACATGTATCGACACAATCTTTATAGAAAGTTTGCGGGCATGAATGCATCTAATGTAGAAAGGCTTCCGGTGCTTGTAATAGGTGGGATGAGAATGAGCCTAGTAGAAAGTAAATGTTGATAAGGTTTAAATGATGCTCTCTAATGTTTTATACAGTAAAATAATTTAGGCATATTTACACTATCGTAGATAGGCCGATATACTTTCTCTAGGCAGCGACTAGATGACTTTACAAGAGTAAAAGACCGGCGTCAGTCGTAGGGCAGGCTACCGTGTCTACGTTTACCCTAGTCCTCTAAAGACTGGGTGTTCTAGTGCTATTAGTCAATAGGAATCCATATCTACTGCCCACTGAAGAACTCACATATAAAGCTCTCTAGCACCGTTGCCTCCAAACCGCTACTACTTTCCCCACTACTCCTGCCCGAGTGAGACCCAAGCCGATTATATAAGCAAATACCACAAACCCTAAGCCCTCTCCACCTCACCTCACCTTCGCTGTCAAACCGGCTGGTTTTAACTTTTTTCGTGGAGTCAATTCAACAACCCCGCCACCGCACCAACTTCAAGCATCTCTTTGCATCATTCACACATACACGCACCATCATACCCCCCGCGATATAAACTAGTCTTACCTCAGAATAAAAATAAAATAAAACTCGCAATCATGTCTGATAAAGAAGTTGAAGTAGGTTCTATCATCTTACTCGTTCCTGAAGATCTAGCGGCTCCTATTATCAACCGGATCGTCATCTTTTCCTATCTGTTCATTAGGGAGTAGATATTAATGATGGTATAGGAAACTCCTACGTTCGATCCTTCAACAATGAGGAAGAAGAAGCCCAGAAGGAGTGTTACATTTGAGGGTGAGCACGGTGAAGATGGGGAAACTAACGGTGAAGACAAGACCACCGCTCAGAGTCATAGCTTGAGTATGTTTTTATTTTTTAAGAATCCTATACACTTCCTATATTTTATCCATACCTCTTTTTTGCTTTCTGTTCTCTGTCGAATATTTGCTTCGGCATTTCGTTAGGATTTCGTATTGTCGCAAATAACTCCGTTGAGTCATAAGCACAAACATTTGAGTCATAAGTACAAACACCCAACTAACAATCACGCTAGGCCCTGCAGTTACCCCCTCTACCGAAGACCCAGTCGGCGAAGTAACCGAACTCTTCAAGGGTCTTAAGAAAAAGAAGAAGTCCAAGAAGGCCGACGAGGACGGCGAAGAGGCCCCAGCAGCAGACGGAGAATTTGACCCCTCGGCCCTGCTCAAGAAGAAGAAGAAGAAGAAGTCAACCAAGGAAAAATCAGCGGAAGCCGGCGACTTCGAAGCCCAGCTTGCTGAAGCTGGTGTTGTCCCCCGCGCTGACGGGGAAGATGAAGCTGCAGAGCCAGCCGCTGAGATTGCCCCCGAGGACGCTGGAGACCTTCTACTTGGGACAGGTGTCTGGAATGCTGAGAGCACAGTAGACTTAACATATCCTCTATTGCTCACCAGGTTCTTTACTCTTTTGAGAACACAACATCCGGACTTGACAGGTGATGGGAGGAGGAGCTATAAGATCCCACCACCACAAGTTCTCAGAGAAGGAAATAAGAAGACTATCTTTGCGAATATCTCCGACATTTGCAAGCGTATGAAGAGGCAAGATGAACACGTTACACAGTTCTTGTTTGCTGAGTTGGGAACAAGTGGTAGTGTAGACGGAAGCAAGCGGTTGGTTATTAGGGGTAAATTCCAGCAGAAACAATTAGAGAACGTCCTTAGGCGTTACATTCGTATGTTACTATCAAAAACTCAATTCTCATATTATAAGCTAATGAGAACTAGTCGAATATGTTACCTGTAGGACTTGCAAGTCCCCCGATACCGACCTTAAGAAGGGAGAGAACAGGTTGTTCTTCGTTACTTGCAATAGCTGTGGTTCCAGGCGTTCCGTCGCGTACGTTCTTATTCCTTCCTCGCACCATCCACTTCTTTTGTCGGCCAATACTAATATTCTCACTATAACAGTGCCATCAAGACCGGTTTCCAAGCTACTGTCGGAAAGAGACGAAGACAACAGGTTTAAGCGAATCGATCAAAATAACACAAAATTCGAGTCATGTGCAATGCCTTCATTCTTCGACCGGCTTTTTCTTTTCTTTTCTTTTCTTCGGTGTAGAGGGACGGATAGGGTGATTGATCTTGATATAGTGGCATTGGATAGTGGCGGATTTTTCTTTTCTTGCGGTTTCTTTCGGGGGTGATGTTACAGGGGCCATTCCTTTTGTCTGGATATAGGGAGGGGGTGAATGGGTGATGAGTCATGAATATATTGGGGGGTTATCTAAAAGATTTATCTCACTTTTGCCCTGTTGTCGTTATTTCTTTTGAGATCAATCTAGTGCTAGAATGATCATTGGCCTTGTCAGTTGTTATCCGTAGGCTAGCGACAGGAGAGAAATCACCAGATGTTACACTTTAGTGTAACCTCATATCAGAGAACTACATCTAGAGTGGACTACAGCAATTGGAAAGTGGAATGCTAATTTACCAATAGCGACAAGAATGCTATATACAACACGCTTATAATATTCCCCTATTCTTTCTCTTGTAGCCTCACACAATTCAATTACATGTAGGTATCTATCATCTCATAGCTAATCGTCCTCCCCTCTCCCTTCTGCTCTCAACTTACGCAACCTCAAACTCGAAATAACAATAAGCAGAGTACTCTGTATCTCCCATGATCCCCGTTGCAAGTTCACCAACGTCGTCTTTAATGTTTCCTTTTTTATCACGGCCGAAGGCGTTGCCGCCGAGATAGTTGTAGGCCTTATCTAGGGCCTTCTTTGCATTTTTTGCGTTTTTCGGGTTGGTCTTTCGGATTAATTAGTTTTTGTATCCGTAAGAATTAAGGGAGGGGAGACAAACCTGGATAATAGCACTAATGAACTCCAGCGGCAATCCGTATCTCAATACGCTCTCCACGAATACCCTAAGTGCCTTAACATGGGCCCACGCCATAAACAGATCACTATATCCCGTTCTCGCAAGCCTTAAGGTATCACCGTACAGCCTCCTTTCATTCGCCTCCACATCCTTCGCTTCTCTCTTATCATCCTCCACCGCCCCATCAGTCCACTGGAATTCACGGGGGGTGTATCGCGCGCCACGGGCTTTAGCGACAAACTCAGCAGAGTGCTTTTTGAATAGTGTTACTGAGTAGAGAACGTAGTCTGAGTCTTCAGCTATATTTTTAGAAGAGCGTGGAACAACCATGGGGGCGAGTGTTTCGTAGGTGCGGAGCCAGTCTTTAGAGAGGGCTTTGGGCACGGCGATGAGCAGGGTTTCGAGGTATTCGGAGGGAGGGACGAAGTCGGACTTTTGTACGATTGTGGCTAGAGAGCGGGTAGAGAGATTGCCACTGTGTGGAGTTAGAGGGTTGATTTTCGTTAGATGGGAGGAGAGGGGGAGGGGGGGGTGCTACGTTTGTTTTCGTTGCACAGACACAAGGGCGCTTTTGACTTGCTGGTAGGCGGAGTATTTCGTCTTGATGTCGTTATCGAGTGATACGACTTCCTATAATACGAGTATGTAAGCTTCTGGGTAGCTATAATCTGTTGCCCTTAAGAAAGTACCCTTTGTAAAGAATCTAGAAGCTCTGCAATCGACCTATCGCTGCGATACTTGACCTTATTCCACGAGAAGCTTCGTAAATAATGTTCCACCGGCTCTGCAATCACGCCCCCCACTCCCGTCAATTCTAGCTCTTCAATTCCACCCTTGTTCTAACCCCTCCTCCCCCTCCCCCCAATCACACGAAAGGGATAAACATACTATCATTGACTGTCTTATGCCTTTCTATCTCCTGAGGACTGCTAACAATATTTCCCAGCACCTCCACAACCTTCCCTACCGCGCCTCCTATATTTGCATCTAGCTTTGCCAATTCATCAGCCTGGAGTACAAGCGCGTCTAACGTCCCGATCTTGAATTCCGGAATCGGGAAACGTGAGATTGTCCCTGCGTCCGAAGGGACCGTAGACTTGATCGCAGTAAACGCATCGTCTGAGTCGTTTGAGCGAGAAATAGAGGACGGGAGGGCGACAAGAAGGTAAGTATTACCCGACATAGCTGCGGGGAGGGGGGGGAGGGGAAAATCGGAGGGGGAGGGGAGGGGGGGGTTATTTTCTCTCTGTACGGCCAGTAGTGGGGTATCGTGATGTTGGAGCTCTCCACCTATAAGTGACGTTGCTATCGCGGCTTGGCAGAGGAGTCAGCAAGTTATCGCACAACCCTCTGCCCTAAGCGATGTTTTTTTATGAAGAGCCTCGAGAGGGAAGCATTTCAGAGCCCTGGATTGTTCTCTACATCAACCGCCGCAATGCCGACAATTGAGGTTTTACCTTCCTCTTCGACTTCTAGTGGGCCCAACTGGACGTACTCGAATCTCCCACCTGCGCTTGCCCATAGGAACTCTCTCCCCACGGCTACATCCCGTGTTCGCGCGACAAGGAATAATAATCTTGAGAATAGCGCGGCGAGACAACGACAGATCAATAGTAGGATCTTGGAGCTTGAGGGGGACAACTATAGGGATGTGAATATACCTATTCCTGTTAAAGGGAAGGGGGGACGATGTGAGTTGTACCTCCAGGCCAGTGTGAGATTGGCTAGTAGATCCTAACTAGTGGGGGTGTGGGAGGATAGCTTCAAACAGGGCGAAGGCAAGCAGCACACAAAACGTTCGTCGTATCCTCGCATCGCAAAAGACATTCGCGAACCATCTGGCGGATGAAGAAGCTTTACACCCTACCACTGCTACTACCGGTTCCGCGGTAGCTCCCCCCCCACCGCTAGCAGATGCAACACAGGCACAGGCACTCCGAGACGAGGAGGATCCAGGCCAGCCGTTGGGCTATGCTGCTGCTGCTGCTGCACCGTCTACAAAGCCAAAGAGAGTATTTTGTGAAATCTGCGGGTACTGGGGAAAGTACCGGTGCCAGAGGTGTGCAGCGAGGTATTGTGGATTGGAGTGTGGGGGGGTACATACGGAGACTAGGTGTAATAAGTTTTATGCTTAGGATAGAGGGGTCTTTACTTTTGGTTCTCTAGGGAGTTTTATGAAAGTAGAAAGTACTGGGTATCTTTTGGAGTTTTTTTTTTTTTGTAGGATACCAGCTGGGATGTACGATTATTGAGGGTTACTACATACTTACATGTAGTACAACTCGGTGGCACAAAGCTCTAAGGTGTTATAGAGTCTTTTTAGTTGCTGGCAATAGATAATTAAATGCATTTGTACACGTAAACAAAGGATAAACGAGCGATGAGTGACGCAGTGAAGTCCAGAGGGTAAATACATGGAAAGTAGAATATTGTACCTATCACTAGCCATAACGCATACCAGTCCAGTAAGCTCCAACAAGCTATGTAATGTGACGCCAAAACAAAAACAAGAGCTGAGCCAATCCCTACCAAAACTCACCAAAGATATCCCGTGAAGATCTCATACCCTATCACTTAATACCCCATGCATCTATCCGCAGCCCACCTCAGCCTTGCTGCAGCAATATGACGCTGAACTTTTCCCAATTGGCTACATCTCCAATAAACCCTAACCCTTCAGTCTTGTCCCAGCCTCTTCTCGTAACCCGTTGCTTGCTTGCTGCTTGCTCTCCACTCGAACCGAACGCCTCCACCAGGCCCTTCCAATTCACGACATAATAGTACATACATAAATACATCACATCCCATCTCGGAATCATCTCCTCTTGCCTTGCCTTCTACCTGCAGTAATCCTATACCTTGCTTAGAGACTTTGTCCGAGTCATTGCATAACCCCTCTTTTGGCCTCTATCGGTTTCGCAATCTCCCAGCTTGGTCTCTAGCATCCAATAACCACTTTCTAGTTGTTTTTCTTTTTCTTTTTTCCTTTTTTTTTGGTGTTGGAGAAGGTCTCCTGGATTTGAGTAGAGCGCAATTCTCATACCACTAGCCCCAACAACTACTGTCCGTCTAGGCCTCCCACCCGTCCACACTACTATTGAGCCTCACAGTAGATACAATACGCATTCGCTCGCTTACCTCTCGTTCCCTTCTGCAACAAACCTTCCGATCACACCCCCATCTTGGTCTCGCCTACAACAAGTAAACTACTACGGGAGCGAAGAGCTAGGGTATAGATTACTGGCATGTCGGGTGCTCAGTCGAAAGATTTTGGGACAATGAGCTTTGATGATGATAATGAGCTGTTCCGACAGGACACGGATGCGGAGTCGGAGGGAGAGGATCAAGTGGAGATAGAAGAGGGTGATGAGATAGAGAAGGCCGATATTGAGGAGGAAGAGGAGGAGGAGCTGCTAGTAGACCTCATCCCTACCGGGGTATCTTCAACATTAACTTCAAAAGAGAAAGCGAAAGGGAAGAAGAAAGAGAAGGAGAAGGTTGAAATAGAGGTGAAGAGGGAAGGAGGGACTGCACCGATAGTACCTATGTGCAAGGGGAAGGAGACGATCTTAACTACAAACCTAAGGCCACCCCTCGCGCAAACAAAACCGAAGGAAAAGAAGAAGCAATTAACACTCATTGAGCTACCAGTTGACGTACTGAAGGAAATTGTTAAGGAGGTAGGTCTGAGGCATCTCCTTTCTGCACCACCTACTCCGTCGCAGCTGAGAGTACGGCAACTACTATTTACTTGTCCTTTCTCTACATCAGCGTGCATTCCGCCCATCAATCGATTGCTTGGTCGTTGTGTTGAGGCTGACATTTTGTAGGTGAACCATACAAACGACCTCACGAACCTATCCCTTACGTGCCATTGTCTACATGCTCTTGCTATCCCACACATATACTCCCGTTTTGATATCGTATGGCCGGATGCCCTTACCCCGGGTGACCGCACAGGTGTCGATGCATTAACCTATGGCCTCGCAACTCTTGTGGCAGCAGGGCCACGGGGAAACGACTATGCACGTTGGGTGAAGAAGTTCTCGCTAGGTAATGGGCCAGGGGAATGGGTAAGTGAATACAATATCAATAAAGAAGGGGGTAAGATGCTTGGGACGTTAGTTTGTCTTGCAATCACAAGAATGATCTCTTTGGAAACTTTCTCGTGGGACATGCCAACTGGAGTGCTACGAGATGTGTTTAAAGCTCTCCATGATCTCAACGGGAGATTAAAGAATGTCCACGTTCGATTCCACGATAATACCGATACTACAACACCGACATCACAGGATCCTAGGAGGAGAGTAGAGACACCAACTTTTAAGGGTTTCAAGGGGTTGCGAAGCTTGAGTGTGCTGGATATCGATGAGAGACAATACTTGGAGGAGATTAGCTATGCGATTGAGAACTCCGTGGATAAGCTCAAGGAATTGAGGCTAGGATTGGCAAGTCATGTTCCTGGATGTGGGAGGTGGATTAGAGATTTGTATGAAGCCCAGCATAGTGATACTACTGGTGGTATCGGTGGGCCTTTACCTGCTATTGGTGGTGTATTGGGAATTGTTGTGAGTAGGATCATCGATTTAGAAGATGGGGGGCGCAGGAAGAGATCTACGCGAGCTATGGAGGGGGCAAATGCAAGTGCTCCGAGTGTTGCAGCTACTTTGGTTGATGTTGCCGAGACAATGGTGATGACTCCTGTGGCCCCAGCGGCTGTGTATCTGAGTGGAGATTCCAATTCTGGGTCTACAGCTCCAGTAGCACCAGTCACATTAATGGATGAACCTGTTTCAGCTGCCAACCTCTTACTAAGTGAGCCACTGGTAACTTTGTCAGCGGACACGAATATGGTTATTGTAAGCCCTGATGGGTTAACAAGTACAGAAGTTCCTGCACTTCCTTTCAACATTGTCGGCCCGGCTGCTGTACAAGAGATTATACCCAGTATCGGTTCATCATCGGTACCTGCAACTACCCCTGCACTAACACCATTATTTGGCTCGGAAAATATAATAGCCCCAACACCTACTGTAGCCCCAAGGCCATCTAAAGTAAGAGCACCAGAGCCCGAAGAAGAGGAGAAACCGGTCCGACAACTCAAGCTAGAATCACTAGAGCTGGAAAGAATTCCGATTTCAGTCCGTGTTCTGACAAAAGCCATTGATTGGACATGTCTATCGAACCTCACGATCCTAAACTGCTACGACCATGACCGACTCTGGAAGGCACTGCGTCAGAAATTTTCACCACAGCCGAGCAACTCATTAAATTCATCTATGAATAAATCAACTTACCAGCTCCATCATACATCTCCTGTCCACCGATCGCGAGGCTCCATAATTCTCGGACCTAACGACTACAAGATTCGCCTCAAGAAGCTCCATACCGATACTGTCACTCCCCAATTACTATTTTTCATCCGAGATACGCTCCCACCTAATAGTCTTGAGGTATTATTCCTACAGGAGACACAAACTTTCTCAAGCGTTGTTGCTATGGACTTCATTTACAGGGCAGCAATACGGCGGCATAAGGGGAGTTTGAAGAAATTACTGATTGATAGTAATGTTGGGCTTGGTGGAGATAATGCTGCGAAGTGGATTTTTGAGAAGGAGGTGCTGGCATTTGTGGGTAGTGGGAAGATGCCGCAGCTGAAGGAATTAGGAATGGCGATTGACTGGAAGAACTGGGTATGTTTCCCCTCGTCTTTCGTAACTAAATAGTTACTTACTTTTCTTTACAGCATTATTTCCTTACTCGTCTCCCCTTGATGCCACAACTACGCTCCCTCTACATTCACTACGTCCGTGGCGGTCCTCATATCACTGAATACGAAGCTAAAGAAATGGCGCAACAAATTGTCAATACCGTTATCCTTCGTCCTGAGATCGAAATGTGCTATGTTGGTGTAATGAATAAATGTTTCGAGCTCCTCGAAGATGGTGGGTCCCCTGATGGAATTGACGACTTGTCAGACGCCGACACGGCTGCTCCTGTTGGGGGAACACATAATAGCACAACCCCTGGTACCACTGGTGTACCCGCTGCAGTCGACAGCGGAGATGAGGATTCTGATGGGGTTGATGAGGATGATGATGTTGATGAAGAAGACGATGACGATGAAGATGCAGATGATGGGGATGAAACGGATACTGATGCGGATGGTGGTGGAGTGGACAAAGATTTAAGTGAGGATGAAGAATGGGGGAAGGAGAAGGTGGAGAGGGGGGTGAGAGTAAGGTTGAGGGAGATTCTATTTTATGATGATAAAGTAGCAGTTTTTAGGGCCAGAAGTGGGAAGTTGTAGAGTTCATTAGGTAGGGGTTTGGGGTTTGGGTACATTTGATACTTGGGGTTTGGTTTTTTACACATGGTTTTTTTTGTTGCTTTATTTTTGACAATAGGAGATTATGGGGAGCTTGTTACGGGGATTGGGGGAATTTATGCGATTGCGTCTCTGTTTTATTCTTTTCTTCTGATTTGTGCACCGTTTTTGTCGCAATAATGATTTCTAAATGAAAGAACAAACTGCTTTTTCTTTTGTGGATAGTTGATAAATGGTTACTGGAGAATATAGTAGTGGAGGAAAGTGGGTCATTGGAACTGGCGAAAAAAGGAGCATCATGATTATTGTTATTATTAGTTGCGTTATACCCCCTGAAATCATTGTTTTTTTTTAAAGATGGGTTCTATTTGCTAGCATCAAGGAGGGTGGATAGTCATAGCATCTCACTCGGCTTGGGGCCACGACTTCCTTTCGTCTGATCCTTTAAATGCACCGCTGGACTTTGGTGTATGACTACGTGGCAGGTAAACTATATATATAGTGGCAAGTTTCACTACTTCAGCATGATTACTTCTTCACTATCTCACCACTAAATCTAACTTGGCACCTTAGCCTATCACTCTGAAGTATCTCTTGTTATTACACTTAAATCAGCATCTTGAATTATACTCCTAGGAAGCTGTAGATCTGTGGCTATGGAACATCCTATGACGGGCTGTGATAACCCTTTGATCAAGGAGAATAAGGCAATGGAAGTAGTATCACCAGAGGGAGGGTCTAATAGTGAAGGTTCAGGTAGTGGTGGCCACACCGACAGCAGTTCTAGCCCGACAGAGAAATCTGTAAGTCTCTGAAAGCCATCGATCAGGAGATAGAGAATGACAGTTTTGTGATAGGAGGATCTCTCAGAGTCACTTATGTTATTGCTATCCCCTTTAGATACACGTGGGATCCCCAAAAAACCTGAGGCTGATCTAGGCTTTTCTGGAATAAACCCAAAAAAATTCACTGTTGGTGTCGAGCTGGAAATGATTATTCCTTTCTTTCGAGAATTAGTACATGATATGGGCGATCCCTTTGAGCTCATTGCTCGATCTTTGGGGCCACTGGCCAAAGACTTACGGACTCGGTGCTGGTTTTTTCCGTGGGATCCGAACCTAGTGAATTGCGATAAGTCAAGATTCGAAATGTTTCAAGTAAAAAGTGACTATAGCATTACTACTAATGATCCCATTAGGGATACAGGGGTAGAAGTAGCAACGCCGATACTTCGAGGTGGGGATTGGAATTGGGTGATTCCTAGACTTTGTGAATCAGTAAAAAACGTTGCCGAATCTTTTGGGACTAGAGTTCATTTCAACCCGACAACTGGCCTTCACATTCACATTGCAATCGCTGGTAGAGATTTCACTCTTCTGGAACTAAGACGTATCTCTAAAGCAATCGTCCTCTTTGAGAAGCAAATGTCACACTTTCATCATGAATGCCGGAACCAGCCACCTGGACACAAAGATTGTATCATCTCGTGCCGCGATTCTAAACCTCTCGGGAACCTATCAGACGAGGATGCACTTACTTTAATTGATGAAGGAAAGAATCTTGATCAAATTATCTTTAATATGAATGGAGTGGAGCTATGCGGAAAAATAAATGGAGTATCGAGATACTTTAAATATAATTTTACCAGCCTCCGCAGATACGGGACAATTGAGTTTCGACAAGCTATGGGAACAGATAGTGCGGAGGAAATACTGGATTGGGTGCAGAGTATTATAAAGTTTGTTACTGCAGCTGTAAAGACTCCGGATTATTTGTTTGTCGAATGGGCTAGAAAGGGAGTTCCACCTATAGTACATTATGTGTATGGCGTCCCTAAACCGCCAAAGTATAAGAGGTGGAAGCGTTCAGTTGTAAGAACAGTGAACCACTGAAGTTGTTCCTAAGTATGAGTTTCGCTATTATTATATAAATAGGATTGTGTAAGGAGTTAATTGAGTACCTCCTGAGTAGCCTGGGGGATATTATTATGTTGCTAGGCTTTGTGTGATAAAAGGTTGGCGACTATGACGTTTAGCTACGATATATCATAGGAGTCATTCACGACGCGGCTATAAAGAACAAATGTACCTAGGTATGATTATTAAAAGTGCCGGTAGAGCTGAATAGAGTAAAATATCTGTAGAGAACAGAGCGATCACGCATTAGGTTAGAAGTCACTAGGCTAAACGTACCTGGCCATACTTATGAGCATGAAGGTGCGGGGCTAGTGGGGGTAGTGGGAGTAGAGAATATTATCGCTATTTTTATACCTACATTGAATTCATAACCCAAGAAAAACTCCAATCCCAAATATATATGCTAAGATTACTTAAACTATGCAGCCTCGCCAAGAACATAAACACAATCATAACGGGGGGTGAAATACAATAATAATATCATCGGAATGCAACAGCAATCCATCTAAAATCCTCAAGAAGGATAAACCATGCCTAAAAAGGGATATGAAAAAGAGAGAAAGCACATAGGAGAATAAACCCTCATAAAAGAATAGTCATAACACAAACGCCGCCTTCCTTCCCCGTAGGAGTAAAAAAAAACACAGACAGAAAGATAAAAAGTACCGAACATTTCAAGCCATAGGCCTAATAAACGAAGTGGAACCGCCCCCTCCACTCCTACCGCCGCCATCACCTCTACCAGAAGATCTTCCACCTCGACTGGGGCCAGCTTGCGAGGTGGTCCCAGCGCTGAAGTTTCTTTTCCCGCCGGACTGTCTTCTAGTACTACCACTACCCCTCTTGGCTCGTGGTTTTGACGCTCCACCGCCACGACCACCGTATGCCTTCTTCACACGGGTCCCTGCAGCAGGTTTGGAGCTGCTTGAACTTGGGCCGCCGGTACGTGAGGCGTTAGCAACTTGCTCCATCATTGCTTCTTGGGCTTGTGACCTGCTCGGTGGTCGAAAGTTTGCGCTACCGGAAGCGAAGTATTCGGACCTGCCTCCGTCTATAGTACCGTATTCATCATCCTCATCATCCTCCCCACTGTAATTTTCATCTTCTAGGTCAAAGGCGTAGGACTGAGTTGGCATTTGTGACATGTCGGCCCCCTCCATATTCATCTCACGTTCCTTCCAGCTATTTATAGAAAGGTTTAGAAAGTCTTGACCGAATTTCTTCAATTTTTCTGGAGTGACACCAGGAATGAACCCTAATGCATCGAGAGCTGTTGGTAAGAGTATTAGTAACAAATCCAAATTAAGGTAGATATTAGGGGAAATTACTCGTCGGTAGCTGTAACCCGATACTCCTCAGAACCTTATCCGTAAACACACTCTCTATTCTCTCAAGCCGGTTCCTCTCCATAATCTTCCTCCTTAGCTGTATCGCCTCTTTTACGAACCTCTCCATTATATCAAGATCATAAGCAGTACGCCCCTGCAGCTCCGGATCCACCGTGATTGGTGTACCAGCTATTCTTTCATCGCTCCTTCGGCTAGCAGTACGTTTTTTACTCCCGCCTTTTCGGATAGGGTTGAAACCGAGACTATCCGGTTGGTCATCATCCTCATCATCATCAATGACAAAACCATCATTCTCGTAACCACTGAAGTGGTGACTGTGGGAAGTAGTATGATGAATTGTTACTTTCTCTTGATATTTGGTCCTACTCCGGCTAGCATAGTCCGTAGTTGAAGCTATGGAGTTGTTTGACTTCGTCCTTTTCGACGTAGATCCATCTTTTGGAAAAGCCATTTCGATTGTCCTTCGGCGTTGTAGGATTGGGTTGGCTTTTTGAGCATTCAGCTAAGGTCACGAGTTAGTATGATGATGTTCAAAGGAGGGATGAAAACTCACGTAAACGTGGCTGACATAGAACCCCGCTTTGTTCTGGACATTTTCCTCTAAAACCGCTCCGATCTGTACCAAGTGGTGAAATAATCTCTCGCAATCACTTCTATCCCACTTCTTCCCCGCTCCATACCCCTTCAGACTGTCGCTACCACTATCTTTATGCGCCTTGCTCGCACTACCCCTAAAGACGTCGATGCAATATAGCAGAGTCTTCTCGTTGAGTTGAGAAACAACGTTCAATGCAGCAATGGCCATGTCTGTAATATCCGTAGAGACATACTCGATCCCGGAACAACAATTATCACAAGACTCTGAACACTGATCTTCTGGAAAATTCTCGCCAAAATACCGTAGCACTTGAACACGTCGGCACTCGGCCTTATTTTCGCAGTACTGCACCACCATCTGAAGCATCTCGATCTGCCGTTTCTTTTGATCATGATTTCCATCCCCCTCCTTGATCATCCGGTAAAGCGAGCCAGTATCACCGTAGTTATAGAACAAGAAACATCCACTAGGCAACCCATCTCTACCAGCACGTCCTGTCTCCTGATAATATCCCTCCAAACTTTTGGGAATAGTATAATGAATAACAAACCGCACATCTGGCTTATCAATTCCCATACCGAACGCAATGGTCGCAACAATGACGTTAAACTGTCTCGCTTGCCATCCCTTCTGTAAGCGAACTTTCTCATCTGCTGCGAGCCCAGCATGGAAATGTTGCGCCTTGATTCCCCTTTTCCGGAGTTTCTCAGCGGTTTGTTCGCAGTTGGCGCGAGAAAGACAATAAATGATGCCGGTTTTATTGACGTATTCAGGTTGCTGGCATATATCGACTATCTTGTCAAGGATATCTTTGCTTTTGGGTAAAACCTGATAGTGTAGATTCGGTCTATTGAAACTTTGTTGGAACGCTTGGCAGTTCGTCATGTGTAGGTTTGTTGTCACATCCATTTGTACCTTTTTCGTAGCCGTTGCAGTTAACGCAATCCAGGGTACATCTGGGAACTTATCCCGCAATGTGCCTAGTGACTTATAGTCAGGTCTGAAGTCGTGGCCCCACTGAGAAACACAATGTGCCTCATCGATGACCACTCTCGCAAGTTTACCCCGTCGATGGAGATGGACGAGCGTATTCACCATCTTATCGCTCTTGGCAATCATCTCAGGAGTGATATAAAGCAGCTGTATCATCTCCTCAACATGAGCATCATACAGTGAATCATACAGTAGGTTTTTCTGCTGATCACTAATTTCCCCATTGATATAAAACGCCATGATATTGAGCTTTTGGAGGTGGTCGACTTGATCTTGCATCAGTGACAGCAAAGGCGACACAACAACCGTTACACCGCGAGTCTTCCCGGTTCGAATTACCGCGGGGAGTTGGTAGATTAACGACTTGCCACCTCCGGTTGGCATAAGCACGAATACGTCTTTGCCAGAGAGAGTTGCGTTAACGGCTTCGAGCTGGTTATTCCTAAACCCTTTGAGGTTGAACCGGCGCTTCAGTGCGTCGGCGACGTCACGGGACCATGGGTGTCTCATGGAGGCGCTGTTCATGTCAATTGTTGCAGCTCGTTGGACATGTAGTCTTGCATGTGGGCCAGCAGGGGCAATCTGTGACTTTTGGAATGCCTGCTGGTTGTCCTGTGATTGTTGTGTTTGCATGGAGTGGCCGAGCACATTGCTGATATTCCGTAGTTCAGGTGGTGAATTTCCAGATGTTTTTGTGAGGGGAGCTCTTGATTTTTTAGGAAGCCTATGGATAAGTTCAACCTCATCTTCATCATCAATAATGACAACTTCACCGAAATTTCTGCTCGCTGGCTTAGGGTAATTAAAACTCGGTTGTCTAGTTGAGTTATTGAAATTCGAAACTGGCCTGGGAGGATTATTGAAGTTTGAGCGCTGTCTAGAACTATTGAAATTAGATGTCGTTCTTGATTGCTGGTTAAAGCTCTCAAACACCTGCTCATCCTCCACCTCTTCCACCTCTTCCACATCAAAATCTGGCCCATAATCACTCCCATCACTCTGCAATGCTGGCTCTGGTGCCTCATAGTCCTCATATCCGCTATATCCTTGATTCTTCGAAGGTGACCTTTTGCTCCTTCTTGGTGACCGCTCTGGTGAGTCATATGATGGACTCGGAGGGGGTGGGGGCTCGGAAATACCACGAAGAAATGGGTCTTTTCTTGTCGTCTTTTTAGATGGGGATATCTGAGGTAAATGCCAGGCGTCAACTAGTGACATATCGCGCTCTTCTTCTTGTAGCTTTTGCAGGCGACTTGGACTACCGGGGGCAAATTGTGTTTGCTTTATGACCTGGGAATCCATTGGCTGTATTCCAGCACGCTCATACCTCTCCTGCTGCCTCCGTTTCCTAGTTGGTGTCTCAGGAACCTGCGGCTGTGTAGCCTCCACAAATACACTCCCTCTCTTCTCCGGTGATACGGTTTTAATGTCCTCAGATCCAACAGCTTTAATCCTTGCTTCAATAGCCTTAACCTTCTTCCTCAACTTCGCTGACTCTTGAACTAACTCAATTGGCGGCATATCCCCTTCTGCATGATAGTCCGACACCTCTGCCATCTTATCATAACTTTGCTTCATTACACGTAAGAGAATCTCTTTCAGGTCCTCCAAACCATGTCCAACAAGCCCAAATTCATCTTCTACAGTGTTTTCCATACGAGCCTTCTTTTTTATTCGATTGGACTTCGGTGTTGGGGGTATAGCTGTTCGTTTTGCCGCTGCGATCTTAGTCGGGCTATCGCGTTGTAGCGGTGATGCTTCATCGCGGGGTCGTGAAGGGCGGCGAAGTTCTTTGGCGCGTGAGAGAGAGGAGGAGGCATATTTGCTGGATGAGTCTTCCTGGACAAGAACTTCAGCGAAGTCGAGACCGGAGGCGCCGTAATCTTCTTCTTCTTCTTCTTCTAGCTCCTGTTCAAGACCCCCCCCCTCCTCTGCTGACCCCTCTTCAGCCTCGAGAAGAGCTATGTCATCAAAGTTGTTATCCATGTTCCTTCCTCCCGCTCTACCAAAGCCACGCTCACTCTCTTCCTCATCAGCAGTTTCTTCAGGCTCCTCAATCTCCATTTCAGCTTCTGAGTCTTCCTGATCTGAATTTGGTACCATCCGCCTCTGCCTTCGTACTGGCGAACCCTCACGAGCACTCTGGAGGCGTTCACTCTCAGATAAAACTGGCTTTGGTGGCCAAGTTTCACCCTGGTTGAGGTGCTTTGTAACCTTCACTGTCCTTCTCTTCTTCCTTATCACCTCCTCTTGTTCTTCAGTAATCTCCACATTGCCACGCCTAGAGTTATAAGAATTTGTTTTTCGTAGCGTCCCCATACGAGTCACAACCTCTTCCTCCTCTACGCCTCCAACCGCTGTAACCTGTCGTCTTCTTGCTGGGGGACTTTGTGGGGCCACTGGATCAAGTGCTTGCGATAAATCTGGATAATTTAGTTCCTGACTATGTGGCTCCACACTCGTCGAATAGGGTGGTGGAGGCTCAGAAGGGATATCTTGTTCCTCATTCACCGGCATCTCAACAGGCCCTGGTGTAGCTCTAGAACGGTGTCGCTCGGGCGTAGAGTGTCGGCCTGTCCGCGGAGATTTAGATGGTAGCCTTTCGTCATCATGCTGGAAGTGGTCTACTTCGAAATCATGAGAGGTACGCTTGTTTTTATTCAGCCTTACTGGTGAGCTGGGTCGAGGGTTACGGGTAGGCGAGCCATGGCGGTGTCCGGGGATGTTACGGGTGTAGTCAGTTTTAGATGATACTGGATCACTACTGCTTTCGTCGTGGCGGAAGAGAGGAGTAGAAGATTTGAGAGTAGAGTGCTTTTGGGGTTTGCCAATGGGGCGAGAGGCAAGTGGGGATTCAGTCCGGATTTTAGCAGGAGAGCGAGAGCGAATAGTGGTAGCTGTACGTCCTAGATATACTGGTTCATTGTCGTCTGATGTAAGGTCAATTGTGTCTACTTCCATCACCATACGCTGTGGGCGAGCTGTAGAGGGGGGGTGGCCAGTATTATCTATATAGTTTATTAGAATTTATGCATATATAAGCTTTAGCACTAAGATAGTGGGGGTACTACTAAAGGAAGTAGCAGGAGTCGGGTATGAACTTGGCGCTGAGTTCTCCCTTCGTGCTGCTGTTCGTGGGATTGGTGCCTCGTCGAATTTATCTCTCTCCCCAAGTGCACTATTGGTTGCTCTCAGTGCAGGCGTAGGTGTGGCTGTATCTTTGGTAGGTCGAGATTTGAGTTTTGAGCGCCGGGTGTTGACAGATGAGTCTAAATGAAGGACCGGCATTTCTTCCTCTTCCTCCTCTTCCTTCTTCTCTTTCAATTTATCTTTTCCTCTCTCTCTTACAGCTGGTATAGGTGGTGGAAAGCTCCTATCTGATGTTGCTGGAGGCCTTCTAGCAGGGGCCGAAGGCTGAAAAGAAGCTGCAGGAGTTGGAGCTTGGGGGATAGCTATAGGAGGTAGGAGCGCATCTCCTGGAACTGTACGCGGGGGTGGTACCTGCGGACGTTCTCGTCGGAGCCAGGATAGGTGCGGTCCGAGGTTGTTTTTTGTGGTCATAGGGGTGAGATTTCGGGGTGCATCACTGGAAAAGGGTTCCAAGAGATGAAGGCGATCCGAATGATGTTCTTAAGAGGTTGTTGATGATACTGGCGGGGGTTATTTAATCGAGATGAGGGGGGGTTCCTGGAGGGTGACGCGAGCTTTTGTTGGTTTCGAGGTTTCGCGTTCTGCTCGCCACGCTAGGAGCACGTGACTAAAGTTTGTCTTGGCATGGCCCAGGTATATACGTCAGTGGGAGGGGTCCAGTTTGACTTCATTTCTCGAACAAGTACTGAGGCTCACAGTTTTCAGCCTCCTCAAGAGGTATTGAGTGGCTTGGGGAGAGGATGTAATTAATTATACATTTAAGCCCAAGATCGATTTTGTCAGCGGATCTGAGAATAGCACATGGAAAAAACAGTATGAAAACCGAATAATATTACTATTCCCACGAGATTCACTTACGGTCTTGTCACTGCCTTGATGAAGAGTGCTTGGCCTGCTCTAACAGCCGGCCACTGAAAGTCATGCCTATGATCAACAAACACCAGGTCATATTAACCAGAGCTATAACCTTCCTATCATAAACATCTTTACATAATGTGCTTCCTTATATCTGATAGCCCTATTTATATCCCACGTGGCTGTCATCGCCGGCCTACTTACCGAAAAATAAAATATATCACCTTCTCCTTCCCGCTGCAACCCAAAGGTGGCTAGTCCTACTTTCCAGTACATCGGGACCAGGCACTCTACCCGGGAGTTTGGCCTGACTCCCCGAAGAAATGGGGATGGGTAATGGTTGATTGATTACATAGATGAGGATCTAGGTTACGTAAAAGCACACACACTATATTACTATTTATTCGGTAAGACAGTCTTTTTTCTTTTTCTTTGTTCAGGTAATCGCCTGCTAATGATACTAGACCTACATGTACTATTTAAAAACCGGGCTAACTATAAGGGCTCAGAAAACTCCTGGGTAAAGGAATCCTAATCAATGAAAGTTTGCCAAGGATGTGCTTGACCATATTCCAACACAATAAATTTAGCGGTACCCCATTATAACTTCCATTAAAAGTTTAAACGGGACTGTGTCGTACAACTGATATCCCAGTGGCATATAGTGCTTCACATTTACCAGCTGTTTGTTAGAGACCTATCTATTGATGACCGGGCAACCCTCGGGCATCTAGAGAAGACGGGGTTCTTATGTATTCTGAGCCAGAGCCAAAATAGAGGTAATAGAAACTATTACAACTTGAGCGTCCCAGAAATCTTGTGATAAACAAAGGGAGTTATACCAAACGCCCTAGCTTTATTAAGCTTAGCTCCAATACTCAGGCTCCCATCGATTGAACACTGATTTTCGCATTTAGGGAGAAGCCGAGAGAACTCGTGATAGAGATTAGCTGGTGGGGGTGGTATTGACGTTATATTTATACTATTGAGATGGTAACTTACCTGAGAGCCTATTTCCAGTCAAACCTATCATCGACAACCGTTGTTTGCCGCGGTATCATTAGCGGTGAAGTCTAATCCCTAAGAGTACCGCTACTATGAGAAATTAGCTGATTGAGGATTACCAGGCACTCAATTTTCTTTGTGTGTTGACCATTGGCCAGATAGTGGTAAAGAAGAGTCTAAGGCTTAGGATAAAGTTCAGAGCTAAAGGGTTGCCAGACCAGATATGTATCACGAGATAAAGAGGGAGAAATGGGAGGAGACTTCTTTTCAAGTTTGTTTCACTATAATAAAATTCCAAAGAAACTGGTCCATCCATCTTCTAATTCAGGAATTAAACAGTAGGTGAATTTTTTACTCCCCCAGCATTTTCTATCAGTAATACATCAATAGCCCCCAAAATAGACGACCCACATGTGCTCAAGGTGTGGAAGCCCGGATAATCGGGAACCTCTCCAATTCATATCCCGGACAAGCCCGTTGCTCATCATATCTCACTTGGATGACAATCCTAGTTTAACACATATCTATATCGTTTTTCTCCTATTTGCTCATATACTTAAGCTGTTTACGCCACGCTGCGGTCTCAGGATGATTCATAACCTATCACTCGACGAACAGGCTCTCACCCACAACACATCGTTCAAGTCAACCTTAAATCCTGCTTCCAAGGTCAATCGCACAACCAGCGCGCCGATATCAGCAATGTACTAGGATGAAAAGAGGGGTAGCCTACTTATGTAGGTGAAGATGAAGTGATATCATTGTGAGACAGTGAAGTCCTTAATAGGGCGGGGTAGTGGGTATAAAGCCGGGTAACCTCTATAAATCTACTGGATTTGAGGGTGGGGCAACGGGGCTTAACAAATAAAGTGTCTGTATGGGTGTATTAAGCGAGCGGAGACGTA
The DNA here is from genome assembly GCA_033030425.1 of Verpa conica. Classification (NCBI taxonomy): domain Eukaryota; kingdom Fungi; phylum Ascomycota; class Pezizomycetes; order Pezizales; family Morchellaceae; genus Verpa; species Verpa conica. The sequence goes on along the minus strand of JAUFSD010000002.1, from coordinate 214,454 downwards.
CCCTAGTAAGCCAAGTTGCGCGCCTGCAGCAGCAGTACATATTTCGACTCCCCCCGCCATTACCAACTGCATGTTTACCTTGATCCTACTATTAGGACAGCAAGTTTGTTTTTCATTGTTGATCAGTTGGACAAATCAACTGACTAGGCTATAGCACCCACAAGATATTGAATGCTGGTCTCCGATTTACACAACACCCCCAGATCACTATGCCCTTTCCTTTTAAGAGGTTTTTCTATTTCCCATATTTGTTTATCTCATTAAGTATGCCTCTTTTGTTTTGCCCTCCCGAATCATAGTTTCAAGACAAAATTCTATCATACAGCTATAACTACAGAGTAAACAAATCTCTCCCCAAAAAACCTCAAGATATTCAAAGGCACAAAACAACCCTAAATAAAATCCAAACACACTAATACTGGGGCTTCTGTGAGATAATATATCTAGAGAATTAAAATCACTTTACCCTCTATTTCTCCACTCTTGGTAGAGTGAGGTTTGATGAGTTGTTGTAGGCCTCCACGCTTAATAGTGGGATGCAGGACCCGCTGTTAAGCGAAGGGCCCTGTAATGTGGGAGCAGCGTGATAAATTGCGATCACAACTTTGTGGAGGCGCAAAAGTGGAGTCGTTAGGTATGTATGTACAACCCAACCTTGTTCCCATTATCTTACTTCCTATGTTGTACAGGCTACATATATGGGTCCGGGCACTGCTGATTTTAGAAAACCGTAGATCTAATATTTGTTTATGGTTGTGTGGGCCCAGACTATCAATATTTTATGAGTACACGCAACTATCTGCTCGTTCCCATTCCACCCACTTTTAATTGAGGGATGGTAGTAACTCCTCCGGCCTCTAGTTTAGGATACGATACTTTAGGGTATATTAGTATCTTTCTAGTGGCTCTTGTAGGTGTAGTGTCTCATAGCTTTGCAAGTACTGCCAGACAAACATTGTTATCTATATTTATAAAGCAGCTTCACAAGCATAGGCTTGAGCGCCTCCCGGGGCCCAGAGCTGGCCCGAGCTACAATTTCCCTAGATCTCCGGGACGCAGCGGATGCAGAACTGGGGTTGAGTGGGAACGCTACTCTCTTTAGGGAATACTTTGCATCTTCATTTTACAGGTCTTTTCTTTCCGTTCACTCTTTGAAATGTGTATGGTGTGGTTACATGAGGTACTTTCGATCCACACAATATCCCAGATTACTGCGTTCCTTCTTTTTTGGAAATGCTCTGCATCTCCATTCGGCGAGGGTATTTTCTTTCGACTGTTAGTCCGTATTGTGAGCATTGGACTTATAAAGCACACTCCCCGCAATCCAAACTGACCAAAGCACACAACCTACCTCACCGGCCTTTGAATCCTCAAAACATCAACCTATAGTACCTCAACAAGAAAATGTCTTCCGCAAATGACAATTCCCAACTGTGGCTCCTCAACAACTACCTTGCCCACCGTTGGGGTTGCAACTATGTAGCAAACCTCCTGACCCAAATCCCAGAAGACCAGACAGTTCTCAATCAGATAGTCCTACCAATGACTGCCCACATCCGAAAACTATGCGAAGGCCTCGAGGGGCAGGCTCGTCAAGCGAATTTGACACTACCACAAACCCCACCGTTGGCACCCGACTACCAGAAAGAAGCCGAGATTTCTCAAGATGAACTACTCAACACAATCCTCCCACACCTCGAGGAGCCTGCTAAGAAGATCATCGAATATAACAGGAAGACGAGTCGTCCGCAGAGCGAGGGTGGAAATCATTGGTCTATCAACCTACGGGTTCTCCTAGCGACTGGTGATCTGTTCTTCGACATTATGGATTCCATTAAGCCTCAGGAATCAAATGACGCTATCGCACAGTATAGTCAGTTGACAAGCGCCGACGACTGGCGGAAAACAACTAAGGCGATAAGCGATGAGCTTGAAAAGTGTAATTTTAGTGAGGCGGAGGTAGGGTCGAAGGAGAACCTCGATGGGATTTTGAACAAGAATAGAGAGTTGATACATGAATATTGCTCTATTGCGACTCGGCAGGCGGTTTAGGGTTGTTAGGGGGGGATAAGTACTCGCGCTCAGATTTTTCTGCTTTTTTTATTTAGGATAGGAAGGGGGTGGAGGAAATCATGTCGTTCATCTTTCTTTTTATCTTTTTATCTTGGTTGTTAGGTTTGGGATGCGAGTACGGTATCACAATTTGTCAAAGTTTCTATTAGTTTAAGTAATGATATGCCATCTTTGCTTAGTTGCCAACTAATGTCAGCGTGCAAATCCATATATTAACCCCAAAATGAAGGAGTGATATCCCTAGCCTGACTCATAGCACCTCTTGAGATCCATAAATTATCGTTTCTGAGAATAGGCAACCTAGCACGTAATTCATAACCTCTGGCGTAAAAAGACCCGTGATATCCCGATAGTAATATTAAAAAAGCTTAAGTGTCATGTGATTGGTTAAAAATGGAGATTGGTTATTAGGAACTACAGATAGGTAATAGGCCGGGGTGGAGGATTAGCCCATCTATTACCAGGCTCATGGATCAGCACTCGCTCTGTGTAGCGTTCTAAGAAAGGACGCCGGTTGCATAAGTTGACCCATCCTAGGATTCCAGAACCCATATACGGAATTTATTACCTACATCATTTTGGAACCAGGTGCATAGTCCATACTAATCACGCCATTTTATATAATCTAATGCCAAACCATAATTCTGCATTACTCTTCAGTGAATAGATATAAGTATACATGACGATTAGGTTAGGTGGACGTACTAATTAACTAATCTACTTATATAGTTGTGCTGACTAATAAATCAACTAGGTTATATTCTGGCTTAGCTCTTTCTAACGCTCTAAGGTTATAAATATACATGGGTCTTCAGATAAAGTTTGTGGGGTCTTGGATGTAATACGTCAAAAATAATAATTCTTTTTTGCCTAGATGAAATCTTTGTTAAAACAACATGCGACGTATAGAAGAAGTACACGCACTCGCCTCTTTGTATCAGTTAAGGTGAGTGAACCGGTATATAATATTTCTGTTAAATTAGACTCAGTAGGTCTCCAGGACCCAAAGGTTATCTGTTATTGCGGATAGAATGTGGTTCTTTAACATCCTCGAGCTCTCACTCGGCTCCGGCAGTCTAGTTCACAGCGGTAGCTATTAAATCCCCACTATGGATGATTCCTATATTCTATTATTAGAGACAATTTTTCAGGAAAAGCCAAGAGAATGAATAAAGCGCCTACTAACGCATAATAATTTCTGAATTATATATTATAGCCTTTTTTTATCACAAGACTTTCTTTAGTCTTGGCTTCGGCGGTAATAGAAATCTTCGCTAAAATAATTCCGATACCTTATACTAGATCGTGTAGCTAGTGCGACCTACACAAAGGGCCTATTTATCCTCAAGGTCATACAAGCTTCTTCGTAGACTTTAATTCAGAAGCTCAACTGCATAGTAACAGTGGAAGACACTATAGTTTCTAATAGCAACTATTCAACTTTTGTAGACTTGAAGCTGTGCTTATCTTACAAGCAGGTATAGTTCCCGAAGCTTGCAACAGATGTTTTCGGGGTATAGAGCAGATGTTCTTGGGCTAATAATGGACCTACAAATAGTTTGAGGACTTGATGCCATATATACCTCCTTGTTGAGAAAATATAGGAAATTTGATGTATTGGCACGCTTGCAGCCGATTTACTGAAGGTTGAGTTGAAGCACGTGATATGTCAGGTGTTAGGAGTTTCTTGCTCACTCCATCTTATATATAGAATAGAATCTTCGGGAGTGCTAAAAGATTCTATTATGTAGTGGTTTCTCCCTGTCCCGCCGCTCCCACGATTGGCAGAGGGCTACGGAACGGGCTAGGACAACTTACGCCCTTGGTAAATATGCATCTAGGATCACGTTTGATAGACGCGATACTAATCTCTTATATGTGACAAAGACTGAATTTTAATAGTGTGGTTGAGCATCTTCGTCATCGTCGCGGTGGTTATCTCTATGACGGGCAGGGGCCTGTCCATATCTCGTTAGCGGCCAGGACAGGGATCCCTTGAGCCGCATCTTATTTCAACAAACAACCCCCTCGTCATCCCACCATAGCTATTGAGATACTCGCCCACAATGCCGCCCAAACCACCACACAAACTAGTAAACTTCGCTACACTCCGCAACTATGCCCGCACATCCCATTCCGTTACACACCAACGCGAATCCCATCTTCCAAACATCTCCCCCGAAATCCTACTCTCACAGCAAGCTGCCCACGACGCGAAGCTTACTGAGGCAATTACGCATGTCCGGAGGCAAATTATAGATGAGGAGATGAGCCTATCCACTGTAACACTCTCCTCATCTCACTAGCTACATGTTTTACAACGATACTAATAATAAAAAAACATAGCTACATTCGCAGCAGACTCTCCCAGACTCAGAACAAGATGAGCCAGAACCCCCACATAGGAAACTCCGCCGGTTGAAAATTCTCAAGGCAGCCCATGACGCTGGATTCCAAACAATCGATTACATCCCACCTGCAGATTCATCGCTAAATATACTCCTTGCTTACCGCTCCGTTGGTACCGTTATTACAAAAACGAACGCGTCGATCCGTGCTGTTGAAGAACGGGTCCGTGAGACGCAGGCGCTCCTTAGGGCTGAAGAGGCTACGCTGAAGGAGCAGAAACGACTCACTGAAGCGCTTCAAACTCGCCTAGACGTATTAGAGGAGGAGGAGAGGAGAATTGATGTAGGTGCGGATATTGTAGGGCAGGGCGATATGGTTAGAGCTATGGCAAAGAGGAGAAAGGAGGTTGGGAAGATGACACTGAAGCTTCTGAAAGAGCTGCGGTACTTTCTTGATTCGGGGCTAGCAAGGATGGTGGCAGCAGAGGAGATGGGGGGTCCAGTGGTAGGGGATGATTTAGACGTAACGTTGGACACGGGATTCGATAAGAAGGGGAAGAGTAGGAAAGGGGAGAGGAGAATTGATGAGATGTGGGGACAAGGAGAAGAGGACCCAGAGGCGAGGACGGCAAGAGAGTTTAAGGAGCTACTGGAGGTAAGTTTTGATTTTCGGGTTCATGACAGTATACTGACAGTTTTTAGGAGCTTATGAATGCGTCGCTAGAAACTTCGCCGTATATTGAGTTGCAGAAGGACAGTGCAATTTCAAGATTTCTAGTAAGAGCGAAGGTTGCGACCTTTCATCCGAAGGATGCGAGGAGATTGAGGTTAGTGGATTTTGGGAGTAATGTGGAAGATGGGTGAATGTGATGTTCATATACTTTTCGTTGTTGGCGCTATGGAGTCGGGAATTAAAAGATAATTATCTTATACCAAATAAATTACAAGGCCCAGTAAAGTTTCCAGCGCTATCCCTGTTGGTCATGGTAATTCTCATATGAAGGAACTAATTCACACTATTCCATAAATTATTGAATGGCATCTACAGTCAATGTTACTTCGCAAGAGGCAGATACTTCTAGACCTAAATCCACCCTCCAAGTTTTTTGTAGATTTTTAAGGCCACATTTGAATACATAGAATCAAAATTAAAGCTACTGTCATTTATACTTACTTAGGTTACTTCAGACTCTCGACTTCATTACAGCCAATATGATAAATCGTTTCGCTCCAAGAAAACATACCACAGAAGCTACAATCCATCATTTTGTCATAATTGCTTACAATAGACTACGGCGGCTCGTACCTACCAAATACCAAAGATAGTTGCCACATCTAACTTATTGTAACCACAACCACCATGCCCAACAGAAAAGAGCCTCCCCTTAATGCAGGCAATAAATATTTATAGCAATTATTTCCTTGGTAGGAAAAAATATAAAGAAGCAAAGTAAAAATACTAGCTTAGCTAGGTGTACTCTGGGGGTTGTTTGTCATTCACTAATATGAACTTGGGGTAAACAATATGGCAACCATGGTATGTACCCACCAAAAAGCGATTTTACTTTCAACATTTCATACAAAGTTTTATATATTTTACTACATATATACTCTCTTATCCCTAACCCTAGTATTGTATAGTTAAGCTGGAATTTATAATTTAAATCACCGTAAGCTTAGATTGTGGGTGTGGTGGGTTGCAACATACGGGCTCGCCTTTGTGTTTTGGTATTTGGTAGATACGGGCCGCCGTAATAGACTTTCGCTATAAGAATACGCTTGGGACCGGGGCTTCATATTCTTATAGCGCATGCATATAACTTACCCTAAACCGACTATGTGGCCGGTGTATATTAGGGTACGCTTTGTTGAAGCATATATATCTTTTAGACAATCGATTCAGTACCTTTTACCACAATACTACGTCATTAGAGCTAAGTTGAGCCGAAAATTTAACAGGCTGCTATTAGATACCGCATAAATCACAGAATAAATCTTGTAAATATGTAGGTATCCTTACTCCGGCAATCCTCCCCTCCCTCTTGTTCGTTTAATTAGTCAGTTTGCAGTTGATTACATGTAGCTATTAGTTAAGCTACTACACGAGGTCAGGGCGTTTTCCAAGGGAAACAAAAATACACTCTGCTTAATATGTGACTATAGAATTTGCAAGTATAGTGGGGTAATGTAGCACAGCGTATGCAGTGGCGCCATTGGCTATAATATGCGATACCCATTTACCCACCCTATCAGATCTGAGTCTGGGTAGAGTATCCCACCGTTAAACCTGGTACATGCGTACGGGCTGGCCGGCTTGTGGTGATAAACTTACATATTCAGGTGAATATGATCAGTCTGGAGCCTAGTTTATTTGTAGCCTAAACTACTCTAGGTATCATACATGGATATTTCTTACCCTATGCAAGTGGTTTGGCTGGTGAGTGAGAATAACACTTATATCCTCGAGTATTTATAGCCTTTCTTAGCTATGTACTACTGCCAAGGAGAAAATCTTTCATAAGCACTTCTCTTCCCTTTTCCATCCCTATAACCAGCTTCAAAGACGACGCTTGACTAGAGCACCTCCTCACACTCTACCTATAACATTCCCGAACATCTGAGCCCTTTATCAAGCACAATGTCTACCTCAGCCACTTCACTATCTCAGGATACCTCATTAAACCAGAGTGAGCGAGATCTAGAGAGTGGCACAACAAAAAGCGTATCCCCACCCTACGAAACTCAGGAAATTTGTCCTAAAAGTGCCTTGGAGAGCTTGAAGCGCTATACCCAAGCAACAAAGCCACCTAAAGATGAATTATTAAGTTTAGTGGAGGAACTCGACTTTTCCTTACCATGCTCCCACCACAAGTTCTATGACCTTATGCACTCTGAGTTTTATATTTGGAGTTATTTTCATGAAGGCAATTGGATTTTTCAATATGATTATTCACCTGTGGCGCTCTAGAGTTATTTTAACAATACAAACAGAAAATAAAGGGCACTCAGCTACAGGACTGAAGTCCCTTGAGACAACGGATGCGCAGGGTTTAGGCCGAACGCTCGGAAAAATCTGGGAAGACAATCGTACTGGTGTTGTTGGAAACCCACCCTTGAATCCCAACCCTTCCGATGCTATATTACAGATAGTGTAGGTCTAGTACCACTCTTGAAGAGTTGATAAAATCTTCAATCATAAGCTGACTTATCTCGAGACTACAGGCTACAGATTACCCTGGTGGGCCCCTAGAAACAACTATTGGCATGAGCCCAGGAATCCTTCGGAAGGAATATGGAGGCCCACTACACCGCCTTTATAAAAACATATTGTTAGCTCACCTTGTTGTCATCTGGGATACTGATCCATCGGAATTTTTGAGAAATCGCCCACCAAAGATGGCCCTGGAGGTCAGAACACTCCCGGCTGCTCAATCCAATATTGAATTACCTTCAAGATCCTCTAATAGTACGTGCCAAAAATAACCCAGAGTCAATTTAGGTCATAAAAATAAACTAAACTAACACCATATTGATTAAAAGCTATAGTTCCGTCTAGAACACTTGTTAAGGAGATCACCTGGTTTCATGTTGCACCGGTACTACAAGGATGCTTGAAGCTTCTAGGAACTAAAGGTCACTACAATCACAGACCTATGTTTAATTCGGTTTCAATACATCTAGTTTCAGCAGAAGATTCAGTGCTTAAAGCCCTCTTCCTCTTTAACAATACAAAATCCCTTGTTGGCTTCTCCGATCGATTGCCTGAAAAGAATCCTACTGCACAAGGGGCTCAAATTTTGTCTATTTCATTCCAGCACTTAATCTTGCAAGTCATACAAGAAGGGGTTGAATTCTTAAAGGGAGTTTCTGAAGGAATCCATCATGCGGTAAACTCCCATTCCGTAAACCTTACTATATCCCTCCTAGTATATTACATGAGAAGAAAAAAAATTTCTAATACGCAAATAAGTAAATTCTTTAGAAATACAAAGCTATGAACCATCCCTCGAGGTTTCAAGTGGAATATCTTATCCTTATAGAAGACTACCTCAATGAGATGCCTTATCTTTTAGAAACCGCTATCGAGAGAATTAGGGAGCTATCAACACATATTGGTGCTGATTTTGAATTGTCCAAAATCGTGAAAGATGATCTTGAGTATCTCAAATACAAGGCAGGGGAATTAAAGAAAGAGGCGAAGTCGAGTAAACAAATGGTAATATCCAGGACCCGCAAGTAAACGCAGAACTATTTACTAAACCCGTATCACTATAGGCCATCGATCATATAGCTATTGCACAACTCATGAGGACAAAAATCTTAACTATTCTTGCCTCAATCTTCATTCCCCTCTCCTTTGTTTCGGTACGTATGCTACCTCTATTAAAGAAAACCTCAGTTTCTACAAACTTTAGATCTAACTTTATTCCTCATTTAGTCCTTCTTTGGGATGAACTTCGAGGTACTCAACTCGGCAGTAAACCCGCTAAGCCTAGATCTCTACTGGAAAGTAGCAATCCCTACAACATTTGCAACAATAATCTTACCTCTCGTTGCTGGCCCTATCTATCGCTTCTTTAAGGTACCGAGACAATCTTGGCGGGCCGTATTTGATATTGCCACACTTTTCATCGCGCTTCTATTCACTTTTATGCCCCTTGAGCGCTCATACGTTGGTCGTTTCTCAACTCCATTTCTTCTCATGTTTATATATTTATGTTTATCTATTGCTGGCGAAATTTTTCGCCTCATCCCACAGTTACGCAACTCATTGATCTGGTTAGATCCCATTTACTGGGGGTCAAAAAAGGTAAGGGAACTATATTGTTTGATTCCGGTTACACATGTTTGTCTTTTGGGGGTCTCGTTTTATATTTCCCTTTGCCATTCTGAAACTCCGTTGCTTCAGTTGGTCTATATAATTCCTATATTTATCATACGTATTTTTACCTATATATATCTATAGGTTTTGATTAGCACATGATGGTATGTTCATTTAAACTAGAGAAGATATGGTTTGGAGTTTTTTTGCTTGGTTTTCTATCTATCGTCTCTTCTCACCAGCATAAACGAGACGGAACTGTAAAGATACAATAACTATTGTTCTAAAGTGCTTAGTATTTGATTTTGACGTTCTACTAGCTTCTAAGCTGCTGGCTAACCCGTGCCACTAGCGCAAAAGCCGATCATATGACGCACTAGCATGTCGATTTGACAGTATAAAGAGACCACAACCCCGCTGTCACCCTCATCTTTTTGTCGTCCATCATCACCTCATCTCAGCCACTCGTCGCAGTCTTTTACTTGCTCGTTATCTCCACTATATCGAATGCAATCACACGTCCAAAGAAGTATACCAGTATACACAGGTCAACTACTCGAATATATTCAAAACATCTATATAACTCCACCGCATTACCGCAGAATATATCACCAATGCATGAATATCGGGGAAAAAGTGGAAAAAGAGAATCGCTACCGAGAATATTGGGAATTGTAACTAAGAAATCATATGATACCTAGCTGATAACATAAATCCTGGACAGAGGTTGACTTAGGCCGGCCATGGCCAGACAAGACCATTAAATAGTATGGATCAGGCGATGAATAAAGAATCAAACCAAGTCAACCTCTGGTCATGGCAGGTCTGCCTGAAGTAAAAATAGTCTGGATTACTCACACTCCCTATTCAAATAATTGGGTTTAGAGGTCAGTCAATTTCGGCTCAAAGAATCTTTTTATCGCTAACCCTGTAGTTCCCCTAACTCTCTATAGAAACTAGTAAACAGAAGCATGTATTTGGGAGTAATTCCTTCGTTTATACTAAACAGAAGCGAGGTAGAATATCAGAATAACGGTAACCTCCCCCCCCCCCTCCCAAATAGATATTAGTGAATTACTAGGGCGGCTTCTGAGTTGAGAATATTCTAGCTGCTTGTATGTCTAAAGAAATTTCAGTTTTTCAATCAGAGTTCTAGGGGTGTTCTCTAATCCATCGCAGTACGAGAGAAACATATCCTAGGAACAACCCACGCCAATTAGAGAATTTCCACACTATTTTCCCTCAACGATACACACTAAAGCCATGGAGGTATGGTACTGGTGCCAAGACCTAAGCATTATACCAAATTGCTGTTATGAACGAGTCGAGGAAATAAGCGTAACCAGAATTCAGCTCTTGTCAAAGAGGGTTATCCGGAACTGACGAACTCATGAAGATTAGTACTAAAGGTACTTAAGACCTAGGGTTCGGGAATAAGCTTCATGCTAAGGAGGAATGATGTGTAAGCAATAAAGAAGGAAGAGAAAACTCTCCCTCTGTAGGCGTTTTTCTCTAGCAGAATAAATTTCTAAAACCAATTTCTGCACTTTAAAGTTTCGGAAGTTAAATTGGAACCGCTTTTTCACACGAAGGAAATTAGATGTCTTCTGAACAGGGTGTTAATTCTAACATTCATGTCTATGTAGGTTATGGGATATATTCTTATACACGCAATGAATCAATTATTGTAAGGTGGGGCATCAGTTAAATCTAGACTTCATACTACTAAATTCACATCTTCCTGTACTATTTCATCACTATATAGTATCGTCTAATATTACACGTTTACTGATTTTCTCGGATGGTAGTTGTGAGGAAAGGCCTGTAGTAGGAAGCATGCCCGTTAGTTGGAAATTTACATATACATGTAGTATCAGTTGTTCAGGGCTCTTGCCTAAGAATGCCCAGAATAGCCTTGATAAGGTCGAATATGCAAGGATTATGTGGCGCCGGGTTCAAGGTTATAAGATTCAAGGTTATTTTCCCATAACAAGGTAATAGTAATAGGATAATACTAAGCCTTACCTTATAATTCTCGTGACCGCTCGGAGCCGGGGGCTTGTACCCCCGAAGCGATAACCGGATTGTGGCCGAGAGAATCGCATAAGAGCCGCGGGGTGACCTTCTGTCTCGGAATGGCAGTTTACCTGGTACCGGCGCCCCCAGTTGGTGTTGTGGCCCCTGAGTCCTTGGCGGTGGAAGAGCCTCAATCCTCAAAGCGGCAGCTGATAGTTGGCTCTGTGCCTGGATTCTACCGCTGCTTTACCGGCTCACACGCCCCCTACCTCGGTCTCTCGCCGTGGATCTCTTCCTCTACTTGAAGTCCATACATTCCTTTGGTGAGCAGCCTCTGTCCGTCTTCCCTTCTTCTCCTTCACCAGTCCCCCGCACGAAATGCGGCTCTTCTCCACTATCCGCGACATCCTCTCTCTCGAGACCCTTGACTCCAGATTCACCGAGGGCACTGCCAAGCGCTCTTCGCCCTCACTAACAAGAGCTTCTGGCTCCACCGATGAGAGTCGCGAGAGTAAACGTGCCCGGGAGGAGGCGGGTCCCAGCAGATGGAAGACACCAGAGTTCTTTTTGTACTATGTAGTATTCGCGATTGCTGTCCCCAGCATGTTCAAGGTTGCCTATGAAGTCTCTAAAGGTTGGCTCCTCGGATTATACAACAAGAAAATATAACTATTGACACTCCCGGAACAGAGTCGCATCCAAACTACCAGAAATACCAGCATCTCTTATCACCAGGATGGATTCCCGGAAGAAAGGTTGATAACTCTGACCAGCAGTTCCGGTCATTCAGATCCAACATGCCGATCCTATTCGCGGTGCTAGCACTCCATTTTGTTCTCCGCCGAGTATTCGACTACATGTTCACCGTAGCATTCCCGCAGCCACCGGTAACAAGTGTGTATCGTGCTAGTCACAATATCACCCGTCGCAACATCTTCGATGTGATATTCGCACTGATATTCCTGACGGCCCTCCACTCGTTCAGCATCATCAAGATCATGGTGATCCTGACTGGAAACTACCTCATCTCATTCTTCCACCCCACGTCAATCGCAAACCCGATCCTGACCTGGATTTTCAACATTGGGGTTTTATTCGCGAATGAGTATTTCGACGGCTACAAGTTTGCAAAGGTCTTGCCATGGCTCATTGCTGGAGAGGGCGCAGGAGTCGGGGAAGCAATGGACCGCGCATATAATGGGGGTCTCCTGCCGAGGTGGAATCTAAGCTTTAATATAACTGTGTTGCGATTAATCTCGTACAACCTTGACCATTACTGGGCTGCCAAGAAGCGCGAAGAGGGTAATGAGTCGCCTACCGCCGAAGCAGGCTCTGTTCTCGAGGTACGTAACAGTCTCACATCACCTGCGCGAAGCAGCGACGAAGAAGCCCGTCGAGGAGCCGCGGACCGCGAAGACAACGAGGAACGGCGGCTGATGTTGGAGGTGAAGAAAAAATCGCTGGAACCAGGAAAGGCATCTGAGAGGGACCGTATACAAGGCCCAGCAAAATATGAGGATTACGGATTCCTAAGCTATCTGGCTTACGTCCTGTACTCACCTCTATATCTAGCCGGACCAATCCTAACTTTCAATGATTTCGTACACCAGGTATGTTGAACACTTATGCCCCCTTCAACGACTACACCTAATCCATAATAGCAACGTTACCCCTCCCCTAAAATAGGACCCACCCGCCACGTCCTGAAATACGCTATCCGACTATTCTTCAGCATCCTCACTATGGAAATAATCCTACACTACACCTACGTCGTCGCCATCTCCAAAACAGCCTCTCGGGGCTCCTGGGCCGGCGACACCCCAGCACAACTCTCAATGATCGGGTACTTCAATCTCCACATCATATGGCTGAAGCTCCTTATCCCATGGCGCTTCTTCCGACTCTGGAGTCTCCTAGATGGCGTCGACCCGCCAGAAAACATGCTCCGGTGCATGAGCAACAACTACTCCGCCGTCAGCTTCTGGAGAGCCTGGCACCGCAGCTTCAATAGGTGGATAGTCAGATACATCTACATCCCACTTGGAGGCGGCCACCGCCCCGCGGTGTGTATGGTCGTAGTGTTTACGTTTGTGGCGCTGTGGCACGATCTGAGCTTCAAACTACTAGCGTGGGGGTGGATGATAGTGCTATTTATCCTGCCAGAACTAATTGCGAGGAGGATCTTCACAAAGAAGAGGTTCGCAGGTAGAGAGGGGCTGTATAGAGTCCTGTGTGCGCTTGGTGGGGTGGCGAATTGTTTAATGATGATGGCGGCGAATTTGGTAGGCTTTGCGATCGGTATGGATGGGTTGAGGGATTTGACGCATGGTGTGTTTGGTAGCTTTGAAGGGTTGGTGTTTATGGTTGTTGTGTGTGGATGTATTTTTGTGGGTGTGCAGGTTATGTTGGAGGTCAGGGAGGAGGAGGCGAGAATGGGCGTGAATTTGAAGTGTTAGTGAGTTTCTTCTAGAGTGGGTTGGGTTGGTTGGGGGTTTCTTTTGTCTATATATTATTTATTATGCACCTATTGGTTTTGGGTAGCTGGTAGGGAGGGGGGAGCGGGGTGGTATTGGGAAGGGTATAGGGGGGTATGGGTTACTTGAGTTAATGAAAAAATAGGGGCTGGGTTTGTAGGCTTTGGGTTTGGGTTTGTCATGCATATAGTTACTCTTAGCGTAGCGGAATTGCATCTTTTTGTGTTAATTCTGTAAGAGTGAATGAGGGGGGTCGAGTGATGGGTTGTGAATATTGGCTTGGTTTGGTTTGTTCTTACATTCTTTTAATGGTGCTTTATATCTTCTATTTTCATGTTTGAGAAGGCGTACGTAATACATCTCTTCATAGCATTCAGAGGTTACTAGCACTTTAGAGTAGTCGTCGGGATAAATCATACGTAATCACTCGGAGACTACAATAAAGGAGTATTTCTCCAAACCCGTGAACAGTATTTCCTATGAACGCATTATAACGAAGTATCTCTTAACGTATATATACTCCCTAAGACAACTAAAGTCTACCCATCTCTTCAACACTATTATACACCACAACACCCACAACCTAAAACCCAAAAACCGCCGCAAGACCCGAACGCCGACCAAGCACTCTCCAACGCGTGTACTCGATCTTCTCATGAACACGAACGGTCGTAACGCACCCACACAAAACCTGCTGAGGCACAGACTGCGGGACTAATATTCCAACTATAGCGTCAACTTCATTCTTTTTCTTCTTGTTCTTTTTCTTTTTCTTCTTCTGTGGTTTTTGGTGTATAGTCTGAGGCGCTAATTTTGTTGGGGCGGATATGCATACATATGGGTTCTGGTGTGTTGTGTGTTGGGCTATGTATGTTTCTGTTACTCTATGTGTATGTGGTTGGGTGGGTGTGATGGGGATGTATGGTTGTGTGGGGTTGTGGGTGTATCTTGGTTGGATGGGGAGGGGTGTTGTGGGTGGTGGGTAGTAGCCGTAGTGCCATTCTGGGACGGTTGTGGGGTTGGGTGAGAGGTAGACGTAGTAGGTTTCGGTGGACATGGTTTGTAGGGAGAGAGTGGTTGTGTAGGAGTGGGTTGGGGGGGGTTGAGGGGGTATAAGTCTTATTGGTGTTGCTATTAAATGGTGTAGACCCCCCCGTGGGATGAATCGGGGTTGTTTCTTCTAGAAAGGTGCTTCTCTCTGATGTGGCTTAATTTATATGATAGCTCTATTTGTGGGGTAAATGGAGTGGGATGAAGGGTAAGTTCCTTCTATATAGCTAAGATTAGCATTGATGTATGGCTTCTGCTGTTTGTAACTATATAATTTTTTAAGTCTTGATTGGCACTATAGAATAGACGATAGAAGGGGATGACTACTTGGGAATAACTAAACTCGCTCTATAGTCGATTCTAAGATTATAATCTCCATTAAATGGAGTATCACAATTTCGAGTAACCTGGCCCTTGGGTTCCATGTACTTATGATTAATTCATTCATCATTCGAGCTGCGAGTGAAATGACCGAGTGATGGCCTATGAAGCAAACCATCAGCCAGAGATGAGATGAAAGACAAACAAAGTATAAAAAACTATTACAAGAACCCCCAATCATACCCAATCGATAGTAAAGAAGCCCAGATATGAAAACGCACCGAGTGATAGACCAGTAGAGCATCACCAAACGATGTGTTACCCTGACTGACCAGACCAAACGTCGATCGCGCCCCACATCACCAACGCGTTTCCCCACAGCTGGGAACAACAACACAGCACCCCGAAGCTCTACGACCCTTGACGACCCCCTCACAATCCCCAATTCTCCTCCCACTGGATTCTTCAAACATCATGTCAAACCTCCAACCAACCCTCCCTTCGAATCAAGCTCCCTCAACCGTCGAGTATGGTGGAGGTACAAGCCCCCCCCAACTTTAAGCTAGGGATGGGTTATCCGCTAACGCTCCACAGATGAAATCTCGGCCATTGTGCTAGACCCAGGTACCGCGTGGACCCGCGCTGGTTTTGCGGGAGAGGACACACCAAAGAGTGTCATCCCGACAGATTATGGGTGCATTGACGAAGCGGGAGAGGATGGTGGGCGGAAGATGTTTATTGGCGACAACGACGTACACGCGTTACGACCGGGGATGGAGATTAGGAATCCCATGAGTGATGGAATAGGTACGACACCTCTCTTTCACGGGGGGGCAATTATTCAGTTATACTAATATATTATTGTAGTCGCTGATTGGGACATTGCTCCTCTCCTCTGGCGCGCGGCCATTACCTCCCGCCTTACAACCTCCCTCTCCGAGCACCCTCTTCTCATGACCGAGCCCTCCTGGAACACCTCCAAAAACCGTGAGAAAACAATAGAGGTTGTGTTCGAAGAATTCGACGTGCCAGCATTCTACCTCGCCAAGGCTGGTGTCTGCGCCGGGTTCGCATCCGGAAAAGCAACAGGCCTCGTTATTGACGTAGGCGCATCCAACATCTCGGTGACGCCCATCCACGACGGCCTCGTTCTCAAAAAAGGATGCACTCGCTCCCCACTAGGGGGGAACTTCCTAAGCGACCAGATCAGAGCCTACTTTGGCAGCGCAGGGATCCCAATAACGAGCCACTACCAGGTCCTCAGCAAGTCGCCGGTAGAGGCCTGGAAGCCCGCCGAAGCGACATACAGAACCTTTGGTCCCGGAGAGGAGCCGACAGAGAGCTTCAAGCGCTTCCAGGAAGAGCGGGTGCTGACCGAGTTCAAAGAATGCACCGCGCAAGTGTGGACAGGTCCCGGGCCACTCCCTTCTTCAAGCGCGCATGATGCCGCTACCTCGCTCCTTGCAACCACCGGCCGCCCGTTCGAGTTCCCGGACGGCTACAACCTCGTCTTCAACTCTGAGCGCTTCCGTATCACAGAGGGCATCTTCCACCCGCCCTCCATGCTCACCTCCTACCCCACGCACCCAGACCCGTCCTCCACACTCGGTCTCAACGCCCTCATCCACGCCAGTATGAAGGACGTGGACATCGAGCTCAAGCAGTTGATTCTGAACAACGTGGTGATCACCGGTGCCGGAAGTCTACTGTACGGCTTTACCGACCGCGTCAATGCGGAGATTGCGGCGGCGTTTCCAGGGCCGAGGGTTAGGGTTATGGCGGCGGGGAATAGTGTAGAGAGAAGATATGCGGGTTGGTTGGGAGGTAGTATTTTGGCGAGCTTGGGGGCGTTTCATCAGTTGTGGATTAGTAGGAAGGAGTATGATGAGCATGGGGCCGGGATTGTGGAGAAGAGGTGTAAGTAGGGGTAGGTAGGTAGTAGGCTTTTTGGCGGTGTGTAGTGGATTTGTATTTTTAGGGAATAATTGTTTGCTTATGGGTTTTGGTGGATGAGTTTTTTTCAGTTTTTTTTTTTGAAAGTAGGTTATAGAAAGCTTTTATAACTGGGGAGCAAAAGGAGGGAACAAGACGGGAGGGAATAGAAGGAGGTGGGTGGAGGTGCTGGAATGCCAAGTGATCATTGACACTGCCAATAGCCAGCAGAGGGAAATTGTAGGAAAAGCAAGATACTCTCCAACATTGACTATACCCTTTCTTAGAATCTCAACACAATAAAAGCTACTCAAAGATCACAACATACAGCGCTGACATCTTGTGAACCAAGTAAGGTACCAATGAATTACACAGCCCCACAAACCCAATCCACCACCTAAGAACCAACTAGACAAAAACCTAGCCAAGTTCAATCCGCCATACGCATCCTAAAGATCAAAAAAAACCCCTCCTAACAAATTCCCCCCCCCCCACTATGACGGAAGTGGGGCTCCAGCTCACGTGACCGCATCTCGAAGTCTTGGCACCCAAGCCAACATCCAAACTCAACCCACAAAAACCAATTCCTAGGCCCCCCCCGCGCCACCAAACAGAAGCAGCTCCCTTTTTTTTTTTCCCTCTCTCCCACCCTCCCCCCATTCCCCCCAGAGAGAGAGAGAGAGAGAATTACAATCCGGAGTTGGGGGGTGGTGGTGACATGCGAAACTCCTTTGGAAAAGAAAAAGAAAAAGAACAGAGAACAGAGAACAAGGACCACAACAGCTTTTTCATGCTTGCCCGACAATGTGGTCGCCGCGGCCGCCTCATCCAGCATCAATTAACACTACCACTAGCACTACCACTATCGCAACCGCAACTACAACTACAACAACAATCGCACATTTGGCTGACGGATGAGTTCCTGAGACGTGAGTTCCAGTCGTTCTGTTGCTCTCGTGTCTCTCAGTCGGGCGTGAGGTGCGAGTTCGATAGCGAGGATTATAGTCGGAGGTTGCTCAGGAGGAGGATGAGTATGGTTCGGGCGGAGGCGACGACGGTCAAGCAGGATCAGTTCTTGGTTGGTGTTGGAAAGTGGGATGAGACACCTCCGACGTTTTCATGGAGTTTTGGGAAGAGTGGTGGTGGTGGTGGTGGTGGTTTAGAAGGGTTTGGTTTAGATGGTTCGTTTTTTTCTTTCACATATCCCAAGAAATTACTCTCGCTGATGTAGTGGTGGTAGGTTCTACACTTGAGGGCCAGAACGGGGCTCGGAGACCTAAAGGTGTGCATTACAAACTAGAGGATACAGGATCAACGCTGTCTCACTTCTTGAGCTCTATATTCAAGCCGATAGAAACATTCTTTCCATCCCGCCCAGACGACCTCCCGCCGCCGCCGCCAAAACCTTTATCCATCTCAACACCCTCATCCACCGAAGCGTTGCTATCACTAGAGAGCGGCATCCTGAGCGGCAAGAAGTCAGTGCGGTGGATCATCAACGAGCACAAAGCGCTCAAAAGACACTCTCCACACCTGCAACTAAGCAGCAGGACGGTAGTCTCACTTTTCCAACGACTGCTAGGGGCAGGAATGTACCACAGGTTCTTGGAGGTTCTCGAGAGCGAGGATGTACTAGCTGTGGAAGGCGTGGACCTTGTCTGGCTGAGCTTAGAGAAATTCGAGAGTGAGCGGCGGAAGGAAATACTAGAGGAGCTGTGCGAAGCTTGCGAGAAACAGCACAGAGAGCGGTTCCGCGCGATGCTGGCGGAGTTGGAAGTCCGTGTGCAGCAGGAGTTACATACGGCGGTGTTGAAAGAAACAGCGCAGATGATGTCGCAGATCTTGGCTTCAGGTGCCCCGCCGAAGGAAGAGGTGTTTGCGATGGAGATAGCTGGGGCAACGGATGTTAAGATGCTCTGCGGTATCAACGATAGGATAATCACCTCGGGGGTGGGGATAGGTATCGAGACTAGTCGGGCTATATTCCAACGCTTCGTTGATCTCGGTGGCATTGATGATTCGTTAAAGTACGCTTTGAACCCCCTGATCAACGTTCCGGGAACCAATAATATCGGGAGGCTCTGCGAATTGCTCTGCGATATGGTTCGTTATCGGGATGCGTACAAGCTTATCATGGCTGCGCTGAAGGTTGAGAAGTTTGGGTTCTTGTCGGATCTGGACGTACGTGCTGGGATCCGCGGCGTTGACCGGACTAGTGTGAGAACAGAGGAGGAGCTTGTTGATCTCTGGGAAGCCCTGAATGCGTCCCAGGCGATAACAATAAGGGACATTACAAAAAACACATTTGCGGCATTCATCGGCCGGGCCTGTCGACTAAAGTTTGGGAGGAAATCACAATGGTGGGAAGGCAATGGGGCTACAGTGTTGCTGAAGATGTGTATGGAGATCATCATCTTACGGCTCCAAGGAAATGTGGATATAAATCATCTTGCGACGCTGGTTGAGGCTTGGGTGTGGAATTGGCAAGGGAATGAGGACAAGAGGGTTGATGTCATGTCGCTGGATGAGAGCATTCCGTTCCTGTCACACTTTTTGGATGTACTTTCCCAGGAACAGCTTGATCAGCTTTTCACGATGACAATAAACAGGATTACGATGAATTGCCAGCGCAAAGGGGACGAGATATTTCCCGTGAGAGTTCTTTGGCCGTTCCTGGCATCAGTTGCGCAGAGCCGTCTTTGGAAGAACGAGGAGAGCATTGCACTTTGGGCGCTGGAAGGTGTTGTGCTACGGAAAGGATTAGCACCTAAATACCTAGCCTTCCGAAGCGATCCCGAGATTGCCCGGTTCGTGGTGCGGCACTATCTGCCCTTCCGAATGGCAATCGAAGGCCAAGACGGCTCCGAGAAGGAGAAAGCCAAAGCGGTGTTTATCAAACTAAGAAAGATGGAAATGCAAGGCGTGGGCATGGACCCAGACACCCGATCCGGTATAGAAATGGGAATAGAGACAGGAAGAGAGAGCCGACTCAGTCCATTCGCAACCGCCATTCTCGCATTCAAAGGAACCGGCGTACCCTGCCGAACTCTCCTCCTCGACATGGTCTACACCCTCTACCGTCTCGGCCAACACCACGAGATCGTCAGAATGCTATACTCCCTCAACAGCTACGGCATCCGCCCTTCCTCATCCCAGTACGCACTACTCATCCGAACCATGACCGCAGACCACCCCGAAAGCGCCCTCGCCATGCTAAAGATCTACGCAAAATCACAATACTCCACTTTTGCATCCTACATCGCCACTGTGGCATCAAAACACCCACATCTCGCCCTCTCGGCTTACCGTTTCCTTACCCGCCCTAACAAGTTCCCCTTCACCCCCGACCAGCCCAGTGTTGCGCCGCGAAGACTCCCGAAAAGACGCCTACTCGTGGCAATGGCGTGGAAGTTTGCAAATTCGCCGGCCCTGACGGCGAGGCAGTGTCACAGATGGGTTCATATTTGCTACGGCACTATGCTGAAGCTTGGGTATGCTCCGGGCCCGACGATGGGACTAGCGATTGCCGTGGCGGCGGTGCAGAGGACTATCAGAGAGGGTATACCGGTAAGGATAACGAGTGCCAGGCAGAAGTGGGTTCTGCGGGCTGTGAGGAGACAGGCGGGAGTAAAAAAGGCGGAAGAGGTAGCGAGTATCCTGAAGAGGTGGGAGGAGAAGATGTGGCAGGAGAAGAGGCGAGAGAAGCAGTTTCAAGAGCAACGGTGGTGAAGAGGTGTGTACAGTGGTTTTTTTCTGTGTTTTTCTTTTCTCTTTTCTCTTTTCGGGTTATTTTTTTCTATCCTTTTGGAGCGAGGGTGGGGGAAAAAAGTAGTTGTCGTGATGCGGTGGTAGTGATGGTATCTTCTTGTATAAATTTGTTGCGGTACAGAGCAAGGGGGGAGTGTAGACGTTTAGTCTCGTTGTAGCGTTAAAAAAGAATATCACATTCTTACGGGAATGTTAGAAACGGATCTAGGTAGGGAGTCTTTTAGCTGGGGGGGAGTTCTTTTCAGGTCATGCAAGGTCACTCGAGGGAGGGGGGGTTAGGGTCGGTCTAGAACGGTAGTATCAAATATTGTATATGTTGGGTCGTCAAGACACCAATACAGTGTATTTTAATTCTATCTCTCCACTATGAGTTACGTATAAGAATGTGTATATAGTCAATGAGTATTGTGGTACGAATCCCTTAATAATATCACCCTGCGTATGGCTTTAGCATATATTCAACGGAATATATCGGCAACCAACTACAAGCAAAGTGGGGGAGGGGGGGGTTACAGATGGCGTATTGGGATTAGCTTAATGCCGTCCCCAATGAAGTGAAATGTGAATCTTGGCTCCCGGTAATCTTTGACAGGTTGTAAGCGTCCATCCACTAGAAATAACCTGCCCCACACATAGATTAGTTCATACCGAAAGTGCACTGGCCACTCCCCAGGTTCTTTAGCTTTTCGAGGTTACTATCTCCCCCTTTTTTTAATTGGAAGAAGACAATCTACAGTTTTATCAGATCTTCCAAGGCATTGAGGGAAGAAAAAACAGTCCGCCAAGAAGGGCAGTGCTGAAACAAATCCAAGAAAGCTGCAGTTCGAACCACTTCCTATCAAGCCAAGGTCCTGGCGGTATACCGAACTACGGGACAAGCGGCATTGGAGGAGGGGGGGGGTAAAAAGGAAAGCCAAGAAGTATACGCGCGTCCTTTCTTGTTATTCTTGTGAGTTCTTGGAAGAAGGGGGGGGTTCTTGGGTTTCTTAAGGGGGGTTAGTTAGAGCAGTTCAATTCAAATACGTACTGATTCAAACTCTATGACTTTTTATTTGAATAACGTCGTTTTAACTAGGAAGAAGCCTACAACTAAACCCTATAGTTGAAACTATTAGAGGGAGGTGAAATTCCAGAGAACTCTATTGGAGGAAAAGTAAAGTAGGGTAAAACCTTCTGAGGTTCACACTCTGTTAACCGCTTTGAACTATTCTCCATGTGCTCGGAACAACCCTGCCGATGCCTGTTAATCCTCCCCTACCCCTGCCCCAACCCCAACCCCTGTCCCGCTCCTCCCCCTCTTGTCTGCAACCTAACCTAACCCGCAGAAAACACTCTATCTTGAAGTCGGTTCTGGTTAAACCCGGCCGCTTGGGCTTGAGGCTGTGCCGCATACTTTTGTCTTAAGGGTCTTGCCTTTAAAAAAAGGTGTCTTGGCATTTCGTCAACGGTTCACGTTGGTGGCGGAAACACGTTTTTCTTTTCTTTTTTACCTTTTGAAACAGATCTCGGTTCTTGACTGAGCGGTTGTAAAGAAGGGTTTTTCTGTGAAAGAGAAGTCGAGAGATCAAGGGCTCGGGTGAAGATCAGAGGCCATGGATCAAACCACGAACATCAGTGGGGAATGTTGACTATATACTCATGAATATCTCTTTTGGCCAAGCATTTTAGCCCTCCTCCCAAAGCTTTGGGCCGGATCGGAAAGAGCAAAAGAGTAAAGCCTCCACCCCCCCATTGATTATTGGATGATATTAAGGGAAAGAAATGAAACCGTGAGTTATCTTGACAGAAGTCCCTTTCTCCTTCTGTTTGTTCCACATTTTTTTTCTATCTCTTTCTCTCTCTTTACATTCTCTCTCTCTCGAAAAATCTAAAGACCGTCTGTGACGCTTCCAATCTTTTTATTACATCTCTCTCTGCCAGAAATGAAGACCCGATCCGTCAGTGCCGCTAATCTTCTGTCACTACTTGCAGTCGTTCTACCCGCCGTAGTCGGCCAGGTGAACGAGAGTACTGCCGGTGTTCACAGTACTTTTTTTGATCCGAAATACTATCTCCCCGATAACCTCATAATAAATCCCCGAACACACCCGGGACTCTTTAGTGTAAGTTCTTCCAAGCCCGTTGCATGCGGGAATTGGGGGATCTCCCGATGTTGTTTCAGACCACGGGAAACCTAACATTTGAGAAAAAAACAAACGTGTAGTTCACAGGCCGATGGCTCCTATCTCCAGCGCGTCCGATCCGTCCACAGAACCCAGTTTATCAATCCACCCTGTGGCCCGGGAACTCTGTCACAGTTCTAGTTCACGGCTCAAAGGTCGCCGTTAAGGTAGTGCCGAAACCGCAGGGTTGGATTGAGGACTACCATTTTTATGTATCTGTGGATGGCGGGGACGATGTGCGATACAGCATTCCACCGTTCAATTCATCGGAATTGACAAAAACCGATAGGGCGCAGACGTTCAGTGTTGCGATTAAAGGGTTGGAAGGACAGGGAGGGGATATATTGGAGCCGCACACGATCCGCTTGACGAGCGTTCCGGAAACACCGTTATCTTTCGAGGGGCTGGAGGTGCAGACTGCGCTGATCAAGCAGGGCAAGGAATGGATCGAGGGTCAGGATAATAGAATCTCGATAGAATTTGTTGGTGAAGGAAGTGATGCGGGAAGGAATAGCAATAATAAGGATATCTGGCTAGACAGCGTGCAATATAGAGTAGGAGAAACATTAGGAGTGAAGCATAGTCATATGTCCACAGGTTCGGCCTCATTACCAGTCTTTAGAGAAGCCCACTTACTGACCAAAGTCTCAGGAACATGTCTCCTTACATCCTGCAAAGATCAAGCTGGACTCTTTGATCAATACTTCCAAACCTCCCCTTTTGCACTTAATGCGTTAGAACCCGACTCGAACCTCGACCCCCACCACAACTCGCACATCAACACACCATACCGTTTCCCAGAGCTCTCAACAAACCCCCAAGTGCCTATCCCCGCGGTAAACTTCGTCATTGTCGATCTCGGCGTCTTCGACATCTTAATACACCAACAGAACCCAGACGACTACACCCACGCGCTCGTCCTATTCCTCGCGCGTCTCCGCACCCAAGCACACCCCACCGCGAAGATCCTCGTTATAGCGCGAAACAGCAAATACACCTCTCTCCCACCATACAGCCTCAAGCCCAGCCCCGAAGTCACACAGCTCCGAGAGAGGCTCTACAAAGCTACAACAAAAGCAGTAACTGTACTACAGGAGGGAACAGGCGAAGAAAACATCCACCTAGTTTCCCTCCCGTCTTCTGCATCATCGGAAGAAAATGCATATCTTCGCGCGGTCTGCCCGTTCTTCTTGCCTCCTCCGTCGGCCCTCTCGACGCTGTCGTTGAATAAGTTTGGTGGCACGGTGGCGTGGTCCAAAGCGCAGAGTGTGTGTTTGGACCTTGGAGGGCAGGAGAATAGTAGGAGGGTCCACAGCGCGGTGTGGAGAGCTGTTCTGGTTCTTGTGGGTTTGTGGGGATTGTGGATGTCCAGGAGCATTATTGTTGGTACTGTGGCTGCGGTTATTGGGAGGAAGAGATTGGGTATGGAGGAGGTTGAGGTTGAGAGAGGGTTGTTAAACGGGGGCGTAAAAAGGAATGAGGATTATGATAAATCTGGTTAATTCCTTTTTTTTTTCTCTCCTTAGATGGTTCTTTTCTTTTTCTTCTTCTTTTCTTTTTTTTTGCTTTTGTTAGTGGGTAGGCGTTAAGGTACGACCTGAACGCTTTGTTACGAGATCATATAGAGTCGTAATATTGGTGGTACGGTTATTAAATAGTAGTCGTAGTATATAGTCGTCTGGTCTGTGTTATAAGACACTCAAACGTTCATTTTTTTGGAGTTTTTTTTTGTTTGTTATTCCTCCTTCTCCTTTGTCTTGTTAGATTAGCTCTTTCTCTATAAATCTCAATCCTTTTCCTTTGTAGAATCCAGCTTAATATGTCGACTTCGGATTTTGGTTGATAGTTCATTGGCCGTCTCTGTACATATGTACTCTTATCTGTAATCTGCCCCCCCACCCGGGATCTCAGTGCCGAGGAATATAGGTGCCGAGAATTATTGAGTAGTCGATATTTCCAACACATAGCAAAAAAAAAAAACCCCCCCCCATCGTAGATATCAGACCAGGAAAGAAAGAAAGAACGAACGAAAAAACTGTTTCTTGGAGCGTTGTTATATAATAGTACCCAAAAGCAAGTAAGACGGGGGGGAAAAAGATTAAGCCAAGGCCGCGGGGGAGCCTCCGTCGCGGGTTGCACATCCTATTCAAAACCCCGTATTCACAACGGGACGATCGCCGCAGCAATCCTAGTGGAGGGAGGGGGATCAAGCTCTAGTACTAAGGGGCTGTTTGTAAGATGTGTTTTTTTTTTTAATTTTTGCTTACTGTGTTTTTTTTTAGTACCGAGTTTTTTTTTTTTATGTGAAGCTATTAGCTTTAGTTTCTGGAGAGGGACTTGTGCTAATGCGGTAGCTGCAAAGAAGGGGTTTCGAGAAGCTCTGGTTAGGGTGTAATGTCAAAGATAGATATACTCTAAGGTTCTATTCTTTGGTGGACTAACCCATAGGAAGAGTAAAACATCTATGCCGTAGAGCTGAGCCTCAAGCCCCTAACCCTAGGGTACTTGGCGCCAAGTCTAGCTTGCGTATATAACTATTCTCCTCCACACACCTCCTCATACTTATCTTGCGACGGCCTTTGCGTGCTCATGCCTAGGACTCCGGTGGCAACATCTCCATTACGCGTTGAGGGCTGGATCTCTGTAAAATGTCTTCGCATCTTCTGGGTTGCCTAACTTTTCGATACTGGAGTGGAATAATTCTTTCGTTGTGTGCCTGGGTGCTGTCCGAGGTTCCGAGGAATGGAGTCGGGGGGTTGTATGAGGGATGAAGTGGATGGAGTAGTTAGGTGTTGAATATCACTTTCCCTACAATATAAGCCTATAATATACTACAACTATTGGGCTATAAAAGACGGTGTTATATATGCCACAAGGCAGACTGCTTGCTTACTACAGTCATGAAAAGTGACTCGATATCTAGTTATCACACTTCTCTGCACTCTGGAAAAACAAATAATTCATGATATGAGATCATATGGTATATTTCCAACTCTTCATCACACACCCACAAACATGCACTGTCTATCTAATAACAGATATTCCAACTAAAATTCCCCACAATACAAGAATTCACGCAATACAAATCTCCAAATCCCCCCACCCACCAACCGAACGGAAAGAAAAAAATCAATCCCATAAACTCCAACACATGCAATCCACCACCATTCCAACAAAAAGAAAGAAAGAAAGAAAGAAAAAAAAAGAATCCTTCATAAACTCATCATCACCGGCTTCTACAACGTTTCCCCTCTCAATCTACACCGACCCTTTGAAACAGATACTGACATACAACCAATATTATTCCTTATTTTCCGTATTGGTTTTCTCTTGCACAGCTCCGTTACTGCCGGCACTACCACTGTTTGAAGAATGAGGGCAAGGAATGTCCAGATGGGGAATGGCTCCTTAACGGTAGCTATATTCAGGGACTTGCGGGTAGCCGTAAGATCTAGGATAACCCTGAGGAGAATAAGAGTTCTGAGGTGAATAAGAGTTCTGAGGAGAATACGAGTTCTGAGGGGAATAAGAGTTTTGAGGGGAATAGGTGTTCTGAGGGTATCCTGGGTTATAACGTGGAGCGGGGGCGGAGTACGGGTTCTGCTGGGGATATCCTTGGCTAGGATATCTCTGGGGAGTATAAGGCCTTGGTGAAGGGTATCCTTGGTTTTGTCGAGGGAAGCTTGGGTAGGTCTGAGGAGAAGGATAGCTTGGGTAGGTCTGGGTATTAGGATATCTCGGGAAAGATGGTCGAGGGAAATTGGGGGTCGGGTAGTTGTTATTGGGGGTCCTGGTTGGCTTGACTGGCGGCTTCCCATTGACTGGAGGTTTCCTGGTGACTGGAGGCTTCCCATTGACTGGAGGCTTTCCGTTGACAGGCGGCTTCCTGGTGACTGGCTTCCTGGTGACTGGTGGCTTCCCGTTGACAGGCGGCTTTCCATTGACCGGGTTCCTGGTGACTGGAGGCTTTCCATTGACAGGTGGCTTCCCGTTGACCGGGTTCCTAGTGGTAGGCGGCTTTCCATTGACAGGCTTCCTGGTGCTCGGGGGGTTCCCGTTGACAGGCGGCTTTCCATTGACAGGCGGCTTTCCGTTGACCGGCTTCCTAGTGGTAGGAGGCTTTGTGTTGACCGGATTCCTAGTGGTAGGAGGCTTCGTGTTGACCGGATTCCTAGTGGTAGGAGGCTTCGTGTTGACCGGATTCCTAGTGGTAGGAGGCTTCCCATTGACTGGCTTCCTAGTGGTAGGAGGCTTCCCATTGACTGGCTTCCTAGTGGTAGGAGGCTTCCCATTGACTGGCTTCCTGGTGGTAGGCGGCTTCTCGTTGACCGGCTTCCCGTTGACAGGAGGATTTCCATTGACCGGCTTCCTAGTGCTTGGGGGCTTCCCATTGACTGGCTTCCCATTGACTGGAGGCTTCCCATTAGTTGGGTTCCTGGTGACTGGGGGCTTTCCGTTGACCGGCTTCCCATTGACTGGATTCCTGGTGACTGGAGGCTTCCCGTTGACCGGATTCCTAGTGGTAGGCGGCTTTCCATTGACTGGCTTCCCATTGACTGGAGGTTTACCATTAGTTGGGTTCCTGGTGCTTGGGGGCTTCCCGTTGACCGGCTTCCCATTGACCGGGTTCCTAGTGGTAGGGGGTTTTCCATTGACTGGGTTCCTAGTGGTAGGGGGCTTCCCGTTGACTGGATTCCTAGTGGTAGGCGGCTTCCCATTGACTGGCTTCCCATTGACTGGCTTCCCGGTGGTAGGCGTCTTCCCGTTGGTCGGCTTCCCATTGATCGGCTTTCCGTTGACTGGGGGCTTTCCGTTGACCGGGTTCCTGGTGGTAGGCGTCTTTCCATTGACTGGCTTCCCATTGACTGGAGGTTTACCATTAGTTGGGTTCCTGGTGACTGGGGGCTTTCCGTTGACTGGCTTCCCATTGACCAGCGGCTTCCCGTTGGTCGACGGCTTCCCGTTAGTCGAAGGCTTCCCGTTCGTTGAAGGTCTCCCGTTCGTCGAAGGCTTCCCGTTAGTCGACGGTTTCCCGTTAGTCGAAGGTTTCCCATTAGTCGAAGGCTTCCCGTTTGTCAGAGGCCCCCCGTTGGTCGTCGGTTTCCCGTTAGTCGAAGGCTTCCCGGTAGTCGACGGTTTCCCGTTCGTTGAAGGCTTCCCGTTAGTCGACGGTTTCCCGTTAGTCGAAGGTTTCCCATTAGTCGAAGGCTTCCCGTTTGTCAAAGGCCTCCCGTTAGTCGACGGTTTCCCGTTAGTCGTCGGTTTCCCATTAGTCGAAGGTTTCCCATTAGTCGAAGGTTTCCCGTTGGTCGACGGTTTCCCATTAGTCGAAGGCTTCCCGGTAGTCGTCGGTTTTCCGGTGGTCGTCGGTTTCCCGTTAGTCGAAGGCTTCCCGTTAGTCGAAGGCCTCCCGTTAGTCGACGGTCTTCCGGTGGAGGTCGGCCCTACGACGGTTGCGGTTCCAAGCGGCTTCCCATTAGGCCTGACAGGCGGCTTAGGATTCGTAGATGGCTTTATTTTCTTAGGGCTAACAGGAGTACCCCCAGTCTTGCCTTTAGCTGGGGTCGTAGGAGTTCCACCAGACTTAGGATCCGTGGTTGTACCTCCAGTTTTAGTACCCGGGTTAGTTCCACCTGATTTACCTTTCTTAGGGTCTTTGGTAGCACCATCCGATGTGCTTTTGCCAGGCCCCACTACAGTAGTATCGCCAGAGTTTTTGTTCTTGACAGGGGTCGTAGGAGTCGTCCCGGTGTTTGCTTTGTTCTTGGGCGTAGTACCAATAGCAGGTTTTTTCACCCCGGTAATAGGCGGATTGACAATGGTGCCGATCCGAGGCTTGGGGGCAGTTGTAACTGGTAGTTTTGGCTTTTTGTCGGTTTGGACGGCTATTTTCGGGGCGGGGTTGGATTTTGGGATGTTGACCCTTGGAGCGGCGGCTTTTGGCTTCACTGCGGGCTCTGGAATGGCTACCGTAGATCCGACCAAAAGGGCCAGGGTGAGGATTGAAGATAGTTGAGGGAGCAACATCTTGGATGTTTAGTTTTGTAAAAAAAACAGCTAGATAGGTTGCATGAAGTTTCGTTAAAAGGGGTGTAAAAGTGTTTCCCCCCTAGGTCTTGATCGTGAAAGAACGAAGCTGGGAATTTGAAAAAAAAAAAAAGAGACTGAAAAGACTGAAGAGAATTGAAGAAAAAAAAAGGATCGACTAGGTTAAAGAAAGTATCGTGTATCAAGATCAACTTGATACAAGAAAAACGAAAGGAAAAAGAACACCAGGTCTTTGATGAACAAGAAAGTACAGAAACAAACTCCTTGGTACTGTTCTCTCTCGGCGGCATAGTTTCTTATATCTAAATTCTAATCTCATCATAATGCGGCGTGTGGATCCACAATTACCGACATTTCTCCGGGATGTGAATGTTTCTGTTTTCGATTTTTAGAATACACAGGAGTTCTTCACCGCCTGATTAGAAACGTATAGAGGCTGGGGGGGGGGGATGGTGCGAGCGAATACTTTGAGATCTCAATGAAGTCTTCCTCACCGAAGATATCTAAGTATACTAGTTTCTTGCACGGACCACGAACCACCTTCCCTCCCCGCGTGCAGAATAACTTTAATTGGGTGTGTAGAACCCGGTAGAAAAATAGGGTATTTGATTTCTGTTACGCCGGCCCCCTCAAAGATTTGATATTGATATACTTACCGGGGCTAGGGCTACCGGTGGGTATATTCGCTTATTTATGCAGGTATGGTGTGCATACCCCCCCACACACACCTGTTGCAGTAAGTGTTAAATTGTACATTTGTCATGTATTAGTCATGTATTAAGATAATGGAATTATCTAGATTGTTGTGGAAGCTTACGGAATAAGGAAGAGCATTCCGGCGAGAATGACTCATATTGCTTTGTGTAACAAATATTATTGTATAAATAGGGGACAGATTTCCCACTCGTTTAATAGAATCATTATCTTCACTTTACACTAAACTTCAGGTTATGAGCCCGGGTTCTGCACAATAAACCCCGCTATTCTCTACCTTCTCTCACAAAACATACACCCAACACTAAACCATGTCTTCAGGAGAAGCTTCTACAAGCAAGTCCGGTGATGAAACTGTAGTCCAACCTACGAGCACTGCCATTCCCAATCCTATGGGAAATCTCATGGTCAAAACAGATAGACTTCCCGTTCTTAAGGGACAGTCAAACTATCAGACCTGGGCAGGAGCCTGGAAGATTACTTTTGATTCAGTTGAATGGTGGGAAAATGTGAGTGGCGAGGAAAAAGAGCCGACCGACAAAACCTCCACAGAGCATAAGACTTGGAAATCCATCTCTAAGCGAGCTCTCGCACTTTTACTCAACGGTGTATCAGAAGAACTACAAACCACAGTCGTTCGTTGCCGGCACAGACACGGTGCCTGGAAAGCCCTTAAAGACCTTTACGATAGGGAAACTCCAGCAACAACAATTAATATCCTCACAACACTCCTGAACCTACGTTACCAGGACAACACCTCTCTTGCAGATCACCTAACCACATTCCAAAATCAATGGAATAGGTTCCAGCAACGATGCCAGGACACAACAAAAGAAGGATTATCCAAAGACTTCCACTCCGTCGCAGAATCTAACCGAGCCAAAGCAGCCCTGCTGCTTGTTTCCCTAAACACTGCCACCTCAATGGTAAATATCATCGACAATCTCCAAACCAAGGAGAATCTCTCCTACGAAGACGTCTACAATAGACTCACCGATCTATCCGCCAACAAAACTGGCAGTTCCGAAGACACTGTCTTCAATACCAGTCATGGCACCAAGAAATGGTGTACCTATTGTTTGGCGAAAACAGGAAAAAAGATCACAAATCACACCCACGATGATTGCAGAAGGCTCAAGAAGGAAAGAGAATGGAGAAAGAAAGGAGGAAAAGGAAAAGGGAAGGAGGATAATGCCTCCACAAGCACACATGATTCGGCAACCGTTTTAATGGTACGCCATAACTCCTCAACCTCTTCATCTTGGATATTCGACTCTGGCGCAACTGCTCACATCTCTCCCCACAAAGAACTCTTCACCACGATTCGACCATACGACGGAATCGTTAGAACAGCTGATGGGACCGCTCACCGAGCTCCAGGAATTGGAGATATCCTCATCGAGTGTTGGCTCCCTGACGGAGGAAGATCTTCAGTCGTTCTCACTGATGTACTCCTCGTCCCCACGTTCGGACCAGTTGGTCTCATCTCCGAGACCGTTCTTGACAAAAAGGGGTGCAGAGTTGATGCAGGAGGAGGAAACAAAATTGTTAAAAAGGGCGAAAAGGAACTATTCTGGAGAAAATTGGTAAACGGGCACTGGAATGTACAAATAGTTGAAAATGTAAAGACGTCTCTCTCTTCTTACTCTGAATGGCATGAAGCGCTCGGACATCCGTCTAGTCTTCATAGCCTATATGCCGACCGTACCAATCTCCCAAAGAAACCAAGTAATTTCCACTGTGGACCATGCGCCCTTTCAAAAAGCACTCATTCGGTCCCGAAGACAATAAGTACTCGAGCCACACAACCCTTCGAACTAGTCCATTCAGATCTCTCTGGTAAACAAAGAGTAATGTCTCAGGACAAATGCCAGTACTATATGTCTTTTATAGACGACTACACTCGCTATTCTTGGATTTACTTCCTAAAGAATAAAGACGATGCGTGTAAAGCCATCGAACACTTCACCAACAAGGTCAAAAATCAGCATAATACCACAATAAAAAGGTTCAGAGCTGATGGTGGAGGCGAATACGTCAACAAAAACACCAAGACCTTCTTCGGAAAAGAGGGCATTACCCAAAAAACAACGCCACCATACTCCCATGAGTCAAATGGAGTAGCCGAAAGATTCAACAGGACGGTAACCACAATGGTTCGATGCATGATAATGGACCATCCCCGAATCCTATGGCAAGAAGCGTACTCAACTGCTGTCTATCTCAAAAATAGACTCCTACACAGTGCTCTAAAGGATAAAACCCCATATGAAGCACTCCATGGAAAGAAACCAACAATCAAACATGCTCACCCTTTCGGTCAAAAATGCTACATTCACATTCACAAAGAAGCCAGGCCAGCCGGAAGCAAATTAGAACCAAGAGCAGTCGAAGGTAAATTTGTTGGGTACACAGACAGCGACACACAATACCGAGTTTGGATACCATCTCAACACAAGGTGGTAGTCACTAGAGATCTCACGTTCCCCCCTCCAGCTTCAGGGGAAGTATCGATTGATATCTCCTACCCTCCTATAGAAACTCCAAAACTCGAAGCGTCAGTACCAGAGTCATCTTCAAAAGGAAAAGAAGCAGTTCCTTTAGAAGACGAAGGGGAAGAAAAAGAATTTATACTTCCGCTACCAGACTCTGATGAAGAATCAGAACCAGAAACACACACACCAGGAGACTTCCCATTATCTCCACCAAAAAAGGAAACAGTTGCACCAATTCCTCCCCCCTTTCAAACTCCCAGGCGATCAACAAGAGAAAAGAAGCCGGTCGAAAAAACAACCCAAATCGAACAAGAACAAAGGGACACAGAAATACGCAGAATACAAGCCAAAATCGAGAAACTAGACAGAGATCTGAAAGATGATCTCCTAGTTATCGAGCAAAATGAAGACCCTCGAGATCACCAACGTCTAAAAGACGACTCCTTAAAAGAACATCGAGTTCAGAGAAATGATCTTAGGAGACAACTTCGTCAAGCCAGAGCAAACACTGCAACTGACATCCCAGTTCACTATGCCTACATCAGCACCGATCCAGTTACTTTTCGACAAGCCACTTCAGGGGAAGACACGGAACTTTGGAATAAAGCAATGAAGGAAGAATACGACGCACTCATTAAAAATAACACCTGGGATATAGTAGAACGACCTCAAAATCGAGAAGTCGTGAAAGGAAGATGGGTATACAAAACAAAACACAACCGAGATGGAACCATTGAACGATACAAGGCCAGATATGTCGCCAAAGGTTATTCACAAATACCAGGTCTCGATTTCGATGAAACCTTCTCACCAGTTGCCCGTTATGACTCTCTACGACTCCTACTAGCTCTTGCTGCCCACAACAACTGGATTCCTATTCAGTTAGACGTCAAAACTGCCTTCCTCCACGGTGTCCTTAAGGAAGAGATCTACTTAGAACTTCCCGAAGGATACAAACAAGACAACAAAGTGTGTAAACTTCGCAAATGCATCTACGGATTGAAACAGTCCCCTCGAGAGTGGTATGCCTGCCTGGTTGACTCTCTCAAACTGAAAGGATTCAAAGCATCCTACTTCGATCCATGCGTGTTCATTAATTCCACAGAACACATCTACCTAGCCGTCTACGTCGACGACATCATGATATTTGGACCCAATAACAATTATCGTCAAGGCATCAAACAGTCTCTCATGACAGACTTCGAATGCACAGACCTCGGCGAATCCAAATACATCCTGGGATTAGAAATTGACTGCACCTCAGACGGCATACACCTTTCTCAAAAAGGGTACATACAAAAACTTCTCGAAAAGTTCCAAATGCATGAATCCAGACCAGTTGGCACGCCTCTTGAACCCAACACTCTATTCACAACAGGAACGGCAGAGTCCATGATAGATAATCAAAAACTCTATCAATCCATAATCGGATCCCTTATGTATGCCAGTATCGGCACCAGACCCGATATTTCTCACACAGTCACTTTTCTCTCCCAGTTTTCCTCCTGTCCTACGGCAGAACATTTAATCGCTGCCAAACGAGTGCTCAGATATCTCAAAGGCACTAAAGGCGGGCATCGTATTCTATTTCCAAACACTCCGACAACACGTTACATGGGTTCTCAGATAGCTCATTCGGTTCCAATATCTCTGATCGAAAATCCTTTTCTGGATATGTCTTTCAACTTGGAAAGTCAACTATTAGTTGGAGAAGTCGCAAACAAAGATCAGTTGCTACGTCAACCACCGAAGCGGAATACATGGCCCTAAACCTAACCGCGAAGCAACTTGTATGGTTGAAATCCGGCCTAACAGAACTTGGTCAATTCTACGACTATACAATACACGCTGACAACACTGGCTCCATTGAGCTGGTTCGAAATCCACGAATTCATGATAGATCCAAACATATCGATATTCAATACCATTCCACTCGCGAATGGTACGAATCAGGAATATTCTCCTTAGAATATGTTTCCACCTCTGACAACATCGCCGACATTCTCACAAAAGGTCTACCAAAACCAGCACACCTTCAACATACCATTTCAATACGAGGTAACAAATGAGGGGAAGTGTTAAATTGTACATTTGTCATGTATTAGTCATGTATTAAGATAATGGAATTATCTAGATTGTTGTGGACGTTTACGGAATAAGGAAGAGCATTCCGGCGAGAATGACTCATATTGCTTTGTGTAACTTATATTATTGTATAAATAGGGGACAGATTTCCCATTCGTTTAATAGAATCATCTTCTTCACTTTACACTGAACTTCAGTAAGCTGATCACCACTGGAATCCGCTAAGGTGTCGCACTGCCAAAGCTTAATCTTTTAAACGACAAATAACCTCTACTATTTCCTATCTTCAGGTAGAGGTCCTAAAAGCTACACAAAAATAATACAGTTGTTTTTTCTATCTAGTGTAAGGATAGAGAAGCGCTTCAAGACAGCAGTCCCAGACAATTTTAGACCCATTCTCCAGCTTATGCTGAAGAACCAGATATGAGTACAAATGAGGGGTGAAGATATCTCCTGTCCGTTGCGGCTTAGCGTTTTACCCTATACACTTGACCGGAAGGCAACTCAAAGTCCACCGCAGCACCACCACTTACTTCTTGTACGACATATCGGTCGGGTAACACAATAACTATATATAGAAATGATATACCGAAACATGAGTTATCCGGTGTAGGTAAGCTTCATATTAAGCTTTGGGTACCCCCCCCTAGCTATGAGTTTTTTCCGGCGGCCGGGACGCCGGATATAGATAATTGGAATGTTGGATGATTTCTCTGTATGTACTCTACACATGCTCATTTTGTCTTCAGATCCTGGGTTAAGGGAGTCAAGCGAGGTTAAGCGCGGTACTCTGGTGGGGGGAGGGTTATTTAGCCTAGATATAAGAAATACCTATGGTGGTGCCGCTTACTTGCTGGGCCTCTTAGAATAAATTCTGATAGACAGGTGATGGCTGGAGGTGGTTATATAATCCTTTTTATCCTCACTCGGTTTGAGAAGATTACGCTAGCCCGGTAAGAGTAGTCTATAACTCGCAAGCTGGGTCAGAGCCAAAGGTCTGTATTCAAAGTTTGTGTGTTTGTAAAAAAAGGCCCTGAAATAATTCCCCTCAATACTCTTGCATGTAGAAAAGAAATACAATGAAAGACCAAAATGATTCGATCTCAAGCCTAGCTCATGATACGAAACAAATAGAAGACTACAGATAAATATAAATAAGGTCAAAGAATAAAAAACTAAAAATCTGGACTGCAACCTCAAATGTAAATTGAATACATGATTTAAAACGAGAATCGAAAAGAGGAGAAGAACAAAATCTGAAGAACACTCGAAATATACTAGTTTTGTGACTGGTGACCTTTTTTAGCTGCGCTTAGTAGATCGTTCATAAGCTCCCGTTCGTCAATGAGAGACTTTGGTGCTTTGCCCTTGACGACAGCCCAGAGATTATTATTGGAGACGATGTAAGTCTTTTGTAAGGGTAAATTCGACTTTTTGAGAATAGACTCAAAGCTTTGGCGAGTTTCCGAGACGAACTTATTATGGGCCTGTCTTTTGAGGGATTGATGATCCTGCTCGTCGTCATCGCTATCGTAACCCAAATCTCCCATAATATTCCGGATATGTTGATCCGCCTTCGAACGAACGATAAACGAGGGAATACCGAAGCGCTGGCAGTTTTCTATAATCGACAGATCTATCGCTGTGAGACGAATGTCAACCGCGACGATTATAAGATCAAAGATGAAAAGGCCCTGTTGATTGAAGTATTGCCAATTAGAGATATCTAATGTACCAGCGCCAGGAATATCGAACCATGCCCGAGGAGGTTGGGAATCTGGATCAGGGTATCTGGCTATCTCTTGGGTGGTCTCGGTGACTCCGGTTTTGGCTGCTTCTGGGTCTTTGTTCTTCATACCACGGAAAGCATTGATCAATGAAGATTTTCCACTTCCGGGCTGGCCGCTGACAGCGAAATGGAAGTATTTATCGTAATATCCGAGCCTATCTTTGGCTGATTGATACTCCTCATCAGTAGGCCATACGGTTGGCTGGATTCCCATGCTAAGGCTCTTGATCAACTCTTCCATTTCCTGGTGTATACTCTTCGTTTCTTGGTCCGTTTTTTCACAGCCTTCTCTTTCATCCTCTGCCTTCTCCTGTGCAATTCGTACTTCTTCCTCTCGTCTTTTTTTGTCCTCCTCTTCTCTGGCTTTTCTTTGGGCTTCCTCTAGTTGTATTTTCTCCTTTTCTCCCTGGATTCTTTTCATCTCTTTAAATTGTCTTTGTCGCTCTTGAGCCAGTCTCATTTTCTCCTTAAGATGTCTCTGTTGCTCTTGAGCTAGTCTCATCTCTTCTTCTATCTTCTTTTCAATTGCCGCTCTCTCCTCCTCCATCTCCTTTTGCATTGACGCCCTTTCTTCCTCTACTTTTTCCATTTCTTCATTCTTTCGCTGCCCCTCTTCAATACTTGGTCTATTCACCTCATTCCTCAGCACCTCCTCCTCAACCCCTTCATCCTCCTCCACATCCTCTACACCCACCTCAACCTCCTCCCACCCCCACCCTGGGATTATCATTTTGATTTTCTCATCCATTTTTCTCATCTCCTCCTCAAGCTCCCCAAGTTTCTTCAATACCGTTTCATGCCCCCTCCTTGCTCGCCAGTTCTCCTCGCACCAGAGCCAAAACGTAATGACTAAAATAATAATGCAAAGAAGAAGAAGAAGAAAATATTGCCCGGAAGGCTCCCTGTTTTCTTGTTCAGGTGACCATGTTTTGCGCCTCTGCTTTCCTTGTTGCTCGTAGAGATTCCGCCATTCTTCCGGGTCATGGTGCTTCCAGGCTGCGTTAACAATGCCGTTCTCATGAGAAAGTAGTGTGATCTATGCTTCATCAAAACATGACCACTAAGAGGTCTTACCGATTGACCAGCACCCATATTGTAGTGGGCCCCTATTAAAATAGGATAACTGTGGCTAGCTGATTTAATGAGTTGTAGATTAGAGTTATCTATCCAGCTATGAAAGTTAGTTTATTAAAATTATAGAGCTTGGAATGGGAGTCCTAACCTCTTTCCAGGAAGGCGCGTGGTTTCGTGGGAGAGTATCCTAGGCAAGGTTCTGTAGAGAAATCATTTTATTTTTAGCTATCAGTGACTGAACCGCATTAAGCGTAGACTTCAGGATTAAGATATATGTACATACCACGACTAAGACCAGGCGAGTCAGTCCTAGATTCGATGTGAGTTTCCACTATCCATCTATACGTTAGATTCAAGCAAGCTTATATCTTCCGTAGATAAATCGACCCTTCAACTATCAGACGTAAATTTTTTTTCCCCTATAGATCCGCTCATCCTTGGCATCCCCAGTTTGTTGTTCAGGCATCCCGTTTGTAAGTCTTGGCGTACGTTCTCGTTCTATCTGTGGAGTACTAAGTGCATAAGGAAACAAAAAAAAACACCCCTCTTAAACCAATCAAGACCCCCCCCTCATATGCACTTTTATGCAGAGTAGTGTTTACTTTAGATAGTCATGTTTCTCAAATGCAGAAGACGCAACATTGCCGCAATGGCGCTTCTTTCCCCCCTTCCCCCTCGTTTCTACCTCGGTGCTTTAATCATAGATTATCACTCGTGTAGTTAAAATTACTACCTAATTAGGTATAGAGCCTCTTTTATATAGGTAATCTCGGATTATACTGTTATTTGTTAGTAAGCATGCTGGAAGGCTTGGGATGGGGTTTCTTAGAGTCTAGGGTATTGTGGGATTGGTTCAACCCATATAAGGAAGGAAGGACAGCATGGAAGTGCTTCTCTAGCTATTCCTCCTAGTTAGTATACCAAAAATCGTCTACTTCGGCTTTACCATAGGCCGCGATTTGCTCAAGCACGACCAGTCTTGGGTATTGTGTTTTTATATAGCTAGGTAAAGCCTGGTCTGCCATAGTAATATCGTTCTCTTACGAAATGGATGTGAGATTTAATGATTTCTCATCTCCTGGTTGCTATGTGAGTGACAGGGTTTTTTTTTATCCCCCCTATGATATTGATAGGAAGAGGGAATCTCAGTCTTTTCTATTCCCCCCTCTCCCATTGTTACACGAGCCCTTATACTATGGTAATCCTCACTGACGGCCTATCCCCTGGGTCGTAACCAATTATGGACCGAACGGTCCATAATTTTCGCCTACATTATTAAGGAGTATGACAACATAACACCACATAGGCTTTTCTCTTTCACATAGGGCCATAGAGTCATCTATTTATGTTTATAGAGGTAATCTATAACTCATTATAATACTATCTTTAGACATAATTGTACAAAAGTTGATGATTTTGCAGTCTCTCCCTAGGGAGTCCATAAAGTATTAATAGTATAATAGTAACTCCATTTTATTAGTGGGAAATGTATTTTAGATATTGAAGTCCTAACATCTAGAATATTTTGTTTATATAATGAATGGTTGATATGCTATATGAAAATAGAGTTTATTTTGTATATTTAGGGCTCAATTGTGTGAGATTTTGATTTGGTTCCATATAAAACTTGGCAAAAATACCGAAAATACCTCCAAAACCCACCACCTTAAAAAATCATAGGTGAACAAGGAGATACTATAAAAAAAAGATCATCTTATTTCAAGATAGAGTAGGTACTTAAATTTCCGCTCTAGGATTTTTAAATATCCAGATTACTATCTCAGGCTATTTCATCAATTTTTATAAAAC
This sequence comes from Verpa conica, assembly GCA_033030425.1. Taxonomy (NCBI): domain Eukaryota; kingdom Fungi; phylum Ascomycota; class Pezizomycetes; order Pezizales; family Morchellaceae; genus Verpa; species Verpa conica. The sequence goes on along the minus strand of JAUFSD010000002.1, from coordinate 175,474 downwards.
AGGTGTATTTTGGTGGGAAACACCTATTTAATTCAACTATTGATAGCCCCTTTATAAGAGCAGGGGAAATCCCACATATATTATAGAATTAATTTTCCAGTTATTCTACACAATTCTCTCTCTATCAAGGGGGGGGTGAAGCCATATGGTTGGGGTACTATTGAGTTCTCAAAAACCGAGCCTAAAATTATGGACCATATGGACCATAATTTTGGTTGCTACGACCGAGGGGATAGCCTAGATTCTGATATATGAATTCACCGAGTAATTACTTTAAAGTTTCTTCAGTATCAAGACTTAGCAAGATATGGGTATGATTGGTAGCCTTGCACACGATAGAAATCTCCTCTTATGACATGAGCTTATCTAACACCAGGTATTAAAAGATTCGAAGGAAAAAATCAGTCTATTAACATGCATTAGAATTCAAACGCTCCAACATTCAAGTCAAACAATACTACTCAATAACTAAAACAAGACTAAATGAAATATATAAAAAAACAAAGCATTCTCTTAACTAAGTCTACCCGCAACCCTCCCTACGAAAGCTTCCAACCCTTTCTCGCCACCCCCAGGCATGATTAGGACTGTGGCCCCTTCCTCTACCCACTCTGCTCTATTATTAAACTCGAAAGAGTACAACCTGTCCTTCACGTCATCTTCATCTACGTGCTCCTCTTCAGAATCAAAGTCAAATTCATCATCGAGACTGAAGACACCGAGAGCGTCATCGCCTCTATCTTTCTTCTTTGGGGTAGCTATTGTAGGATTAGGAGGGGGTTCTATAGAAGCCACTCTAGCCGCGACACGGATAGATGAAATGTAAACCATGACACTGCTACCGATGGCCAATGAATGACAGGCATCAGGATCGCTGAGCGTTGTCGTGAATCCAGAGTACGTTTTTGGCCACAGCCTCGTGGACGGGCGGTTAAGTATAGTCATACCCCTCCTCAACTTCATCGGGGCGGGGTGTATGCTCGTTGGTGGAGGATTCGCAAAAGTAACAGCCTTTGCACTCCTCGGCGTCCCAGGCAAGGGATGCATACTATCACTGCCATCACTGTCTTCATCGATGGTAATCCTCAATTTGCTGTTTATGGCTAGGAGGTCGATCGGCGAGACAAGGACTGGAATCGTAGGCTCGTCTGAGACTGGTACAACCCCCAAAGTTCCGGCCTCTCCCGCATAGAGGGTATTCACAGGTAGCCTTAACCTTCGGACCGAAATAACTTTGACAGCTCTCCATTCCCACTCCCCAACCCTATCTTCCTCGATTTCATCATCTCCACTACCCGAAGCTAAGACTTGTCCGGTAGGTGTCCTAATCCGCCTTTCATCCCCACTGTCCGGACTTTTGGATAACTGCCTTGACATCCGCCCTGCAGATGTTGATAGGTGGGAATTTTGAGTAGGGGTTGCCGTCGGCGTTGGTGTTCCGCTCCTTAAAGGGAGGCTATTGATAGGGGGGAAAGGACCAATGACAAGCTCATCCCCTATAGATATTTTTCCATACTTCACGTGCCCTCCCACAACTGCTCCACCATCTGTATCTTCGATACCGTATGCCGGCTGTATTCCATAAATCTCTTCAACATGAAACAATATAGACGGTGGCTCTTCCTTCTCGTCACTGAAATCTGTTTTCATTATCGTACTTTCCCCATTGTCAACAACCGCAATCTTGCCCGCCCCCTCTATGACTCCAACTAAACTCGTTCCTGGTAGAGGTTCAATAACCTTCTCTAGCACCGGTGCCCTGGGGGACTCTGGCAATGGCAAACTTGCAATGAGCGCATGCAATAGATCAATACCGTCACCTTTAACTGATGATGTGAATAAAATCGGCACCACATGTTCAGGGTCAGATTCAACATCACGGATGACATCTTTCAGCTTTCCAATTGATGGAAGAAGGGCAGGCTTCTTCCCATGTTCCTTCAAGTATGTCAACACTGATGAAAATACCTTTTTCAACCCAGTTTTTGAAGCTAGATCCATCTTGGTAATAACTACCAACATCCGTAACCCCAGTTTAGTGCAAAGAGCTAAGTGAGCGTGGGTACCAAGTCCAGGAACCCCTCCACTTTCATCATCACTATTTGCAGCGATCAGATAAGCAGCATAATGAGGAGCCCACCCAATCAAGGATCTAAAAGTAGCCTTAATAAACCTTGGATTCCCAGCAGAATCAGACAAAAACGCAATCCTACCGTCTACTGCGGAGGCGTGGATATCGGTCCAGGAAGATATATTACCAGAAGCGTAATTAACTACCCTAGAAGGTATTCCACTTTCGCTAGATGACTGTCCGCTTTCTATGTCCGATGATTCTGGCCGGTAACCCACAATCTCCCAAGCAACGGAAGAGGTGATACCAGAGACCAACTCGTGCCTGTGACGCAGTAGCGACAATCGGCTCTTGCCTCGCCCATTATCAAGCTCTCCAGTACTCAGCGTTCCTAGCAAGGTTGTTTTTCCACAAGTGCTTGCTCCAGTCAGCGTTATTCGAAGTTGTTCCGTGTTGCTCCTTGTCTCCGGTAATTTCGCAGTCTCTTCTGGACCCACACTCGCCGAAACGCTAGGGGATCCATCGCCCGGTTTTACAAAAGCTTCAGCAACCCAAAGACTATCTCCGAGCCTAGGGATTCCAAACTTCTCTGTATCAGCGGTATCGGCTGCTTCCGTTAGGCTACCGTCTTTGAAGTGGCTATCTTCAGAAGCCACCTTCGCGATTCTCTGATTTCGTTGTCTGGCTTTGATATACTCAGCAAGCTTCGCTTCTGATCGTCTAATCTCACGCTCGTCGACGCTGCCTACACAAACTTTACGGACAACAGTTACGCTGCACCCAAGTCTGGCAGCCATCCCACGTAAAGTATCAAGAGATGCATTTAGCTCTTCCTCGCTAAGACCAACAAAGGTCCCATCATCCGCGACTCCAATCTCATAAAGCGCACCTTGAGATTCTTGTAGCAAGGAAGAGACAGCCTCTGGAGATTTCGACGTAAGAGAATTCCCATGGTATCTATTTGAGATTAGCTATTGAATCTAGTTAACACCCGATCTTGAACGGTAATGACATACGGGCTACTCTGCTGTAATCTCCATAGTAATTGAGTTGTCAATTGATCCATCCGTGCTTCACTTTTTCCTCCCCTGATAAGACTCAGCTTGTACTCGGTTGGTCCCATTTGAGGCTCCGATACTAGCCCCCTTACTGCCCCCCCATCCGTTGCAATCCCTTCACCCCACCTTTTATGATTGGCATCAATAAAGCTACCACGGAATCTTCCGGAATTGCTATTTGTTTTGAGATGGCCAGGAGTATCATCGCTAATGGTCTCTACCGCTGTAGGCAATGGACCCGGAGTTGTGGATGGGGAAGGATGAGCGGGTGTATTATTAGCCCACGGCGAGGCAGGCTTTGGAGGCGAAGGGTTGAAAGTGAAGATACTAGACATAATGTAAGGATATTCGATAAGGCAATGAGACAACACGGTGTATATAACTGATGGAAACCGAGATGGCTAGGCTGAGCGTAGACCCTGCTGACGTAGCACTACGATTATGACAAGGATAGAGAGATCAAATATGAGATGATGCGGCCAAGTCTGACAGCACACAAGCTTCTCTTTTTCCTGGGTTCTGTTCCTGCCTCTTCCTGCAGAGAGTATCCCTGCAACGTCCGGTTTCGTTCCGTTTCAGCTATCCTTTAGCTCACAGGAGCTACCAGGTCTAGATGCTTTCTGTGTACAGTCCCCTATCAACGGTGCACTACTAATAGAGATTTAGTATTTATGCGTAATAGGTGAGTGCGAAATAGTTTTAATAACTGAGGAGTCATTTTTGGAGATTCGATGGAATCGTGGTGTGGGATCTAGGGGTTTTTGAAAGGAGATTTGAGCTCGTGAGTTGGCTGCTAGGAGGTGCTAGCTAGGTTAAAGGGGAGGTTTAGGCAGACATCTTTCTTCCTTTCTGTCAGAGGGTAGGTATTTGGATGCGATAATGAGATTGTAGAGATGTGGGAGAATGTGAGAGATGTGTGCGGGGACTGGGGGCTTTTAGATCAGCTCTGATGACTCGCACAAGGTGAGTCAGTGGGATTAATAGATCCTCGGAGGTCTCGGGTAAGCAGCTGGTATATCGTAGCGATATCGGCAGACGGACTGTAAACATTCCCAAGGAACTCTATGCAGGTAACCATGCGAGCCTTTGGTGATTGGAACCCTCCTACAGGTTCTGCGCGGCTGCAGGAGACTATGGCTTGGGGGTATGTTTATGCAGGTTACTCTATGCATCGTACATCACGCCGCAATAGCAGCCACAGCGGAGCCACAGCTCGACTCCCGCGATGGTTATGTAATCGTCATGCAACATCACTCGTATCTATTACTGGTTAAATTCATCACTGCTTTCATACCAGGATAAGATCTAGTACAAATGCCAATAAACTCGTGGGCTCCCATACACCTCTCTAATGCTCCTAGAGAAAAGTACCACACTAAAAAGCAACTAACTACGCAGGTGCGATCTTCCATGACCCATTTTCATAGTCTACCTTTCCTCCCACCCTCATCCCATTCAAGAAATCACTCATCTCATCCACACTCCAATTAAACCCAGGTAAGAACATCCCAAGAACTGAACCAATCTGGTCTGCCGGCATTGCTCCTTGGTTTGTCAGCACGCCGACTATGAACCGTTCGACGGTCTCCTGCTCCTTCTTTTTCTCTTCCGATATCTCTTCATCCTCCACACCCCCTACGGTGCCCCTCATTGCTTCTGAACCATCTGCTTCTTCTTGTCGTCCAAGGATTTCTTCATACTCGGCTAAATTCTCGACAACAACAAAGACACCATTTCCAGAATCCCGGAGGACATCCTTACTACACCAAAAAGAGACGGCACGCTTAACTAAACTTTCCTCCATCTCTAAACGGTCTGCGAGCTCTTTGAATGTCCACTCGGCACCCCCCTTGTCCTCGTCGAATTCGTAGATGACCGCAGCCTGCCAAGTCGTAGCATCAGGGACCTGGATGATGCGGTCTGCAAGTTCCAATTCAACTTCCACAATTCCCATACTATGCAACCAAGTGAGTTTTCTCTTCGACTTGAGGTTTTCAAAGCCGTGTTCGTAGCGTTTCTGCAGCAAATCGACTTCCTCAGGAATTTTAAACTCGTCTTCCTTCATCGCGGGCCAGAACAATCGACTCAAAATCTTAGTGTGTAACTGTACCGTTCCTGGTTCGGCGTCATCTGCAGGATCGTGGGGACCAAGCTGTTCACTGATCCTGATAGATATGTTTGAGCGTTTTGAGTCGGAAATGTCCTTCAGCATGACATCACAGCCTTGCATTGCCGTTTCTCCAAAACGAAGCTTTAATAACTCTATAGTCCTGACTTCTTTCTCAAATGTCCAACCATTTGTTCCTAGAAGACTGCTGGATAACACTGTCTGGATCTCCTTTGTCCAAACTTCCTTGCTATCCCAGAGAGATATTAGGCTTCCGACGACATCTAGGCCTTTGCTCCTCCTAAATTCAGGGCCAGCGTCAACGGGGTCAGGTGCCCAACTCATATCATCATAATCAAGCTCTTCAAGCCCTCCTCCTTGCTGCGCCATGAGGGCTGGGATACCCCTCCCGAGCTCTTTCGCAAGTTCTGCTAACTCTTCTGGATCTTCTGGATTAGGGGGAAGAGACTCGGACATTATTCCGCGAACAATAACACGTACTGTATCATCTCGGTCCCGTAGGTACCGGCGGATACCACGAGAAACGCGGTCAAGAAGAACGCCACGAGGATCGAGGACTGTAAAAGCACGAATTAAGGAGATATACGCTCGTAAGATATCTGACGTAGCTGCCGCTGGATGAAGCAGACGGGTAGAGAGGGCAGATGTGAAAGTAGTCGTCAAATGGAGACGAGTCGGGGGAGACGTAATATAGGACTAAGCGAGGACGTCAGCAACTATATCTTCACTATTCGTAATGATCTCATTTATACCTTTAAGTCTTCAACACCCCCAAGACTTTCTGGCCATTCAACAACAATATCGAACAACTCCCCAACTCTCAAGCGACCCAGTCTACCAATTGCGATTTTCTTCCAACTCTCTAAATCTTCTTTTCGGCGCTTGAGATCAACTTCCTCTGCACCTGCTCCAGCATCTACCTCCATTGCACCTTTTTTACGATTATCAAGACTCTGTCGGCTGGCTCGAAAACTCTCTCTGGGACTTAATTTCTTCAACCTTGCGGCCCAATCTTGTGCGTTTGTACTTTTAGATGAGAATAAAACATCCACCACGAGACCACCAAGAACATGCTCCACCCAGTCATCAAGTTTATGCCCTACTTTGCTTGGCGATTCCCAACCCCTAGCAAATTTTTCTTGGATATAAGTAGTTAGTAGCGAGTTGATAACCTATTGATTTCATCGTTAGCCACCTAACTTTAAAACCGCATATATAAACATACTCACTTCTGCGAATACCCTCTCACCCCTTCTTCCTCCCCCACCAACTCCCAACTTTTCCATGGAACCCCAAATTTCCAAGACTTTACTCCTAGCATATTCTCTTGGTTTCTCTTGTTTTAGCTTCAACGCCTCCCTTTCTTCTCTATCTTTCTGAAAATTCTCGAATTCGTTAATCCCGTCCATATCCTTCACGTTCCCTAAACGATTACCATCATCGTCAACAATAATATCGCCGTCAACATCTGTAACTGTACCAAAGCTCTGCTGGCTCAGCCTAGCACCTTGATATGTCAGACTTTCTTGACTATTGATAGTAGTGTCCCCTACACCATCATCTACTATTGTGTCTTGGTCACTCTCTTCATTGTTGCCAGTCTCAGCTTCTCCCTTGACAGGTAATCCTACAGAAATCCCACAGAGCTCTAGGAAGACTGCAAAAACAAGATCACCCCACGCAGGGTCTGGGAGAGAGTAAGATATAACAGAGTTTAGCGATCGTACAAAGCTCTGCACTCGCGGATCATCGTTTCCTTCGTCTTCGGAGTTGGGTACGTGGAGGTATTTTTTTGATTTTCGTTTCTTCGACGGAATAAGATATGATTTTAACTGGTGTAAATAAATGCTCTGGGCAGTCGTTAATCTTGATAAAATTTGCTCTAAAAGTTTAGTAGCATCATCATACTCCTATATATCATCCACAAGTTAGCCTAAGTACATTTACTAGTTCTCCCGTTACTATTTCAAAAAAGGTGGGCGGTTAGGTTTCATACGGCGGGAATGCCAATATCCGGTTTGACCCACCCCAAGAAATGCCTTCGAACTTCGCAGGTATACCATTCCAGTAGACTTTCTCTTGTTCCCTCACCTGCATCGTCCGTAGTCGAAATCAAATACCTCATCGCCTCAAGTGTATCCTTTCCAGGCTCTAAATGGAACGATCTAAGCCATTCTTCAATAGAATCGGGAAATTGAGCATTCTTAAACGACAAGTATGATGTAGCAAGATGCCATGCCCTTGATTCCTTAGCAAATATTACTGCAGGACTAGGAAGCAGAGAGACTGGTGAAGGCGATACAAGATTCGGGTGATGACGCGTGTTGTACCCATGAGATGGGGTTGGAGTCTGTGGGGGTTGAAGGGTGAAGGACGAGCTTGGGGTAGCAACAGGTGTCGGGAGTGTCGCTGAAGCTGAGGGCGGAAATACAGACTCAAAAATTCGTCGGGTAGTCTGGGAGATAGAAATTGGATGGCTAGGCAATGCTGAGGCCGCCATGGTGTGTTTGGCCGAGTGGGGGGGAGTCTTGAAGCTGTATCTGTTGAGCGAGGGGTCACAGAGTTGGTGTTTGTGGAACGCGTCAACCCTAACCCTGCCGTTATCCTACTACCCTAACCCACGTATGGTAGCCCACAGTCATTTCCAGATTCAACTCCTATACCCTTTACATACCCATACATCATTAACCCAGTGGGAGGAGGGTGCCCCAGTATTGAAATTTGCCAGCTAAAGCAGGCTTAAAGACTTATAGGCGGCGGTAAAACCCAACTATTGATTGGCATCGCTGACAGCGTGAGACGAAAGTCCGCAACCAGGGCCACTTAATGTACCTCCTATCACAACAGTATGACTGTCTTCTCAGCTAGTAAATAATATAGCTACATTTATTATGTCGTTGCTTTAAAACCCTTAGACTACTTATAACAGCAAAGTACACGCTATGTCTATGTCAAAGCTATAGTCAACGCATTCTGCCATACAATAATTTCCTTGTTTGTTAAGTTCGGTTTAACTGAGGTATATCCTAAACCTGATAGAATACACTCGTCCATTCTGAAGTACTCCTCCTGGCCAAGTCGAGAAACCTTCGTCCTGTATAACTTATCTAAGACACCAGTAGTCCAAGAAGTTCCTCCACAACTTATATTCAAGAGAATATCAGAAAGTTCAAGCTTTCTCAACGTGTCCTTTGCTCCTAATATTGCATTCAATAACTGTTTTGAACACATAATCAAATTTGCCAACTTCAGACTTTTCAGAACCTTCCAGACCCCATCAGCATCTACCCACGAAGTACTCCGATATGGGCGCCCAATAAGTAGGAATCGTGCAGCATCTGCTCCAGCTGCTGGCCTACATAGAGATGTTAGGTCTCCAATCGGACTTATTGCTTTCCATGTAGCCACATCAGTCGTTTTAGAGAACCATTTAAAGTCAAGCTCGGATAAGACTTTTGCTCCCGTAAGGAAGGCTCGAACAGAATCATGGGCTGACTCTAGTTGGGTTTTCTCCGAATCTGGGTATTCGCACCGATAGATATTTGAGGAATATTTAACACTCCCCGAGAGTTCTGAGGTAAAAGATAAAGAAAGTTCCTTTACATAACGTAGAGCACCGCGCAACGCCTCGGGGTTTTCTTCGCGGAGAATTTGCAGAACCCAGGGGGGTAGATTTTTAATTGCGAGAGTCTTGATTCTCACTTTTTGGGGGTCTGAGTGAAGGGCTTCAAAAAATTTGACAAAGAAGGAGCCGTATGAAGGGCTGATTTTGCCTAGCTTGGTCAAGTCCAACGTGATCTTGCACAAGTTGCTGAGAACTGAGGTGGTTTTTAATAAGAGACCTGTTTCTCGTGAGTCTACCGCTTTGCTGTTTTGTTCTGCCCGATTATATCAATGAAAATTCTAGAATCAATATAAACGACTGGGGAAAGGCACACATACTTGAAGGGTTCCCAACAATAATAGTGATACTAGTTGCCAAAGAGCAAAATACTGCGGTACTTAAGAAAGGTTGTGGTGAATTATCCAAGATATAAGCAGGGAGAAAAAGCTGCAAGGACCGAAAGGCACGACCTATCGAGGCTGTAGAGAATTGTTTACACACAACTCGAAACATCAATACATCTGGAAATTCAAGATATCCAACGATGTAAAGTAGGATTTCCGCAGGAAGACACTCAATCAAGGAATACCTCTCTTCCACCTTTAGTACCTGTATACGCTTTCTGTCCTCCTGAGAGCTTGAAGTCATTCTAGAATTATATTTTGAGGTGTTTTTGGGGGGTTTGCTCCTGAGATATTCTAGTGATAGTTGGCGGTCATAGAGATACGGGGTGTGGATTATTTATATCCGTCCCCTAGATGGACTAGTACAAAGGTTGTATGGATCTATTACGGGTTACTATGTCTTTTCGTAGTAGAAATTTAATGATTGGTGTATTATCAAAGAAATGTCAGGATAAGTCTTGTTGTCTACCGGACCGTATTATCTTACAAAATTCGACCTACTGCGACTGGGGTAGGTGTGCGTTAACATACGCTAAAATAGTTGAAAGCCGCGGGAATTTCTGGCACTAGGACAAGAAAGATATATACTTGTACTAATATAGAGTAAAATTATCTTATTCTTTATTTTTTTTGTGCTGAAAATTACGTAAAAACGTGTTACCGCCGGTTACAGTGGGTCGAATTTTCTGTGATAATATGGTAGGACAATATCTGACTACCTTGGGACGCAAAACGGTAGACACACCTCGAAGAGGTATTGTTACCCGGCATATCAGTCAGTGATAGTACAGAGGAGGGAACTTCCCTTCCCGTGGTAGATACTATGAGCAATATGTCCCTTACACATGCCACCCAGTTCGACCGGCTACAGAATGCCCCGGCTTTAGACAACGGTGCACAAATACCCGCACAACTAGTGAACACTGTTGAGAGACTTGGCAACATAGAACGGAGGTTTGACAGCCTTAAATAACCCTAACTACTCTTCTATATAGAAGAATAGAGTTTATCCTATATGCCCAAGGCCCAACTACGAGAGACTCAGATTTGGCAAGGCGGAACCCCATGCTCCATTGGGTTTTTAGCACAAACTGCCAATCCCATATTTGAATTCTTTAATAAAAATGTATACTGTCTTCCAGTTTTTTCCAAATTTTTATTCGGAAAGTGCTTGGCATTCAGGAAAATATTTTTGTACTTTCTCCCAGAGGTTTGCCTACAAACACCGTTATATTGGTCCTTCCACTTTAAATATATAGTCTTTGTCAAGATTTTCAGTTGCGTGATCTACGGCGGTGGGCTAGCCTGAGGATTATCATACCAGCAGAAGCTTCTTATTGAAAGATATGTAGACTTTATCATTCCACAAGCAATGAACCCTATACATCCACATTCAAGGCCGTTGTAATAAATAGCTTCTAGCGCCTAGCTATACTTCAGATAAATGTACCGAGGAATATTGATGAAGAAAATACGGCTGCGAAATACCACCCAAAGTAAGACTGCCAAGAATTCTGATTTTCTCAGGTTCTCTTGTTGGCAAATTACAAATGTAAGTTTGGCCGTAGGCAGTGACTACATGTACATGTAGGCTCACCCAACGTTCCCGTCTCAGCTGCAACAATCCGAACTACCCCACACTCTTTGAGATTTGATTCAATCAGCCAACGCACCTCTAACCTCTCATCACCGCACCCCACTTCGCCATCATTCCCATCATGTATGGCTCACCTTCTTTGATTTCCGTCGAGAGGGATTATCTTGATGAGCTCATAAAAAAAGCTGCCGCATGGGATAAGCAGCAAGAAGGATCAAGAGACAATAACTTAGTTCGTCTAGCAGATGGAATTTATTCCTCTGTTGGTTTGGGTAGTAGCATCGATGTTGCTCGAGCTGTTCCTTTCAACCAAACCATTGTCGCTACCAACCTACCAAGTTCAATACGTGGGGCAGACCTGATGAATTCTTTCTTAGCTACCGGGGGGATCCGTTACTATCAACTGTTCCTTGTGCCTGGAAAAGACTTCCATCGTCTAACTGCTCTCATCACATTTGTGACTCCTGATTCAGCAAAGAATTATGTCTCGTATGTTTCTAGCTACGGGTTCTTTCTTAGTAAAAGGCTATACATGGGTTATAATGCCGAAGCGAGAACGGGTGAATATCTATATACCTCTTCTAATAGGAAGTTCCAGTGTCTCTTCACGCATGCACCTGGTGTGATAGTTAAACCTTGGCTTGGTACTGAGAGGATTTCAGGGAAGCTTATTACTGGGGATGAAGGAGGCTATTGCAATGTCTCTCATGCAATTGAAAATGAGGGGGCTACCAGAAGCCTTCTTATCATCCCTGGAATGGAATCCAAGGAGCTTCAGGAAGAGTTGAAATACCTTATTGCTATTCCTGAGCTGGTTTGTCTTTCTATATTACCTTTATTCATGTCAAATACTAACCTCTATTCTCTGTGATAGAGGATTGAATCAAGTTGCTTTCGAGCAGCTATGGCACCTTGGAAAGGAATGGTCACACTAATCAGGTTCTATTCTGTGCGCGATGCAGTAATGGTCAAGGACTACTTGTCCCTCCTAAGATCATTCTCAAGCACTGGCGGTAAGATGGTAAAATACGCTAGAAGCCCTACGGAAATGCCCACCGAGGATCTTGGATGGCACAGCTTTCCAAACCCTAGAGAGGAAAGGCTGGAATTTGTAAGCAAAAAGCCAGCCCTTGACACCACAAGAACAAAAAATGATGCGCCCGACCTTATTCCAACGATAGATGAGACACCTCCCACAGATAACAGTGGACTCTTGAACTACCCCTACAAGTCTGCAGACTCGGATGCTGGCGATAGCGATTCCGGTAGTGACACACGCGAGATGTCTTTCTCTCTTGCAAAAGAGGCTTTCCTCCCACATATTCCAACAAGCCCTAACAGAACGTGTTTCACGAGCCTCTGTCATACCCCAATCCCAGGTGACTGTACTCCGGCACAATCAGAGCACACAGAAAAACAGTCTATCTTAGAAAATAGGGTAGACGATATAGCTACATCAGCCACTATTACTACATTGCCGGGGATTGAATCAGATTCTGGTCAACAGTACGAAATCACCCCCAGCAAAAAAAAGTAAGGTCAAATGCTAGTTTACTACTGCTCACACCATTTATTTATACTAATATTGTGGGATAGGTATCCACATGAAAATTATCTCCCAAGTAAATTACCTGAGAAATACGTTGACTCTCATGAGATAGTGTAAGCCTCCTACATTACGGTTACTAGAGGCTTCAGAACTAAAGACAAAGTAGAAAATCATCTGAAGAGCCTAGGGGTATAGAGAGTTTGGGGTATTTTACCCCACAGATGAGCTCTATTCAAAAGTATAGAGCTCCATCTTTTTAATACCTAATAATTGCTTAAAGATACTCAATCTAATGAAAAAATATAGCCCCGGAAATACACCATCGATTTCTCAGCATGGGTCACTTGGAATACCCTCTATTGAGATCTCAAAGTATATCATATATCTTCACTTACTAAAATTCACTAGAAGAGACTAACACAAGGATTTTTCCCGCAGGCCCACTTTACCCCAAAATACTTCAAAACGTCCGAATAGGTTAGAAAACCCCACACAAAAGTCCCAAAAGGGTAAAAAACTCTTAAACCCCCAACAAGCTCCAAATGAGATGAAGGCGCGGCTTGCAAATGAACTCGGGTCTGGAAAGCAAACCCTAAAACTTACGAATGTGAATCAAGGCCAAGTGAAGTTATCTGAGAGTAGGGGAAATTCCTTGAGGACGAACTCCCGACCCCGGGATGACCAGCTTCTTGGAGGCTGGAGTGGTACCTTTTGAGCTATCCCTCTAAAATTACCCTTAAACTTCTTCTATACTCTCAAATTCGTGCGTAATTAATTTAGAAACTTTTTAGAGTAGTTAGGTAGACCGAGAAAAATATCACGAGAATAATAATTGAGCAATTTGTTCAAGTTTTCCGAAACTCTCCAAACTTAGGCGAAGGGTAGTTAAAATTGTGACTTGCATATTGTAGACTGCCTAGCCTCGGAAGTGAAAACCCCCGCTTATTCCCATACAGCGCAGTAAAACGCTCTATACCTCTTAAGACTAGATAGACAGGTATATATAGTACAAGAAGCCAATCCTTTGTCACTAGACGTTTCAGGCTAGAGTTCTATGGAAAGTAATTTCTTAATTATGTCATAGCTAGCCAATCAAAAGCAATGGTTTATATATGAATCATACATAGAAAATCCTGTTCACGACAAACAAAGAAATCACGTCGATTAGGATTATCCTCACAATCATATGATCTCACTCGACAGAATTCAGCCGCAGTATCTGCTGGCCCCTGCGGATCACCAATACAAAAGAGCCATATGCAGGTTGGTGTGGCCCTGATACTACTGACTGCTAAACTAGAAATTCTTTTTTTCTTTGAAAATCATCGTTATCCGATGTGCAGCTTCTATATGAGGCGTTATTTTTCTCTTGGCATTGCTTTATCTCTACCTGCGTCACAACCTCTCATCTAACAGCCAACGTCACCTCATATTGTACATTAGCAACGCCAGCAAACATAACCACTCAGGTCCCCCACCATGGCTCACATCGTAAGCTCTTCAGTTTTAGCATTCCCTATAGAGAAAGCACTATAAAGTAACATCTAGTAGCATGAGCCGAGGCTTCGGATCCCTCCTGGGCTTGCACGGTCAGAAACTTCTACACATTCACATTCGCATTCGTCTCTCAGCAGTTTTAACTCTATTGAAGACGAATCGCTGTTGAACTACAAGCACTTCTCAAGCCTTGTTCAGCACTCCCTCGATGGGATCTCTTTATCTGACATACTCATCGTGAAACGCCATCACTGGGAGGCACTAAGTCGCGGATACGATAAGGAGCAGCTTCGCGAAGAAGTTAGAAAGTCAGTCGAAAAGACATATGAAGAAATAATGGATACTTACAAGGTGGCTTTGACGGAGCGATATAAAGAAGACATGGCAAGAATGTCAAAGAGAATTGCCGAACTGGAGACACGAGCTAATGGAGTAGCGAATGGACATGGTATGAATGGAAATGCGAAGACAAATGTAAGTGAGGAACTAGTGGAGAAGTTGGCCACTGCGAAGGAAAGGATCAGGGATCTGGAAACAAAGGTGGATTGCTTGAAGTTGATCCTTGCAGGAAGGATTACAGATAGGGAAAGGGTCCCTAAGAATATTGATCAATACCCATGTGACGCTGAAGAGGATCAATCTGAAGCCGAGCGGACGAAGGAAGCTCTAATTGAAGCCAAGAAAAAACAGCTTGCTACTCAATCAGTACCGACCGCTCCACGGATTATTTTACGCCGTAATCATGCTAGAAATACACCTACCGCTAGTTCTAGGGATAACACAACAGCATCTCGCCCACAACAACCTCGCGCTACTCCTAGTGTTACTACCAGGCTCGCTCCTCAATACACTACTCCACGTATCACAACCGATCGCTTAGTCAACGACTCACGCAGTAAGAGGCGTGCTATCTACATCGTCAATCTTGGTCCTAACTTCTCGCTCACTGCCCTCCTCTCCTGTGTCAGTCAAGGCCCACTTGAACGCATTGTCCCGTACCCGTACCGTGGCACTTGTCTTCTCATTTTCATTCACTCAACACATGCACAAGCCTTTTTTACCGCAGCGAATAGTCGTACAGATAAGAACTTGTTTGCAGGGAAATTTCAAGCGAATGTTAATTGGGCAGATCAAGCAGTGACTCGGATGGATTATTATATTGCAAGCCGTATCATCGAGTGTGGTGCCACCCGGATTGTCAAATTTACAGGTTTGGAGGCAGCCCTGGCTGGGGAAGGAGGGGTGAGAGAAGCAGTGAATAGGGAGGAGGTTATTGCATGGTGGGGTGGGAAAAATAACTATCTTATTATTGTGATATTCAAGGAGCATGATGGCAGGAAGGAGGCCATCGTCGAGTGCGAGAGTGTCAGGGATGCGTGGTGGAGGGTTCAAGAAGTCACAACAAAGATCAAAGAGGGGGTATTGAATGTGGGGTGGGAGTGGGTGCCAGACTATTGTGCGGCGGGGTTAATGACTGGGGGGTAAGGATTTGAGGGAGTATATTTAGTCCATTGTCTGGGCTGTGAGTCAATTACGTGGAAAACGCCATTTTGGTGACTGGATAAACTAGAGATTCCAATTTGGAGAAGGAAAGGCCGCTAGAAAGGGTACAGGAGGAAAGGCAGGACAAAAACTAGCAGTGGTTTTGAGGACATTGGAACGTCACTTGTGAATGAGTTTGGAGATGGGTTTGGATTCCTACAGGAGAAACTATGGATCACAGAGAATTTGCGGCTGAGTGACTGTAAGTCCGATATTAGGGATCTAGGTTTTCTAATTTCTATACGATTCTAGTTATATCTTATGAAAAATTCAAATGACTATAACATCTTTGATTTTACCCCTGCTTTTGAATACCACTGATATAGCATGGTGCAACTATTGATTTACATCACGCTATTCAACTGCAGTCCTGACCAGAGCACCCTAATGTTAGAGGTATAGTTAAAGAATACTCAACTACAAACTACATGCTTTAGGAGTTGTAGTAGACAGTTCTAAACAAGCAAAAAGACAAGTAAAGAATCCATCTGCAACGGTGAGCCTCCAAACAGAATAGGCATGAATAACGCTTTGTAAAAATTACTAGGTCCTAAATTATTCCCTACATATCACCAATAGCCCACTAATAGGAGGAGAAAAACCCGTACAACAAAGAGATCAAAGAAAAAGTTACATATTAATTTCCCATAGTGTCCTCACAACAATGACTTAATACACCCATCCCATTTACTCTCAAGTCTACCTTTACAGCAACAAAGCCACCCCACAAAGCACCAATGCACCCCAACCACTAGCCATCAGACGACTAGAACTACTGAACGGGGTCATAGTCGGCTGCGGCATATCAGTAACTCTAGTGCCACCAGTCGCAGTCACAACCGATACATAGCAACTACTCTCAAAGTCGCAAACGGTAGTTGTATATCTACGTCCACACACACACACACTCATAAGCCTCCAAGTCCACAAGAGGGTGAGAGAAGAGGAGGAGGGGTTCTTTCAAACTTACATTCTCGTAGATGTCATAGTCATTGATCCATTAACGGACCGCGTCATATTGCTAACGGCGTGGTCAGTCATTGTGTGACTTGTGTTGTAAGATGCGGTGGTCATAGGCTTTGTGAGCGCTGTGGTTGTTGCAGTGGAGTTGCTAGACCAGTAGCCGATGTAGGTTGATCTAGTCATGGTTGGAGAGATGTAGGAGGTTGTTCCTGGTGGGACGTATGAGGCGGCGGTGGTTACGTCTGGGTGCCACATCCCGTCGTCGTAGGGAGAGGCGGCAGCGACTGTGAGGCTGGAGAGACCAGCAAGGATGATAGATACAGTGGGGAAATACATAGTTTTTTTTATGTCTTTTTTTTTTGTTGGAGGGTGTTAGTTGGAGTGTTTGGGAGGGTGGGGGGTCTGACGGGTGGGTTGACGGGTGGTTTGTTTGTCGAAGTGGAGGATTAAATGGTTGGAGTTCAATGGGTTTAGAATGAGAGGGATGCTGCTATATACCCTTTAATCTACTCAATGGGCAGTGACGAATCCGTAAGAATGCTTTCAGCCCTGGGTGGCGGGGGCTATTCATGTTTTAACTTTGGATAGATCTGGGAACGGATGTACCGTTTTCAGCCATCTTGTCCAGATCAGTCCTGTTGAAGGAATGCCGCGCGATGGCTTGGTTTCTTTTAAATAGACTTAGGAGCTTTTATCTAATGTTTTCTTCCTTAAAAAAATATAAACTTATATACAATAGTGCCTATGAGAGATACTATCCGGTGCGCCATCAGTGAATATAATCAAACATCTCTTGGGAAATCACCGTGATTATAAGATAACTGCGACCGGCCCTCTACCTGCCCATACGAAACCAATACACAAAGGTTCCAGCCCCCCGGAATTCTTGGTTGGAATGCTACTGTAGCCGGAAAAAGCGATTACCGCACTTTGTCACTCGAAGGTTGTCTCAAGTGATGTTTTTTTTTTTATTTCGACAAAGGTCAATCTATTTAACTAGAAGGCCACCTTTGTAGGCCTTTCCGAAAATAGCACCTGAAACATCATAGAGGATATACAATAGAACTCTACTAAAATTAGCTATGAATAGGGGGGGCCATAGTGTTTGGGGCCATCCTAGCTTAGCAAAATTCCAGCTCTCTCTTCTACATAATGGTCGGTAACTTAGAATGTGACTTTCCCCCATTGCAGCGTCTTGGCATTCTCATATCTGTAATGTTGATCATTTCTGCTATCCCTCTCACAAATATGTTGTGCAATGCGGCCCTGTCGAGAGCACAAATTAATCTTAGGGAAGTGGCTTTAGTTCACAGTCCCACTCGACTACCTTATATAACCACAGAAAACCATTCAACCTTTTAAGTAAAGCGAATTCTCTGAATTACAAAATATATGAATAATCAGACGGAACTCTGTAGTTTAGTACATTTCAATGGGCTAAAACACAGTCTACAAAAGCGGCTGATAAGTAGCGGTAAATTCACTCTTCAGCAAGTTAGACATCTCACTGATGAAAAGTTCCCCCTGCATATAGTAATGAATTCCTACATATTTTACTACGATTTTCTTATCTTACAAAGAACCTCAATACTGTACCCTAGAACTACATCAAATGCAGTTCGTTAAGTGCTGAAAAGACTTCACGCTATACATCAAGAAAATTCATACCCTAAAAACTACTATACCTAAATAAAACCCTACCTATTCTTTACTCAGCATCTAAGGGGGCGTTTTCCAATACATCGTCGACCTGAATACCCCCTCGCTTAAGATCGTTACTATCAGAGAAGGGTAATTTCCAGCCTCCTTCTGTCTCAGGCGTTGAGAGCCATAGCCTCATTAGATGTCTTCTCGGATGTGGTGGTGGATGATCCACATATGCGGTACGAGCGTGGAATACATGATTATTGGTAAGGAACTGGATATCGCCGACCTCAAGAATCATGTGCAGCGATAGCCTTAAACATGTGTTTTCAAGCACGTTTATGGCTTCGATCTGTGCTTCGGAAAGTAGTGGGACTAATCCCTTATCAGAGAATCGTGTCAAGGACCTGACGTAGTATGGGTCCCATCTTTTACAGAAGACACTGTATCAGCCACTGCAGCGAATATTTAGGTGAAGTCATAGCGTACTTTGTGTATACTCTTCCATCATACCAGTAAAATACGGAAGCTTTGATCCATTCTTTCTGGCCCTTGGAGGTCTCCCCTTTTCGATCAAAGTACCAATTCGGCTTGGTAAGAGTCTCGACAACATCTGGACGCTCCTCTTGAAGGACATTAAAGACATGATGTGACGATACCAGATCTGATTCACCTCCTTCGAAGGCTCTGGCAACGCAAAGCAGACCAACAAGATCAGCATCATCCGAATGAAAGAATTGCCTATTTTTAGCTCGCATTAATAAACCGCAGTCGCTTCCTTACCGCTCAATATATATATTAAAACCTACCTCGCATTCGTCCGGTAGATCCGCACTTTATCGATCTGAGTGGAGTCTTCCCCAAGATCTTTGACATGTCCCAAAACATGGCCCTTGCCGTTCTGTGAGACAAAGTAGCCAAGATGAGTCCCGACCCCCATGTATGCTACTGCAGACTTTTTGTTTCCCCAGCGCTGGACAGGAAACCCCTTGAATAGGATGAAGCCTTTACCATTGATGAGCTCTTGCCGGACAGACTCGAGAAACCCCGCGAGTTTCGGAAGCGGAAAGCGCTCCTTCAAATTCAAGCAAACCACGTCAGCTACCAGAAATACATTCTGAAGTTCAAGGCACTCTAGGATCCCCACTTTTGTGATCTCGGTAAGCTCGTACTCATTCTCTAGAAATTTATCCGCAGCGGTTTCGATTTCTTCCACCTCCTCATTACTCCATTGATGCGTCCACCGCTCGGGGCTATTTCGGTAATCTTCAGCTTCCCACACCGTCGGTCCCTCGATCTTCTTTGGGAATTCTTGGTACGATCCTAGTAGCGAGTACTCAGGCTCGAGTTGACCTGATGTTTTCACCTTTTGTTTGGTGGGATCGGAAATAATTATATCGGTCGCGGTGACGCTAGGAGCCATTGCGTCTTTGTATATGCAGATGTTCACTGCAAAGTGGGGGGAAAAGTCAGTTACCTATATGTAGAAATCATAATGCTGGTAATATTCGTGCGTGGGGCCTATAGTAGACTCGGAGGTATGATAAGATCTCACGCAATTCGCTGTTCAATGATACCATCCCCCCCCCCGCCTAATCCCAACAGGTTTATGTAGATATGCAATACGATTATTTCGTCGGATGTAAAGAGATCGGTTACACATGCTGGGACTCTCCCGACCCAATCCTGTCATGCGATAGTCTTGGGCGACTTAACGGCTTCGTACGTTGCCAAGAATGCAATACAGCCAAGAACTTATCCACCTCATCGATAACTACTACATAGCTGTCTAGTTTTAGATATATAGAACGCCCTACCAAAGAACTCCCACGGCATATTTCGTGTCCTTCATGTGTATTGCAAAGAATTTGCTCTTGGATGGGTTGATTAATTACCTAGGGAAGATCCAATCTCTAGGTTAGTTTGGTGGTAGGACATACCGCGTACCAGACCACGCTACCTGAAAATTAGTCTACTGGTTAAAGCGCGGATGTTTACAGAGTCAATATCATAGCAAACTTTAAAAAGCTGGCGATTTAAAGCAGTTTGAGACAGATTTAAATGTCTTTTTCGCTCAAGGTAATACAGTGCCCCTACATTCCCCTAAGGTCGATCTACCTCATCTATTGCAAATTAAAACTATAAAAATTAAGGTAACAATATGTTTGGACTAGCGGTTGGAGGGGGAAATACCAAGGTATCGACTCCTAGAAATCTACCCCTTGCCTCTGTTTTCATTTTTTGCAATCTCCGGTAAGTAAGGTGTAGCTTAAGAATTTGATTTTTATGCAATCCCGCCATCTTGCGTCATCAATAATTAAACACCTCGAATCTATTTCAAAAATACAAAATTAGGCCAAGGGATAGAATAAACTACGAAGAATAAACTCCGCACCAGTGTGGTGGAAAAAGATGTACGATATATATAAGAACTAATGTAAGGAGGTTCACCCTACCTGGAAATTTTTCTTTTTTAGGTAGATAATCCGTATTATAGATATCCTAATCATTTTCCACAGCTTATACGTACAGCTTGAGTAGAACTGCTTGGCTACTTTTCCTTCTTTTTTGAGGGGCCCTACAGTAATTTTACAGAGAGCACCGCAAAACCCTTGGGGAATTTGTACTAAAGATATATAACCCATATGCGTCTGGATCTCCAAAATACCTGCAAGGTACATAATTTCGCGTGCATTTCTACCCCGCATATTTGAACCTATATAGTTCTTATTGCAATATCAACAAGATAATAAACAAACAGAATCTATGGATTTGCATTAAGTTAGCATGTCCTCCTTCATTGCTATTGAATCTCTATAAACATCAAGCTCCCTCCTCTCGTCTTAACCTTCCATCTACTCATCAAGCATTTGTTACCTACAAACCACACACACCTTACATTAATCCTCCTAAAAGCACCTCCTGAAACTCTCCTCAGCTCTCAAAAAGACCCCTCAAAATTCACAATGCTTGCCCAGAAACTCTTTGCCATCTTGGCTCTTGCTCTCACCATCACTGCCTCCCCTCTAGTGGCCCGACAAGGAATTACGTCCTCCGGAAATGACGGCGAAGGTAACCAAGATGTAGGCAACAAGGGTCAGAACGCTGGAAACAGTGCCGCCAACAAGGGAACTGTTAAGGGCGATTACACCGTAGAGCAGGGTGTTCAGACCTGTGGTAACGCTCAGCTTAACTGCTGCAACAAGATCGAGAAGAAGGGCGATACTACCAACGCTGGTCTTCTTGGAGCCGTCTTTGGGAGTGGCGACATTGGTATCCAGTGCTCGCCCATCAATCTTCCTGTTGTCGGTGGTATGTTATACCCCTTGCCTGTACTATGCATATTTTAGAGATAGATTTGTTAATGTGTCTTTGCTATTAGTCCAAGTTCCTATCAACAAGGCTTGCGACGCAAAGGCCGCTTGTTGCCAGGGCGAAGTCTCTCAAGTAAGTCATCACCTAATAGTCTCCCCATGAGCTTTCAATATATTGACCATTTTGACAGAACGGCTTGATCAATCTCGGCTGTCTTGCCCTCGCATCCTTGATCTAAAGATTCTCGCCTGGTTTAGCTTCAACATCCGATATCCTTTACGCGCCTAGGTTTTGTAGAATGAGTTGGATAGTGGTTATATAAACGGTTTCTTTTATCATTAGTCCGGGTTGAATTTTATTCTATTACACATGCCTGTTTGAGAAATACGACAGCATGCAGATTTATACATCAATTTTTTTTCGCTTCTTCATGTCTCTAGCTTAGCTTATTTTGAACACCAACCCGACTCTCCAAAAATTAATATATATTTACTTCTCCAAACATTCACGGTCCCGTGATTGTCTTTTTCTATATACTAGCTAATCCTGCATTGTGAATTATCATCATCATCATAGCTAATCCTGCACAGCGCATCACTCGCGAAATTAAGCGATAGAATTACTTCTTTGTTCGGTGTGTGATCTCAATAGGATCTTTTAGGGTCAAGTTTTGCTATAGAATAGATCTTGTATACTAGCAAACAAAGAAAGTGTACGTCATTAAATTCAACTAAACCACTTCTAAAGCAGCTTATACCCCCCTCGAGACCCCAACACTATAAAAATATCCCCCTCGGTGTTTTACCACTTACTCGTGAAGACTAACTCCACACTCAAACATGCCTTGCGACCCTCGTTGGAAACCATTCCCGACATTCTGGCTGCTAAGCTGGCAGTTACTGTTCGTCCTCATAGTCCTCGGAGTCAGCTGCTACGACATAAACTATGTGCGAACCGTTTTCCGTGCTAAACCAGCAATGTAATTTCTCCAAATCCTAATCTCTCCAACCAGTATTAGTTTTTTTTATTAACTCATTTCGCTCTAGACGCCTAGTCCTTAATATCATCTGCAGCACATTCTCTGCACTGGCGATAATACTTCATATAGTACTACTCATCAAATCCCGACTCCACCCCCTTTTGTCGATCGCGCTCAATGCCCCATTGAGTTTCTTTTGGCTTCTGGTCTGCTTCTACCAGAGTAATTCTTTGGCGAACTTGAAGAGTATACTGGATAAGATATGTCCGACGCGGTTTAAAGATAAGTGGATATACTGTCAGAATCCGAATTTCACTTTTATGATCTCGATAATGACTACGTGAGTTAAACTTAGAACCCCCCCCCCCTCTCATTTTGTATGTATATATATACTGACTAATGGGGGTTAGTATCACGTACTGTATCTTCATTATCTATGCTTTCTGTACGTATCACAGAGTCATAAAAACGTCGAAGAAGTGGAATGGGATTTCTTTTAGAAGGGATAATTCTGGAAGTAATGCGTCGGGGGAAGACCTCCTTCCAGCTGTTGATGGGACTCGTCTTGAGAACCTATACCCAAATAGATAGGGTTTGAATCCAGATATATATTTTCCTTTTTTCTTTCTTTCTTTCTTTCTTTTTACCATTCTTATTCGAGCCTGTCAGTCAGTCAGTCTTTAATATAGATTAATCAGAGATCGTTCGACGTTAGGTGATTCTTTTCTCACCTCGAGAAAAAGCTTAAAGGTTCTATTAGTAACCAAATGCACTTCTCAAACTCGTTGCCCAACACTCCGTAGAACCGACGCTATATTAAGATGCACCAGCCACGCCCCCTGATAACTGTGGCCGGAATAACTATGCAGTAGCTTATGAGAAGCAACAACGTCACTCGAGCCGTACTCAGGGGGGTAGTTTGCGCACTAAAGCATGACTCTTTCCAGATATCTCAGAATCAACTGATACACACCCTAGTAACTCGCTGACCCATCGGTTCTGCGACCCTTACATAAGAGCAGTGCACAGTCCCTGAAGACTAAACATAAAGATGAAATCCCGAGTGACACCAACAGTGAAAAAGTATAAAAATCAACCTACAGTAAGGGGGGTAGGGAGGAGAAAAGGGGGTGAATCAATGGTGTGTAGGTAATAAAGTTGACTGTCCCATAATTATGCTTGGCCCGTTGGTAAAAAAACAAGAGCCTCTTCCACATTGAGTATATCTCGCATAGATACATGTACTTGTTTGTATCACTTTAAAATAGCCAAGTTCCTAATGTATGTATTCAATTCAGTCATGAGATAATGGCCTTCATTTCTACCGTTATGCTTTATATATCAAACACGCTTCTATCGAGAGAGGGTCCCCCTTAAGTCTTACGCGATTTATACCTTTGTTAGGAAGCTGACATGACACGTTGGTTTCATTGTGGCTAGCTTACGATTACCAAACGATAGCCCCAATGTAGATACAAACCCTATTGCGAATTACAGTCACACCTCGCTATAAGAAACCTCGTTATAAGAAAAACCTTGCTGTAAGAAACTTTTTCCAGGTCAATTCTGATTTTTCTACACCAAATTTACCCTTGCTATAAGGGATATCTTTGGAAAACTTGCTATAAGAAACGAAATCGGCTGAGTTCTTGGCGTTTCTTATAGCGAGGTGCAACTGTATTCTTTCTAACATCTTGGGTTATACCAAGAGTTTTAATCCACTCTTTCATAATAGATAACCGCGTGGTATCAACAAATATCATTCGTGGGTCGTCGCGATAGAATCCCACAACCCTTAGTGGTTAACCCCCCCAGCCACCTAGATAGAATGCCTCTCACATAACCTGGAAATCCGCAGGCTGTGTAGATCCTGCGAAATCTCAAAGAATGAGCCACCACCCCTAGAGAGAGAGATTGAAAAGCTGACCAAGCCACACCTCTATATATATATGTGCGGTCCACTAGTAAGGTAAGCGAGGTGAAGGAACCAATGATCCACAATGACATTTTAGATCTTAGCCATTACCATAATTATAAACTAAAAGCTATCCCACCCTCTCACGCACCAGTAATAGTCATGTCAAAAAAGCAGGTACAAAAATTTATATCACGTCAGATAGGTTATTGACGGTTCTCAAAAAAAAAAGAAAAAAAGGAAAATGAAAAACACGTTAAGCGACAAATCGCGTATCCCACACTTTTGAGTTCTGAGTGGCTTTCGCGACGATCCTAACTGAACCCCTCCCCCTCCCTCCCTCCCGGGCCGCTCCGAAAGTTTCTTGGAAAGAGAGGGGGGGGGGAAACATGTACAATCGGGTACCTTGATCTTGGTTTTTTTCCCTCCCGTGCCTCCCCCTCTTTCTTATAAATAACCCTCGCCAACCCAAGATCTTCATCCGTATCGGCTCTTATACCATCTCGAGAGAGAGAGTACGATATGCACCACGACGGCGTCTCCAAGGGTTTCTTGGTAGACAACAGTATGTACTTTTACATTCTACTAATGCTCTGTGTCCGCGGGTAGTAAGTACCGCGCCTAAACAGAGAGAAAGTGTGTGTGTGTGTGCTCGTATAGCGCTATCAATCGCCAACAAGGCATTTAATTAATAATACCATTTGAGAAAGCGGATAAGTTATGCATTACCCTAGAAAGGCAAGGATGTGGAGTATAACCTCCCCTCTTAGGAACTCTTGCCGAAAAGAGCCTCACGTCCGGAAAGAGTAAACTATTCTCCACATTCCTGATAAGGTATATACGTGACGAGATTCCATTGAGCTGAGCAGAGAGAAGAGTAAGGTTGAGGCTGTGCGTAGAAGAGAAGAGCTACTCTATCTAAGGCTGCGCAGCATCTTCAACTCGCCAAAATAGGGTAGGGGTAATGGAAACTTCCCACCACCCCCACCCTTTCTCCAGGCATTAGCCATCCTAGGTGGAATCCCAGCTAGCATGTTAGAGTGTTTATGGGTGGGTGACTAAATTTAGGGTTTTGTTGAGTCTAAAGTGACGTTGGGTGGATGTTTGTTATTCTATTCACACCGAGTTCTTGACCCTGGGGAGGAGGGGGGGAGAAGAACCTTTGGGAATAGCGTTCCTTAGGGTCTTCTAGAGCTACTCTAACTCTGCTCCACTCTCCAACGCCTCTCACGCGCCTTTACACGCGCCTTATGCAAAACGAAGTCTCTAAGCTCCCAACACCACGGCACAAGTGGCGTTAATAAGATTGAGCCGGCAAAGCTGCAGTTTGACCCTACAGTCGTTCACGGGGTAATGGCAAACACTGGGTAATGGCGAACAGGGGTTCGGACTCGGTAAGCGAATATCAAAGGTCCATGCGTGGTAACTGGCACCCAGGAGGCAAAGGACAGATTCCGATAGAAGACTGGAGGCCCGGGGCAGAGGCTGGAGGCCCTGGAGGCCCGGGAGGAGACTGGAGGCCCGGGAGGAGACTGGAGGAGACTGGAGGCCCGGGAGGAGACACGGGGGAGTGGAGGAGACTGGAGATACGGGGGAGGAGACTGGAGGCACAGGAGAACTGAACGCCTAAGAGAAACTGAAGGCCCGGGGGAGACAGTGAGGAGATGGACCTAAGAGAGGATTGGAGACTTTGATAGAAAGCTGATGCCCGTGTGAAAATATGTAGAGTATTTAAGAGTGTTGTGAACGCTGGTGATCACTGTATGCAGTGCTTTTGAGATATGGCGACTGTTCAAGTTCCTGTTATTGATCACTCCCGTCAGTATACTAAAGAAGAACTATTAGTTCTCGCCTTGAGTCATTATCATGGAGAGTTGCGAGCATACAGAGAGAATCCAAATGTGATGGAAGCGCCCGTGGTTCTTCAGATTGCAAGAAAATACAATGTACCAGAAAGTACTTTGCGACGTCATATCACCAGTTCAGGCCAGTACCGCACTCGTTCAGAAGTTCATGCCAGTCGTCAAATCCTTACAGTTGCCGAGGAAAAGATCTTAGTTGAAAGATTGTTGTTCCTTGATGATTTTAATGTTCCTGCAAACCGTTCTCTCTTCTTTGAACTTGCCCAAACCCTCCTTCACAAGCGGGAACCAGCTCTTTCGCTCGGCAACAACTGGATCTATCGGTTTCTTGATCGTCACCAAAACCTTTGGTATGTATTGACAAAAACTATTGCAACAGACCGAGCAAATGCTCACAGTTGGGATGTGATGGATGACTTTTTTTGGAAGGTATGTTGTGTTACGGTTGCAGTTGCGGCTCAAGTATACAAGAGTATATTCGCTAATCATGTTAATTTGAAGTTGAAAACAACTGTCGAAAAATATAATATTCTCCCACATAATACATACAACTTGGACGAGAAAGGCTTTATTATGGGAGTTGGAGATATTACTAAAAGAATATGTCGCAATGTACGGCAAAACGCGGTTTTTAAAGAGTATCGCATGCGTGAATCTTGTACAGTTGTAGAATCAATTGCTACAGATGGGTTTTCAACAACACCATTGATTATTTTTAAAGGAAATAATCATCTTGCTGGCTGGTACCGTGGAGACAAGTCACAATTTTGGTTTGGATATTCACCAAAAGGCTATACAAATAGTCAATTATGTTTTGAATATATTCAAAAAATATTTGAACCACAGACATCAATAAGGTATAATTAAAATAAATATTTTATTTAACTCTACTAACTATTATAGGGCTAATGGCGAGTGGCGTATGCTTATTTTCGATGGATTTGAGTCACATCTTGATTTTGATTTAATTGATTTTTGTTTAAATCACAAAATCATCCCTTTTTGTCTTCCAGCACACACCTCCCATGTTTTGCAGCCTTTAGATGTAGGTGTTTTCTCGGCGGTCCAAAAATATTATAAGCAACAAATCAATACTCTTCAAATTCCAATCGACAAAAATAATTTCCCTCATTTGCTTGCAAAAGCCCGAGAAAAAGCATTTACTTTACATAATATTGCATCAGGATTCCGTGCAACTGGTATCTATCCGTACAACCCTCTCATAGTACTTCAAAATCTTTTTTTACCCGAGCCTATTCTTCCTTCTACTCCACTAAACCCACTACCACCTATTACTCCTAATAAAGAAACACCCTATCAGCTTCTTACCTATCAACCTACTACACCTACCACACCTCGGTCCATTCATAATATGTATGTGGAATCTTTAGCAACAATTACCTCCAACAGCCCTCGCTCTATTAAACAGCGTACACTTTTCACAAAACTAAAAATGAGCGCCGAGAAAAGTGCTGCAAGAGCGGCCATGCATGCAGCTGGGGAAGAATACTTGCGCAATGAGATTAAACAGCTTACAGCAAAAAGTAAACCTGACACTCGGCGCATTAATACTCATGCAGCCTGTGTTCTAGAGAAAGGCGAAGTGCTTGTAGAACTAAAGCGTAAAAGAGATGAAGCTGACGCCAAAAGAATAGCCAAAAGGGCCAAAATCTCGGCACCCTCTGGAAGTACCATGTAGTTCTCCTAAGTGTATGATTTCTTTTTTGTGGCTTGTCTGATCACTGTATTTATTCACTATATTTGGTATGGTTCTCAACCCGAACCCCTGTTCGCCATTACCCAGTATTCGCCATTACCCCGTGAACGACTGTACAGTGAAGTACGAGAAAATACCGTAACCGTCACACTTCCCCCCCTATTTCTTTCTTTTTAGGGCGGCATCACGGCAACCAGCAAAAAGTACAACTCTCACGCCAACATTCATAAACTCCCCAAAAGTCGTTCATGGCCATAAACAGCTAGCCTCTAACCAGCCTTACTGTACTACCATGAATAGATATCTGAGAGTACCCAGTAGGAACAAAGGTGGCTTTTTAGGTGATGCCCTCTTGATGTCTCAGTACTCGAGCTTTGTCTCAGTCTCATGACATCCCACTGCTTGGTCGGAAACTCGGGATATGCATTGTCCTGATCGGGTTCTGAGACCCCTGCCAGCAAAGTTGTGGTGGTGGCTTGGGGGGGATGGGATGTTGTGGAGGCTAAACAAACACTTGGGCTTCGATAGCAATGACCCCATGTGGTTAGAAGTGCAGCTGTTTGTGCGATGGATGAGTGTTTTTTTCTTTCTTTTTTTTTCTTTTCTTTTCCCTTCTTGTGATCCGAGGGAATTCCAGCTGTGATTTGCAGAACCCTTAAGCGAGAAAACAAAAGTGGCCGTGTGCCGGACGCGAAACTTTAGAGTGGGAGTTATCCCTAGACAAGCATTGCTTTAAGAAACAAGCGAAGCCGTGCGTAAAGGAAATCATGACTGCGAAAGAAAGATACCTATCTCTCTCTCTCTCTCCTCCCCGCCTCCAATTAAATTGAGAATATATTGAGTTATGTTGTCCGGTGAGTCCAACGTGAGTTATCCTAGTATTCCCATGTTGGGATCACACATATACCCCCCCTGGACTCTTCCCAAGAAAGAGGCAGGTATGTAGCTATCCCGCACCGATCCTGCGGCGTGGTGTGAGTGAGTGATGGGTAAGTACAGACATACAGTCAGTCGGTCACAGCCTGGAATTCTTTTTACCTAGACCTCTGGTGGGCGTGGCG
This sequence comes from Verpa conica, assembly GCA_033030425.1. NCBI lineage: Eukaryota > Fungi > Ascomycota > Pezizomycetes > Pezizales > Morchellaceae > Verpa > Verpa conica. The sequence continues at coordinate 146,568 of JAUFSD010000002.1, read as the reverse complement.
GATAAGCGCTAGATACCCATATACCCAAGCAAAGGCGCAGAACCAGCGCACAGGGCATCTAGAACCAATTACAGTACGACCCAGCCCCATTTCTCAAAAAGTCTTTTTGGGAGAGAGTGGGTGGGGACCACCCCCATCTGTGCGTTAAAACTGACATGCCTTCCCACTCCACACACCTTTCTTTCCCTTTCTCTCTTTTCTACTACACCAACCTTGAGGAGGGAAGAACTTGAAGAAGAAGAAGAAGAAGCTGCCCTTTCTTTTCTCTTCATTCTCGACAAGAAAAAGATCAGTAACTCAATACAACATTCGGGTCGAAGGGTTATAACAGAGATATTATTTTTTTTGTTGTCAGGATGTTGGGACGATTGCTTGCGTTGTCTGCGGTGATGGGGGTGGCGATGGGTGCGACAGTACATACTGTTACTGTTGGGAAGGGGAATCATAAATTCGAACCGCAAATAGTCACTGCAGAGCCTGGAGATCTTATCTGTAAGTTTGCAACAACTACCAGAGCGCAAGGGAATGTTCTTGAATGAGTGCTAATATGAATCTTTATTTACAGCTTTTGAATTCTACCCTCTCAACCACTCAGTCGTTAGGATGGACCCAACCACTCCTTGTTTTCCATGGGAGACTTACAACAAAGACGGAAAGGGCTGGTGGTCACATTTCTTCCCGATTGATACTGTTGGAGCAGAGGTATGGTCCCAACCTTTTATAATTACATGAACTTCTATATACTAACTAGCCATTCTAGAAAATCACTTGGAATATCACCGTCAATGATACCGCACCATTCTACTACTACTGTTCCGCCCCAGGCAGTTGCATCGACTACCAAATGATCGGAGCCGTCAACCCTCCCAACGCAACCTACGTCGAGGAAGTCGCCGCCGACGCCGCAGAAGCCCCATACTCCATGTCCCCCGGCGACCCCTTCCAAGGCGACTCCCGAGCAACACCAACCCCAACCGCCAGCTCATCACCGTCTTCTTCTTCATCTTCCAGCTCCTCAGGCGTATCACTCTCCGTCGGTGCCATCGCCGGAATCGCAATCGGAGGAGTCGCGGCACTGGCACTAATAGGACTATTATTCTTCTTTGTTGGGCGCAAGAAGAAGGGTGCTGAGATGAAGGAGGCAAAAACAGCTTCGCCGGAAGATGGGCTAATGGGTCATGTGGATCCGCCAGTTTATCAGGACCCGAGATACCCATCAGGTGTTCCGGGAGTGGCTGGTGGTGCTGCTGGTGCTGCTACTACACCGGGTCATTGGGATAATAAGAACACCAACGATCCGAGGAATAGCACTGTCCCGATGAGTGAGAATTCAAATAGGATATCGGAATTGCCGGATACTTCGACGTATGATCCGGTTGAGATCTATACCCCTGGTCCTGAAGATATGCCGGCTCATAGGCGGTAAATCAGCTTTATTAGGGGGAGTGGGTTTATAATTTCACTGTGTAATATATTTTTACTATGACTTTCTTTTCTTTCGTTTCTCTATACGGTGTTTTTGTGGGTTGATTGGAGTGTGTTTATTTTATTTTTTCCTGGGAGAAGTGGGGAGGAGGACATATCCTTTAATTCGGTATGAATTTAGTGTTTTTTTCTTTCTTTCTCTCCCCCTTATTACCCCAACGATATACGGGGTTTCGGTACAATGAAGAGCGGGATGTTTGGCTGTACACTTTATGGTTGTTTATTGTCACTCATTTTTCATATTCACACTTTTTTGTTATATTGTAGGTTTAGCTGATGAGCGTAAAAAATGAAAAAATGATAAAGATATTTAAGATCAATTTCTCCTTCCCGTAATTATTTAATCGGTCACCCCGAGATCTCCTGCGCTGCACGATTTCCCATACTTGACACATGCTGTGTTCCCAAGCCGATTTTGAATTCCAAATCCTATTATGTACAGTAATCAAGAAAACTCTCTTTTTGTTAATAAAGTATTGGCTCATAATTGCCTTAAATGCTTGGTTTTTTTTTTCCCCCACCAACTCCTCCTATCACCTCGCTTGGTTTTTAAGCGTGTGCGTGTACGTATGGGAAGTTAGAAACCGAGATACAGCCCGGCCGCGTCACAAAGGGCTTGAATAAGTGAGTTACACAACAGCAAGGCAACATGGAAACGGTCCACAGGGTAAATATATCCCGTACGAGCTGAGACAATGTCTCGGATGTCCGTTTTTTCCCTTTCTTTCTACATCTAAGACTTCCAACACGTCCCAGCAGAATACCACCGAAGGGAGAAAGGGAAAAAAGGAAGCAAAAAGTCTTTAGCTGTCTGAGTGAGGAATAAAACCCCCCCCCACTCCTCTTCCTCAGCGGGTAGATTGGGGCGGAGTTCTCGGCATTGATTGTTAATACTTGCGTGCATGGTCTTTCTTACCACTCGGGGGAAAAAAAAAGAACCAGGTAAACGCTCTCTGGGAATAAAATACACTGTACTCGTCAGCTTTCTGCACTTTCATGTCAGTGGATCAGGTCCCAGACAAGCTTTGGGGGGAAGCATGATCTAAAGCCACGGTGGAAAACAGGATCGATTCTGGTGCGTTTTTCCCCGGGGGGGGGGAGCTTCCCCCCCATTCAGAGATAAAGAAGTAAATAAGTATTAAGAAGTTGCTTTAGGCTTTTCTATTACATAATCACAAACGTTGCTCTAAGGTTATCTGCGGATATCCATCACGTGATGTGACGTTCTGTACCCCGCCGACGTTACCCGCAACCCCCACGGGAAGATTGCTTCTATCTCTATATTGTATCATTGCTACTTCGATGCTTCTCTCAGGTTCATCACCGAGATTCACCCTACATCACCATGTCTTCCGGTATGTATTCGCTTGAGTCCTGGCTCCCAATTCCAGAAGGTTGCCATTTCGGCCTGGACAACATTCCGTTCGGCATAATCTCCACTGCCGCTAACACGACCCCTCGCGCTGCAATTGCGATTGGGACAAAAGCCCTCGACCTCTCCATTTTCGCTGCAAACAGTGGGTTCAGTGAGCTACAGCACATCTTCACAGAGACAGATGTATTCACCACAGAGACCACATTAAATGCATTCGCAGCTCTCGGCCGCTCAAAGCATGCCAAAGTCCGACACTACCTCCAAGAGGTGCTCATGAAGAACACAGTGTACCCTGACAAGTTGAGAGATAACGCTGCAATGCAGAGCTTGTGTCTCAAGGATCTTTCGAGCGTGAAGATGCACCTCCCGTTGCAGATTGGGGACTATACGGATTTCTACGCGGGGAGGAACCACGCTTATAATGTGGGTGTATTGTTTCGCGGGGCTGAGAATGCCCTGCAGCCGAATTACGAACACATGCCAATCGGATACCACGGACGAGCTTCCTCAGTGGTGGTCAGTGGGACCGAGATAATACGGCCGAAAGGGCAGATTCTAGAAGATCCAAAGGCGGCGGTGAAGACCCCGGTTTTCACGGCCTGTAGGAAGTTGGACTATGAGTTGGAGCTGGCAGCGTTCGTGGCAAGGGATAGTAATATGGGTAGTTCCGTGGGAGTTGACGAAGCTGCGGATTATTTGTTTGGTGTGGTGCTTATGAATGATTGGTCTGGTAAGGGAGGGCTTTTTACCAATGTGTTCAGCTGAAGTTTTTTTTTCTTTTTGTGGTGTGCTGACAACCCCCCCTATAACAGCACGTGATATCCAGGCATGGGAGTATGTACCGCTGGGTCCATTCACTAGCAAGTCATTTGCAACTTCGATCTCGCCTTGGGTGGTCTTGATGGATGCGTTGGATCCATTTAGAACCGCGCCGTTACAGAGATCGACTAAAGCCCCTCTGAGCGATTATTTGCAGGAGAAGGAGAAAAATAGTGTTTACAACATTAACCTTTCCATCTCTCTAAACAGTAAGCCCCCCTCCCCGTTATCCTTAATAATAATAATAAAATACTCGGCTTCACCCTAATACCTTACAGCGGCAAATGGGGGATCTCACACTCTGAGTAACACCTCATCCTCAAACCTTCTTTTCTCATTTCCTCAACTCCTCGCACACCATACCGTCACCGGCTGCCCATTAAGAACCGGTGATCTCCTAGGCACAGGGACCATCTCAGGCACAGACACGAAAAGTCTCGGATCCCTACTTGAGGCAACACGCAATGGAACAGAGCCGTTACTGTTAGATGACGAAAAGAGACGTTTCCTTGAGGACGGCGACGAGGTTGTATTCTCCGGATTATGCGGGCCGGGAGTTGGGTTCGGTGAGGTTAGGGGAAGAATTCTACAGGCGAATAAATAGTCTAGACTATATAATACCGAATAGGATTTTTTTTTGTGTGTGTGGGGGGGGGCTGTGCGTGGCTTATAATAAGTAATAAGCAAAAACTAGCGATACTTATTGGTGTGATAGAAGATCTAGACTGAGATATACGCATAATTCTTAACTTATGGGGGCTTTTTGTGGCGTCCTTGATGAATTGGTATTGGTGGGCCTTTACTCCGCGATCTGGATCTTGGAATATCACTCGCTCGAGTATGGGGTTATGCATATGAGTACTCTATGGTAGCGTGTAAGGGGTGCTCTCAGTACAATGAAGAATAGTGTGCACAAGTGGAGGCCTTTTGGGGTTTTAGTACTATCTAGGCGTTTTTATTACCTTTTAATAGTCTCTTGAAAGTGGACTTCATAGAATATCACTCGTCTAGAGTGTCTACTGATTGTGGTAAATAGAAAGCACGATAGTCCATTGCTGCTCTAGGGGCGTACTCCTCCTATATACCATCCATATCGGGCCGTGGTCGGTCCGCTGTGGAGGTCCCGCCGAAATGACAAGGTGAAGATCTGGGCTATTTAGGAAGATCTACAACAGATAAACATCTATCAACAGATAGGCCTCAAGAGAAATGATTCTTATCTTTGGAAAGGAATAGAATCAATTATCAAATGCTTCTTGTTTGTACGTGCTAGATTTATTCACTCTTTGGCCTCGCTGTCAGGGGGGTGTTTTCACTATCACACTGGTGGGAAATACGGTTTTAAGTTGGAAGTACTACTGAATTGGTCAAAACCCCTTGTAACACAGCCAACTTAATTTATATAGCATTCTCCAGAATACTACACCAATGCCATACCAAGGGTACCCCCGCTTTCCCGTACTGTAATGGTAAACGTAGTTTATTTTTCCTAATGATTCTCGGTAATGAGCATTTTCTTATAAAACTATTTTCTTGGGCTTTTTGGTAAGATTTGCGAGTTTTTAGAAGATACAACCAGGGTGTTTTGACTCCCTTCATGTCGCATCACTCGTTTAGTATTCTCATTCGCTTATCTCCGGAAAACACTCCAGATCTTTATTATATGTTAAAGGTGAACTAATTTCTCTTTTTAGGACCTAATTTACTGTGTGTTTTTTTCTCTCTGGTGGTTCTTGTTGCATTGTGCAGACCCATCTCACGAACCCTAACGGCCCCCACCCATCCTTCAGATCTCATAACGGTCGCTTCGAGGCACTGCCAATTCTATTTCACCACCATCACCAAAATTACCATCATTGTATACTACCATCACTAAATATCATCACCCTTACATACAACAGCTGCTAGAAACAACCAGGAGTGTTACCGGAGGCTCCAAGCTTTATATCTACATAAAGGTCACCAGTCTTATTACTAGACAGCACAAGCATAACCGCGATCACAATCACCATCGATAGAAGCGAGTCATAAGTTGTAAGTTTATCCTTTCAGTAAATTGAGCACCACTGACATGAAAAATAGCAGACTACTTCCATTTTTAGCTGTACTTCCATCTCAATCACCCAAACACAATAACCCGACAACTATCAGTGAATAACAAAAAAATGGGTGAACCAAGAATAAGGATCCGACTCATTGTTCCCCGCCATAATTACAACATCAACCACGACAAAAAACTACAGGTACCACTTCTCAACTGCCGTGACGGGCTTATTCTCATCATCACAAACTGGCTTCCTGTAGAGGATCTTAGCTCCTTCAGTAAGACGAATCACCGCATCAACAACATCTGTCGTGCCCCTCTGTACAAGCTCAAGATAAATACCGGATTGCTTTTTGCCGTTTGGAAAGGGAATGAGTCTCTTGTTAGAAGGATGGTAAAGAGGGGGGCAGATATTGACGTCAAGGACAACTCCAACTACCAACGAACACCATTGCAGTGGGCTGCCTCCCGTGGTGACGAATCGATAGCCAGTTTTCTACTTGAGAGTGGTGCAAAGACTGAGCTTATTTCGCCTTCTAGGGGTCTTGAAAAGCCAGCATTGCACTTGGCAGTGGCCGGAGGGTATGGGTCAATGGTCGACCTATTACTGAGGAATGGCGCAAATATCGAGGCGACTTGTTGTAGAGAGGAAGATCTAGATCAAAACTATACTGCGTTGCACTGGGCGGCTAGGAGCGGGAATGAATCTATGGTCCGCCAGCTCTTGAAAAACGGCGCAAAGGTTGACGGAAATACCCGCGATCACAGCTCTGTTACACCGTTGATTACTGCAGCTGAGTATGGCAATGATAAGATTAGCCAAATACTTCTGGATCATGGCGCTGATGTCAATTTCTTGGGCCCTGATGGTCAAAGCACTCTAGCTTTTGAGGTGATAAACAAAAACATAGAAAGAGTTCAATCACTCCTAGGATTAGGCGTTAATATTAAGGAACTAGAATCCCTTGGATTTCCACCCCTCGTTCTTGCAATATTGGAAGGTGCTAGCCTAAGAATGATCACATTGCTACTGGGGCATGGATGCAATCTGAACGCAATGAATGGATGGGCAAAAGAAGGCATGACTCCGCTTATTGCGGCGATAAAGAGAGAAAACAAGCCGGTAGCAAGTTTACTGTTAGATATGGGGGCCAACATTGACGGCGGTTATAATTATGGAACATCCCTACAGTACGCAACAAAAAAAGACAAATACGATATGGTCAAGCTCCTGTTAGATAGGGGTGCTTCTACCGAAGTAGCTAGTGGACCAACCCCACTTTACTCGGCGGTAATGAACGAAAATCTATTGATAGCACGGCTACTACTAGCTAAAGGCGCCAATATTGAAGCCAGGCCCGATATCAGAATCCGAAAAGTACACTGTTACAGTGATAGAACACCGCTGCACTGCGCATCAATGGAAGATCTTGACTGCATGGTCGAGCTCCTTCTAGAAGAAGGCGCTCATGTCAACGCTGAGACAGATGACGGAATGACTGCGCTCCACATGGCAGCAATGAACGGAAATATACCGATCGCAAAGCTACTGCTTAGTAAAGGAGCCAATATAAATGCTAAGTGTGATGATGGTATAACGCCACTACACTTTGCATCAGAAAATGACAGCTATGATATGGTGTCTTTTCTTATAGAGAGAGGTGCTTATGTCAACTCCCGCACAACTACTGGGAGAAGTGCACTCCACGAGGCGGTGGACAATGAGAATTTGGAGATTGCACAGCTCCTGGTAAAGAATGGGGCCGAGTTTAAATGGGAAGCGGGTCAGCAATGGGCAACATCAAGAAACCGCCCGTTTTTGCTGCGTCTATACTTTCGGCCGGGCGCTAGGAGAGATAGCGGCCGCAGTACAACTAGTAGTTAATAGAACTCATCGGAGCCAGGTTCGTATATAGGAATGGTGGGAAATCCTATGTTTTGATTTAAGTTCCAGCGGATGAGCAGAGAATGCCTAGAGATACACCTATTACACTTGACGGCAGACAAAAACCAACCTTTATCCCCCAGAACCCATCTACCATCTAAATCTATTATGGCTTCACCAGTTATCTTTCTAGCTGAAGTTTAGGAAGAGTGGTGAGGGTTACCACAACTATTACGTATATTTTTAGATTAATGAGAAAAGAAAAAAAACGCATATTTTTAGTCCCCCAACATTATCAATCCTTTCCTTGTCTTTCTATATCGGCTTATGAGCAGTTAGATATCTGTCTCTTCCATTGTATGCTCTAGATAGCGCGTGCTATTAGTGTTTTTCCTTATGGGCTTTTATACACATTCCTTAGTATAATGTATTTCCTATGTTGCCCTTAATTTTATTTCTTGCGGTCGCTATAACTACATGTATAATTATTATACCATACTTTATAGAAAACCTATCTACCCCGAATAAAACTATATGTAGAACTATTAAACATTTTAAACGAAAGACCTAACCAATCTCACTAGGAGAACGAACTCTTCAAGCAGGTAATATTTCGTGAGGTATTCTATTTCTACATGTTGCATGGCCTGGGGCTCCTGTGGTGCTCCATGCATTTATGATTAATTAATTCATTCATTCAGCTCGTATGGTAGTACTACAAACTTCGGTTGCCATTCCAAACTATAGCCAAAATAAGGTGCATTAGTAGATCTCGTAGAAGGAATAGCTTACTAATCAACAAACAAGTCCACCAGAATCCCCCTCCCCTCACACGAAAATTCCTCCAGAAGTTATGAGCCAACAGGTGTATTGAAATCAGTTTTCAATTTAGACAAGTAAATATACTTCTCAATATAGAGCCCATTGGTAAGAGGAAAGAGGTCTTCCTGAACCAGGTTAGGGAGATAAAGCCAGCCCCGGTTGACTAAAGGTAAGGCTCGCCCTACCTTGCGCATAAAGCCATATCAGAATGATAATTCTAGCCCAATCTACTCTCTAACCTCTATTATATAAAACAGCCATCCCCTTGCTCCACTAAAGCATGCTTTTCCAGTGCCATCGAAACAGTCCTCCCTCGTCTTCAAATGCTGAATTTTAACATCGATTCCGAAAATCTGTTTAAAACCTCTTGTCGTTTTGATACTTAATCGTACTGTTAACAATTATCAGGTTGGGGCCTGTATTATAGGGATGACGAACCTTCAAGCACCTTACTGAAAGCGTCGAAACGAGATAGACACCCACCTCCGAAACTCGGTCTTCGGAGCTGGGTTATTTGTGAGCTGGTACGTGCGACCGATCACAAAATGGTTGAATGAATTAATTAATGATAAGTACATGGTCACAGAATGGTTGTAGATATACAAGAACTTACCATCACTCATCTTACGGTGTACTAATCACCTCAGTCGACCAATAAGAGAAGTTTAAAATAGATAGGAAATATACATTCATTGATTGCCAGAATAGTACGACTATCTAGTTCTTCCTTACTACTCTTTATATCATCTACGAGGGGTTTGAAAGTTTTCTCGAATGGCTTCGTAATTCCTGTCAATATCCTCTCTGTAGATGCATCAGCCATCGTGACCTATGTATCTCTTAAGTCGAAATTTTATCGAGCTCATTCTCACAAGGGCTGATATACTGTGGGAAAGATCGCTGAGTTCCAGAATAAAAAAGAATTAAACTTACTACCCCCACTGCTCTGGAAGTATGTAATGGCGTCTGCCATTAGTCCAAAATGGCCTTGTACAGCAGTGAGATCTGCTTAAGAACCTCCGTTGAGGACTGGAGTTTGCTATCAGAATGTATCCATTCATAGATTACACAAGGCATAATTGTGCATGCAAGGTCCTCCAAGGCAAAACTCACGCTTTCGAATGACATATCATTCAATGCTACCTAGTTATTTTCAAATCATAAACTTATATACTAGAGGCCTAAACGAGATAACTAAAAACCAGTAAACAAAACCGAAAGTCAGCCCAGACTAGAGTATTATTTCTGGGCTCTGTTAGATTGAAATGTCGCCTGCCCTTGCGTATTTTTCGATGTCTTTAAGGTATTGTGAACTTTGGCCCGGGTATGAATGTTCTTTCATTTCTTTCGCTACTGAGTTCATCTGTATAATCGTCCTTTAACTTTTAGAGACGTTTATGAGACAAGAGTCCGCTATAATTGTTGTCAGTGTGGTCTACAAAGCCGCTCGAGGCGAGGCAGGGGGGGTGGCCCCGAGGCGTCTCGGCTTTGTAGACCTCTGGCCGGCATTGATCTCACCTTGAATTCTAGGAGCCTTGAGGTATAGAACTATCTTTAGTAATAAAATTTGAGTGCTAGTTCTATAAATGAATAGTGTTATTCTCACTATAAGACATATCTCTATATTTGATTTCTATCTACTTCTACCTCGTATTTCCCGACTTCAGGCCAGCTTAACCAGCCTTTGACTAGAAGTAACAAATTACTATAGTGGGTAACCTGTTTTGCTACCAAGGTCTGTATTTTTTAAAAAATTTATTGCTATTTACCTTGAGGTGGCTCGGCCTCGTGACCCCCCGGCCTTGCCCTCCCTCGAGGCAAATACCTCAAGGCGAGGCCCCGAGGTACCTCGGCCTCGTGGACCACACTGATTATTGTGCGGGGGTGTTGAAAGTAGACTACTTTACGATTTGTCTGGTAGTCCAAATAACCCTGTACCAGGTCTACTCTTGAAAAGCTGATGTTTTTGGAATGGATTGCTATTGCATACCATACCATACAAAATCATGGTATGCAACTAATAGCAATCCATTCCACAAACATCAGCTTTTACGAGTATCGTCGCCCACAGCCAAACCACGCCTAAAAAAGGCTAAATTTGCGAATATCCTAACCGCTTTTTCAATACATCTCTGAAGAGAATCTGAAATAACTACATAAATAAAAATAATAGTCATTATACTCTACTGCTCCTGTGGGGTGGATCTCAAAAGTCACGCCAAGACCTCGGATTTGTATAGGGTCTTGGCAACTTACAAGCAAAGTCCAAAGCTACATAACTATTCTCATATCTTAAGTCTAGGGTTACCTTAGATATATAATCTTTGGAAGTAGATTCATCTACCTCAAGGCAATCGTACTCCTATGGCCATCACTGGAAAATCGATAGAGCATTCGAGGTAGTTAATATCCACTCTTTATCTATATCTAGACAAGATTTTTATGCTAGACCCCCTCCTTACACCCATAGTAAAGAACGCCCTCACTCCTACTGTCGGCAAAACCAACATCCTCCTAGGATATATAACCACATAACTTGTGGGTAGGGATTATTGGCCCTTGAATACCCTAAATACTAAAGCAGTACATAATCTTCTATCTACCACTCGGCCAGTTGCCTCAGCTTCATGATCAGAACTGACGAGAGAATCCACTGCACTAGAGGAAAGTCTCAATGTATCCAAGGATCGGCCGTTCATACTGACGGGACCTAATGAAAGTGTTTTCCTTCAGGAGGAAAAATATAACGTTAAGGGCTATCGCGCTAGACGGTGGCGACGGTTATTTTGCCGACTATAACCAGGGCGGGTAACCATACCCCCTGTTATGCAGGGCGCTCTTGCATACCACCCATCAACCTGGGTGTCGGGTTTTCTTAGACGATTTGTTGTAGTTAACCACCAGCCTCCCAGCCGGTACAAAGGTCACCAACTAATTACTAATTATGTGAGTTAATCGACAGTATCCCCACCCCTAGCGAAGTCTTAACCTATTGAAGACCGCTAACCCTATCCGATGTTACAGTAGCTTCAAGGCACTTTCATCACGCGGTGACATGATCGTGAAAGATCTCAGGGGGGTGAGAGCATAAGAACGGCAGAGATATCCTCCAACTACCAGATTAGTATTGTCTTTTATAGCGACTATACTACGCGATGGAGTAAAGCGGGGAAGCAAGTAACAAAAACACCATTTGTACACCGCGAAGCCGGGCCGTCATTAAGCCACAAGAAGCATGCGTCGCATTCAGGAAAGCGGGAGTGAAAAAAAGGGGGGGCTTTGTCAACCTCCACAACTACTTACAAAAAAAAAAAATTGAAAAATACCGCAATCGAGAATACGGATAGCGATCCGGTATTAGAAACTTCATGGGGGAACCAGGTGACGGGGGGGGTCGATTTTGTTTAAGCAAGGTTATTGCGGGAAGCGATATCCCGAGAAAAAAAATGTAACGATTCTTTTTTCTTTTTTCCTTTCTTTCTTCGTGCGCGTACTTGGACGCCACAGAAAGCCTCAATAATAGTTTTGTTTACGAGAATCTGGCGCCCTCGTTATAATCGGTCGAGTCCCTAGCCTAAATAGTAACAATGTTCGTTTAGTCTAACCGTAGGAGACTAGTCTACCTGTACAGAGACACTCTAGAGCAAGCTATTAGGAAAATTTAGTCATATGGGTAATATTACCATAGCCGAGAGGCTGCGCGCACTTAACGAGCTGAAGAAAAAAAAGAAAAGAAAAAACCTGTAAAGAAAAGTGGTAGGCTTCGAGTGATACCTGATGATTAATCCACCACATTTCCTAGCCGCCACCAGGCGAGGGCCAATCCTACACAGATTTGTCTTGTATAGTTTTCTGTATTAACAGGCAGATTGCGTAGTATTAGGAAGCACTGGGAAAGTATATATCCTTCATCAACTATAGAACTCTTGGAAAATCGTATTACACCCCTCTGATAAGTGCACAGCTTTCGTAAGGTTTCCCTAGAGTCTGAGTAGGCAACGGACGCTCCCTGATGGCTAGGCACCCAAAAGACAACCCTAACCCTGATACATAGAACGAAATGTTTTACCCATAGGGCGTATCTTGCACCACCCATATATACCGCAGAAAAAACTATGGGGCCCAAATCGAGCCTGAGGTATAAGGCTTTTACATTCTCTATATCCTTCCTAAAAAATCTCAAACTACAGCCATGAGAACTCACTCGATTCCCACCCAAGTGCTAAAAACCTATTAGCTCCTTACTACCAAAACGTATCTATCTAAAACCAACTTCTCTATGCTCAAACGTATATAAAACCATTGATAACAAAAATTAAACATACCCCCTTTAAACACATGAAAAGAATACTCATAAACAATCACTCGATACCTCACCACCCTTAGCGAGGACGCTATAACTACATGTAATTTAGCTACAATCAACATACAACCTTTAATTACACCTATCCATAGCACCAGTCCTACCGCAAACAATTAAACTACTAGCTATCCAAACTACCCTAACCCCACACAGACTAGCTATCATTAGCCCCACTACAGCCCCACCTCAAACTAGCGGTCAACGGGAAATGAGGCGTCGAGCCAATACCCTCCCTCCCCCCTCACTCCTAGAGCGCTGAAGCCGACACAACCTCCTTCGCAGCCTACCTTCGCTAATATCTACTCAGCCAGTTGTTGTTGTCTTCGGGTATGCAAGTGACGTATCCACAACGCACGATTTGAGCCGCATTAGTATCCCTCCTCTCCCCCTTGCCGCTGGGGTTCAGCTCCTTCCTGTCGACAATGAATGCAGATTACGACCAAGACATATGCGGGGGAGGGGGGCTTATTTATTGGTGGATATGATCAGATCAGCTCAGCTGAGGGGGGGTTGTTTATTGGATTCATAGTCCCTCACTCGTGAAGGTTATTGGTCTTGGCATCTATGCGCCCTTCGAAATTACAAATTCATGCGATGTATATGAGAAACCCTAAACCTGGCGTGATAAAACCTAAACCCTGGGCTTCTTGGCTTCTTGGCTTAATGCTGGTTTTTTTTTTTACTAAAATTTAATATCGGGGTTTTTTTCTTCCTCTTTATTGAGTATATAATCGGGTCTGCATGGATTGGTCACTTTATAGAGTGCTTGTAGGGGGGGGTGTTAGTACAGTAATTAATTTCTCTCTCTCCCTTCCTTGATACCCGCGCACACTGTTACCGTGTCATGTGGAATCACTCGGAATCTCAGCAGCGTGGATGTGTATTAAGCTTCAGTAGTGAAGTTCTAGAAAGAAAACTAAAATAAAATAAAAAACCTTTATATTCCCCGGTTAATTTCCTGGGATCATTAAGCTTGTCTGCTCATAGCTTGTCTGCTCGTAGCTCGAGTGTGTACGCGTAACCCGCATACTACCTGGTACTGTAAAATGAAGAATAATAATATGGAGTAATATTAGGGCAGGGTGTGTGCCGTGCTAGCTAGCGGGATCTAGACACACTAAAGGGGGTCATGATGGGTCACTCAATTTTTCGCTCTTTTGTTTATTATTATTGTTATGTATAGTTATTGTGATCACATGGTGTACGTACCAGCGTTTACAAAGCTAAAAGTCTCAGGATAAAGAAGTGTTTCCTATAACGCCACGGTCACATGGGTATCTTCTACCACAAAGGTAGTTATATCCGCCCGCACTGACTTAGCGAGGAGAGAGAGAGACCGTGTCAATTCGACATTCAATAAACCCAGGCTATTAGTATCAGTGCACAAGTAGAGTGATTTCGGTGGTTCTACTGTAATTAGTGGGAACAGCCAACATTTATTAGCGGTTATGTGATTCGTTCGGGTGCAGTGCTGTTGGCAAACTAGTCCTTTCGGATAAGCGCGCGCCCTCTTTGATCTGATCTCGGGATTGAGACCCCCCTTCCCTTTCGTTTTCGTGCCGATAGATACCGGAGGGCCCGAGTAACGGACGGGGAGAACCGTACTCTATGCTCAGATGGAGATTCTAGAACGAGGTGGGGTTGGGTGGGGGGACTCAGGCGTTAGATATGCTCTCAGGCGGTATTTCTCAATTATGTATATGAGATGCGAGATGGGGGGGGATGCAAGTATCGTCAACAGCTTAAATCGTGGGTTAGGTTCAGGGGTAAATTTTTTTTCTATTCGTCGCCGTTGAAGTTAGACTACATATTCTGCAAGGCACAGACTTTTAGGAGAGAGAGAGTGGCGATCAGAATCTCCTTTTCCGATGCATGTCCGAGACGGCTGTGTGGGGGACGAGAACGGTTAGTGCCTGCAGCGGGGATCGAAGCTGCCATGTGCCATGTGCATTGCTACGTGATATCGGCAGACGACCAAATGTGGACAAAAGGGAAAGAAGCAATAAACTGTGGTCCACTCGTCGAGAGAGAGAGAAAATACAAAACGGTGAGCGAGCGAGATTCGCCAATTTCGCGATTAATGGAGGAGAAACATCACCGTTTGTAGTAGCCGAGTGAAACCCCGTTCTCATCTCTCTGTTCCCTCACACCCCCCCAATTGGGCATTGGTGCTGTGGGAGGCAAATTCACCAATTCTCGGGTCGTTCCATTTGAGGTCGAGGGACAGGGGTGTGGTGGCTGTACCAGGGATTAGCCTCAGAGCCAAGGCTTGAGCCGCAGGCCCAAAGCAGCTGCCCCTGAAACGAAGCGAGGCTTCTTGCTTCTCGCCTGTGTGCGACGAGCAACGACGACGACGACAACATTGGTATCGCTGGACCGGCAGAGAAAGGAAACCCGCATTTGCAGGATGGACGGGCAAACATAAGGTCTCGAGTACATGATGCATATCGCCCAGAGAGTGGTAGGACACAGAGAGAGCAATCTCCCCGCTGGCTGCTGGCCGCTGGCACCGGATGGATTGGGAAATTAGGTGTCGAACCGCGGGCCGCTAAGGACTCAGTCCCTGCGACTAGTTCTGGAATTGGGACAAGCGCGGGTATGTTTGGAAGGGAATTAGAGAGAGCATTAGGGCAGGTGGGAAGGAAAGCGAAGATTGTGGGGGAGAGGGGGCAGGGTTGTGACCAGCAATACTCTAGTGGATACTCTAGTTTACAGGCGAGAGAGAGGCAATCAGGGACGGGTCGGTCAGTGGCCAATCTTGGGGGGGGGGCCTCTTTGGGGGGGTTCTCTTGGTCCCTTGGTCCCTTGGATCTCTTGGTCTTGGTCTCTTGAGTCTCATTTCGTGTGTGGCCCATTCGCGGGTGTGATCTCTCCCCTTGCAGCCACACTGCTCAGCTATTCTGTACCTATGCACTATGCACCTATCCACCATCCACACCACCCACTCCACTCGTTTGTCTCTCCTTTACACTTCCGTCAACGCTCTTAGCTTCCTTCCATTCCTTTTTAACCAGCTCTTCTCCCCCTCCTCCGTCTCTTCCCCATCCTCGCTATCACACCCACGGTCTCTTCGGTTTCCTTTCGCTCCTTACTTTTTACGCAACTTATACACTCATTAATCAAACAACCCCCCCAACCCCACAAACATCTATCAACATGCGTTCCTTCACTAGCTCTCTTTTCGCCCTTGCTGCTCTTGCCTCAGCTGTTTTGGCTGGTGAGAACCCAATCATCCAGCCAGATGCATCTCACCCAATGACTACTGGCGAGATGTATGATATCACCTGGACCCCGACAAACAACAACCTAATCAAGCTCACCCTCCGACAAGGTCCTTCGGACGATCTTGATGATGTTCTTATCATTGTTGGTAAGTAGATTGATGCATGATTGATACCTAAGGGCAAAGTTAACATTGAGTAGGTGACTACCCCAACAGTGGTAAATTCACCTGGACCCCAAACACCTCCCTCCCTGCTGGAGATGATTACGCTATTATGATCACCGATAAGGCTGGAAACGTCAACTACACTCCTTTGATCACCATCAAGTCAGGAACCCCCAAGGCTTCTTCTTCCACCAAATCAGTTGCTTCTACCTCAACTACCAGCAAGCCTTCTGCCAGCAAGACTACTGAGACTTCATCCACATCGACCACTGAGACTGAGTCTTCTTCCGTCACCGAGGCCCCTGTCATGACTGTTGTCCACGGAAACACCACCACCTTGGTTACCTCAATGATCGGAACTGGTTCTTCTTCCAACGCTACCGTCACTGGTATCTACGGAAACTCTACCCGTACTTCCACCCGTTCATCCAAGCCCACTTCCGATGACACCCCAACCACCACTGCTAGCCCCATCTCCACCGGTGCTGCCGCTGGTCTGTTGAAGAGCCCTCTTGCCTTGGTTGTCTGCCTCATTGGTGCCGTTGTCTACTTGAACTAGATCTAATGTTTCCTTACATTTTTTTCTGTTTCATATTCTCATTTCTGTAGAGCATTTGCATTAATAATTCGGAGTGGATCTTGGTTTTGTACTGTGCATGATGGAAGGGGCGAAAAAACTGTTTCTTTTGGGAAGGTTGGTGGAAAACACTTGTGTATAAGTTTCTTGCGGTGTGCACAAATGAAAGCGGATCTCTTCAAATCTATTTGCGGGGGTTAATATTGGGTTTTTTATTTTTTATTTTTTCCCTTGGTGCATTTTCGGTCCAAATATCGTCTTTGTTTCATTCGGGAGCGCTTCAGGTCTGTAAGATATTTTTCCAAAGTCAAGTAACAATAGTAATATTCTTTTTCCTTATTTCCCCCCACCGGATTCGCTAGCTAGTTAGCTACTTACTTTGCTTAGATTTGTATTTCTTTGTTTATGAGTGTTACTAGTAAACTGTTTCTACGTTGAGATAAATAAAAATACAGATTTTTTATAACCATAAACCAAGCGGGGAGAATTTTGCACTTTCTATAGCTAAAAATATCGACATTTCTGATACGTAGAATTTTCTCACGTGCTTCGTTACACCGAATAACGCGTATATCCGTCCACAATACCATATTTAGCAATTGAACCTTCTCCACGTCACTACCGGTCAAGGAATTTTGCACTTTTCTTATAGAACACGAGATCGAGCACCATATGACAGATCGGACATCCTAATTGAATCACGAATTCGCACTCGACTTTTTTTTAATTTCCTTTTTCTTCTCTCCAAGTAATTAGTTTAGGCTTAATAATAATTAACCATGTGTGGTAACTCGTTGTTACTAAATAACTTACTAAAGCAAGACCCCTAATTGGTTAAATTACAACCTTTCTTTTTTTTTTTTCCTCCCCCCCCTACTTCTCGTCCTACCACCCTCCTTACTTCCGAGGGCGTCGTCGTACTCGTAGTGGTCACACGTTTCTAGAGTACGCTTAATGGGGAGTACTATGCAACGTAATCAGCCTCCGTCTCTTCCCCCTCTTCCCCCCTCAAGGTGTTGTGGCTTGATAATACTCTAGCGAGGCTCATACAACCGAGGGATAAAGCTGAACTAGTGGGTTTTGGCCGCTCAAGATAGCTCGTGGGTATGAATTTCGAAGAGATAGATATGGCGTAATCTCTTATAATGTTCTAGAAAGGTTTTGGTAACTATCTTCTAGCTAGGCGCTTTCATTTGTTTTTTGTTTTTTTTCGCTTGTTTTTTGTGGAACGTTTGTGTGAGGGTTGGTAGTGAATCTAAATAGATGCTTAATATAGTTTGTTTTTTGTTTTTTTGTTTTATTTCTTGGGATAGTAGTAGGTTTTGTGGTATTCGCTTATACTTTACGTATATAGCCGTACGTGTTGGAAGTGTATATTGATCCCTATAAAAGAACTTTATAGCCACTGTGCCTCTTTCCTTTTTTTAGTGTAGAAGATGTGTGATAGAGTTGACTTTGAGGCTGGAAGTGTACTTTTTTATTTTATTTTTTCTTTTCTTTAGCACATTGGAGTGAGTGCGGGGTAGGTTATAATAGTACATGGGAAAGGCTAGCTTAGTTGGAAGAAGACGCGTTTGGGGGGGGAGGCTGAATTGTCATGAAGAGTTGGTTTGTAATACGTAGTTTCTGAGAGGGTGAATTAAGTGGGTTTGTAATACATAGTTTCTGAGAGGTTGGGGTGAGTAATAGAATTGTATTGTATGGTTACGATAGATGCATAATTGGGGGTTTTTTTTTTAGATGACTTATTGTAGTTACTCGGATAAAATCCTGGGATTGAACTCGGTTTTTCTTTTTTTCTTTCTTTTTTTTCTTTTTTGTATTATTAATTACACGAGCTTGGAAAAGTAGATAATAGTAGCTTTGATAATATGAATACCTAAACTATTTAGATCACGGTTTGTTGGTTGGTTAGTTAAACGATTAGGCACCAGCTTGAGAGTAGATCACCATGTCTATCAAGTACGGTGTATGTACGTACTTGCGAGATAGGTAAAAAAAAGAACCTGAATATGAAACTGTTGGAGGCAGGGGTTATCATTCGAGGGCGATATCTTTCGTATGTCTGTCGGCTGGCTAGAGAACAAGACTTGCATGTTTAGGTTCTTCTCCTTGTCTGCCTGTCTGTCTGCAAGCGCGGCAAGTATGTAGAAAAGCGGTGTAGTATCTCATTACTTTTGACTTCTTTGTCTTACAGCGGCAGAGTGATGTGACTGGCTTGCTGGCTGCTTCCACCCCCTTATCTTGTTTGACGTTGTGGTTCTGATAGATAGTTAAGCATTGGGCATGATACTAGGGTTTTGTTTACATCCATGAACCAAGTCTATTGAAGTTTTTGGTGGGTTTAGATAGTGGGGTTAGGGGTTGCTGGGTACCTATACCATGCATGAATTTGGAGCATCAAAGTTAATTGTAGATAGAGTTCTCGGGTCCGAAGTGTTTAGATTATTCTAAAAAAAAAACTGTAACCCGAGGGATTGGGTCTGTTTAGGCTAGTCTGAGTTTAGCTGTCAGTGAGCTAGCCAGCCAGCACAAACGCGCAGTGTAGTGTGACTACTGCAGTGGCTATTGAGGATTGAACACTATAGTTATTCTGAATGTCATCATAAGCGGTGAAAGCTAGAGATGAGTCAACAAGAGTCGGGAATGCTTGTAGTTGGGAGTACGGTCACGAGAGGGGTGGATTTGAAAGACGAGCTGCTAACTGGTCGAAGAAAGTTCCGATTAAAGCTACTGGCAGCTCTGTATAGACTATTGCAGAGACTTGATAACAGGGAACTGCTTTGTGAATAGTCCAGTTGAATGATAACGGATTCCTGAAGCTTTGGTGTATCTAGTTATCTTATGACAAATACCTCTTCTCGGACATATTCGAGGCTTAATAAGAGTGAGCTATATTCTCAAGCATGGCGTCTCATGCGAGTACATTACTCGAGTTATGTACCATGGGTGTTTTATTGGGTGACCATCCGATCTCACGATATCACTCGGAGGTCGCAACACCACGGTAGCAATTTTTTTTTTTTTTTTTTTTTGAAAGATGCAGCAAGGAATGATAGTATACCAGGAGGGGTCCTACGTGTACTATCGGGATTCTTAATCTCAACCCCGTCATAGAAAATAAACGAGATGAAAAAAAAATCAAAATCAACAGGGTGATAGAAACCCGAGTGCGATCCTATGAAACAGACCAGGGGGTGGTGGATATACATACGTACGTCGCGCACTCTACATGCATGATATAAACATACCTTATATATGAACCCTCCACAATTTGCCCCTTATAATCTTTGTCACTCCCCACGATCAAAAGGAAACCGAGGACCGTGGTTCCGGAAATTGCGTGGGGGCAAGAATCTCTAATATGTATAATATGATTGGCTTAGTATAATCTCGACAGTAACCCTGGTGAGTGTTAATACACCCACAATAAAAAGACCCAGGCGGATTTATCGATATTATTGGGGGCTTCTTAAGTTGCTGCAGAATTATAGGTTTTTTTTATTTATTGGATATATAATTAGGGTTAGGTGTGTTTTTGCTCGAGACATTATTTCTAGCTTGAACATGTAATGATTTCCGTTGAGAAACTAATACTCGCTGCGTGGTATGAGTCCTTATCTGACTTCTTTAATTCCATGTGACCATGCCTGTCGATGATAGTATTACTAATTTGTATAGAATCTCTTTATAGATGATTGAATATATTGAGGTCCTTGATATTATAGGAGCGTAGCGAGGATTTCTCATTCGAGTGTTATCGGTTGCTCTTAATCCTGATTAGGAAGCCGCCAGAGTACATGAACGGGGAGGTCAGTTCCCTGGACCTTCTTGTCTCGTGAGGGCTCCTTTCTGTGTTGCAGGTATCCCTTCTAGGGTAATGGACTTTGTTTTGTAGAGCCAGGATCGCATTGATCGAGACTTGGTGGCGTAATGCGTGGGAAAAATCCCTCGAGAAGCTTCGAGATGGCCACATGAACACTCATGCTCGCTTTAGAAGTCTCAAGGAGAGCTTTCTTTTGGCTCTTGGGTTGGATCTTCAAGTATGATTGTCCCTTGGGCTATACTATTAGGATTGATATATCCTCTGGTTTCGTAATCAGTTGGCCGATTGAACCTAATAACGGCCACGGGGGCATGATCTGTTCTTAGATGATATTAGATAAATCCATGTAGTATTCAGGCAACTTATCTCTGCGTTGTTTTTTTTGCTTCCTTTTCCTCCATAACGTTCGATCATTTCATACCTTCTCACTCGGAATGAGATACGGTTCGGGTCTGATGATACAACACTTACCGACCATGCATTGCACAAAAAAAAAACTATACTGTAGCTAATAGATGCGATCGCATGAGTCATGGAGAAAACACAATGAAGTTATAGAGAAGCTCCAATTTCGGGTACCATAGGTGACCGTTCATTCTCCCGGAATTCGAGATCTACGGGATCGACCGAGAAAAAAAAACTGCTGCTGCTGTAAAAACTTGTCTACTTGTTCTTTTGCTTACTAAAAAAACTACAATTAGGTATGTGCGGGATTTTTGTCAAAGCCATTATTCTTCACCCTCCTTCCCCTCATATCTCTCCCCCCTCACCCCTTTTTTTTTTCTTATTGTTGTCGTTGTTGCTGAATAGCACAATGTCTTGTTTTACTTTCCACTTTCTTTTTTTTTTTGATCCTGGACCGCTGACTTACCTCACAACCCCTATGTACTCACAAGTGCCACAACATGATCTATCGTACGGAGAGATCGTAGGTAGGGGCGATAGGAAGAGATACAAGGGCAAAAGTCGATAAATGCGATGACGATGTGGGGTATACCTATCTTTCTTTTCTTTTCTTTTTTTCCTTTTCTTTTTTTCTTTCTTTCTTTCCCTTTCCCCAGGAAGCGTGGGGTTCTAGCCATCTACGTCATGACTATCGCATTGGCTTGATGGAGATGAAAAATCCAAGACCGGGGAAGTCGACCAGACAGGGATATAAGGGGGGAAAACTCTGGGGCGTTGATTATGATGAACGCCATGTGTACTGAGCTGAGGGTCTTTGCCGGTATGTGCCGTCCGTTGTCGGCGGTAAATAGGGCGATTTTGAGAATAAGAAAAAAATACTCTGTATTTTGTGGATCAAGGCACTGATTCAGATTATTTTTTTTCTTCTTCTCATACTCACGATCACTGTCTCTCGGGCTTCAAATCTACATGATGTATGTTTGAATCCGTACAGCCTTGCGCTAGCATTTGGAGTCGTAGCTGTACAGTGTGTTATTAACCACTGTTGTATAGTCAGTAGGTACGGGCATCTTGCAGCCCGATCCTCGTGGATAGCTATAGCTGTAGGCTCATAGGTCATCACTCGATGGCTATTGGGCTAGAGCGTCCGATTCAAGATCTGCGCAGTGCTGGAAATCTGGTGCTAGAACATATTTGTTCGTTTGAGGCTGATGCCAAGAGACTCTAGATGCCATAGAAGAGGAGGCTCAGCTCAGTTGATTGCCAGAACATGCAGCGTGTCCCACCAATGTCCCACGAACGTCGGATGTTCAACACCACAGCCAATAAAGGCCAGTAGGCTGCGGATAATTCAGTCCAACGACACGTGTTGGGTGACCAATAATACATTGAAACAGCCGGGTTACATCTATGCAAGCTGCGGGTTATACCATGGAGCCTAACGGAGCTGCTCCATCCATTGACCTGCTTCCGGTGCTTAGCTTAATTGATCCCTATATATGCAGCCCGGGGATATTGTAGGTTTTTGTAGCTAAAGTCTTACTTGCGTACAGTACACGACCCATTGTTTATATACCATACCACCTCGACTCCTTGATTTGGCCCTCGGCCCCTCGCTTATCAAGAGTTGCTTTTTCGGTGCTGGGAACATCCTAGAATCTATTTGCAACGTTACATTTTGCGCTACCTGAAACACCTCTATCACTCTAACATGATTGCTTCCAAAATAAAAAAAATAAAATAAAAAAAATAACGCCTTCCACACTCTGACCGGGATTTCTTCATGACGCGATACTCTAGAATAAAACAGAAAAGAAAGGGAAAAAAAAAGAAAAGAAAAGAAAAAAAAGCCCCTCAAATTTCACATCAAAGTACGTAGAAAGCTCCGTCCGGCGGAAACATTCACGTCACCCGTACGCGCGTCAAAACATCCAAACAATAAAACACAGACCATAATCAATCTTCCTACTCCCTTTTTTTTTTTTAATTTTTAATTTTTTTTTTCGTATGTGGGTGTGTGCGAGTGTGCGGGTGTGTAGCTAGCCACGCTTGCATCTATCGCAACGATGATGAAGACAGACTGAACATTCGCGTGTGCCGAGGCCGTACTGAGAAGCGCAGTTACAGCATGTCCAGATGCCTTGTGTGGTGCAGTTTGCGCAGCGTTGATGTCGGCACACATTGCACCCAGGTTTATCAAGGGCATATCCCGATGAGCAAACGCAGCAAAGTGAGATCTTTGGAGGTGCTGGCATCTCTCTAGCGTTTGGATGTGTATATGTGTAAAGCTGTGTGGAGAGAGGAGGGGGGGTATGTTGCCACTTGCGGTGGGGGACTGTAGTAGAATCTTGGTAATGAGGGGGGTTTTCTGGAAGCTTGGAATAAGGTTTTCAGAGGAGACATACGTACTTATTTATGTGCCCGTCGGGTGACGCGTCTTATATCAAATGAACAGTCTGCTCAGAGAATTCCTAGCCTTGGAGTTGCATATTGCCAGGGTATCCTTTTCTACGATGCTTTGCTGTCTAAGATCCACTTGCGTATATACCCACGACGAGTGATACTCCATGGTCAGTCACGATTTTATATATAGCTCCGGGATCTATAAGTTGGGTTCAAGCCATGATCGACCTGCGCATGACATCATCCCTTTGCATAAGCCCGTTTTTCTACCAAAACGCTGTATAACACCTAATAAACCGTCTGTGCGTGCGCGTGGAATTAAGGCGGTGGATTTGCGCATGTACATGCAGTGCAAATCATGCACAATCACTCGAGCCGCAACTTCATAGCACAAGCTTTTTTGTTATTTCTCCACTTAGTGGGGCCGAAGGGTTGTGGTATTTGAGAGAGGTGAAGTTTGTCCTCTTGAAACCCGTCTCACGAGCCCCTCTTTGTTTAGGATATTTTTTTTCTCGGCTACGGATGCTCGCCAGGTCTTATAAAAACTTGGCGGACGTTTGTTCCACAATGTTTAAATACCGCAAGTCCGAGGCCGAATCTACTATTTGGAGGGCCATCACAACCACCATGGTGTTCTCTAACCACCACTGCGCCGCTGTTGCATTGCTGGAAAAGGTAACAACCGTTCCGAGTCTGTTTTAGTTTGATACGTGGCTGGGATGGATATGGTGAGGCTGTTCCCGGTAGGAATACCGATCTTAGCTCTATTAAAGGATAAAGGACCTATCGGCTTACGGGCTTTGGTACAGCCCATATATAGTGTCCATAGCCATAGGATCAGTTCTCATGGGTCATCACTCGAACTATTACACCCTATCAATTCAAGATCACTAACCCCGGCCACAAGTCGAGAATATAGTAGGGGGTGCCATATTTAATGATTCTAGGCAATCTGAGTAGAGTGATAACCAACCAAAAAGAGCTATAAATCATACTAAAACATGCTGATATGAGACCGGCCTAAAAGCAGAAAATCCCCGTGTGATTTCTTTTTAGCCCGACGGGGCTGTTGTTTTTCCCGTCCGGCCCGATTCTATAAGCCCTGTATGCTCAAGTGTCAAAGCCGTGTCAAAGCCCCCAGCCCCCTACAACTCACGAAAATAGCCTGAGCTGACAATTAAAATAATAAAAAAAACTCTTCTCGCGTTTGGGGTGTGAATGGTTATAACGTCAATAACGGACATGTGTAGTCCCTGTAGGTAATCAGTACCCATTGCTAATCTATTATCCATGTGACACGAGCGCTGGGATAAACGACCCTGTACGTACTAATATTTACAGCACCCGTATATATTCTTTGTGTTACGAAACAAAAAATCCTCTCCGCTAAACACATAGTTAACCGTTAGAGAGACAAGAAGTGAGACGCGGGGAGTTTCTTTCCCACGCGAGCAGATCAGTTGCCCGAGCGCGGATAGCCTTATTTGACCATGATTTCATATTCTAATCCCTCCGGATAGAAGTCTAGGCGTTGAGTGTTGCGAGGGGGGGTTTGCATTAGTTAAGTATCTTATGTCAATAATTCCAAGCTGACTTCCCGGAAGATACATTGGCCGAAACCCGCAGCTATTTCCGTAATAAACTGTTACTCCGCTATCGGAACGGCAATTTGTAGTAAAACATAGCCGCACTGCCGCTTTACACGGATTACCCCCCCATCCGCCCGAGTATAGTCCAGCAATAATGTGATTCAATCCTGCCTCAAAGCTAGCTGAACCGTTTGACATATGTATGATTAATGCCATGGGCAGGAGTTGCCGGAGGGTTTAGGATCGACCTATCAAATTTAGGCGCGAGATCTACGGACTCGGACATGCATGGTTGAAGGTCATACGCGTGCAACACGTGGTACCTAGGGCGCGCAAAAAGGAACATGGAAATGTCTTTAACGATCTTTTGGCCCGACCGTTATATGACACCGCCGAATTGGTTGGTCAACTTCTACATTATATATATATAACCCTTGTAATTCCCAGTCTCTTATACCTGCCTCGAGTAGAACAAATCCCCCAGTCTTCCTTCCCCCCCCTATGGGTATTCCGGCATTTTAAAGTTACTTTTGAACGACTGACGGTGTTATACCCTGGTAGAAACTAACCATTGCAAAACACTGTATTTCTACAATTTATCGGACTCGTAAGGCAAATTTAATTAGTACCCTGTCTAGCGGGAGCTAGCTGGCCTCTTGAAACACCCGATAAGATAGAACGGGATATATAGGAGGGGCCGAATTGAACCGTTGAAGTATTTAACGTTATTTGGTATTATTTGAATATGGATAAACTATCTACACGCCCTTCAAACGGATATTGCTTCACTTATTCCTTGCCCATATGAGCTGTCAAATGTTAGTATACCCTTTGAAACACTCACCAAAAAAAAAAAACAGGGATATTCACAGTTGGCCGTTCAATAGATACTTAAGGAAACATCTTAATCTTTTTTGTTCCCGGATTTATTGCTAGAACGGTCTAACTGTGAATATCCACTTCCCCACTCCCCCCAGCGTAGACTTACTTTTTTTTTTGCCCATTTTTGTTCTGATAATACACGGGAAACAGTCGAGTTACAGACCCGGACATTGTACTCGTTGTAAAGGAAGCTTCTCATCTCAACAAGACAAGCCGTTGGTTTCTCCTCTAGGAAATTTCGTAAACCCTAACTTATCCGTTAGTCCACACATCACTTTTTTTTTTCTTTCTTTTTTTTCTTTCTTTTCCTTGGTAAAGAACTAAACATTAATTTACATCAAGCATCTCATCGTTCAGAGTACGAGGTCGACCTTGCTTCAGTGAGCGTGGCGCAGTTGTCTTGCCGAACAAACATATGTTCCGCTGTATCCGCCTGACCGTTATATACGCGCAAGGAACGGTGGGCGCGATCTTTTCAGGAAGCAACCCTGCTTCCAGGGAGGTCCTGATAAACTCCCGTTGATCTTCCGTCAAGAGCTTTCGCGTCTTGTAAGGTTTCTTAGCGGTCTTGACGGTGATAAATCTCATGGTGGAGAGAGTGAGTGAGTGAGAGAGAGAGAGAGGTGGGTATATTTTGCGCGGAAACTTCACCGGGGCCGTGCGCGTACGGTACGGGGGAAGTTTTAGAATGTCGTAAATGGAATCCCGAGATTAAATATATATATATATATATATATACACCAAGTCTGACCTTGGAGAGGGGGGGGGGTGTGGGGAGATTTAAGGCTTGCAAAGTAGGTGTCGACGTCCGCGTCCTTTATTATCATATACCTTTTGTAGAAACTGCAGGATTGATGTTTGTCCAACCCTCAAGAGGAGGTATCGAGAAAAAGAAAAGTGGGGATTCAACCTGCACTCGGTCAAGCTGCCGCTCTGGAGATGATCTAGACTCATGATAGACTCTGTTGGTTGTCTTGAATGGTAGTAAAAAGCAATAGAATTAGCTCTTTTGCTCGAACCCTTTCAGGCACTGAGACAATTGTCCCCTTGTGCATATGGTGTGGGGTGGATTAATTAGAGACCAATAACCAAAAAAACACCCTCTAGACTTGTACCCCTCTTTTTCATCCCAACAACTGGACTTGGGCTTGACACTCTTTCTGAAAATAACAATATATCAGCTCTTTTTGGGTTCCCCGCTTTTTCTCTTTCTCTTTCTTTCTTTTTCTTTCCAAACTAAAGAGATCAACTCAATTGCATGACACTTATTCTGTGTTTTCGAGCGAATACGAACTGTCCAAATTAATCCTTCACACCACTCATTGAGGCAATAAAGTGGGAAAAAAAACCGTGACTTTCTCCCCCCCGCACTTTTTTTTTTTTTCCTTCTGCAGACTTTTAGGCAGCCTTGACGTTCACTAGCAGAAGTTTTACAAACAAGAGTATCCCTCCCTGAAGATTAATTGCCACTTGTGAAGCGGTTGCCGTATTGGAGAGATAGAAGCGGGGTACAATATGCAGCTGTGCCAACCAGTCGCTTCTAGTTAGGCGTCAAGAAGAGGTATCGTGACTACCTCCGACGCACTCAAGTTGGTGTCTCAAAATTAAAAAAAAAAAGTGCCAGCCAAAAAGCAACAAACAAGCTATTCTAACCTGTTGGAGCTAATGTTTCCGTTACGGAATAGGTTGGAGAAGTCTACCCCGCTTTTTTTTTTTTGCGAATTGAAGGACTTCTCCCAACCTCAATTGACAGGTTTTTCGCAAATAGCAAGTACGGCTGCGTACATGATATTGATTAAGGGAAGAAAAACATCGCGTTTCTAGGGTCCGTGCGCGGGTGAATTTCCCATACCATCTTACTCAGGTAATTTCCTGAGGCTTCCGAGGACCCGAATGGGTTTTATTTATTTATTTTAATTAAAAAAAAAAAAAAAAAAAGAGGGTGGGTATATCAAGCAATAATTCTATAGAATTTGAGACACCAACAGAAGCTCATGACTTCTTCCAAAAGTCTAGATCTGCTTTTTGAGCAAGAACTAACAGCGAAAAGCATTGAAACTCTCGTGCATATCGCGTGTAAGTACTTCTTGCCCAAGGCGTATGCATATGCATGTGCTTCTTAGCTAGTACCCCACCTTTTTCCCCAGTCATTCGAAGAAGCACACATCGGGAACCTAATGTTTTGCAACTGACGGAATGTTAGCACCCCCTGAAACAAACGCTTCCTACAGGTTTAAAGGGGGGGGGGAGTTTAATGGTAAACTTCAACTATCTTGTTACTACTTACTGAATGTTTTACGATTCCCTCCCCCAGGAAACTCGACTTCTAGTTAGATCTAGTAATTAACTGGTCGCCTGGCGAGCTTTTGCGCCAAAAAGCAATTGGATAAAGATGTCACATAGATTGACGACTTAATGTCGTAATACAGCCTTCTGCAGAGCCTTCGAGAACTCAATTGCGTAGGTGTACGTAGCATGTGCGCACTGAACCACTCGTATGTACTTGCTTCTGAACCTCTGAAACTATAGGTAGCTTTTGGGAAGTACCGACACACTAGCTATCGATTATGAATCCGAAATAACTATCCAGATGCTTAAGCGCGATTTGATTTCCTAGGAGCGTGTGGTTGCCGAAAGGGAGTTGCTCTCTCTCTCTCTCGATCTCACGGTAGATTGACTAGCGCATGATATGGCTATTACCTGTTACTTTTTTGCACATCGTTCATAAGTAGCTCTACTGCTTAATGATTACCTCGACACCTTGCATAATGTATTTCTTGTCTTGTACCAACGTTTACTGGCCAATGTAGTAATCAACCATGGGTAATAATACTAGAAATGTCGTTCTTGAAATACATGATGGCTCGGGCCATAGGAAAATAAATCGCTCACGAGATGTGAACTACATTATGCGTGTCATTATGCCTTGATTTTTTTTAGTCTATCTGTATGTACTCTCTAGCTAAGCCTCGCTAGAGTATGTAGATTCATAATCGACTCTTGCTTGGTGTCTCAAGAAAGCCCCAAAAAGAAAGGAGTAACTCTCCCGCTCTAAACCCTTTAAAGTAATTCAAAATACAACCGCATGCGATGTATGCATGACCCCACATGTGCGCATTAAACCTCCCCTCAAGAGTACAAAGGTTATCAACGGAGTATAATGATCCTAGGTTTTTTTTCCCTCCCAAAAAGTTACTATCGTTTTATGCAGTGTTGTTGGTTTTATACATGCGGCTTTCTAGTATTCTGCACTATTTGTAGATCGCTTCCAGACGATCTAAAAGAGTTTTTTTTTTTTGGAACTGGTCAAATTATTGGTAAGAATACACAGGGAGATATGGTTGGACTCCGAGGGGATACAACGTGGCACGATGTACATTTATGGCCCCCACGTACGTCGTACAGAGGCTGTCGAGGTCAACTACCCTATAGTTCGGCACTTGAATGTAACTAGCTAGAGATATCTTGTGGCGCTTTCGCCTCATCATAATAGTTAAAGTCAAGTAGTACAGCTAGATGGCTTGAGATGATATAAATTAGAGTATGATATAATGGGCTAGCGTACCTGGATCCCGTACCCGTTTTAACATCTCACAAAAAATATCTTGTAGATACAGCTGCACGCTATAGCTACGGAGTGAGGGAAATTAAAACACTGATAAGATAAATGATACTGGATAAGAGAAGAGTAGGAGTTCGTATAGTTAATTGGCCAGCCTGCATAACGCACTCGGGGGGCGACACATTACTTAGTTCAACACTAGCGCAACAAACCGGTCGTATGGAACGTACGTACCACTTGTAGGGAAGGAAAGCTCTTTCAAACCTGGCTATCAATATACCACTATAGGAGTCTCATGGTTTTGAAAAAGATAATGACATCATGCATAGTCGACTTTTCAACTCATAGATAGACATCTTCTATCATTGGTGTTCTCATGATCATGATCTCATGGGGGACCGAGAAAGAGCTAAAATGAAGGATTTAATTTGAGGAGTTCTCGATCGACATCTCATGATTTACAAAGTGTAAGATAGCACGGAAACTGACCGTATAAATTAGCGAAAGCTATAGTTATAGAGTCACACACGGCAGATAGGGAGATAAATGGACTCATAAAGACAAATCAAAAATAGATCAATGTATATGTAAGTTTCCATAGGCTCCACGGTTTCAAAACATGCGCATACCCAAATACTAATTTATAATGAGCGATTTCCCCCCCTTTTCCAGCTACTAACTATACTCTTCATTCCGTTCCTAAACCCCCAAGAAAGAGAAATGTAAAAAAGCAGAGCCGGTGATGAACTCCAACCCTATGAAGTAATCCGCTAGGACGACTTTACAAGCTTTCTCGCTACCATGCCCACTTCTCTTATCGCCCTACCGCTCCTGCCACCGGATATCAGATACGACACCGTATCCCTCTAGAAGGAGTGACCAAACTCTGGCAGCTGACAGGCCGAATACGAGATCAACTTACTAAGGGCCTTCCGATATATCCCCCCGCTTAGACCTCATACCTACGGATATCCTCTCTCTATGCGATGCCTTTTAAACCGGCCTAGTGCGAAGCCTTGTATTACTTCCCAAAGGTACTTTTATATATAAACATGAAGCTAGCTAGGCTCTTGGACAGCTATGTGTGTAACTAGTGGATCAAAACCAGTAATCTTAGACCCAATAGATGTGAATATAATATTATCTGATTAGTTGAATATACCTCAAACATATGTTCTATGTGCATCAGTGTAATCAATTAAAAGAAATATATAAATAAAATAGAATAAACCCTAACCCTTATCTACCAAGAACGAGAAATATCATTATTGCTTCCAAAATCCCCCATTATTAGAGCTATCTAGCTAAAGATAACTAAAAATAAAAGCCTACCGGGCATCCAAACTCAGTATTAAAAGCAATCTTGTATTAATAGAGAGCTAGCCGTGATGCACTTTGGTAACGTATACATATACGTACGTACTAGCTGTTGTATTGTATAACTCTACGTTACAACTAATAGCTAGCAGTTGTATAGCATAAGTTACATTAGGGTATTATAGGGTGACAGAAAATTTAAAGTTTATAGTGAAAACGCCATTGATATAATACCCGTTGCATGTGCACGCGCGCACGCCTATCTGTGATCGTGATCCCCACACCAACGCCACCGGTTAAAATCCTGTATCCCACTTTTCTCTTAGCCATCACACACACCCCGTTTTTTTTCCTTCTAAAAAACCGTTTTATTTAGTTTAGATTTATTTGCACCCTTGTATAAAAATCTAAATGTTTTTTTTGTTTTTTTTTGTTATTTAGATCATGGTCTATCACTCGGATATCCATACTCACGCATAATAGATCATGGTATTATTTTCTGACATAATCATCTTGTTTGTAGTTGTTTTGTAACTAATAAATGGATTTCTAAGCTTGTGCTACATTAGGGTTTTAATCTTGAACAACTAAATCTCTTTTTTTACCTGGTTCCGGCGCGGGTCATCATTTCACCGATTGTGATCGAAGTTTATCCCCCTCCCCCCTCCGGCCGGCTCCACCCCTCAGTTTATTTGCACGTATGCAAGGCCCAGCACAACGTGCAATAGTAAGCATAAACGTTTCATAAAAACTATTGATTAACATAAATATTAATGATTGGAAGTCCTTAGGCGTATATATATAGCCCACAACTACAGTACGGCGCATGTTTTTCGTGTATGTACTGCTTAAATCCGACCCGGATGCCACTTAAGTTGAACACTCAATCATGAATAATCACTTGACACCACGCAAGGTAATTTCGCGAAAAGTTGAAACAACCAGACACTCTCACCGGGGGGTGTAAACATATAGCAAATGAGATCGAGAGGAGAGAGAAGAGGGGGAAAGTCCCTCACCCCTTAGTTACATATTGGTATGATGTTAAAAAAACATAGCCTCATCAAGCTGTATCTAATACGTCTTCTAACAAATATTCAAACATCATTTGTAGTGACTCCCAAGGGTGCTGCAGAGCAGGGTTTGGTAGAAATTATTCAGCCTCGCCCCCACTTATATGTAGCTCCCCCCCCCGGCTGTTACTACCCGGTGCGCTGAAATCTACACGTCAACCACTATGATGGGCTGAATTCGAGGGGCTTAAAAAAAAGGGTTCATGAGAGCTGAAGAGACACGTCTGTTGAAAAAAAAAGTGTACTATTGAAGGCTATAAACTGGTATGATTCATACTTACACGTACGTAGTATATGGTTTTTTTTTCCTTTCTTTTTCCCTTTTCGTTTTCTCTACGGACCCTTGCTGCTAGGTGTGACGCGTTAAAAAGCAAAGAAGAAAAGAATCGTGATCGATACCCTTCATGTATACGTAGGGTTGGCTATTAATCATTCATCTACTTTCAGTTTTGGGAGGGGGAAACCCGGTTGAGACGGAATACTATAGTTATTGCTGTAACAGTGAGGTAAATATTGATTGATGTTCATGGCACCACATTCTTCCTTGGGGTTGTACTTAGTTGAAGGTGGTCGAATACTTCCCATACGGTGCATATACCTTTCTACTTCCATCAATAGTTTAGTTTCTCTGTACTGGTTAGCGCACTTGGGGGGATTATATACATTAGACCTTCTTTGTAGTTATAATTATCGCATCTTGCTAATGTCATGGAATATAACCTGTTGATGTGAGGATCTTCTCTCTCTTAGTAACCTTGCAGCAGCAACGTACATAACCGACCGAACAAACGACTAACTAGCAACGACTATGTCCTAAGGCAACAAGCAAGTAAGCGATGCAAAGCTGAAGTGGAAAACGACATGATTGAGCATATATATGCGAAGCTTTCAAAAGAAAAGAAAAAAACCCCGATTTAAAAATAAATAGAAAAAAAACGCACCAACTAAACCCAAAGGAACCTATTGCCGTGCCAGATTCCGGAAGTCTAATCCACTTTTTTTTTTATCAATGACCACGCAACATCAAACCAAGACAGTTTCTCGGAAGTTCGGTCTCTATCGTGGTGCTTACTAGAAGCTACGTTTTGTCCGAGGCCGACTGAGTAGAGACTTCTTCTTTCCTAGAGCTAAAATAATTGGATAGGCAGAATTGAACCCTTTGCCCGGTACGCGGTGTTTACGGTACTCTCGGCTCCAGAGGGGAATCCTCGAGGTTCAGCCCTGTTTATACAGTATTAGCGCAAGTCGCTACAGCATCTTTTCGTCACCGCTATCGTGTGAAGGATAGCGGAGCGATTCGCCGGTAGGTGGAGTTAATGGTGGGAGATCTAAAATTTGCCGAGGCTGTCGAGTGATTTCCCGTGGTCGCGCACCGCAGCGCACGTTGTTTGGCGGAGCTTGCGAACATTAGTTTCTTCATTGTCTGACTTTGCTCAACCCTTGCTTTTGAAGGTCTGCGTGTCCTTCTGAGCCGCAAAAGGGTGTGACCGGGCCTAGTAGGGGTATTTGCAAAATGGTGCAAGAAATGGGGGAGATTCTGTGATTGAGGTAGATTGCTTGGGACTCTAGTGAATAATCCGACATTCTGTTTCTGATGTGCACAGCTCACCCACTCTAGAAAACT
Source organism: Verpa conica (assembly GCA_033030425.1). NCBI lineage: Eukaryota > Fungi > Ascomycota > Pezizomycetes > Pezizales > Morchellaceae > Verpa > Verpa conica. Next base: position 113,129 of record JAUFSD010000002.1, on the reverse strand, counting down.
CGGCTCGATGGAGTTCTAGAACAGAAGAACACGTCCAAACGCAGCTCCTAATCGAGTACAAGCTTCCTGGTCAATATACCACTCTAGTGCCCGGAACCCTCACCGCTGACTTGGAAAATTTGTTCCTTTCAGCTTGGCCAGCCAGCCAGCCAGCCAAGTCAGCCAAGCACACCACAAAGAGAAGGCTTAGGACTCTCGCACCCCAAAAGCTCTCCGAGTATCGAACCGTGACTTGGAGCTCAATTAAAACTTTGTATTCACCAAGTGTTTTTCACTTCGGGTGAGCGGTGTAAGCCCGATCCGTTATGACGGCCAAGCCTACTGAACCCCTGATGCCGAGAGAGTCTTTGTGCTTCCAAGAGCCCAGCTTTATGTAAATGCCCAGATCTTACGAGAATGCGGGACGCACCATTTGATTAATGGTGAGTATGATTGAGCCTCCTGTGCAATTTTCTTTCATCTCTTAATTATGAAGGAGCTTTTCATCACCGGATACTGTAACGTATATGTTTTGATGTGATGTGTTACCTACTATATCGGTAAGGGACATTAGAGTTGGTGGTACAATGGTAGTAACGGTACACAGGCTATGCGCCCTATACCAACATTTCTACTGACCTGGTAGCTGGGCAGTAAGAACTAGTGTCGCAGGCACTATATGAAATTCGATAGAAGGTTTGGGTTTTGCCGCCCGCTAACCCCTCTGTAGAACTAAGCACCAAAGAAAAAGAACAGTTGGCAATATGCAGACACGCAGCCAGAGACAGACAGGAAGCAAGGAAAATCTAATGCAGGGCATTGTGTCTTAAAAACTAGGCAGCCATTATTATTTTTTTCATTTTTCATTTTTCATCTTTTTCGTTTTTTTTCCTGTCTTGGGTTTCTCCTTTCTTCCGGTACGGGTTGGCCTCAGCTGGAGTCTGCAAGATTTGAGTACAACAAGATCTACGATGAGTGTGAGCCAGACCCTGCGGTCTTTCTCCATAGCCGAACTACCCAATTCCATCCAGCATTTCGGCCCCCGGATCCCGGACCTCAAAGTCTCCCGTTCTGTCCTTGCCAACCCGATTCCCGTGCGCGCCGCAACTTCAGTCTCCCACAACATGGGAAACCCTCGCCCTTTAATCTCCGGAATGAGAGAGAGTGAGGGAGAGTGTGTGAGTGAGCGAAGGAAAGAAGGCTAGGTTGGAAATTGGGTTAGGGTTCTTAATACTTTCCTTATTAAACTTTGAGTGCATGATCGTATGTTATGTAATTTCCTTCAACGCGTGAGAGCCCTATATCTATTAATATATTTATCACTATACTATATATCGCGCGGAGGTATTTTGTAAGCTCGAGTCTTCGGGCTCGGCGACCTCTCTTTTCCTTTCCCTCCCTTTCTTGTATGTAAGGTGACAATGCAAGCACAGACACCCAGCCTCCACAAGAGACGGGAGAAAAAGAGAGAGCTGGAGTTACCGGATATAGGGGGCTTGTGGCGCCGGAGAAATCCTCAATAGTGACAAAAAAAAATCAATTGACTGTGATTTATAAAAAAATACAGCGCGTCCATCGTGGTGCATCGGTGGTTGTTGGTATAGTAACCGTTTGAAGGAGGGAGGGGCGGTGGGGTGATGGGTATTTTTTCTTTTCTTTTCTTTCTTCCCTTTCTCTTTCGCGCGCGGCCCAGCTTGGTCATCACGCGGGAGAAGGGTCGAGATGGCTTGAACGGCACGACTTTCCAAGTTCCAACACGGAGCTCAGGAACCTGTCAAATAGGAATCCATCGTAAGCCTAAAAAAATCCGATTCGAGAGTGACTGAGGCAGGAGGCGAGAAAGGCATAGCTTCCTGCTACGATCACCACTGTCAGGGCCCGTGTGGGGGGATTGTGCGGATGCAAGTCCCTGCAGTGGGCGCCATGGAAAAGAATGGAACAGTGTTTCTCCCTAAAATATCACCCCTTTGTGTTCAGAATTAGAACGTTGTTTGACTCTTTTCAGAACCGGAGAAGAGAGAGAGAGGGGGGGTCTGTCTTTCTTGGAAGTAGTTGGTGAATAGATTATAGATATAGATAGTTCTTCATATTGGCTAAAATATGTTGATCATGACGAGTTACCGGTGGGATGTGTCCTTCCCTTTCTCAATTACCCTCCCGAGCGGTCATCGAGCGATGCCGGTGAGAGTGGGCCGGGAGGTCTATGATGTCGCGATCCGCATGGCTACCAACAATTGCAATCTGGGGTTGGCTTAACTCTGACTGTAGGAGCTATGACTTGTCCTTGGAAAGTACGCATTCGGATACATGTATTTTAGCTTTTTGCCGCCACGGGGGGGGGGTAAGGAGGGTAGGTACATGTCTCGAGGGGGGGATATATATGTGCAGGTATGTACCGGCGTCCATCTAGAGTACATGTAGGCAGCCACACTTGTAATGAGCAAGCGAGAGACAACAAAGTCGATGAGTAAAAAAGAAAAGAGAATCTAATAATAAAATAAAATAAAACTATTGATACTTGGCAAGAACCAGGATGGGCGGAGCGAGTTTCTGTGACAAATTGTGCGTAGGTCACAATACACAATACAGCATTCAGATCTCAGAGGCTACATGTAGTATGGCGGATGGGTGAATGCATCCGTATTGTGCTGCTGGTGAGTACATACGATGATGGCCGGCTGGAGAGCTACCGACGGACCCTGCCTCTCTGCCTCTGCCTCTCTGCCTCGCTCTCGCTCTCTCGCACTCCCACGAAACAAGGGCTTGGGTCCTGCTAGGCGCATCCAGGTCCTCCCTAGCCTCTTTTGAATCAGAACACCAGGCGCGTTTCAGGGCTGCACTCCCGTAGCCAGCCATACACACACGCAGGCCTGAAAACGTGGACAGTGCGCTTGACAAGTACGGAATGGATAAAATGAAGAAAAAGGAAGGCAAAGAGTCGGGAGTTGAGATTTGACATTCGTATTTACTTCACCGAAAAAGTGTAGTTGCATTTTGTGTTACTTGGGGCGTTAACTCTATTGTTACATGAATCGATACATGTATGGAATCCGTTAACCTTTGAAGCCACCACACCGTTGACAGCTTTGAGAGGGAGGGGGGGGTTCCCAAAGGGGTAAAGAAACAGAAGGGCAGGGTGGTGTTTGAAACAGGCTAGGAGGGAGTTTTTTCTTGGAATGGGCAAGTTGGCAACGGCTTGGGAGGGGACTAGGGGATGGATGGGGTTGGGGTTGAGCCGCAGCGGTGGGATAGCCAATTACCAGGGCGGGAGGGGGCCAGGGTTTGCGTCATTGCATAATTGGGGTTTTCACTTTCAGAGAGAGGAGGGTACTAAAATTACAGCACTGCACGTCCATCCGTCCACGATCCGGGTTGGATGTATGGGTGGTGGTATTCTAGTCTAATGTTTTCCCCTCTGAGGAGTGTTTATTTGTTTCTAGTCCTGGGGGTATCTGTGTTTGTCAGTCAGTCAGTCGGCTCTTCGGTCTCCTCTTCCTCTCCATCTCTTTATTTCTTCATCTCTCCATCTCTTCATCTCTCTCTCCCCCTCTCCCTCTCCCCCCTCTTCCTTCTTGTTTCCATGTAAATAAACATGTGCTTGTAGTCCTGCTATATACATAACTTGCAAATACCCACAAATACTCACATCCTCACATCCTCACATCACATCACTTCCTCTTCCTCACCCTCACTCGTCACATCCCAACATACCAGCGCATGGTATACTGCATCGCCTTAGGCTAGCTCCCTCGGATCCCTCCGTGATCAAGATTTCATGACCCGACTGGTCACCAGAAGAGTCACCATCACCAGCCTCAGCTCACCATCAGCATCCCATACCATCCCACCCCACAGCTTCTGCAGCTGGGTTCAGGCCTCGCTGCTTCCCCCATCCCCCGTCACACGTATCCACCTCATTATACCCAAGCCTCTCCCGTTTGGTATATAGTAGTCCTTGCTGTTGTTTTGTTGTCGTGTCCCAGCTCACCACCAGCTATCATCCCATCTCTCCCCTGCCTCTGCTTCGCCATCAGGTACGTACCCAATCACTAGAGAATACCTGCCATCCCAGTGGATCCGCCCAGTGCATACATCCACCTCTAGAGACACAGTACGAAAAGAAAGAGAAAAAAGAAAAAGAGATACTATAGTGGCTTTAGGAACTGGTCTGTGGGGATCTCCGAGGTCTCACCTTCGTTCCGTGTTTTACATTTCTTAATCGAGCAATTGTTGGAATCTGCCTGCCCCTTCGCAGTCATACCAGTACGTTCTTTTCTATATCATCTCCCACATCTCCCCCCATCCGTTCTATCCTCTTGCTAGTGGTTTCGATAAAAGTCCTCTCAGTATCCAGTATCTGCTTTATCTTTTATCTATTCACCCCCCCACCCCTTTGTGTACAACCTTTTTTTGTCACAACAGTCGTTCGTTATATTCTCGTAAATCATGGCTAAGACGTCGAGACGTAGAGCGTCAACTTTCTTTGATAGTAGCTCAATGAAGCGACTCACTGGATTCTTTGGTGGTTCGCCTGGTGAGGAAACTCAGACCGCTCCTCCACCTCTTCCTCCCATCATCACCAACATCGCACACCAGAGGAGTGACAGTCTCCAAACACCTTCCACTGCCCTCAACGGGACACCTACTAGCGGGACACCAAAATCTATGAGGGTATTCTCCATGCCTCTTTCAGCGTCACCACGAGATCCAGCGTTGGTTCCTAGGCGAGTGGAATCATTATCATTGGCACCACCCACAGCCGATACAGTAGTAGCCCCTCACCCTCCGGTCGCATCTGGAGCACCATCACCATCACCATACCTTCTCCCATCATCACCAGCTCCATCTGCTCAGGCATCCCACAGAAATTTTTCGAATGCGTCAGCAATGTCTGTTGCGTCATATGCACCATCACGGCCAGGTTCTTCACAAGTTCATGTCCCAATGCCTCCTAGCCCAACAGCAGCCGATATCCCTCGGCAATTCAAGGGAAAAAAGGGCCGTCGTGGTATTTTTGGAAAGAAGAGGAAGGACGATGTCGAGATCCCAGCAGCATGGAGGCTTATGCACGGAAGTAGCGAGCATCTGGAAGGGTACAATTTTGGTCCTCTGACTCGAGGTGGTCAGGTACGTTGGACATTTGATCTTTAATCCCTGTTGCTTTCTTTTTCCTTCCTTTTTTGCCCCCCGTCCGCTGACTCATCCTTTTTTTAGGTACCAGATTTGTGGGATCCTACGGGTGATACATTGGTATTTTTAGCGCCTAGGAACGCTAAATCGGTTGCACCAACGTTCCGAATCAACTCGGGACCCCTGATGTTTGCTGCTATGGGACAGTATATTGAGGATTTGCAGTTTTCAGAAAGAGCAGAGGACGCGGCTGGATCTCAGGATCTATTTTTAGAGGTACCCACAGGTGTTCCGTCGGCTCCCGTGCCAGCCTTTAAACAGAACACAAGGCCGGGGAGCGCGCCGACACCAAGCGTAGCGGGCGAGGATTTCTCAAGCACGCCTGGTGTTCTAAATCAATTGGTCCAGGCGGAAGGAGCCGATGAGGGTTTCATGGACGCGAATGTTGCTTACAAAGTGTATTATCCTGCGATCGATATGGAGCCCAGAGCTGCTTCTGCTCCTGTAAAGGGCAAGAAGCACAAGCATTCCAACTCTGATCCTAACAATGACTCGTTTCAGCGGCTCATCGATGTCCGAAATCTCTTTGCATTCCTCAACTACACATTCCTCGTTTCTACACTCCACCGGGAAACCCCATTCCAGATATTAGAAAAAATATTCAGGCAGTTGCAGGGTCCCAATTCACCGGAGTTACATGCCGAGGACCTAAATGTATCGCGGAGGATCAGCACAGCAGAAGGGAATTTACTATATTATGTTGAGGAGTTGAAGATTGACGATATCAGAAACGATGATGACGCGATAGTTGAAGCCCTGATTATGGGCGAGCGCTGGAGATGTCAGAGATTGTACAGGGAAGGATTTATCCATGCCAGCGGTAGATGGGAAGATATCAAAGGGCACCCTGGGCTACAGTACATCTCGAGTGAGACGAAGAAACGCCTCGATCGTTCCTCACTCAACCTACATCAGATCCGCCTATACAATGTCACAACCGGATTGACAAATTTCGACTATCCCTCCGTATGGGTTGGTGATGACAAGTACCCCGAATTGAAGCCTTGGAAAGCAGGATTTGAAGCCATGAGGAAACTTACTCTGAGCTTTTATAAAAACGTCTATGGCTCATGGCCACCAAAGGCTGGAAAACACGGGAAAGGGGGTGGATACACTGAGACTGGTGGTCTGAACAGAATGGTCTTGAAACGGCTTTATGATGATTTCTGTGTTCTTTACGACTTGTTGGTAGATCGTGAATGGATCCATGGTGAACGAATTCGCTTCGAAGCCAACTCTGTCTCTGAGGGTGAAGAAGGAAAGGACCAAAGGTCAAAGGAGGAACAAGCACGAACCTTCCTACGGAAGATTATGGCAACTCTCGACAATTCTACCGTACCCGTCCAACCAAACATTCCGTTTGATCAGCCTCGCATACCATTCATCCCCACCACCCCACCATCCACTGCTGATGGCGCCAAGAAAAAGAAGTCGAAAAAGCCAAAGTCACAAAAGAGACTGAAATCAGACGAGCTGATGGCCGTTTTGAAAAGTTCGTACAACGAAGACACCGTGCAGCGAGCAGCATCGAATGAATTCGCCACTGCCTACCTAAAACTTGAGCAAGATTTTTCGCGTGGGAAGAAACTGGACGATATAATTGAGGCTAGAAGGGGCAGGTGGATCTTCATGTACTGTGTTCTGCAGAATTTGCCCATGACAGTCGTTGATGCTGTTGGCTGCCAGTATGGCGATGGTGTGGAGTATTTCCTGTGCGAGAACGTCAAAGGCTCGTTACCATGGGAGAGGAGTAACAATAGGGCTAGTCGGATGAGCGGGATTTGGGGAGTTGCAGGGCCATATGGAGGTCTTGGTCCCGCAGGATCTACAGGTAATCTCAACGGCGATGACGAGATAGATTACACCTACCGACGTAGTCACTGTTGGGATATTGCGGAGGACTGGAGGATGGTTAGGGGCGCCCCTGGAGCTGATGGAGATGCTTTTGAGTTGGAGGGAGAGTACAGCGCTGAGGAGTTTATTGAGTACCGACCATTAGATCAGCCCTTGCCTGATTCTCCCAAGGCGGAGCACCCTGAAAATCCTATCGGGTTGAGCCCACCTCCATTCAGGCAGAGCTACCCAGCTAGTGAGAGGAGTCAGTCACAGTCCCCTGAGGTCTATAACGAGGGAGGATACGTTCCATACCAGCAAAACTTTCCTCGGACTTATTCTCCAGACAGCAACCCTTCAAATGGACAATATCGTGAGGGGTACCATCCGGGGGCTTATCAGCCAGGGTACTATCCAGAAAGCGATCGCCCACAAAGTCATCAGTCGCAGAAGTCGCAGCAATCACAGACAAAAGCTTTACCTCTTTTTGATTTCCAGGCTCCCAAGACTGAAGGCGCGCTAGAAAGCCCACTCGAAATTCAGATTCCAATGAGTCCGACACACGTGGAAGCGGAGTCTACTAGTATTGAGGCACAGATGGATCGCGCATTGTCCGCAGGTTCCGGTAACAATGCTGGTCCCCAGGCTGAAGTGGGGAAATAAAGGATTGGAGCCAGCATAAGCTGCTAGTTACAGCTGATGTTTTGCAGCGTGGGAATTCATTGGTTAAGCGGAATGCTTTGAAGTTTGAGTATTGTTTGGTGTGGAGCTCGGTTTAGAAAAAAGTACCCTTCTTTATAATTTTTTTTTGTCTTAATTCCTTATATTTTTCATTCGTTATAATTATTTTTTCTTGGGCCGGCCAACCAACCACGTGGTACTATCGGAGACCACTAGCGGTAGTGATGGAAGGTGGGAGGGGAGGGTATTTGCTCTAGACGGGTTATTTGACAAGGCTAAAATTTTCCTATGGTTTTTGGAATTTTCAGGGTTTTCCTTACGTTTATGAGGGGTTGGGGTATTTTATTTTCCTTTTTATTATATTACCAACTGGTTTTTTTCTCTTCAGGTAGGCAGGACGAGAGATGATACTATCTATTTGTACCTATAGGGCTCGTGAATGATAGCTTGATCTACCACTTATCTTACAATTTTTAAATCCTTTCTCTGGTAGGATAAATTATTTTTAGAGTCAGCGTTACTTATTGCACATATGATGTGCGCGATCGACGGTTCATGAATGGACAAGTTCCGCCTTGTGTGCTTGTACAGCTGGAGTGCAGCTGGTGGATGACACCTAAAAGCTTATCTAGTCGGTTGCTGCGCAGCATCATGTAAGGTCACTCGAAACAATTACATAACATTATTCAATTTCTTACAAACACCATCTTTATTCGCTGTCCAAGTAACGCTACCAGTAGATCTAGATAACGCAAACTGATTGGGGAGGGAAGGGGGGACTGGGGTGGGGGGAGTAATTTACTTTTTATGGTTCAGAGTTATATGTATGTTAGTAGACAACCAATCAGAAGCGGATGCGAGTAATAATATAGTCTCGATCTAACTGACCCACCAATAAGGTTTGATTATTTAGGGTTTCAGAGTAGTAGGATTTTCTACTTTTGGTTTTTTAGGTGTGGAGGGGGGGGGGTTATATTAGGTTGTATGTCAGAGCGACCTTTTGGATCACCCAGAGACCCAGCGAAAGCTATAAAACTACAAGAGTTATAAGCTATATCATGCACCCTCAATCACTCTAATCTAGTTGAGAAACCCTCCTGGCTTAAGATCCCATATAAATCTTTGGAGAGTCCGAAGGGTGGCTTAAAATAATAAAATATTGGATGATTTTTCTCTAGACTTTTTGGAACATAAATGGTTCTTCTGAATACTTTTAGGAAAAAGAAAATATTATTCCTATTCTACTATAGCGTAAAATATATAGGGAGGGAGGAACCTTGGGATTTTGCTGTGTTTCTAGGTGACCAAAAGGTCGGTCTGATCAGATCCACAACCTCGTCGAATACGTTAGTGAGTTTTTGAGAGAAGTTTTTTTTTATATGAGTGTTGGTGTTTTATGGGATTGTTCCACAAACACTCCCCCCCTTTATGCTTGTATGTGTTTGGTATGGGTAGGACTGGCTAGGCTTGGGGTTTAATTTGGTTTTCCGGGTTATTGGGAGGATTTCTTGTGGTTTGTGGTTATGCGACTTTAATTGGATATTTATACTTATGGGATAGTATTAGCTTTAGTTCTTGTAGTGGGGGGTGTTTAGAGTTTTTTTTGTATATACGAGAGCTTTGTGTATTAATTGGGTTATAATATGTATTTCTGAAACAACCCATCCCCCGTAGGTGATATCTTGTGAAGATAGCGTTTTATATCATAGATTTTATGTGCCTCGGCTTTGGTGTATCTTGTGAGCCGTATAGTTTACTGTAAAGGGTATGAGTGGCCGAGTTGGGGTTATCAAGGTTTTCGTCAATCGAGGCTAGCTTTGGGGTTAGTGTGGTCCACGAGGCTGCTCGAGCCGAGGCAGGGCCGGGGGGGGGGGAATGGTCTCTCGGTGCCTCGGCTTTGTAGGCCTCTGGCTTTGGCTCACCTTGGGAACTTGGAGTCTGACCTTGAGGCATAGAAATATTTCTAGTAATAATTTAAAAACTACCAAATATTCCCACACAGTATTCTGGTGTAATTCTCTAGCTATTACCTACTAAATTATTACCTGTTTGATGTGGTTCATAGCCATTGGGTCAAGCTGAATAATACTGGGTGATAATTTATAGTGGGAATGTTCAGGGTGACCTGTTTTGCTCCTACTAGAGTCTGTATTTTTTTTAAAAAAATTTATTATTACCTCAAGCCACCTCGAGGAGAGCCCGGAGAGAAGCCTCGAGGTACCTCGGCCTCGTGGACCACACTATTTGGGATTTAATAGAAGCCATGGCTTGGGGTTGGGTCTTTTTTTATGTCTATCTGTGTTTTGTTAAGTAAGTTATTTTTTCTCGAGTCTTTTCGAGTTGTTTCATATAAATTATGTGTTGAATAGCGGGATGGATTTTACTCAGAGGAAATCGTAGTAGCCATTTTAAATGAACCACGATATCAAGTTGTAAAAAGGTTAGATAGAAAGTTGGTTGGTCACGTGGTGTGTATTACTTCTGTAGGCTGTCAGCGGGGAAAGTGGCGGGGTACTTGCTAAAGTCACCTAGTAGAAGAAAGAATGGCGGAGGTGGCATAGAGATTTTGATGAGGTCTTGCTTACCCTGAAGGGTCTAAGGTATAGTTTTTATATGTATTAGTACGCGATGGTCTGATATCATCCCGCTCACGGGCAAGGTTTTATAAAGCTTTGAATCTTACTCATTCTCGTGCGTGATAAGTAATAGATCCCGAGTACTTCACCATAGGACAATATTAGGCGAATAGAGTCATAGATAAAGTTACATTGTAGGCTTGAAGTGCTTCGATAATACTCTCTTCATTAATAATAGAGCTCTGAGTGTAACATGTAATTACTAACCGACGGCGTTCGAGATAGCGGAGAATTGTTTTCTGCCTGCATTTTTTTTTTGCACCACTATGGTGATCAATTCGCGCATGATCTGCAAGGCCACTATCTAGGAACCAGTTGGATGTCAAGAGTAAACCGATCGCGAGCCTTAGTACTTACTCATAGATGTATGTAGGTAACACGGGTTGTGTTTCTCTTTGGGACTGTGCCGGATGATTAGTTGAGCTTATCAGTTAGTGGCAAGTTCTTTTTTTGTTGGTGAATCTCGACTTGATTGATTTCTAATTCTTGTGGGGTGATTAAGCCTGATATGGAGTATACTGCCATGATGTTGTTTCAGATCACGTAGTATCACTCGGTTTTTATATCATGCATATCTCGGAGATAATTCTCCCCCCACGCGTAGTTAGTGTTTTTATGTTGTCATAGTTTAAGATTTCCTAAAATATAATGGAAGGTAGATGTCGGGGGGGAATCGGGATCTGGTCCGTCTTCGGTCGTTGAACTCGTGCTTGATGTTTGTAGTGATCATCAATCACCCGGTTGTTTCCGAAAAAGCCGCCGAGGTGTTTTTCGGTAGTGTAATACCACATACGGACGATGTCCCGAGTGAGGGGATTATATGGTATAACAGTCATCAGTTTTAGGGTACCTGAGGCTTAGCTATAAGCGGGGAGGTAAGTTTAACTATATGACTTGACGTATACGGGTTGTGTGCAAAAATTGTGGGACTGTGCTTTATTTCGAGAAAAATTTATTTACTACTAATTCTTTGGTGGTCTGAATCTAGGTAATAAAGCAGGTACATTTTCATGCACATGCATGAGAATCCTGCAACATAAATAACTATTCGGACTATTTGTTTATCCGAATTAAAGTGTATTTAGGGAATCATATCTTTCTTATATTCGATAGATGAAGAGTGGGTACGTGCCGGGGGTATTACCGCTGGCTGTAATTGGGCTGAAGCTGCAGATACGTGTCTGTGCCTGTATCTAGATGCCGTACAGCCGATAGCGCCGTGTTAACGGCCCGCTAATCTCAGTTTACCGTATAAAGTAGCTGAAGCGGATATCTTCAAACTTCTGTCCTTCGGGCCCGAAGTTTGGGTGCATATGCATCGGGGGTCTAATCAAGAATCATGCGATATCACTCGACGAGCGGAGTTACTTTACTTTCCTTATCTGTCAGGCTGGGGACACTTTATCCGGAGGCTCTAAAGAGAAATAGTCGATATTATCCGGGAAATATACTAGTACGGCAATCTTGCCGACGTTCTAGAATTGATTTGAAGTGTATCCGCAAAGGAGATATTCTCCACTTGCGCCCTGATCGATGCGCGAGCGGATAAGCATCTTAGTGCAGAATTATTTAGATTGTACCTTAGTTAGGATTAAATTATGGATCGGTCAGTTGTCTCCTGAATGCTAGTTTCAATGTATCGATGCAGGACTTTTCGAGAAGAGGCAGAAAACGTCCGGTGTAACAGGTCATTATATTTCTACGCAAGGCGATCATTTCTCGGTTTCTGGCCTCCACCACATATATCCCAATGAGAAATAGGATATATGGGGTATGGTGGCTTTTGACCACCCAAGGCCGAACCTTGGTGTATTTAGGACCGAATCGGTAGGTTATTATACCTAGGGTTAGCTATAATAGGCCTCATCTCAGCGTCAGAAACACTGTTTGAAACCGAGCTCTCGGGTCAATGGGAATTATCGGAAGGCGAAAATTAGCTGGGAGTGCGAATCCCGAGCCCCTTTTCAACTCTAAAAATTTCTGTAACATTGATTGCACCTAAATCTGAAGCAAGCCAGGAAGTAACGCGTACCCCTCTTGCTAGGGAAAACTCGGGTGTTGGTTATCCCCGACCCGCCTCACGCTCAGGTTTATTGACATTAGATTATCACTCCACCATATTACCAAAGGAGGTGATGCTGTTTGCTGATCTGCGTACAAGAGTTTTTCACAAGACCTCACAAGTTAGGGTCCTGCAAACCAAGCCAGGAAGAATCAAACCATCTAGAGATCTGAGTCTTATCAATTCTCTCATATAGCTCGAATTGAGGCATATTTAACCGGTATCCTGGTGTCATGCAAAGAAATTGTACAGCAATATGTAAGATGTAGCCGCCCAAGTCTTGGAATGGGCAGAGGGAAAGAGATCGCGGGCTTTGAGTTCAGGGATTGAGGTGGCCACTGGAGGTATCCCAGGTCAGACGGCAGGTAGTCGCCACGCACTCAATCGAGATTTTTCTAGGATGGATCGCTATATCGGAATTTGCAAAGATCTTCACGGTATGCTGTCAAGCAAAAAAAGATACCCCCCCTTCAAGAAATGATTTCTAATAAGTCGGATGTTAAGTCTAGGTACTCTATGAGAAAAAATTTGAACCCAAATTTTTTTTCTTGAGATTGATATTCCATTCCACTTATCGTGGTATTTAATATCGGGAGGATTTGGCGCATTTTGCGATTAGAGACATGACAGGTTGGAAAAATATGTACATACCCCCACGGAATTTTATTTCCAAGACTTGACGGGGGATATTGTAGCGAAGTGAGGGATAATAAACAAGCCTCTACCTCTTTGACAGTATTCGTGACTTCGGGGTGTGTGTGGAACAGAACTCTATTTTTTTCGGAATAGTTGGTATAGTTGACAGTTCATCAGTGAACCAGTGGCGGGGACTAATTCCAATTGGGTTGATAATACCAGTAGACTGTGGGGTTCGGGTTTTAGATGTGGGTATTCCCGCCCCCATATCGAATACACGGTCCTTCATAGTCAGATCTGGGGGAGGCCAAGAGAGTTTAATTGCGCATCCATTAGTTTGTGGTGTTGGAGCTTTTGCGTGATTCTTGTGCTGAGCCACAGTTGCCTAATACGGAATATCACCTGACTCGAACTCGCCGCGTGGCATCAACAACTCTACAGCTGAGAAAGCCTGGTTTTGATTTCTCTATGCCCTGGGTCCGGTGTACTATCCTGTGTTCTTGTGATATGACGGTAGGTACTGCGGCGAATGCCCTTGGAGTTTTACTGGATCGCAGCCCTTGCAAGTAGGTGTTTTCAGTGACTGGTCAAAGGACCATGGTTTAACCCATGCCCAACAGTAATCTGGGCCCTCTCGGGGGTATCGTAGTGTGCCAATTAATCTGACAGTCTCAGTAGGGAAATTAGCCGGCTGTGGGGAAAAAGCGGGGATAGCACCATGTCCTAGGGAATTAATGCACTATATACCTAGAGTACAGTGTCTAGGAGTTCGGTAAAGGAAATAGACTGGCTGCCCCCCTACCGTTTAGGGTAGCTGCAGTATTCAGTGCTGCACGATGCACCAATGTCCGACTGTTTCCAGGCCTTTCGGGAGAAAGTGGTTCATGTGGCTCTGTTCCAGAGTCTGTCAGCAGTAGAGGCCCCCAAGAAAAACCAAGGCGCTCAAGATTCTCCCGATCACCGATAGTTCTACACACCAAAGTTAGAATTGAATATGAGGCTCGAATTTATCCTACCCCTACACCTACCGGCGCAAGCAAGCGAAGGTGGCAAGACGCATATTACACGCATGGTAAATATATCATCAATCTAGATATATGCGGGGAGAAGGTGTATATATGAATGTCTGGAGGCCCCTCTCAGTTCATCCTGTTCTTTAGACAGCGAGCTCTCGAAGTTTCACCAGAGCACCAAGGAAGAAACTCTCTCAAGATGTCTTTCCTCACCAAGATCGTTAAGAATGAGGCCATGAAGAATGACCCTCCCCAGATTTACAACTGGAGGGTCTATGTTCTGTCATGCTCAGCATGCTTCGCTGGTATGCTGTTCGGTATGGATATCGGTATCATTGGCGGTGTCCTTAAGCTCGATACTTTCAGACAGTGAGTACTTTAGCTCTCTACAAGAGAGGCCATAAAGCTAATTGTGTTTCGCAGTAAGTTTGGTCTCACTCATTTGGACAAAGTTGGGGGTGCAAACCTGGAGGCAAATATTGTCTCTACTCTTCAGGCAGGATGTTTCATTGGTGCTTTGGCCGCCAGTTGGTTTGCAGACAAATTTGGACGAAGGGTCACTCTCTTCGGGTGTGCTGTAATCGCTATCATCGGGACTGTTTTGCAGGCTGCTTCCATGGGTGAATTGGCAGCTATGTACTGCGGAAGGTCAGTTTTCTAATTGGATATACCTACTGTCCTGGATCACAACTAACTTTCAAATAGATTCATTTCTGGTATTGGTGTCGGTGCTGCTTCTATGGTCAATCCTCTTTATACATCCGAGAACGCCCCAAGAGCCATTCGTGGTGCTTTGACTGGTCTCTATCAGCTATTTGTGAGTATCCCGGGATGTATTTATTAATCTTGGTCACCAACTGATTCCCATGAAAATAGATTGTCACTGGTGTCTGTATCGCGTTCTGGATCAACTACGGAAATCTCTTGCACGTCAAAGGAGATGCCCAATGGATTGTTTCTCTTGCTATGCAAGGTCTTCCCGCCGTTTTCCTCGCATTTGGTATGTTGATCAGCAACGAATCTCCCCGTTGGCTCGCCAAAACCGATCAATGGGAGAAGGCCACCGCTACCCTTGGACGTGTCCGTAACCTTCCCGGCGATCATGCGTATGTACAGGCAGAGCTTCACGAGATGAGGGAACAACTTGAATTTGAGGCGCGCTTGGTCGGAGGCAGTGGATTCTGGGATTTGCAGAAGGAAATGTGGACCATTAGGGGCAACCGTAACAGAGCTCTTATTTCCATCGGTCTCATGGTTTGCCAACAGATGACTGGTACAAACGCTATCAACTACTATGCTCCTCAAATCTTCGTAAGTATTCCTCTTGTTTTTTATGATAAATGTAAAACTAACGGACAAATAGGCCAATCTTGGTCTCACTGGTACTGAAACTGGTCTCTTCGCCACTGGTATTTACGGAATCGTCAAGATGGTCACCTGCTCTATTTTCCTCCTCTTCGTTGCCGATTCTCTTGGTCGTCGCAAGTCTCTTCTCTGGACCTCTATCGCTCAAGGTTGCTGCATGTACTACATCGGTTTCTACGTCCGTTTCGACCCCCCCCAGGCCGGCGTTGATGTCCCTCCTGCTGGTTACATCGCCATTGTCATGATCTTCCTCTTCGCGTCCTTCTTCCAGTTCGGATGGGGACCCGTCTGCTGGATCTACGTTTCTGAAATCCCAACTGCCCGTCTTAGAGCCACCAACGTCGCCATGGGTGCTGCCACCCAGTGGTTGTTCAACTTTGTTGTTGCCCGTGCCACACCAAACATGATGGCCACTGTTGGTAACGCTGGTTACGGAACATATTTCATCTACGGTTCTTTCTGTTTCTCCATGTTCTTCTTCACCTGGTTCTTTGTCCCAGAAACCAAGGGTATCTCTCTTGAGAAGATGGACGAGATCTTCGGAATCGTCGACACTAAGATTTCTGACTCCGAGAGGGGGCTACCGTCCACTACCGCCATCGATGATGAGAAGGTCCCAGTTACCACACACGTCGAGACTAGGTCCTAAGTCTTCTGGTTAGATATTTGGTGGTTCTGATACGAATTTCTTGCATGTCTTTTCTTTTTTTGTCTGGTTTATGATGTCGCCATCTCACATATGGGATCGGAAGTGCGTAACTATTTACTTTTTTTGAATATGATATGTTATGTACGGACAGAATAGCAATAATTATTGGTTAATCCAAAAGTTATGATTTACAATATTGTCTGTTTGAAATATCTGTTTGAAAAAAAAAAGACCAGTCGTGACTCGGCGCTTCGGTTTATCATCAGGCCATACCAGAGGTTTTTGCCAAGACCGATAAAGGTCTCGGTGTTCGCCCATGTTTTGATTTTTTTAAATGATTGCCCAACCATCATCAAGAAAGTGCATATATTACGCGCCAAGTTTGTGCATTTTCCCATACCGGGAATTTCTTCAACTATTCCCAATGAATTGGTGACTCCGGCGCAGAGAGGAAAGCTTGCATGATTTTTGTCCAGGGTCTGACTTGTTTAGTAATGGCTTGATAAATATGTAATCGCTTACTATGCCCAAATATTAGACCTCGTTTGAACCCCTACAATAGCTAGGTAGGCAGGTACATACAATACTTTGGGGTGAGGGGGTAAGAACCGTTCTATCTAAAGCCTTCCGCTCACCCATTTGACTAGATCGCTATCTGTTCTACCCCCCCCCCTCCCCTGCGATAGAATCTCCGTGTCTTGGTGAGGACGGGAACTTATTGATTACTATACTAGCTTGTAACTCTTTGTGTATTTAGGTGGCACTAATATAATCCGGTTAAAAAGCTTGCCCTGGATAAGCTGTGCCTCAGGCTGCAGTAGCTAAACCGGCCCGTCTTCCCCAATTTCGCGTAAGTTGCCCCACAACTTGATTGGGGGGCAGGAAAGCCCAGATGTGACGTTCGGTGTGAATTTCCCCGCGTGGCTCAACCGCTTATATCAGTAGGCAGATGATCGAATTGGTTGCAACACGCAAGCTTTTTTGACACCACACAAACCAATATATATATATATGTAGTTTTTAATAAGAGGGGGGGGGAGGAGATCCCAGCTTCTTCTTCTTCTTCTTCTTCTTCCCCCCTGTAATTCACATGTAAAATTGATGGATAACTGGCAACAAAGAAGAAGAACCATTTTATTTTATTTTATTTTTGAGTAATATCGAACAGAAGTCAAAAAAAAAAAATTTAAACCAATGACAAAACACCGGCGACCTCTTTGATCTCGACGGTCCGCTTCTCATCAAGACTGACTCTTCCTGCGTGCAAGATAGCGCCCGTAACAACGGTGTTCTTCAGTGTGGGCAGTCCACGCTTATCAAGTGCGTCCAGAGTGATCTTCTTCTCGTTAAGCAAGTTGCAAGCGTCGACAAACTTCTCGAATGAGATGTAACCATAGCCAGTTTGTCCGCCAAAGTTACCTTCCTCATCAGGAGCATAGCGCATGTAAAATCTGAATAATTATGTTAGTAAGTAGTCTTATCCCCTCATTTTAGATAATAGGGGGGGGGGTACATACGGATTGTACCAGGCCAATGAACCAAGGTTGTCGTCTGTTACGTCATAACCTCTCTTTGCCTGGTTCGCTCTGATCTCACCCTGGCTTGCCATATAGTGGAAGTACTGGTTTGAGTGAACACCAGCCTTCTGAGGCGCAGTCCAGGAAGCTGTGTAAACACCGGTACCAATCTTTGATGGATCATCGTTCTTGCGCCAATCGACGAGTAGGGTGATGGTATCTTCGGTTCCGTCGGCGCATCCCAAGTCGGTCGCTGTACCTCTTGAGCCGGAGGCGGTGACCTTGAAGGGGGTCCAGTCTGGGATCATGGAGGCGTTGATATCGATGTGGTGGGAGTTGAGGTAGTAGGAGATATCAGAGTCCTTTCCAGCCCAGGCTTTGAAGGTCTCGAGCTGCGACTTGGGCTGTGACATGTATGAGTAGAAGTAGTTGAAGTCGCCCAAGACCTTTGCCTTGGCTCTGGCATCTGAGTACGCTGGGTCGAATCTGTTTTTTTTGAGAGAGAGAGAGTTAGAATTATGCGGGAAAAGTATATAGGGGTTGTATATTCACCTCTTGTGGTGCTCAACGTAGACGAAAACTCCATGTTTATCGGCTTCTTCAATCAGCTTGAGGTGGTCCTCGAGCGTCTTGGTCGCTGGCTTTGTGACGAGAACGTGGATCTTGCGCTGGATCGCATATAGGGCGATTGGGAAATGTGTAGTGTCTGGGGTGAAGATTGTGATGGCATCACCGGGCTTCAGGGCATCAATTGCGGTCTTGTATGCCTCTGGGTCGCGAGCTTCTCCGGCTGGGAAAGAAGTGAAGGATACGTCCAAGCCGTTGTAAACATCTTTGATGTTCTTCTCAAGATGGTTTCCTTATGATTTGTTAGTCTATGGTGGGGTTGTGTAAGATTATCTGGAGACATACTGATTGCGGGAAATTTGGCCCCATTTGTACCAACCATGCTGAGGTCACCGACCTTGCCCCGACGTCGGAGATCGAAGAGGGTCAGGCCTACAACACCGACCTGTGGGAGGTGGTTAGTTACTAGATCTCAGTATATCTAGAGGATATAAGTTCATACCTTCTTGTCTGATTGCGAACCACCACTTCCGGTCCACCCTGTGGTGTACTCCCCAGTACCGACCTGAGCATCTCACAGTTAGTAATTCATACAACACTGAGAGACAGAGCTTAAAAAGATTACCATCAAAACGTTAACAGGAGCCATAATTGCGGTTTTTGTTCTTTCAAAGAAACAAGTTTCTACTCAATAGAGAAGCTGCAGAGTGGGTTTCGGGATTGTATCGTTGATTATCTGATGTCAAGCTTCAGATGAGGGGCATCGAGGCCACTACTTATCTAGCCCCGCTATCTAGTCGAACGCTGAAGAGACCCTGCGCTATTGTACATCTTGGCACGAATTGCGTTACTCTCCAGCTCCTCATCCTTCATCCCGAGGTTTTTCCGAGATGGAGAACCTTCCCCCTTGCTTCGGCAACTAGATGTCTTTACGCAGGGGTTAATTCGGTCTCTGGAAAACAAAAACAGCGAGGCGCGATGTTTCTGTGGGATTCGCCAAGGTGTATATAGCTCACGATCGAGCTCGAGACTCAATTGTCCCGAGTGTGGGACTGGAGGCTTGTCGCGGATCAGCCAGCCAGCCAGCCCCCAGTGAGAGTGATTTGCGGGACGTTGGACCATACATGAGTTTCTCCGCATTCTCGGGTAATTATGATGTCGTGATATCCATTCATTGCCTGCGCGTGGCTTGCAGGTCTGCCAGGAACAATTGATACATAAAGCCGCATTTAGCCGGGTGAGAGGGAGACATCGCTGTGAGTTTATTAGTTTCTTTCCCCGCAGTTAGAAAATAGTGGGTTAGGGTTCTACATTGTCTCCGATATATGTAATTATTCTCCGCCGGTTATTATTACTGGTCTGTGGCCCCCCTTTCAAAGACCCGCTCACTATATACACCTATCACGGAGTGGAAGCCCCTCCCCCTAAAGTAAAGAAAAACTTTCTGATTGAATAAAATCACTTGTCGAAAATATGCCTGGAAAACCTCATCCTTTCTCAGGAAACCCCATGAGAACCCGCCAGGAGCTTCGGGAAGCTCTCAAGTCCTTTTTGGATCCACTGGCGCAACATACCTCTCCGGGTGGGGCTCGTATTAAAATAGGTAGTACTGCAACACACTACGACGAGACTGCAGCGCAGCTCGAGGGCTTTGCGCGCCCGTTATGGGGTCTTGCGTCACTTCTTGCCGGGAGTGGCTCTTACGAAGGCGTGGATCGCTGGGTCAGTGGTCTGGCAGCTGGTACAGATCCGAAGAATGAAGAGTACTGGGGAGAGTCTAGAGCGAGGGATCAAAGAATGGTGGAAATGTCACCAATTGGGTTCGCACTCGCAGTCGCTTCAGAACAGCTTTGGAATCCACTGAGTGCCGAATCGAAGGAGGCTTTGGCGAAATGGTTAACTGCTATCAATGATAAGGAGGTGTGTAACCTGTAGGAATCCTATTGATATTCATATTTCTGATAAAAATGTAGATGCCAAATACAAATTGGTAAAGCTTTCAATCAATGAGTGATAGGAAATAATCACTGAAGGGTTTGGATAATAGGCTCTGGTTCCGTGTCTTTGCCAATCTCGGTCTCTCTAAGGTTGGTGCAGTCTTTGACCCCAAGAGATTGAAGGCGGACTTGGACCATCTGGATACATTTTACCTTGGTGACGGTTGGTCCCGTGATGGACCTGAGGGGGTCCGGCAATTGGACTACTATTCAGGGTCATTTGCGATTCAGTATGCACAATTGGTCTACTCAAAACTGGCAGCGGACACAGATCCTGTCAGAGCAGAAGAATATAGAGACAGGGCTCGGAAGTACGCTGCCGATTTCGTCCACATGTTTGACGAAGAGGGTGAGTTGATTTCTATACCCCAATATATACCCCCAATATATACCCTAGTTCTAATGCCATATCAAAGGCCGTGCGATCCCATTTGGCCGTAGTACAACTTACCGGATGGCTATGTCTGCATTCTGGGGCGCCATAGCCTTTGCCGACGTTGAGCTTCCAGCACCCCTTTCATGGGGCGTCGTCAAGGGCATTCTCCTACGAAACCTCCGCTGGTGGTCCCAACAGGACATCTTTTCCTCAGATGGAACACTTTCGATAGGGTATTGTTATCCAAACATGTACTTCACCGAGAACTACAACTCCCCCGGCTCTCCATACTGGGGAATGAAAGCCTTCATTCCACTCGCACTCCCAGAATCACATCCCTTCTGGTCATCGGAGGAACTTCCACTCCCTTCCGCAGAACTAGCAAAAACAGTCTCGCTGCACCATCCTAGTCACATCATCAGTCATCTTGGCGGCCACACATTTCTACTCTCTTCTGGCCAAGCGTGTCATTACCCACTCAAAGCCACACAAGCAAAATATGGAAAATTTGCATACTCATCGGCGTTTGGGTTCAGCGTTCCTACTGGGTCGTATGGGCTCGATCAACATGCAGCTGACAGCATGATTGCGTTTTCAGAGGACGAAGGAGAGACTTGGAAAACGAGGAGGTTGGCACCAGAGGCCAGGATCGAGACTGTGGATAACACCCCGGTGTTGATCTCAAAGTGGTTCCCGTGGCCCGATGTCGAGGTCGAAACATGGCTGTTTCCACCAGTCGAGAATGTATCTGAGAACTGGCATCTTAGAATCCATAAGATCATTAACCCTCACCGGAAGCTTCTATCTGCGGAAGGTTCATTCGCGATATATGGGCAAACTCGCGAAGATGGCCGCACTTTACCTACTTTTAACGGGACAGAAGGAAGGTCAGAGAAGCTTGGAGAGGCATTTGCTGTTTCACCTGCTGGGGCGGTTGGGATCTTGGATTTGTCGCCTGGTAAGAAGAGGAATGGAACGGTGATGAATGTTGATGCAAATGCGAATTTGATCTCGGCGAGGACTGTATTGCCGCAATTAGAGACTGAGCATTTGCCGAAGGAAGGGGAAACTTGGTTGGTTTCCGCGGTGTTTGGATTGCCGGTAAAGATTGGAGAGAAGGGTGTTGAGGGTGTATGGGAAGGGCGATGGGAAAAGAAGCCGGAGATTCCAGCGTCGATGCTGAAGTTGATTCGTTAGATTATTTTCCTGATACTTCTCTAGGCGAATGAGAAGGATCTAGCACTATACTCACTTAACTACATGTACTTATGGAATCATGACTATAAACGCATAAGATAAAACAGGAAATAATTCATGGAAGGGGTTCCAAGTCACTGTCTATTCTATGGGAATTAACCGCATCTCAGATCTGTAGACCTTTTAGGACTCAAGATCCTTTTGAGGTGCGTGTTCCAAGAGTCTAGAGCTATAAGCCTTACTAATTAAATAACCTTTGCTGCCTAATTGATGACATGTTAACCATAAATTATCACTCGGTTTTTTGTCATACACATCAATCTATTTTAATATCTTGGCAAACACGTGTTTATAGGTGAGTTTTTTAAAGTTGCTTTTTTTGCGGCATTATATCGTGACCCGAGCACTTTTCTGTTCTTGGCTTCAGCCTCCAATATGTACACCAGCGTGCAACCATATATCCTAAAGTTAATTCTCAACATCCTTTAGTTCCAGCTCGCGGCATTTTGTCCCGATCGCCGATACCACCCTCTATGGTTTACGTCTGTGCGGAGGTCAAAGAGTTTGTGCTAGATTCTCTATGAGACAAATACGTACCTGCATTGATTATTTCGCTCAAGATGTGGCTAGGGATATTGCTAATTCAAATTACTGTTTGCGGCAACATCTCAATTCTAGGGGTGTAGTTCCCTATCCCTAATACCAAACGTGCATATTCTAGTATCTTCTGTTCAATAGATGTAACTTGGTATATTACCAAGAAGATGGTAGCCTGGACCGTTCCGTACTGTAGGGTGTTTTGTTTATTAGAATTCGGCATAGATGAGGGGTACTGTACATACATGAACTTGTATCTAAAAGAATGAATAAAGAATCTTTGAATTATCAGGAAAGAGTGAATGTATTTTTATTTAACACTATCGCGTAGTAAGCACTGCTTTGTGATATATAGCTGATATTAATATGTCGAATTGCCTAAGAAGACATTTAGGTCCCATACTCGAAACTCAACTACAGTTGGGCACCGTCTCTAACTCCGGGTAGATACATATAGTTTAGGAAGGCTTAGTAGTTTAGTAATTTAGAAGCTTAAACTAGATAAAACTAGGTGACGATACATCGATGATCTCCATGTATAATCCTAATAAACTATAAGTTGGAGACGAAGAGCCTCATTAATGGCGGGGAAGTATGTACTAGTGGCCGTTATTTCGAGTGAGATTATCAGAGGCGCAATGCATAGTGTCGTGCTCAAATATATTCAGGGTCTAACAGAGTGACTTATTTCTTTAAATAGAAAGTATAAAAGGCCACTGGCCTAAATATTCGACAAAAGTGTCAACATGTAAGAAGCTATCAGAATAGACTTATTTAAATAATATGTATCTGTTACGACCATAGGATCAGAATATGGCCTGGAGTCCTTAAGGTATGGCCTTTGTTAAACTGCGTTAAATGGCATTACGTCATTATAAGGTCACGTGACAAGAATACATTCTAGAGTCACTCAAAATCTTTTAACGATTCGTAATTCTTATTAGATACCATAGGAGGTTTATTGTTCTGTTTTAATTTCGTGCGGTTTCAGTAAAAAGAAATACTGATTAGACGAACTATGCCCAACCGAGTGATAATCTATGACTAGTAAAGCTACTTCTAAGCCTATCGCTTAACGCCTTTTATTCATAGTGTTTATAATGGATATAATTATTTTTAATAAATATAGAGCAATCTTCTCTAAATACGAGACCACTCCTGTTGCCCTTTTTTGTGCTGGTGGCCGAGATCTTCCGGGAGTGACCTGTAGTACTAGAGGGATTTTGTATGAGACTTCAGTTGTACATGGGTCACCCCAAGATCTGTTATAAATTTAGGCAGTAAGAATTGAAGAGTCCTTCCTAATTGCTCTAGACCTTTGGTCATCCGAGAGTCTCGTTGACAAGAACTTCTCGTTGCCGGACACATACCAGTTTTAATGGCTTAGAGAGTGTACGAGAGCTTATTCAACTAAGCCTTCAGGAACGCTTTTGAGAACACTTGCCTCGAAACAAACCAATTATGTCCTATGGGGACCTGACTTGAACTCGTGTCTCACTCGGTTACTACTGTGTTTGACATGTGATATGCAGGTCCATCTTGCGTGCTCATCTCATCAGATGCGACTTCGGGACTCTCCGACGGCTAGGTCGCAGGAGGATTTCAGGTCGTATTTCAAGCATCAGCGGTGACAGGGGTTTTTTAAACTCAATTCCGTGATTGTGGGGTAAATAATCTCCTTGGAATACTGTTGTGAAACCTATACGTAATTCGAATTCAAACTTTCAAGGAAGTTTTCCAGGGACGATAGTCGGCATACTCAGAGTAGCCCCTCAATTTGTGGAATGACACTATAGAAATACTAAAGGAAACAAGTTAGATGGAGCTAGACCGAGGTCTTGAAAGAGTTCTAGGATGGAGACTGCGGCTTCTCCTTTGGTAGTGTAGTAGTTATTATCATATATATCTATTTATGAGATATCATCTATCATCTTGGAAGGATTAAAATCAGCCTGCTCCCTAATCTGTGATTTGTTTGTAGTTGGGTAAATCCTTCAAGTCTATTTAGAATATTCGTAAAAATGCATTGTCTACCATTAATTATGTTCTTCAAGTCACCAGACACATCCTTTCCCATCGCATACCCACGGGTTCAAGAGGTATTTGTATCGGTATCCTATCTCCATATAACCTACGAACTGATTAGTAATTATTATGAAAGATATTGGTTCTCTGAACATATCCCTAAAACGATACAAACCGCTCCGTTTCCCGGAAAGAACACCGTAGTAATATAAATCTGGTCTTATCTTACATCTCACGATCAGGATGGTGAGATGGTACATTCCTAGCTTCGCCATGCCCAGGCTCGCGGCCGCATCCACTTCCATTTCCAGCTTAATATTCTAGCCCACAGGTCCCTTAATATTAGCAAGAACCCCTCTTCTAGGTTCTCATAGGCAGCTCGATTTGTGGTTGATACAAAGTTACTACATATTAGGAAGTCGAATAGTTACCAGATTCCCGATCAAGAAACCGTAAATGTGTAGCAACTTCCGAATCCGTGCTACAACCCCGGATTTGTAACAAGGATAAAATCTACTATTAGAAATACTCTATCTGTCTTCAAATATAGGCGATGAGATAGATAGATGTGAGTTTAAACTTTTACGGCAGCATCCTTGTCATGAGATTGCTCATGATGAAAGTACGGCACGGTGCGCGGATCTTTGTACGATCACCGTTAGAACTAAATTTCCGATAGGAGGGATCTGCAATAGTAGGAAGTTAGGATTTTGATTACTCACGCAGGGGAGGGTGGTAACTCTCGACGGCATATACTGGAAATACGACGAAGCCTAGAATTATGAATCCAATTAAGACTCAAGGCCGACCGTCTCACCACCATCTCATCCCGTTTTCAGTAATATGGTGCTTATGGGGTATCATCTGGGATACGAGATACCCCGCCCTCTCTAGTGTCTTCATCCGTGAAAGTTTATTTCTCGCTTGGGAATCTTAATTGAGAATTAGAAGCATGGGTATCGCCAGGTACCGAAAGGCAAAGTGATCCTAACATCTTTTGTATCAATGTATCCCTGTAACGGTGTCCACCGCCTTCTCACGATATCGAGAATGAAGATGACGAGCTGTCAGGCGGTCATGTCTACGAGAACCTCCGGCTCCAAGTAGCTAAACCCGCGTGATACCCCTCGTATCTCTCTATCTCGCCGCCGTAATAGTGATTGATAGCATGTGCTAAGCCCCACGGGAGTAATTACGACAGCTATTGTCAATTCAAACCATCTTGTAGATAAATTGCGAGTATAAATATCCATAAAACACCCCTCTGAAGTTCTTCTATCCCCAAGGCACCAGCTTCAAAATCAAAAATCAGTCTTCGCAAGCCAGTAGAAGTTCATTTGTTCCAACTTCTTAGCCTTTCTTCCTGTTCTCCTGTGGTTCATCGATATGCGTTTCCCATTTATCTCCCTTCTAGCTTTGACAGCAGCTTCGACTGTTGCAGCCCACAGACGACTCCTCGTCATTCCCGGCCAGATCGATGGATCATACACAGACTCAACAGTACTGAGTGGTTCTGCCCTCAAGCCTCGTGCTGATAGTGATCCTAAGACTATCGCGACTGAGCACTTGAAGAGCCTTGCGCCAAATGTCGAGTTCCGTGAAAACGGTGACGATTATACCGATGCTGATTCCGGTATCACGCATGTATACTTTACACAGACACTCAATGGACTCGACATTGAGAACGCTCAGGCGAATGTCAACATCAAGCGTGACGGTTCGATCTTGTCCGTTGGGTCGAGTTTCGTGACCGAGGGGTTGGATGTGCCGGCTCCGGTGAGGAGACAGACATTATTGACGCCTTTGGAAGTGCTGAAGGGTATTATTGAGGCAATGTCCTTGCCTCTGAATGTTGACGCTGCGGAAGCGGTTCCTGAGTCTTCGTTGGTTGGTGGTGGACAGTCATTCACTATTATGGGATCTGAGGGTGCTGTTTCGGTATGGAATTCAATACCTATATTATTGGAGTTAATTGGTGATTATATTAACTAATTTCATTTTGAACCTGTAGGAACCAAGAGCAGATTTGGCATACTATCAAACCCCCGAAGGCATTAAGCTTGTGTGGAGGGTTGAGACTGACTTGGATGAGAACTGGCTCATCACCTATGCCAACGCCCAGGAGAAGGGCTCCATTATCGCCGTCGCTGACTACGTTGCGGATGCCTCCTATAACGTTTAGTAAGTATCGCGTTCTTTCAACATGTAGAATGAATCATTACTAACATTGTGTAGTAAACTAGGTGTCAATGATCCTACAGACGGTGTCCGAACCATCGAGACCAACCCCGCCAGTACTTTTGCCTCACCCAATGGATGGCACGTTGCCGGTACCACTTCCTACACAACCACCCGTGGTAACAACGGTATCGCCCAAGAGAACTGGGACGCCGGTTCGGATTATTTAAACAACCAGCGCCCGGGTGGAGGGGGCAGCCTCAACTTCAGCTTCCCCTACAGCACTTCAGATGCAACCCCCCGCGATTATATCAGTGCTGCCGTCACCCAGTTGTTCTATACAGCCAATGCCTACCATGATCTTTTGGAGGTTCTTGGGTTTACTGAAGTCGCTGGAAACTTTGAAGACGTCAATACTGGCGTTGGTGGCCTCGGGAATGACGCCGTACAACTTAACGCTCAGGATGGCTCTGGTACCAACAACGCTAACATGGCTACCCCCGCTGATGGGTCCCGGCCTAGAATGAGGATGTACCTCTGGGATGTTGTTTCTGGTGTCAACCGCGATGGTGACTTTGATAACGGTGTTATTATCCACGAGTACACCCACGGTCTCAGCAACAGATTGACTGGTGGTCCTTCGAGGTCCACTTGCCTGAGTACTACCGAGTCTGGTGGTATGGGAGAAGGATGGGGCGATTTCTATGCGACCGCCATCAGGCTCAAGCCGACTGACACTCGTGCGACAAACTATGGCATGGGTGACTGGGTTAACGGTGCCGGTTAGTATATATAACCTCACCCTACTTCGTGAATCAATGAACTGACAGTCGTTGATATAGGAATCCGGAGATATCTATACTCTACCAGCATGACCACAAACCCTACCACATATGCCACCATCAACCTTTCTAACTGGAACACCCTCGTCCATGCCATCGGTTCCGTCTGGGCCAACATCTTATACGAAGCCATGTGGAACCTTGAAGACAAGTGGGGCTACCAGGCAGAGGTCACACCAACCTTCCGTGCTGGTACCAGCATTCCTACTACTGGCCGTCAACTCATGATGAAGTTGGTTCTCGAGGGAATGAAGCTGCAGCCTTGCTCCCCGACTTTCTTGACTGCTAGGAACGCTATTCTTGATGCTGATCGTGCTCTCACTGGGGGCGAGAATCTCTGTGAATTGTGGAAGGCGTTTGCGTATGTTACTCCTTTTCTACCGCTTGATGATTTCTTGGGAATTAGTACTAACTTCTTTGTAGTAAGCGTGGCCTCGGTGCCTCCGCTAGCCAGGGAACTGGATCGAACGCAAGGGTGGAGAAATTTGATATGCCTACTGGTATTTCGTGTTAGATGGAGGATGGATTGGAACTTATTTTTGTATGAAATGTTGCTCAGTGGGGAAAAGATGCAATTTTTCTTTGTTTTAAAGAGTTCGTGTAAGTGTTAGTGGGGCGGGAATTTTTTTGACTGTTTTATGGGTTATTATTTCTTATTAAATCATATCAATGTATGAGTCTCTGACTTTATATTCTGCGGTCTGGAATTGGGTCATGAAAGAATTTTCGCTAAGTGAAGCATACCCGGGCTACCACATGCTAGAGTAGCTGCAGAGTAAAAAAAGTAACACTCACTATATCTTATGTAATTTCCTAATACCATGCTCAATAGGTATATACGAATAAAGCCAGATATGCGGTTGAAAGCGGTGATAGGTGATCGCCGTGTCGTGGGGCTATTAATTGTCTTGGCAACGTCCGTACAGACAGGATGGCCGCGAATAGCCGAGACCCTCGCCTCTCTACGGCTTAAGAGACGTCATTCCTCCCCTCAACACCAATACCAAACTCGAGATATCGGGTGAATTGTAGTAAGGTTCTGTCTCTGTTCCTTATCTCTAGGAATATCTCCCTTCCTCTGGAATAATCTTCATCCTGGAGCCCTTTAGTTCTATTATCAAGTCTTTAATCCATTACCCCACCACTTCATTCTGCCCTGGAGATCCAGCTACTATGCCTTCCACTGCATTCAGTACCCCAGACCCTTATAAGTACCAGAATGGCTTTAATTCTCATCATGAGTAAGATAATACATTACGGTTTCTCTCAATTTCAATCTCCCACAATTACTGAATATCCTCCTGTTTTCTAGGACAGAAGCTATACCTGGTGCCCTCCCAGTAGGCATGAACTCTCCCCAAAAGCCACCGTTTGGTCTCTACGCAGAGAAGCTCTCTGGCACAGCCTTTACCGCTCCTCGAGCAACAAATAAGCAATCATGGCTCTACCGCATCCTCCCCTCCGCATCACATTCTGCATTTTCTCCTGTCCCGGACTCGGTTCCAGGTGTTCAGCCTACTCTACGGCCGGCAGCATTTCACCAGATTCCGAACCAGCTGAGATGGGATCCATTCGAAATTTACAAAGATAGAGACTTTGTCCAGGGTCTAAACATGATTGCTGGAGCCGGTGATGTGAGCACAAAAAATGGCATTGGAATCTATGCGTTTGCTGCTGGGATGGATATGGATGAGCATTCGGCATTTTATAATGCAGACGGAGATTGGCTCGTTGTTCTGCAGCATGGTGAAATGGATGTTGAAACAGAGCTTGGAAGGTATGTGCCTCAGTGATGTTCCTTGTTAGCATACAAACTCACTGGGGTAGACTCTATATCCGACCAAACGAGATTCTTATCTTACCGCGTGGAATTCGTTTTCGAATTACCCTCCCTGCTGGCCCAATCCGTGGCTATATCCTGGAGACGTTTACAGCAGGGCACTTTGAGCTCCCTGAGCTAGGTCCTATTGGTTCAAACTGTCTGGCCAACGCTCGTGATTTTCAAGCACCTGTAGCATCCTTCACTGATGACGCTGGTTCTGAATCTGAACCTTACCGTATCACGGCTAAGTTTGATGGAAACCTTTTCGTTGCTACTCAGCCACATAACCCTTTCGATGTGGTTGCATGGCATGGAAATTATTACCCGATGAAGTACGATCTTGGGCGCTTCAATACAATTGGCAGTATCTCATTCGACCACCCAGATCCAAGTATCTTTACAGTGCTCACTGTACACTCTGCTGTCCATGGTACTGCTGTTGCCGACTTTGTTATTTTCCCACCACGCTGGTTGGTCGGTGAAGATACATTTCGTCCCCCATGGTACCACCGCAACACAATGTCGGAGTTCATGGGATTAATTTCCGGAGACTACGACGCCAAGTCTAGTGGCGGTTTCAAACCAGCAGGCGCAAGTTTGCATAATGTTATGTCGGCTCATGGACCTGATCAGGGTACACATGAGAAAGCGAGTAATGCTGCACTAAAGCCACAGAAGGTTGGAGAAGGGAGCATGGCGTTTATGTTTGAAAGTATGGGTCCCTCTTCCTCCATCGATTTCAACAAGCTAACAGGAGTTAAGGTATGTTTATGGTTGGCGTGACAGAATGGGGCCTGAAAACGTGTAGAAGGGTTCAAGAAGACTACAATGCGGAAAGTTGGGTCGGTCTCAAGAAAAATTTCAACCCACCAGCAGGAAAATGGGGAATTGAGAGACCAAAGTCGGGAGGGAGTCGCTCAAAATAGAACTTTGAGTTTGTGGGTTGGTATGGAGTACTGAGGGCGTAGGATTAATTGAGTCTGTCTTTCTTTGCTTGCAGCTTCATGCGTTGTTTTTCTCTTGTGCATTGTATTATACGGAAACGCGGGGTAGATACCAGAAACGGCCTAGAGAATAAACATAACGGTTACCTAGATGAATCCACTGGTACTACATTATCTGCCATAACAAGCTGACCCGGCCGGAGACCCAGACCCCTCTTATTGAGAGTAAAGCCTGCAGTAAACACATGTTATATACATAATCCCAGTGCAGAATAGAGCCTGCACTCCTCCCTCCCTGGCGCTTGTGTGCTCGCCAGTCAGGCACTTAGTAACCTCTACTGGCCAGCATTTCCTACCATCCTCCTATATACTATTAGTATCATTCTAGTATATAAGTGTCAGGCTAGTCTCCACTCGGTTCAATTTTATCTGCTGAGTAGAGGTGGAGGGAGGTCGGGAGTTGTTTGGATTGTGGGCTTGCTCAAGGCTTTGTATCGTGCTGAAACAAGTACGTGATTGGAGGCCTAAACGAGAATGAAGTCAGTGGCTTCAGAATACAACCTGTTCTCATAACAAAACAAACTACATAAGCCACCAAAAATCACTAATCAAATTACTTTAAGTGCATAGTGCATATGTAGGTTATATACTTATTAGATACAGCATCCGGTAGAAAAGATCGAGAAATCTAAAACCCTAGATTTGGGCCTTGATTGGCCTTTCACTTGGTGAGGATTCTAGCAATAGTATTGGCCCAAGAACCCTTTTCTTGTAATCCCATACTTTCTACCAGAAGCTGTACTTGGTTCCCAAAGTGGGCCAAAACCAGTGTAGCTTTCTTACCTACCCGAATTGTCCGAGAAATGAATCAGGGTTGCTGACAAGACCTAACCCTAACCCAGATTTCACCTCGTTAGAGGGACCTCAATATAAAAGCAATAAAGTACAAGTACCACTCATCTCGCTGGGAACAGCTTCTTTGTAACAATTCCGCATTGCGTTAAACTATTAGTAAGCATCATGTCGCTCGGGGCCACCTGGAACAGGTAGGCCCTCGGAACTGATAGGCTCTCGGAATAGATAGGAACCGGGGGATCGCTTACTGTAGCTGAACCCGGAAGTGACCCAGTTCCCCGGGACCGGCAACCCAAACATGTAGTCCACGGGTATCTATCGGTACTGCAATCAGGGTACACCAAACCTGCTGTATGTCGGTAATAGTTGTTTATAATTCGTTAAACAAAGATCACGCCTCTTTTTTTTTTTTCTTTCTTTTCTTTTCTTTTCCTAGCAGAGTCGGACTTAGGGGAAATCTCGCGGTTAATCCTGTTTAAAACTAATTGGGTGCCCATATGCATTGAGTTCTTACTGGAATTTATAATAAAATAAAAATATAACTCTTTCGTCATTGATGCTCTGGTCGAATCGTCATTCGGGACGGGGTATCTTAACCGACAGACCATTTTTCTTGGTTTGCGGGGAGTGAGTGGGGTGGGTGAATTAAAAAAAGGTAAGTATATAATAGGAACTGTAGGCCGAGAAAAGTAGTTAGAATCAATAAGAACTCCAAACTTTTAATTCCCAAGAAACAAAATATCGCAATCATGGCTTCGATTATGGTTCAAAAAAATATTCCAGAAACTCCTTACTTCCCCGAAGAAGTAAAAGGATGGCATGGGTATGTCGAATGGGAAGATCATCCAGATAGGAGAGAGGAAGCTGCACAGATTTTATCAAAACATACTTTTGACCCTGTATGTCTATTTTCACCAAATACCATTCTAACTGAAACGTTGAATTTTTTCTTTTCTTTCTAACTTGTTTTTTTTATTAAAATAGCCACCAGAGTTCCAGCTTGTTCCGTTGCCGAAAACAAATCCGATACTTGAAGGTGTTCGGTGGAAGCAGTATCATGCCGCTCTCGGACCGACTCTGGAAAAGATGCCGCAGGAGAGTTGGAATACTGTTCTAGAGGAGAAAGCACCGGATATGACACATGTGCTTGAATTCCCGTATAACGGGGAACCTCCGAAGGTCAGTCAGTGATGGTATATTCAGTGTTTTAGATGGTTAGCGGAATTTGTATGCTTAGGGGGTTATAATGGTATCTCTAGGCACGATTGATTGAACATGCAATTACTCCGAACGAATTACATTTTGTTCGGAATCATGGAGGAATACCGGATATTGATGAGGATGCCTATTTCGTCGACATTTGTGGGCTTGTGAATGAGCCAAAACGACTCACTTTGAAGGACCTCAAGAATGAGGAACTTTTCCCACGCCAAACCAATATTGTCACGATTCAGTGCTCGGGGACGCGAAGGATTGAGCAGATTGCACTTTATCCTGGGGATGGAGATGAGCTTATCAATGCTCCTGTAAGAAAATGACCTGACTGAATTTATTTCTTCCCCCCCCCCCCTTGTACGTTGTCATTGATTACTGAGACTTTGAAATAGTGGGCAGAGGGCGCAATAGGAACCGCGAAATGGACGGGGGTGAGCTTGAAAAAGGTCATCAAATACTGCGGCGGCCTAAAACCTGAAGCAAAGCACCTTGAATTTGTCGGTGCGGATACATACTTCAAAAAGGGCCAAGTCTTCAATTACGGCGTTTCAGTACCGTGGAGAAAAGTCAAGACAAATGAGGTCCTTCTAGCATGGGAGATGAATGATAAGCCACTACCCAAGATTCACGGATTCCCCTTGAGAACTGTTGTGTTTGGTTATATGTAAGTGAAATTCTTGGGGGAGGAGGGGTGTTTGTTTAATTGAAGTTATCATAGCTGACAGTATCGGAACACAGTGGCGCAAGATCATGTAAATGGCTTACGAAGATAAACGCACTCGCTGAGCCGAGTTTGAGCCCAGTCCAGCGCAAGGAGTATCTCTACTACACCCAACAAATTGGCAAGCACAACTCAACATACAGCTCTGGCTTCTCGATCCAGGATATGCCTGTCTCAAGCGCCATCATGGCACCCATCGACAGAGACGTCATCGTACACGATGGAAAGATTAAAGTGAGTGGATGGGCATACAGTGGTGGAGGTCGCTGGCCACAACGAGTAGAAGTTTCCGGAGACGGCGGATCAGTCTGGTATGAAGTTCCGTGGGAGAACCTCAGCCAGAAATACTACTACGCTTGGAGACTATGGACGATAGAACTACCGGTTGATGCAGAAGGGTGGTTGGAGTTTGTGTGCAGGTGTTGGGATAATTCGTTAAATACTCAGCCAACCTATGTTCGCTCTGCATGGTAATGTTCCTTGGGTATGAGTTGGGTAGAAAAGTGCTAATGCGTAAGTTATATAGGAATTGGGATCTGCATGTTACTTCGAGTTGTCATCGTATCTCTATCTATAGCGTTAATAGGTCTAAGCCACAGACAGCCGCACGTTTGGAAGAATTGGAGAAGAGAGGGATGTCGTTGACGCCGATTACTTTGCCGTTGGAGTTTGATATCGAGGATGAGCAGGTTTATCAAGCGATGTTGAAGAAGCAAGGTCCTCGGGATCCAGAGGAGTAGGGAGTTTCTATGTTTTTTATTATGGTGTTTGAGGGGTTGATTTTTTTTTCTTTCTTCAATAAAATCATGTTATGTAACGAGCATTTATGATTTTTGTTCAAGTTCAAAGTATTTACTGTCACTTATTTTAGTCGCTACCGTATCTTATAGCGAATCCAAGTACTTATAACGTACGTCACTGTAGTGTAGAACATGATCTCGAGTGATAAAATGCTAAGTAACAATAGGAATAATTATCCCGAATACTTATTGTCTTTGATATGAGGTTTAGATGTCTGGGATTAATGAGAGTAAGCATCCATCCTAGGAAATTGATCGTGCTTACTTGACTAGAAAGGCTAACTACGTAACACAAGCCAAAGCCAGACTGATCATGAAACATCCTCACTTCCCCTATGATCTGCCGCACCTCTTGGTAGTCTAGTCTGCAGAGATTAGATCCGCCCTACAAATACATGAGACAAGTACTAGAGGTTACTAAAAGCATGGTCAGCAAACTCGTGTCGGGCCACGGGCTCGTCAGCCCATGAAAACGAAATGAAGGAACCTACAACATCGCCCGATTGCAAAGCCTGGCATAATTGATACGGAAGGCCACAGTGACGGTCAAGAGTATTGTCGACCCTAGTGGATCATGCAGATCTTGAGCCACAAGTGGCACAGTGACTTTGCCTCATTGGCCGAATCTCTCAATCGCGTTGGGAAGCCGAGGTACGGCGGCTCGTATCTACCAAATGCCAAAAGAAAAGGCCGGCTATATAGGCAATTGCCACATCCAACTTATTGCAACCACAACCACCATGCCCAACAAAAAGGAGACTCCTTGATGCAGGCAATAGATATTTACATCAATTCCCTCCTTGCTAAAGAAAAATAAGTAAAGAAGTAGAGTGAAAATACTATGTAGCTTAGCTAGCTATACTCTGGGGTTGGGCACTTGGCTGCCATTCATTAATATACGGCGGCTCGTGTCTACCAAATGCCAAAACACAAATTCTGTAGAGGCGACCCCATATGTTGCAACCCACCACACCCACAATCTAAGCTTAAGGTGATTTAGATTATAAGTTTTAACAAGGTACCTACTTAACTCTAAAATATTGGAATTAGAATAAAAGAAGAGCATATAAGTAGTAAAATGTATGAAACTTTGTATGAAATAAAAGGAAAATCGCTTTTTGGTGGGTTACCATGGTTGCCATGTTTACCCCAAGTTCATATTAGTGAATGGCAACCAAGTACCCAACTAAATGTGGTGACAACCAACCTCCAGAGTACAGCTAGCTAAGCTGGTACTTCCACTCTACTTCTTTACATATTTTTTCTATCAAGGAAATGGCTCTGTATTAAGGAGTCCCTTTTTTGTTAGGTATGTGGTTGTGGTTTCAATAAGTTAGATGTGGCAACTGCCTATCTAGCCGGCCTTTTCTATCTTTTGGCATTTGGTAGATACGAGCCGCCGTACCGAGGTTCCAAGTCCACAAACGAGTAATCATTGTAAGAGCGCGGACAGCATGCTCTTTCCGCTGGTTATTTGTATTAGTGTATCTTGGGTGCGCCCCCCATTAGGTGAAATAAGCTCTTCCCATTCCTCTTTAGTGAGTAGTATTTGATCATGGAAGGATTGAATTAGCTTGTCGCTCCTGATCTGTGGGCCGCACTCGCTTGTTCCTGTTCTTTAGGCAAGCCTCTATTTTAATTTATGCGGGAGTCTTAGACAGACCACTCAGCAGAAGAACCACTACCGGAAAGAGGCTGAGTATCGACCAACTGAGTGAGTCCACTAAGCAAAGAAGGAAGTTTATATTAAAAAGTAAGAAAGTCCTAGGGCTCGCCCGGGTGTTCTGAATTTCGCTCCCGACGGACGGTAGGCTTCAGGGGTCCTCTGTACGTTACTGTGCTGTACCTTAATAGATCGGGTTACCCTGGTATCGGTACCAAGAACTAAGGAAATCCACCCCCCCGTAATTTTAAACGAAGGAATTCTGCAACTCAAAATCCAGGGGAGGAAGCTTTTGTAGTACAAGTCTGTCTAGGGGGGCATGGAACCGCCGTAAGTGCACCGGTATAGTAGGTAAGAAGTGCAAAAATAACCCTCCTATTTGTACGCTTACCGGTGAAGAAAACTTAGTTTTTAAAGACTGACATAACATTGTGATGGAAACTGAGGTATTATTATGCAACTGACTACATCTCATACTCTCCTTTTGGGACTCTACATATACCGGTTCTATAGAGTAATATCTGCTTAATTTTAGGCCCGTCCAATAACTCTCCAACAACCTTAAACCTTGATGTCGTTATGTGTCAGGTTTATTGATGGTTGTTGATCCAACTAATATTGCCCTGCTAGAGATCACCCCATGCTCGGGGGTATAGAGATTTAGTCTTTGAGGACTACAGAGATCCTTGAGCGGGTGTGTAGTTTGGTTCCAAAAGATCCACCCGAAACACAGGCAGATCAGTAACCGTTAGTCAGGTAAGCTGTGGCGATTCCGCATGGCCAAAGCTTCTCAGGAGCGACTCTACATAAGAGGCACAAACCTGCCTTACCCCGTCACACTTGTAGCTACTACACATCATCAGTTCACTACTTTCCTACAACCCAGGGCAGGTCCATTCGCTTTTACTACTCATACACTTCTTTCCGCTTAAGTCATTCAGTCCTGAGACCAGTCTTTAAGTTTCTTTTCCTCGATTCATTACTTTCTATTTTTACATTCTTATCGATTCAAT
This sequence comes from Verpa conica, assembly GCA_033030425.1. Lineage (NCBI taxonomy): Eukaryota > Fungi > Ascomycota > Pezizomycetes > Pezizales > Morchellaceae > Verpa > Verpa conica. The sequence continues at coordinate 76,756 of JAUFSD010000002.1, read as the reverse complement.
CTTCAAGATGGTTTTTATCAAGAATCTCCCGACCTTGCTTCCGTTGGTTCTGTCACATGCGTTGATGTCCAGCGCTCATTTATCATGCTGGATGCCATCGATGTTTGGTCTTGATCCTACCAACATCAATAGCGACAAGGCAAGCCAACCTCTTCAAGATTACACTTTCGACCAATGGTAAACACTCCTATAAATACTTAATAGTTATCAGGCTAGATACTAATACTATACAGGTGGTGGCATGGAAACCTTGATAACCCGCCTGCGGCCAATGAAAGTTTTGCGCTCCCGGCCGGCGGTTCGGTAGATATTGAAATATCTGCCAACAAGGCCTTCACTACGCTTGGACGTGGATTTAAGGACGCCAATCCTAGAGTCGCGCCTAACCCGTGGCTTAACGAAAATGGATGGGGGAGTATGTATATCCTTTAACATCCTTGCGAGTGATGCACTCGAGACGTATATACAGATAGACCATTTTCTAACCCGATAACGTTCTGTTAGACATGCACGCCCCTAGCCGGACAGATGTCGCCGGAAGTGCTCTTGGGATAGCTTATAAGAGTGAAGCCAAAGAAGTAAAACCCGAGGACTTTGTTATTTTCTCAGTTGTTCATGATAGCCCTGCACGTCAACTAGAGACCTTCCAGGTCCCTCACCTCCCTGCCTGTCCTAACGACAGGTGCATGTGCGCATGGTAAAAGAACCCTTGGCAAGAGCACTCCCTTACAAAACCTTCAGAATACTAAATTATACACAGGTTCTGGATCCACAAATCAATCGGCGGGTCAGATCAGATGTATATGACTCCTTTCGTTTGTCATGTGGAGGGCGCAACCAACACTGCAAAACTCGGCAAGCCTGTTCCACCGGTGAATTGTGAAGGGGACCCAACAAAGTGCATCAAGGGGGCTAAGTCTCCCATGTACTGGAAGAACCTTGAAGGAAATAACATGTTTGAGCCGGGACACTATGCACCGACTTACAACACCGGATATGGGTATACAGAGGGTGCTCAGACTGATATCTTCGAAGATGGACATAATCAGACGGTAGCTGGCAGTGCCGTTGCTGCCTCAGTCGCCCCTGCTGCTACTGGGTCTAATACTAAGACTAAATTAGCTGGGCTGACTGGCCGTCGTCTCAAGTATTGATTTTATGGTTCTAGTATTCGGGCGGTTGCGTGCGCTAGTTTTTTATTATATATTTTTTATGCATATATTTATATACATATATAGTGTAACGGATATTCCTGGGAGAAATAAGTCAAAATAGATGTCTTAGATTAGTTGATCTTGTAGGGCTCCTATATTTATTATGATTAATTTATTCATTTAGTTGATCTTGTATAGATTATATCTATCAAGAGTCCAGTGCCTACTTCCGTAGTATTATTATCCAACTATCTTATGTCTTATATAGTGTGCTTCATAAGCTTTTTAATAGCCCTCTTTATTATTACTTTCGCCTAGGGAACTATATATAGTATATCACTCGTTAAAAAGAGGATCGGCTGGATTGGTGTACGTACTGATACGTATATACAAGAAGTAGATAAACAATATAGAAAACTAGTTATAAAATAAACCCTAGAATCCTCTCTAGTTCTTAGCAGTCATGGTCATTAAGGTTTCCGTAGTTCGTGGTTGATTAATTCGATATTCGAATTCCTGTACAATCCTATTTGTACAATTGCAAAGACTAAGAAGCTCCGCCTTCACACCGGTGAAGTCTACGACCTTCACTTCTTTCTCTGGCTCGTCAAAATAAGTGGATCTAATATCCTCCAAGATGACACTCAATCCATTGGCTAGATCGGCCTCCAGACTCACTATGAGACTATCAAGTTCTTCGAAAACTGTATCGCGTATTTTCTGGTAGTGGCCAGGAATAAAAGCCTCGGCTTGTTCGTTCACAATTGTCCTTCCTTTTTCTAGTGCGTCCTTCCCTAAACAGCTGTTAGTACCATATTTCCGTATATACTACGGCGAGTAGATAAAACTGACCCCTTACTGCGAGTAGCCTCGGATACATGGGTTCCAGCCCTGCTTTAATAGTTTTTTGGCTTTCCATAAATCTCAATTTAATTTGCCTAGTAGGATCTAGCTGTTAGAATGATTTTGTATATTATAACTCTAGTCAAAAGGAGCTAAAGATAGAAGCATACCCTAAACCCTCTTCCCATTTATCTTGCTGCTCCTACGCTAGAACATCAATATTAGATTTTATAAAACGCAGCCCTCCGCAGTTTTTGGTATTGGAGGTGGCGTTGCTAGTTGATTCTAGACATATGATCTGAGAATCAGTAAAGCAAGAGTTTTTCATGGAATAATTAGATGGGATATCTCACCGGAAATCTCCTTGAAAAGCAACTCCCCGAAATTCTTAAAATCAACTAATAATTTATCAGGAGGATCGAAAGCCGATATCCAAGGTCCTTCGAGCATATTAATCAATGGATCTGCGAGTGCTTTATTCCAACCACTGAGCTCCATTTCCCCATGCATTCCATGAGAACCTCTATTTCGGCGTAGTCTATCGAATTTGGCTAAGATTCATATATCCAATCATAATTAGAAGGGCTGGCCTAAATGAATTGAGGCCGTTGGTCTTGGACTCACAAAAGCTACTCCCGCACGTCTATTTATACGTTAGCATACTTGATCATGAGGGTTCAACGAGGTCTTACAGAAATCATCCAATCATTGGCATCCTCTTTTGCTTTTTTTACAGCGCTATTGAGCATCTTTTTGCCTCCTATAGTACCCAAATAAGTATGTTCTACCTATATATTAGCCTGGTGTACGCACCTGTATTGCGCCTAAATGATTCAATGGCATCGTTGAGCGGGACTGAAACCCCTGTGTCAACGATATCGTCGATTCTCTAAGTCCAGATAGAGATCAAATTAGTATAAAGCCCGACAGTAACTTCCTACTCTTGCCAGACAACAATTACCGTCTCGAGCTCGTTGAAACGAATAGCTTGGTTCCCTAGTGATACAGTCTCTTGTATTGCGGGTGAAGAGTCTTGAACCGTGGTGCACCAACTATGCACCGAGTTCATGAGGGTCGCTATATTCCCTTGTGTTCTGAGATCCTTGATGACTGATTCCCATCGCTGCAACCCTCTCTCTTGAATATATCTTCGCACGGACGGTATATTGGACTCTTCGAAGCTTAGACAGGGAGTAGTCTTAGGATCGATAACCCGTTTGTGATTTAATTGATATTCCATACTTGAGACGGCGAAGAAATTGACGTTATAAAGACGAGATTCTGGTGATTTCCTGGTTGGGCCGACTCGTGCGTTTTCGACTCGATCGAAAATTGCTTGCTTCCTTTGTTTGGTTAGATCTGTATGGTTCGAAACGTTGGGATATATCTTAATATACCTATTCCAGTCCTGGGTATTTGTGGTTGGTATTATTTTCTACGTTTTTTTTTGTTCTTTATTAGTTTTATCGTCTTATATAGGGTATTATGTACGACTAAGATACGCACATCTATTTGAGTAAGGATGATAGTAAATTTGGTCGAAGTTCCAATTTGTCTAAGCACGGGATCCAACAACGAGTCGTCTGTTCCAGCTATGCGGAAGGGGTCATCAGAGACAATAAAGATATGTCCACAGGATTCGAGATAGTGACTAGCCGCTGCCATCTTTATGGGGTTCATATCTCTTGAACCTAGGCTTTAGTAAGCCAACACACTCATGACTACTTAGGTCTGATTCGCTTACCAGGAATATCAACGAGGATTACACCTGTATTCAAAACAGGTGAATCCATATATACTCTAACAAATACGTAAGTATGGGCATGATAAAACTGAGAAAAATAATGGCTGACTTACTTGATTTTCTTCAACACTGGCCAATAGCAAGTGTTGAGTTTTTTGATGTGTTCCAGCAACTCTAGGTAGTCTTGTGCACTGAAGTCGAGACGCTTAGCACGATTTTTGCAATCAAAGGGTATGTTTCGAATCCTCTCCAGGCCTATCGGCATATCCCCCTCTGTTAAGTTAAACATATGTCCCAGTATGTCCCTAGCTATAATTGTTTTCACATCAGCTGGGTCTCCTTCGAGGTCCTTGAGAAGACCCTTCGCCAGTGGAATCCACTCCTCGTCGGTTATAATATCGGCTATCACTGTGTAATCTGATGTCATCTTTTTGCTTCTATCCTTCATCCTAAACTCGATAGGTGTAGCTGTGCCGGAGTTGCCATCACTCTATCAGTGATGTTAGTAGAGATGACCTAACAGAACTTTTTCTAAACCGTGGACTTACAATTGGAGTGATTTGTTCTCGGTCCAACAATGCATTGATCAGTGAGCTCTTGCCTAGATATTGTTAGCATCCCACTTTGCTATTTTTGCCTATACCAGCGGTCGTTATTACCAGTTCCATTGTCTCCATACAAGGCCACTCTCGTAAAAAACTGACTAGACAGAGCCACAATTTTATCATTCCTTGCCTTCAGATCCAAGGCTCTCTCATCGTTCGCAATAGTCTCTTTATGTCTATCAAAGATGATCTGTATTTGCTCCGAAATTCCAAATGCACCCTCAAGAATCACCTCCAGGTCCTTACCCTTCAGAGCCAACCTCTCGGCCGCAGGATCTGTTGGTACCTGTAGGCCACTATCCCGAAAAGGAAGCAGAGTGCTAGAGATACTCATTCGTTTAAGGTTTTTTATGATAGTGCTCCTAACGGAGCGTGTCTGGGATGCAGAGCTACCAACGCTTACTTCGGAGTTACCCACGCCATTGAATAAGCCCGAATCAGATGACCCAGGAGATCCGCTGATCCTTCTGGAAGAGAAGAACTCGCTTTTGGGTGACTTTGCGCCTGGTGATGTTTCTGGGGATGAGCGGAAAAAACTCGGGCTTCCAAAGCTAAGTCGTGATTTTTTGGGAGAGGGCCTTATTGAGGTCTTGTCGGTCTCTTCGGTGAGACCGCTACCAAAACTGCTTGGTGATTCAGACATGGTTCCTAGTTCTGAAATTGATGTGCGGTTCTGAGAATAATTCGATAATTCTCAAGTTTATTTTGGATGGCCTGGTGTTTGATAGACTTCAACCGTCAAGTATGGGATGTTACTTTATCTGGTTTGAGAGTGAAAGTGATGGAACCCAACGATCCTCGATGGCTTTTGTCCTTTATCTAATTAAGTTAAAAAAAAGAGGGAAAAAATCAATATTCAACTTGGATATGCGAGAAAGAGGCGAGTGGCATATAGTCGAGTTTTTGATGCAAGTTGATGTGGCACAGAATTGCAGGACGTACAAATAACGGTTAATTTACCCAAGCGCTATCTCAAGTTAACAGGAGCGAGAGGGTGTTTTAATTCTGCTAATACTAAAAGGGGTGCGATACCCGTAGAATCCTAAACCTCTGCATACTGTGTAGAAGAAGTTGGATGCCTAAGTCAGTACTTGGATCTAATAGGTATAAAGCTTCTCCAACTATTCTTGGATTTGGTTCAAGTCTCTAGAAAGACTCTGATAAAGATCTAGATTCGATAGTCCTAACTTCATACAGCAAGCAGGCGGCTGCTCGTAGTTCAAGCGTTTCCGGAGTACGGTAACAGGGAGTGCCATGTCTTGCCTACTGTCACATTGTATCTTCAAGGTGTAATGCACCTCATGGGTGTCTTGCCTCAAATCTAAGGCCAGCCATTTGCTGAATTTTGTGCTGCCGAGGAATAGGTACCTGAGTTGGCCAACGGCACAGGTTTGTAAAAGTGACCTTGTAGGAAAGACATGGCGCTCCCAGTTACCGTATTCCGGAAACGCTTGAAGACTACGAGTACATAGGTTTCTCCTTAGAACTTGCAGATGTCTTAAGAGCGACAACTAAACCCCAGCCTTGGCCTTTAGGGGTCCTATTCACTAGAAACAGAAGATATCTAGTGATGACCCAAGATTCCAGGCTCTATGGGGAATCTATATATGGTTAACACGTGCACAAGTCCGAATACTGGCTCCCGGAAAACTAACCGTTTTAAAGACCTTACATCGCCTCACCATCGAAATTAAAGCTCTTACAACGGGCCGGGCCGCAGCCACATGGCTGTGTTAGAAAAGATTAACCTAGGCCAAAAGGAATACCGGTATTCCTGTCCAGGATCTTTTGCTCAGCTCAGCAGTGTTGCGATACCATTCGAATATGTCGAATATGGCATGGAGCGAAAAGAACCCTGCATAGAAGTTGCCTAGGGTTGCGTAACAAAATTCCGAGTAGCCACTCCAGATCTGTTATATAGGAACCTTTAAGTAAGCACCAAGAGAATCTTTCTATTATTTACCCCAACTATTAATATTAAGTCTACTGCTACTGATGACTAATTCACGGTGAGTGATCTACCAGAAGTATCCTAATCCGTATTGGGCCGTCGGCCCCACTAAACCCCCGAGCCAGAACAGACTTGTTGCATGATCAAACCCTCACTTTATCCGCCGTGCTACCAGCCTTGATACTCCGCAGCCTTGTTACCTAACCCTCCCAGCACGATCGAGCCGGTTTTTGCACTAAAGCGACCACCAAAAATCACAATCAGATAAGGTACATAAGGGAATACCGAGTTATTATGTATTTCACAGGGTCTTGAAGGGCGGATACGGGCTTTTCCGACCCCGAGAGCCTGGCAAGGTATTACAGAGGCTCAGTTGAAAGCATTCCAACCAATGCGGTGTGACAAGCCTTGTATAGATCTGCACATTTGGAATCCTGGTTTCTCGTATTTGTCGCCAGGTGAAGCTTTTAAATACGCGTCATGTCAATATCGTTCCAGTGGGTTCTTTCGATGCTTTCACATCACAATGAACCTTGGACGGTAGTTACTCCCCTACGATTAGCACTTTGCACGCGTATGCTCTGGCCCGTTGAGGGGACGTCCTACCGATAGGCACGTCTCCCTAAAGGTCAGAATATACATATAACCTATGTATTGTAGGGGACAAAAACCGCGCATCGACGTAATAACAAATTTGAGCCGCCCATGGCGCAACAATCCTATTGCTCTAATAGGGCAGATTACAAAGTTTAATTCTCATATCCATAGATATTTTAGTATCTGGATACCGCCCCCACCTCGATCAGCCATCATCGTGGTGAGGTATTGGTCAAGTGAGAGCACGAATACTAAGTGCACGGTTATTTTGCCCACATACAATACGTCACTTGTGTTGTATTTCTAGCCTTATAAGGCCCAACGAACTGAGCCTTGTGCCTTGGGCTTTGAACCTTAACAAGGCTTTTGAGGCTTGATTAAAAATCATATCCGTGTCGATACTTAACTAAATGATGTCTTAATGGTACCGGGTACAAACGCACCCCCCGCCCCGATACGAGACAGGCCCAGATAAGCGACCACTAATCAGAACCCCAGCGGGTGCTTACATCACTTCAATAACTCCCGAGAATGTTTGTTGCTTTATCGGTAACGGGGGTGATTATCGGAGCCAGGTCACTCGTATTGCCCGAAGGGCATAGCCTTATGACTTATTACTCCCTAATTTTTTTTTTTGCTTATTCCCCGAGTATAAGAACGCAACAAGTTCTCCAGGACCTGAAGAGTTTAGACATCGCCAAAAACCTCAGTGGAAATTGACAATGTCAACTATCAAGGGAGCTTTTTTCTTCGGGCTCGGGGTTGCCAGCGTTGCGTTTGCATCGCTGCCTGTCAACCACGCTGTCCGGCTAGAAACACGGACTACGTTAGACACGGGGATAGCTAACATCCATATTGATATCTTGACCCCTCTAACGGGCACGATAGATGTCAGTTACGGCGACTGTGACACTTCATCGTCAACAGACTCTCATCACACGATAGCGAAAAGACTGCAAGCTTCCAAGTCTTCAAGACTAGTATGGAGAGTACCGGGAGATTCACCAAATGGCGGCTGCTTGACCGCGTGGGATTCTGAAACAGATGCGCTGGTCGGGAAGAGCACGTTGTTGGAGTTTAAACCGAAGCGTAAACGAAGCTTCAATGAGATGCTTAACAAGCGTGATACTACACCGATAAAGATGAATAATGCCAGTGGAATTGATAGTCATGGCCCATGGTTTGATGGTGTTGCCTACTTGCAAGGTAGAAACGTGAGTCAAGTTGACGTGGAGAAGGCCAAGGCTAAAAGTAGGATCTTATCCCTAACTATTACTCTGGAGCTCTGCTAATATTAATAATCAAGAAATTGGGATAATCGGTGGTGGGATGTCTGGTCTGATGAGTGCTGTAAGACAAGCCAAGAAATCCCAAAGTTCTATTGAGCACGACTAATAATCTATCCAAAGCTTATCTTGGAGTCTCACGGCTTCCACAACTTTGAGATTATTGAATCTTCCCAGCGTGTTGGGGGGTAAGAATCTCCATAACGGGTTCTCAACACTATATCTAACATTAAAACAGACGTATCCGAACAATCTATCTAGAGGGGAAACCCGAGGATTATCAGTATCAAGGTAAGTTTCTACTGGGCAAATTTATCACTTATTTAGCTAATTATGTAATAGAAATGGGACCCATGCGCTGTAAGTAGTATCTAGAGCACCTTCCTTTATGATAATTAGCCGATTCTCATCCCTATCCCCCATGCATGCAGTCCCTGAGAAGATACGATACCCCTCCACGAACGAAACCCTAGAAATCAAAGACCACCAGATCGTATTCCAACTGGCCGAGACGCTGAACAAGCTCAACGGTGGAAATAAAAACCTTTCTGTGGACTTTATCCCATGGATTCAATCTTCTCTGAATGCGCCGTCCTACACCAACGGAATAAGAAACCCAGATGGAACAGTTCCAACTGTAAGAAAGAAAGAAAAACACTCGAGTTATGGTACGATAAACATGGGCTGATACTACAGGGTCCAGGTTGGAGAAATTGCTGCTGCAAACATTAGTACCGCTTTACCCCCAGACCTGCAAGAGGTGAATCAAGCAATAATGGACCTATTCCTGAGTCCCGAAAGACTCGGTGCCATTGCAAATAATATGTATCGAGCACATAAGCAGTATATAGGCAAGTCACAATTCCATAAGTGTACAAAAAAGATATAACCCATCACTAATATTTTCGAGGACAGATGAGGGATGGGATGATTGGTCAGAGTTTGCATTTATCCGGCACTTGCTAGGTGCAGACCTCAACATAACCGATTTGGAAATCGCAACAATTGATGGATCCGGGCAGGCTGCATTCTGGGGTTCATTGTATGTTCTCAAACCTTTCCCACATAAGTGTATTTTAGCGTCTAACACAAATATAGGTTTGAGAGCTTTTACTTTTCGGCTACAACTTGGAGGACAATTGACAAAGGTATACTATTACCCCACTCGCTATGACTTACTATTAGGTTTTAATCTGTATTGCAGGTCTTGAAAGACTCCCTCTCGCGTTCCGACCGCTTATCGGTAACCGAGTGAAATTCGGCCGCAAGATCGAGAAAGCCGAATACCTGGCGGATGAGAAGAAGGTCAAGTTCTCATGGAGGAACAACCTCAAAGAGAAGAAATTCAATGAGGAAATCTTCGATTACGCCCTTGTCGCTGTGCCCTTTACCCAAGTCCGGCGCTGGAGACTCCCTAGTAAGAACCACAGCCCAAATAACACACATCAGCTAACAACCCACTAGCCTTCTCGAGCGTCTTGGGACGAGCCATCAAAAGACTTGATTATAGTACCGCATGCAAGGTGAGCCGAATTCTAGTGACCAAGATCAATTCAGGGCAAGGCGACTAAAATACTACAGGTATCTCTCCAATTCAAGACTAGATTCTGGGAGCACCTCGAGAAGCCTATCTTCGGTGGATGCGCATACACCGATATTCCCGGTACGTACAACAAACTCATACCCATCAGGAATATTCTAACAAACGCACAGGGATCGCGAGCTTCTGCTATCCATCCTACCAACTCAACCGTACAGGACCGGGTGTGATGCTCGGTAGCTACAACTATGACGATCCCGCAACGCGTTCAGTAGGCATGTCCGACGAAGAGCATGTCCAATACGTGCTCAATGCGATGACAGAAATCCATGGTCCAATTGTTGAAGAACAGTACACCGGAAAGTAAGTCACGTGTTCCAATGAGATTTATATTCACGAGACTCATTTTTTCCCGGTGACTAGGCATAACCGGAAGTGTTGGCTTCAAGACGAGAACATTGCGGGTAGCTGGGCTGCGCCAAGCGTTGGCCAGCATGAACTATACATCCCAAGCTACTTCGAGACTGAGAATAATGTAAAATTACCCCTAACCCTATTGGAAGATTAAACACTTATGATTATTAGATTATCTTTGTCGGAGAACACACGTCATATACACATGCGTGGATCGCTTCTGCTCTTGAGTCTGCGGTCAGGGGGACAGTCCAACTAATGCTTGAATTTGGGCTTGTTGATGAAGCTAAGAATATTACAGCCACCTGGATGGGGAGATGGTGAGACACTGGCATGCGCAAGATAGTACTGGATGAATCGCTAACACGTTTATGATAGGATGACGGTTTAAACGCTTTGTGTTTTGGTGTAATCGAAATGATAGCATATGTCAACGAGTTATATATTTTGGAAGCGGTATTATTTATTCATGTTGGGAGCGGTAGATAAGGCTGCCTAAATAGAATTCTATAGATTGCTTTTACGTATGATGCAACGAGTGATAAATCGTGAATGTTCCAAGTGTGAGCTTACCATATTAATCAGCATCAAAGTTGTGAAAAATAGAGAATGCAGATAATCGGCTGCAGGGATATTAGAGAAGCCTTTGACAACTCCGATGACGCAACATAGTCGCCGAGAACGCAAATACATTTTTTGTTAGTACACAAATAATACAAACGCATTTATCTAATATCTACTCTATGGTAGCCGAGCTGCTGTCTCATCCCCCACTCTTAGACCCTCCATCATTTTGTGGGCTTTTGATAGCCTTCATTAATTCATACAACTGCCCGATTTGCTGATCTAAATTTGGTAGCAGTCAGAGTAAGCCAAGGACGTGCCAAGCATAGATAGTAAAGAATATTTGTATATACCACTCATCTTTTCAAGTTTCTCCGTGTCTAGTTTACCGTCTTGCCATGTGTCTCCTTCTAGTGCTTGTGCGTAAAGTTGCCACTCCTTCAGAAAACCAACCTAGAAAATAAAATATTCAGTATTCAAAAATTCATCCGGTTGATAGTATTCGAGTGAAACATATAAGCCATATCCCCTTGAGTAGAATTAAATACTGACTATTTGAAGTGGATTCTCGATATTTCTGTGTAGTCGGAATTCTGACTTGATATAATCATCCCCGAGTAATCTTGCCTAACCCATTCTGTCAGCCAGTCAATAAATCCAAATATACGAATAGGTACGTATCTAATTACCTCTTGTGGTAACTTATGTCTGTGCGCTCTCAGCAATCGTCGATATAACGGGATTGGTGGTAGAAGAGCTATATCAACGAACGATTAGCACCCGGTAATACAATAGAATAACTAAACCTCAGAGCTATACCTACCTATATCTGGGGATTTACCCAAGATCGAAGCTGAAGAGGAGGTAGAGATGCCATGAGAGGCGAGCAGACGATGAAATATTCGCATTTTCGAAGAACTCCTACCACAGGACTCGGGATGACGGAAGAAAGAGAAGTTGGAGATGTCACACAACCGAGGCTTTCGCGAATATACAAGAATTACCCGGCTTTGGAAGAGTCGGGGATAATCCTTGAGAGCTTTCTCTCTCGCGTCCCCCCTTTTTTTTTATGCCCTTGTTGTATTTATTCCCTTGTTCCACTTCACAGTAAAAAAAAAAAAAACTCCAATGCCAAACTTTTTCCAAGAGTTTAGAATCCCGGTATTCCAATCGGGCGAAAACGGGCCTTTTGTTGTTGCAATCCATACCTCCTTCGCGCTTCTTCAGGTCACTTTTTTCTTCCTTCTCGTCGGGATGCGGAGTTGGCGCTTTTTGCTTCTAAGCCTGGTTTGTGGTGGGCTGTGGGCTGGGATAACGTGGCTCGTAAAAGAGGTCGCCATGATGAAAAAGGTAGAGCTCGAGGCTGAGAGACTTAGGAGGCTAAGAATCGAGCGAGAAAAGATGCAGAATGGGGATAAGAATTCATCGCTTACTAAGGAAGCCCAAGACATGAGGGAGGATAATGGCTGGGGCGAGCAAGACGAGGAAGGGAAAAAGGACAGGTAGAAAAGAGTCGATCGAAAAAAAAAAGATCTTTACTCAACTAGGGTTGAACATACAGAGGCTACAAGACGACACGCGAATTAAGAGGGAGATTAAAATATACGATAGTGTTTTTATAATACAGTAATGACTGGTTTTTTCAGCGAATTCACCGTTTTGGGAAATAGATTGGTTACTTTGACTAGTCAGCTAGTGCCATCTCTAATGCCATAGTAGTCACTTGGAAGATTGCCAGCTATTGATCTTCCTAACTTAGTAGGATATCAGACCATCCTGAAATACGCAGGTGGCCTTCCGGATCCCAAGGCTAAGAAATTTCACGTCTAAGACGATTTCGGGTCCCGTGGTGGCACCACTGTGTATAAAGAAAAATATAAATGATTGACTACTAACTTCCCCCGCAAACCCCATTGCATACATGATTTGATGACAACATAAAGTAAAGGCTTACGCTAAATAATAAATAATTATAAGGAGTGTTTTCGGACCTGAGTAATCGTGAAAAGAAAAAAATAAGGAAACGATAGATGTTGATCAGTAGACATATAGGTAGTAGATAGGATCAAAGGAAAGAAAAGAATGTGGTAGTAATAAACGGAAAAAAGAGACCAAAAAGAAAGAAGATGAGACCAAACACACATGCACATAATACTCCCAAACCTCACCTACAAACCACCTAGCCCATGATCTCTGTCCATCATGTCACCGTCACTCGTTCCATTCTTAATGAGAGGCTTCTCATTATTCCGGTCCCAGCCGTTGAAGCGGACTGGATTCTTTGGGATATTCTCACCATGAACATCCCGCATATGCTGACGGAGGTTATCCTTACGGGTGAAGCCATTGTCACCAACACGGGAACAGCCTTTGGAAGAACAATCTAGTTTTGCCTTATTTGTCTTGCTGATATGAACGCTAGAATAATGGCGGTTGAGTGCTGTGTAGGACTTGAGAATTGCAGTGCATTTCTCGCCGTGATTCTCGCCTAAGCAGTGGTAAACTCGCTTGCGGTAAACTGGCTTGCGGTCAACTGGCTTGCGGTCATCACGTGCGCATTTGTGGGGCCAGCTTTGTATATGTTAGTAGGCTCTTGGATAAACCGAAGGGACATAATGGGTGATACATACAGTGACTTGGAATTGCAGGTTTTTATCGAGATGTGACTATCGCATACAAAGGGGAAAAGACTCCTCCTACCAGTGGAGTTACTGTTCTCGCCCATAGCGTCAGGCTGTGCTGTCAAAGCTGGCGGCCTGGCATGTTGGACATCTTCATTGGCTGCATTGATACCCTCGTCGACGGGTATCAACTGATGAGGCTCGGTATGAAGGCTAGCGATGTCTGGGTGGTCTTGGCGCTGTGGTTCGCTAGTGGATGCGGCTGCGTCCTGGATGGCTTGGCTAAAGCATGTAGGGCAGAATCTACTTTAATGCTCACTCCTTTCTCGAGCCTGATCGTCAGCAATCTAAAAAAAAAAGCATCACCCTGCAGGTTCCATCGTTAGGTGTGAGTGGTGAGAGTAAGGCAGTGTAACCGGCAGTAACCAAAAGGATATCTGAGAAGGTGGGGGCAGTGTAACCAATAAGAAGCTCGTGGTGTAGAAGTTGACAGTCAAACGGGGCGGAATTTGGTCTGAGAGAGGTGTGGGGATGTCGCTGACTTTATCTTTGAGAGCACCCTGGTAGCACAGCAGAGCCCCAGGCTCGAGTCTCTCATGCACTGTTGCCTCAGGCTTGAATTTATTAATAAACTAGTAACCCAGCTAGTCATTGGTAACCCACAAAACATCCACTGATTCACTTCCTACTCGTAATCTCATGACGTTTGTAGAACGGGCCGGGTCCGCATATGGGTGCATATACTGGATTGACGAGTTAAAAGTGGACAACCAGCACTCTAAAAAACTCAGGTCACAGAAAAGTTACTTAAGGAATTTGGTATTTCTTGTTCATACCGTGGCTATTTGCAATATCTCCGGGTTTTTTTTTGACAGATTACACTCAAAATGCTCCGAATACGAGGTCAAACAACACCGATGTCTAAAAGAGGCCAGATTCTCGGCTATGCGATGCTAAATGGAGCCAGAAAAATGGGTTTGAAGGAAATTTCTATCTACACTGGAGTCAAAATAGCAACATGCTCCAATATTATCCGTGAAGCCAAACGCCGAGCTTTAGAGAACGGCAATCCCGATTTATGTGCTACAGAGAACCTAACACCAAAACCTAATGCCATAAAAGGGTGTAATGAAGCACTTTCACCAGAACAAAAAAGAATCTTAATTGATTTGGCACTATCTGACGCAGAACACTGCCGGATGGCATATGAAGATCTTGCACATAAAGGTTTAATTTTCTCAACAATACCTAAATTAATTATATACTAATTTAATATAGCTGGCTTAGATATATGTGCTACTACTGTGAAAAAAATCCTAGCAGAGGATGGAATCCACCGCCGAAAACCTACAACTAAACCACTTCTCACTGAGAAACAAAGAGCCGATCGCTTAGCTTTTTGCCTACATTATCGCATATTAGATTGGCGGGATGTGATTTTTACCGATGAATTATACTTTGAGACCGGCGCAATTCGAAGACGGCGTGCCAGAGGTGTTCTACGACGTTCAAAAGAGGAGTACAAGCCACAAAATATGGACCGAAAATTTCAAGGAGGGGCTACAGTTATGTTCTAGGGGGCTATTCTTTATGGGTGTAAAGGTATAGTAAATACATGATTTTAAAATTATATACTAATTTATATATAGGATCAGAACTACCATACCATGTCTATAGTACTCCCTATGAGAGTGACGATGAAAAATGTGCTGCAGAATTTATTTTAGACTGGGAGTTTATTGAAGCGCAGATGGAGGTAGATTATTATATATCTATGGGAGTACAACCACCTTATGAAGCAGTAAGAAAAACAAGGAAAGAAGATAGAAAAGGTGGTATTGACTGGTTTATTTACCGTGAGCGTATTCTCAACCCTCTTCTTTTTCCCTTCGCTACTGCCCAAAAAGCTCAAAAACCCGGAATTTTAATTATGGAAGATAATGCCCCCTCCCACAAACATCACTACCACAACAAAGCAAGAGCAGACCTTGGACTACAGAAGATTATATGGCCTTCAAGCTCTCCGGACCTAAACCCAATCGAGACAATATGGATGGAAATGAAGGATAGAATTAAGGCACGGTTGGGGCCTCAATGGAACTTTACAGCTGGAGCAATAAGAGAACTAGTTAAAGAGGAGTGGCTTAACTATCCTGTAGAGCGTGTTAATCACCACATTATGTCAATGTCAAGGCGTGTAGAAGCATGTATTGCAGATAATGGGGGGAATAGTTTTAATTTCTGAGTATCAAATACACTCGATCAATGGTTCCTAGATACTTCTTAACACCCGTGGTTTTTGTATGTATGCAGGTCATATGCACCTATATGCGGACCCGGCCCGTTCTACAAACGTCATGAGATTACGAGTACAAGGACAGCGTTTTCTCTTCACAGCCCCCTGTTGCGCGGATAGAACCGATCGCGTGTCTACCCAACATATATCACCAAACCTCTATTGGTGAGGAAAAATTTGCATCTTTGGGCACTTTTTTCCTGTCGATAACACATTGGCCGTAGGCCCCCCTAAGTCCCTAACATTATGATTTCCACCCATAATTATATATTTTTACAGCTCTTATTTACTCAGAACCCAAGTTCTCTACTAGAGGGTGACAGGGTGTTTATCCATGGACTCTTAGGGGGGGGGGGGGTCCTAGAGATATGATCACCCTAAGCGCAAGAGACTATATGTAGATTTTTACTTTTAATGGAACTTATAGCAGTGAGCTGCGAGAGGTATATGTATATTTTATAACAGAAAAATAATATTCAAAAGAGTGTGATAGGAATAAAAGACAGCTTTGAAAATTTCAACACCCATACGCTAATACAGAAGTTCAGAATATCAAAGCAGGAACTAACGGTAATGAAAGAGTGTTACTCGACTTAAACAAAATCAAAAGAATCAAAAGCGTTAAATACTATAAAAGAAAGTCAAAGAACATAAATTAGCGATAGCTAAGATATCGACGCAAAGGATACAATTTAACCCTCCACATCCATCTGTTCTTTCTCAACAGCTCCCTTCATCAGGTGCCTAGGTTCCCTATATCTCACTCTCCAATAAGGCGTACTCCCGTTCAACCGTACCGGGTTCTTAGGAATTTCCTCGCCGTGTACACTCCTCATATGCTGGATGAGATTGTCTTTACGGCTAAAGCCCTCTTCGCCGACCCGGCGGCAGCCTTCGATGGTACAGTCAAGCTTGGATCGGCCGGCCATGCGAATGTGCACGGTCTTGTAGTGACGATTGAATGCTAGGGATTTCTTGAAAACCATCGAGCAATCCTTAATCCCACATTTTATACTGTTGGAATAGGATATCTTGCCATCTGCATTTCTGGTCGGGGTCTCCGAGCATTCATGAGGCAAACTTAGGCATGTTAGCATATCCTCTACCATAGTTAAGATCCCTCGGTAGATAATACATACTTATCTATCAGTCTACCGTGCAGACTCCATCGTTTGCACACAATAGATGGTAGCGAGTCTTTGTCTGTAGTGCGTTCAATAGGAGTGGTATCTTTGTTTACCAAAATTTGTTCGGTCAAAACAGCAGTTGCAGTTTGAGATTCCAACATCGGAGGTTCAACGGGCACTGGATCAAGCTCATGGTCGGTTCCCTCATCGGCGCGGATGATATACTGAGGCTCGAGCTGGAGACTAGCTTGGTGTAACACTTGGCTTTGATACCATGCGTCTGCATCAAGTAAGGCCTTGCCGAATATGTGATGCTCGAAATTGTAACTTGTGAATTATCGAGCCTGATTGTTAGCCTCCTAAAAAAAAAGAATTCACCTTGCAGAGTCCATTGTAGTTATTGGATAGTAGTTAGGCGGCTGCGGATGTATGTGACAGGGGTGAGGCAGTGTCTCTCGAAAGTAGAGAAGGTTTAAGCGACGGCGGATGCAAGAAAAATAGCTGAGAGCGTGAAAATAGCGGGAGCCTTGCCCAAGAGAGGCGGGGGATACCCTGACTTTATGCTTTCATTACTCTCACTAACGTCTAAACTTGCTCTTGAGATAGATTGGAGGCCTAGTTTGAATCAGGCTCGACTTTTTTGGAACCCGCATGATCATTTCACTCGCACTACAGAGTAGAGCCTAGTCAATTATTATACAGTACATGGTATTCCCCAAAACACACACGCTATACCAAAACATTCACACACTATCATAGAGACCTATCAAAAGGTCTTGAATGATCAGGCAGCTTAACCTTGAACACCAATGCCTGGCTATCCAAGTTATAACCCGACCCATCAGCGTACTTATTCTTCCCAAAGTTATAAGTCCCTATCAATACAGATTAGCCTTGTTCCAACAAGTCACAGCTCCCGGGAAAGAAACTTACCATTCTGAGTGATAAAATCATTATCATTGACCGCAATGACATACCACCAATCGTCATCCCCAATCTCCCCATCTACAGGGACCATCGCCAAGCCCTCCCATTTCTCATTCAACAAGCTACCATCCTGCGCACCACCATTATGAAGGCCAAACTTTGCAAGCTGGTCGTTGTTGTTCATATTGATGAAGGAGCAGTAGGTTGCGGGGTTAATACCGGACTTGAGAACACCACTAGAGGATGAGGTTGTGATTGAAGAGTTCTGGGAGTCGTACGTGGAGCCTTTGATGTCTGTCGCATTGGATATATCGAAGACATCGATCTGGCGGTAGATGGACTGGGTGTCATCGGCGCCGTGGCCGAAGCCGCTGTCGCGGGAGAGGATGAAAAACTGGTTGCTTCCAACGGCAAAGATCTCGGATTGGGCAGCGGTGCGGGGGTTCTTCTTTTTGGATGGCTGTAGTTGGTCGATGTTAGCTATTCGTTACAGCCTTTGAAACAACGGAGCTGCATGGACCCTGGCTCAGGTGGACATGACCCCTGCTTAAGGCTCGAATATCCACCTCACCATTACTACTCATAATGCATGGCGTTTTAAGAACGGACTGCTATTGAATGCCATAAAAAACTACGCCAAGTCTATGATTTTGTATGGTATGCAATAGCGGCCCGTCATGAAATTACGGGTAGAATAAATTTATCACTCAGGCAATACTCACATCAACGAACTGCGGCAACGGTACCACAAACTCTTTCGCATACCTCGGCTCATCGATATCCGTAATGTCGTACTTCACCATCCTCGCGTACCTGTTTGTAGTCTTCTCTAACCCACCATCCTGAATAGTAGCTGACTGAAGCAAAGCAAACAAGTTCTTCCCATCACCAGAGACAGCCAACCCTTCAAAACCTTGGTTATTTGAACGTCCAGAAGTTGGATCAACCGGATCGGGAAGAAGAGACTGATTATAGATAGGTGGATTCCCAGACCCGAAGCTACAATAGAGTAAGAACATGTACTAATTAAGAATAGAAATTGTCCCCCCCTTTCAACTCACCTCTCAACACCCTTCCTGTAGGGAATAAATGCAGGTGGGGGTTTGATTGCCTGTGTCATCTTCCCGCTCTCGTCGAAATGGTAGATGAATGGGCCGTACTCATCGCTGATCCAGAACCCGTTGTTCCCGATGACTACCGCCTCGGGGTCTAGCGCGACTCTGGTGCCGCCCGGACCATCGTCGCCGAAACCATCGCCTGTAAAGGTGCTGGCGGGGAGGTTTGGGAAGTCGGAGAAGGGGAGGGTGGTAGTGGGGTCGAGCCCGGCGAGTGGGTTGCCGGAGGGGTCGGTGAAGAGGACTGTGTCGAGGTAGTTGAAGTGGAGGTTTGGCGGTGAGGGGGTGACTGTTATATTGGGACTAAAGGAGATTTGGAATTTGTGAATTCGTGGTTGGTAGGCGATGGTTCCATTGGTGTTCCTGTGTTTAATAGTCTGTCAATGATTGTTCTGTTGTTTAATACTACCTGCATAAGCTAATATTTAGTAACAAACTTACCAACCACGGTCAGGAAGCATCCACAAGATTCCGTTATAGCTCCCACCAGTCTTCTTCCACGACTTGCGCTCAATAGCAATTCCGGAACCGAACGAAAGAGTATCCCCAAACTTGTCCCGAAAATCACTAGGCACATACCCATACCCACTAAGCTCCTGGTAAGTGAAAGTCTTGCCCGCGCACGTGGTCTTGTTAACAGGCTCCTGCAGGGCATAGGCCGTAAGCGGCAACAGCGAAAGAACGAGATAACGAAGGATAGCCATTGCAATATATTTATCAAAGATCACAAAACCCCCTACTATGGCAAGTAGCTTTCTGGGAAACAAAGGGGGATATAGGACTCTATTTAACGATTTAACAACCGCCGAGACTCCAAGAATAGAGAGGGGGGCGTTTTCACGTTCAGCTCATCTCTGGACCAATGACCCCCAGGCACTTGGATCACGTTCCTGAATAATGTACCGTCCCTCCCGATCTCAGGCGCATAACTGCCCCTTGTATTCCCTTCGGGTATCCTCCGTAGGGTGCAGGAATCCGAACCTGGGTTTAGGGAGCCTTGTGAAGAACATTTCGAAATTGATGGTTACTCCATTGCGTAACCAGCGGAGCCATAGGCTAATGATGCCTGTAATAGAGCCAATTATCACACTCGAATGACATTGGAGGCTGTGATGATTTCTATTCTCGGGGGGGCTAAACAATTTCACAAGTATTGTATTAGTAGAGGATTAGAGGATAGCATCACTGGCCAAACCAGAAGGTTTACATACCTGCTTGATAAGGGACCTGGAAACAGGATATGAAACTGACGACTAATCCGGTGGTGTGTGGTGGGGGTAGAACAAGCGATACATCATACATGTAATTTCGGTAGAATGCCAAGCGGGGGGGGGGCATGGGTAGTCAGCAGGCTTGGTAGCACATAGTCCAGGGCACAGGGTAAGAGTTTCTGCCCATAGGGTCCAGGGCCCAGGGTATTAGGTGATGTCCTTGGCAATCGTCACCGGCTTAGCAAATGAATTAGAGATCCTTCTTGGCACACATAGGGCACAGGGTACCGGTCAGGGCTTACCCGCTGTCAAATGTAAATAGCAAAATGTTCAAAACAACACCTTTGCTAGCAGGATATTCCATAGTCTGGCTGCTTGATGCTCCGCCATACAACTTCTACAATGGTCAATTCATATCTATACACTCTGTCCCCCCTCACCTTGTGGTCAGAACCTGAATCTGCCTGTTTGTCGCCCGCTGTGGCCCAGGCCGGTCCCGGTTGCCCTCCAACGGAAATAACTCGCGCACACACACTTCACATCAAAACCTGCGCCCGGGGTGAAACTCGTCCACTCCCATATTGGAATAATGCCAAGGTTAATCACGCATTCCCCGCCAAGCCCTGATCTTGCCACACCAACCCCTTCATTCATCGCTGCTTCTCCTCTTTCTCCCTTTCTCCTCCACAGACAAAATGACAAACATACGAAAGAACTTATAACTGCGCAAGCAAACACTACATCAATCAACATCATCAGAATCCTCAAATCTCCAGCTTCAATATCAGGTGTGTCTTGGCGTTTTTGAGTGTGGTTTTGACGAGACAGAGGGGAAAAGAGGATGGCGCGGCTAACAGCTCATCGGTCGGTCGGCACTAGTCTCGCCACCATTCACAACACACAACACAACCCGAACCTAAAGATCGCCAAAATTCCACCATAACAAGAACTTTCGCCACGTACATATTCAACACATCATCAACAATAGTCACTTTTAACTTCGATATATAATAACAAGGTTTCTTTTTAAGTTTTGAGTTTTTCTTTTATTCTAGCAATTCTACAAAATGAACACAGATCCAAACGGGGCATCATCGCCTGGCTCTCCAACATCGTCGGAAACCTCGAACCATTATTCCGAAGTACCTACAGAACCTCTTCCTGCAAGTGAAATCCTTCGCTGGAACGATCACATGACTCGCCGCAAGCATTTCCTCTCCGACTATGAGCGTTACAACCCAGTGCAGAACATGCACGCGCTCGCCAATCACGTCTTCGACCTTTCAGAAAGTGTTCACAACATCTCTGATCATGTCACAGCTTCTAGACGCACATTGGGGATAGTCCAAGAGCATACTAGAGAAATGAATGATTCTCTCCGTAATGTCGGTGAAGAATTGTCACTTTCGCGCAGGGAGATGGCCATCTTCAAGAGTGAGGTTGACGGAATAAAGTTCGAGGTTGACGGCCTTAAAGGAGATGTCGAAGGACTCAAGGGGATGATTGAGGTCAATAGGAGGGAGATTGGAGAGTTGAGAGGTTTGTTTGAGGAGAGTAGACGTGAGACTCAGCAAGGATTTGCTGAACTCAAGGGTATGATGCAAATGTTGATGGGTATTAGGGCTTAGGTAAGTTTTTCTATCATACATACAATCTTTTGCTGCGGGCCAGCAACTGAGGTGGTAAATATAGCATTGGGACGGCGTTTTTTTGAGACGGTTTGGGCATTATATTACGGTGGTCATTTTTGGAAGTTTTTTTGTTTATTGTTCTTGTTTTTTTTGGGTTCGGGAAAGGGGTTACCACCTTGTTTTATGGGGAGTACATGGTGATTGTGCGCATTTTATCGATTCGATGTTCCGTACATATTGTTGTTGCTTTCTCCAGAAGGCATTTTTATGATATGGGTATGTTCTATCGAGATTTACTTACTAGTTGTCATGTTTTACTTTCTTTCGTGGCGAGGAACGTTACCATCGATTGGAACTACTATTTGCAGGGAAGTCCCTCGTTAAAATTGCTTTAGTATTCCGTTTTTGTTTTCCTTTTTTGTTTTCTGTTTTCTGTTTTCTGTTTTTTTTATATCCTTGACCCAGGGTGGTCTCTCCTGCACTGCTGTCTCATCTACCCTATCACTCTCACCTTCACTGTCTATACATGACTTTGCACCGCTGGGATTATTGGAATACACAGCGAAGATGAGAGTGAGGGGTGGGTGAGGCTATGGAGTAGGGGGGAGGACGTTGTATACTGTACTATTATTGGGACAAGATACAACAGGAATTGTTCTTGTTGGGTGGGGGTTCATCCTGTTATAATCTGCTTTTGAAATATATAAAATATCTATCTAATAATGGGCGAGTGAGTTGATTAACAGCAGCAACGGAAACAACAAAGCGTACCTAAGTCAACAATATCATAAGGTGAGTCATGGCCCATACGATGTTATCTGGATTTAAGGCGGGCGAATACACCACATTCGTGAAAATTAATCGGTTCTTGGGCCCCTGCGGTTGCGAATATGACACCTTCGTATGTGTCGATGGGTTATAGGTTAATGCGTTATCGTCCGGCCAATCCTACACCTCGAGATGCATTTGCCTATACGCACGTGCATCTACCTAAGGAATTCTACACGCAGAGTTAATGAGTTAGTCAGGCTTGGGAGTGACTGTTGAAGGGTGTCTGTGCTTAGATAAACCTCTGGGTTGACATGACTACAATGTACTCATGTCGCCGAGGTCCAACTTGATTAGGTGACCTGTTAACCAATACATTAACCTCTCACGTGATCAAGTCGAACCTTGGTATCATGAGTATGGAATCATTCCTAGTGGATGAATTTGTAACTAAATATTCCCTACTCCATTAATAATGCACTTATACTACTAACAAACATATAAAGTATGCGTCTGTGTACGTACCATTGACAGATGTGTTTGGTTGCCCAGCGACGTTGAGTAATTTGATGATAGTTATTTGTTGTCTCGGTTATGAATCACTGACAAGGAGTCATTAAACGGCTAAATCTAGCCTTTAGTCTTTTATATTCTAGTTGGAGGGCAGGTTAGTTTGCGCATTGGGCAGCTACAGGATAGATAGATTACGTGTAGCTTTTACTAAACAACTTCACCCTCTCCACTTTCTGCCATCTTTCTTTGGCCTGTCCACTATATACATATCACGTGACCTTACTAGAGGGGAAAGTCTAGAAGCATTATAAAGAATCGCTGATAGATCAGGAATATATAGCAACGCATAGTCTAGTTTGTTGTTTGGCATAATGGTGGCTAATCATATATAACTTAGTATATCAATTTTACTCAGTGTGCCACTAAGGCCTAAATTGTTCTCTTCCCTAAGTGCGATCATTGCACATATTTTTTAGGCACACTCTCTTTAATAATATAGATACGTTTATTATTTCTAATATAAAAGTGTGGCTTTTTATATAGATGCATGAAATCACAAGATAGATATTCTTTTAGGAGCACACATCATATCCGTGCGCTTGCAAATGGCTAACCACATCGCTTAAAGAGCCCCCAGAACCTTAGGCAACCCTATGATAAGCTTCCTAACTCCCGTAAGGCAGCTTATCCTACTGCGGATGACGGGGCATCGGCTCATAAAGAGTGGCCCACCTTTAAGCCGCCTTCAGGCCACCAGGTAAGGTATTTAATCACGAGTGATAGCTCATGGCCCGGGCTAATCTGCCACGTGATAGAGATGGGTTAGGGATAGTTCTGACCCCAAACCCCCGCTCCGGCCAGGTCAGCTCTGATAGGTCATCCTTCCAGCCAGCCAACTACAGTTACTTTTGAATGTTCTCGCTGCGGAGGGGTTTATCGATTCCTGCCTTAACACGCCCTATGTCTAAATTGGCCGGGATGAATCGAACAAAAATTGCCCCCGCGGTCTCGCTGGTTAAGCCGGGAGAAGAGGAGAGCTATCGTTTGACTGGTCTGAATCTAAGATATATTTCCTGCTTAGATGGTCGATAGATGAACTGACTGGAAAGTTCTATTCAAGGTGGATTCAAGGTCGTTGATAGATGGTTTGAGGTTCCGCTCGACTATTCCAGCCCCTCATCGGGTACTATCAAGGTATATGCCAGGAATGCCATTCCGAATAAGAAGGATGATGATGGTGAATCCGGGGGGAAGCTGCCTTACTGTGAGTTGTAACAATTCCAGCGATTTTGTGATGTGTTTGGTCCCATGCTTATAGGTCTTTGTTGTGTATAGTTGTCTATCTCCAAGGTAATTGAAAGTCATGGTGAGGAATAATCTCGGTGGTAATTACGGATCTTGACAACTTCGCAGGTGGTCCTGGGTTCGGGTGCGGCGCCCCAAACTCGCATCCGGTAACCAATTTTCTGTTTGAAAAGGGATATCAAGTTCTTTATATTGACCAGCGGGGCACGGGTTTGAGTACCCCAATTTCTCCACTTACTTTATCGAGGAAGGGAACAGCGGAAAAGCAAGCAGACTATCTTAAGCTTTTTAGAGCAGATAATATTGGTAAGTATCGGCTTTCTGTATTAACACCCTTTCTAATTGATTGGTTTTATAGTGAGGGACTGCGAGGCTATACGGCTATCACTTCTGCCAGAAGGCGATAAGTGGTCCGTCATCGGCCAGTCCTTTGGTGGTTTCTGTGCTACTACTTATCTATCGCTTCAGTGTGTATAAACCTGGATTTATTGCTGCATTGTTCGGATAACTGACGAGTATTTTAGCCCCGAAGGCCTGAAAGAAGGTAGCTTCCTTTTCAACTTTTTATGTGGATTTGTGGCTAATATTAAGTTCGACGGTAAAAGTGTTTACAACTGGCGGAATACCGCCCCTTATAAATAACCCAGATAAAGTTTACGCCCAGACCTACCTCAAGACCGCCTCACGGAACAAAGTCTATTATAAAAAGTACCCAAAGGATATCAAGCGAGTAAGGGATATTCTAAGACATCTCTCGGATAACACGGTAGCTCTTCCGAGTGGAGGAAGACTAACCCCCGAAAGATTTTTAGAGCTGGGTTTGGGATTCGGGGGACACGGTTTGGCTCATCTTTGTGCCTATACAGCTGTCTAGAAGTTACTGACTCAAATGGTATTAAGGTGGAATCGATTCAGTACACCGTGAGCTACAACTTTAAAAACCTGTCTATTGACTCCTACTGATCAAAGCTCCCACTTCTAAGTTCTTGTTCAACATGCTGTAAGTGATCTCGAGCAATTCGAGGCTTTGACATACAAGACACTCCAATCCATTGAATCACATCAAAGCTTCGACGGGAATATTATCTATGCGATAGGTCATGAGATGATTTACTGCCAAGGGTTTGTTAACCAGACAGACAGACAATAGAAATTTATTAGGGAATGAGGCTTAATTTTTATACATAGAGAGGCATCCAGATGGTCTGCCCAAAGAGTTCTGGATGACGGAATGGCGAAATTCTCGCAATTCTCATGGAATCATATGTCTCAGGCTGCAGATACAGAGCCCGTTTTTTTCACCGGCGAAATGGTTAGGCTTCGCTGCATCTTGAAATCTTACAAAATATAATACTAAATTGATGGGGCTTTAGGTCTACCCTCGGATGTTTGACGACTATTCAGAGCTTCGGAAGGTCAAAGAGGCAGCTAATATTCTAGCGACTTATGAGGATTGGCCGCAACTTTATGATGAGGCCGTGTTGGCACAGAATACAGTCCCAGTATATGCGGCGACTTACATGGAGGATATGTAAGTAAAAAAGAGGCTTTATTCAGTATCCTATGCTAAAGCACGTTTAGGTATGTCGACTACGAACTCGCCCGGGGGACAGCCAGCAAGATCAAGGGGGCGAAAGAGTTTGTTACAAATGTGATGTTTCATAATGCAGTTCGAAGCAAAACGGATGATGTGATGGGGGCTTTGTGGAAATTGAAGATCGGAGAGGAGGATTAGGCGATTAGCCGAATTTTCTATAGATGTTTCCTATTGTGTGCTGGGGCATAAGACGGCTCAGGCTTTGACTACAATAAATTCCTCATAGATATCCCTCTCTTGGTGGGGGGGCCCGGGAAAGGGGTACTCCTCATAAGGTTATCAGATTCCCTGGGTTCTTGATAAGAGGCGTTATTATTTGTTTCACTCTGATCTGGGTTGGTATTCATGTGACCGTTCCTGCCAGCGTAGAGGGGGTGGACCTGGGACGTCTAAGACGCTTGGGCCAATCGCTACGGTGCAAAGGATTCATTGCTGGCCCCTGTATGAGCGGTATTGTACCTGCGTTTAGAGGGGTAAAGAACAGACCCCGTATGATTGTATTACAGTGACTGTCCATACCAAGAAAGCTTACGATGGACAAGCCTTTAAAGGCCTATATCCTGACTGTACTCGATGGATCAGCCTCTGGAGTACAGCCCCAGGGTAAGTTCCGTCGCCTGCGAGTAATATTAGGCGCAATCGCTTCCGAGGCCAACAGTCGCTGGCCTTTGGCTTCCAACAGAAAAAGCAATAATGCAACTCTAAATCTCGGGGACTGTTATTGGGTCCTGGCTGCTGTGCTACACAGAGCTTGTGCAACTGCATGAATTCGTGGTTCGACATTCAGCCCCTGTGTCCGAGGGGGTCTTGCGGAGAATCGAGCCGTGTAACATGGCTTTCTTGGATGAGGGGCTGACTTAATGTCTCCCTTAGGTATTCGCGAACGTAAACCCACAGTCTCTGGGGATACACCATCGAACAGAATACGCCATGAATTAAGAGCCCACGTTTTTACTGGTCTGGTTTTTGACTTGAGACCACTACAGCTCCTAATTGTTCTTTGTATGTGGGGCCGGTTTTGAAAGATGTGTAGATTCAAACAAAGGGACTTCTGGGGGTGCGGTTGGGCCTTTTCTAGTTTCTCTACAACTCTATCGCGGCAATTAGGCAGGCGGTTATCTTTTTTACAGTATTTACCTCATATGGGAAGTTTTTTTTTGGTGAAAAAAGCAAATCGAAAAAAAAGTGCAGGGGAAATTACGAACAACTTCAGCCGCAGAGCTTCACAAGATCTGAGTTTGTTACGATATAAATATACTGTGGGAGGGAATGTGCAAAAAAAATAGATAAATTCTCACTCCTCCCACCAAAGTTTGCTTTCTCTTTTTTCACTACAATCTTTTCACTCACAATCAGTCGCTCCTAAAATAAATAAAAAAAGAAAAGTTGATCTTTCTGTCACTCTTTATTATCTACCTACCCACAAACAGACGAAACAATGTCAAACTACGAGAAGAGCGTTAATATACCGGTAACTGTTAGCAACATACCAGGTCATCCTACACCTGCCCATACCACACCGGTTTACCAGCAACCGCAGACTCAATACACTATGAGGCCTGTCCAAACCCAGCCGGCTGCTCAGCATTTCACTGCTCCAACCGTACCCCCGCAGCCATGGCAGCACGGTTTATTTGGCTGCTTCGCTGATATGAAGACATGTACGTATATTGCCACTAACCCCCCCACCTCCCCATGTAGGAAGAGAGTAAACTGACAAAAAAATCTCTATAACCAGGTCTTCTTGGGACATTCTTACCCTGTGTTCTATACAGCAAAACCCACCACAGGATTCGAACATCCCCATCCACCGTGAATGGATTCTCATACTTCAATAGCGCCGTAAGCCCCCCCAAAAAACCTAGATCCCCCGCCCAAACCAAATCATGGCATCTACTAACAAACTTTAAAATAGTGCTTGGGTTGGGCCTGCTCAGGTGGTATGAGCTCAGCTAGACAGCGAAACGAGATCAGATACAGATATAATCTCCAGGGCGATGGATGTGGCGATTGGTGTAGACACACTTGCTGTAATAGGTGCGCACTTATTCAGGAGGAGCTGGAAGTACGGGATAGAGAGCGACAACATGTGCAGATGTGTAATGCGTATGCAACTCAACAACCGATGAGCTATGGTCCTCATGGTCAATAGAGAGTGCGGTTCGGGCGGGGGGAGGAAGGCTTTTTTTTTTTTGTGTGTATTTTAGGGAGGATGTATTTTTAGTTGGGCGGTCTGCCGGTCGGTGGCTTTGGAGTTTAATATCCATGGGATGGTATCTTTCTTAGCTTATAAACCGTCTTTTGGAAAAACTGGTGCATGATGGTATAAAGGTTTACAGAGTGCTTATATAAGAGAGCTGGATCTCTAGTTTCCTGGTTTCGAAAAGATTACTATTCTATTAACTAGATGAGTAATCGGCAACAAAGGTTCCCAGGTTAGGGGTTAAGTATACAAAAGAGAATGCTTTTATAGTGGGTAGTAAAACAACCAAACAACCAAACAACCGTTTGTTCATGATACAAGAAATATGTTGCGATGGCTCTACAGGGTAGGTGAAATACATACTATCAGGTTATCGGATATAAAAGACTCTGGTGGGGAGTTATTAAAATTGAGTCGGGTCTAGTCTATAAACGTCCATAATCTAAAAACAAGTGGATTAGGCAAGCAGTTCAATTGATACTGCCTATTTCCCCTAGCCTCTACTTGGTGTTTTTATTTTATCTTGTCGGGGGTAGCTTTGGCAGTTCACAGTATTTCACTAAATATCACTCGTATAACAGAAGGAGCTTAGTCAGCTTAGGTGAGTGCTCTTTTCATATCGGTCCTCATGTTACATACAATATGGGGGGTATGACTTTGCTAACTACAAAAGGTGTAATGCTATATATTTGGGAGTATAGTAGAAAGGAATGACAAAAGGAAGAAAAGGGCGGTAGAGAAAATGAGCCTATGATGTCTGATCTAGGTCATAGTAGCCTGGTCGAAGCTAGCGTATGGATATATCACTGAGTTACCCTGGAGGTAGCCAGCACCACCTGAGTCGATCTCAGTACATCCGTGGATATCCTGGTTTTCGGCTACTCCATTCGTGTGAAATCTCCCACCATGCCTTGCGTTGCGTTGCTTGCAGCTTGAAAGGCAGTGTCCCATCCACTCACAACAGCAGGCGCTTTGATCTTTAAGATACGGGCATACCTTGGATTGGGCTCCGCGACCTCTACTGAAATAGAAGTATAAGGGGAATTATAGCTGTATAAATGACCGACTGGTGCGATCCAGAGAGTACCATGATAAGAGGTATACTGTTCCTCGGATTCCCGCACTGGGCTTCCTTCTCTCAATAGGTAACCTTGTGAGAGAAATTCAAAGTAGTTATAGGGATTGATACCCTGAGCCGAGATCCTGACGAACCGGAGTTTCGAGTAGTCTCTCCAAGTAATATTGCTATTATTGCGGGGGTCATGGGTAGTATTGTGTATGGACACCGCGTGGTTAACTGAAGCTTCCAAAAGCTGCCCAATAGCTTTATCAAGCTCACTGAACTGACTCTCTGGGCGGCGCGCGTCGTTGGCCTTGTTGGCCTCGTCAACTTCATCCCACCACGGTTCCTCATGGCAAATTAAGACCTGATCTCCTTTTATGACAAAAGGAGATATTGGGGAACCAAAAACCGTGTCGAGACAGATGTGCTTCAGAAGCCGGAATTTTGCAATTTCAAGAACTATACGACTCTATTTCAAATAAGACACAGTTAGCTTCCCTGAACTATCCAAAGCGTAGGTATAAAAGAGTATTATAAAGAAGTTTCATGGAGTTTCACCTCTTAAGGTAAATTTAAAGGCTTGGGGTGGACATACCCAGTCGGAGAAATCCGGATTCACCTTTAAATCCTCAAGGTTTGGGCATCCACCGGCAAGTTTTGCGAATCCATCAGCGTTTAAGGAAGCGTATCGGCAAAAAGTACCATTCAGGCTCAATTGCCTCAAGGTGTTACCATGTTTTAAGACGGCTTCTAAAACCCCCCATGTCGGATTGGTCACCTTCTGGGGGTCATTATCTTGGTACACAATATGGATCTCTTGTAGATTTCTACACCTGTTGAGAACATCTATCACAGAACTAGGCACAAGACATGCACTTAGCCTCTGAAGTCCCCCCAGACTCAACTGCCCGAGTGCTTGAGGAAGCTCTCCATCTTCTTCAAGCTTCACTAACTGCAGATATTTCAGCCGCGAGAAGTCAATCATTTTTGTGAGTATTCTAATAGTATCCTTGCCGTATACAGTGAGACGAAGGTCCTCTAAACCTGGCAATAAGAGTTCCGTGGATGAGAATTTGTCGAAAATCTTGGATATTGTCGAGTCAATCATATGGAGTGAAGTATTGGTAAAAGAAAGGTGTAACATTCTTAGTGACTTTGAAGATATCTGAAAAAGATTGAGCAGGCTCTCTGGGAGGTGGTCTTCCACAAGTCCACAGTCTACCGAGATGGAGCGAAGTGGGACCAAGGATGACTCTAGACTTAGTGAGGCGAGACAATCCATGCTACTGCAGGTCAAATGTGACAATCGTCGCAGTTTAGATAACCTTTGAGCCAGGCGTGGATTATGACATCTAGTCTCCCAGCTACCCCGCGCGTATTAGATCTGCCCAACTTAAGAGGGTATTGGGGTTTCTGTACTAAACGGACTGCAGATTTTCCATATCCTGGACAAATTCTTCGATATATTGCCAGTGGAGTGTATAATCTGTAGTAGCTTCTGCTTCAGGGAAGTCACCCACGATAGTTAATTTCCTGACCCACAGAGGATCAACTACCCTCTCCTGATCGATCAGAAGTACATCATGTTCTCCTGGGGCCGAATCCTTCAGCTTGCGTCTTTGCTCTCGCGAAAGGAGTGGCAAAAGCTCCGGGAGGAGTTCTTGAAGAGGCAAAGCCATAGAAATAATTATGTCACGATAGAGGAGAGGCGCACAAAGCGCATAAAAGCGCTTTGAGACAAGGCAGAGGTTTGTCAACACGCAAATTTCGTAGGTGTGGAAGATTTCGCTTATAAGATCTTGGAGAGCAGCCTAGGAAGCCAAGTCAGTATTTGATATTAGCGGGACAGGCAAGTTTTGCATACGCATTCAATGATCCTCTCTACTATTTCGTTGGGGAGGACGGGTATCATTGCAGTGAACTATTAGGACCCAGATGGTAGTGATGGCAGATAGTAGATTGTGAAGAATGATGAATTCGTGATGGGATAGATGGATGGGAGATAGTAGCTTGTTGTTCAGTGAGGGGATTGTGAGGTCAATAGATGATATAGTGGTTGGGGGGAGGTGGTTGAGAGGTGCTCGAGGTGAGTATGGTCTAAGCCTTTTGGGGCTTGGTCTGGGTGCATCATGAGTAAGCCATACCTATATGAGCTTACTGGGTTAGGTGGAGGTCGGCGCTGTGGTGAGATAAGCAGCATGTGGGGTGGGACAACGTTGTAGCTCTTATAGTAACCCTAACCCACCGTTACACTCTGCTAACCTTCCTTCTTATGAAAATATTACGTAGATATTAATTTAGAGTATAACATATTTCTATATATCATGCAACGACCACAAACACTATGGCCTTACACAGCGCTTGACACTCTTTAAAGAAGAGTTGATTTTGAATACTTTTATACTACTACTTTTTTTCCTTGCATGAGAAGGACTTTGCACATCGTAATATTTAACTAGGCTATGCTTATTTTGAGTCCTCCAAGCCTGTAGTTAGTTAGTTATTAATTTCTTGCCTTTCTATATGTGGTGCTCATATGCCTTAGTCTATCGAAAATCCGGTAGTGGGTTAACTCGGGATTTATATCGACTGTGTTTCCGGAATATCTAATTTTCGTGTTCCTTCTGCCGAAAATTGTAGTTACACTAGAGATAACTATCCAAAGGTGAATCTTATTATATACTTCCTGCTGGTGAGACTGTATTGCATTGGACATACTACAACCTTAATCTCTTTGTGGAAACCTTGCCCAGGAGCCCGATACCTATGGTAAGAGTACCACTTTCCACACAAGGTTTCAGTACTTCTATTTCTACTTGATTCTTGTGTAAGTTGTATGTTTATATTTGAGTCCCTCTACCGGGAACGACTATCAGTTGTATAAAGGACCCCCGAACTACCAGTAGTGTTACTTTCATCACCAAGAACCAGATTATCCAGTCCTTCGTTCAATCTCTCCCGCTCATTCTTTTTTATATTCGACGCAGGACATCTATTTATTTGTCATTCATTGCTTCTCTAGCCTTTTAGATTTCTATATACGCATCTTCCTGCTCTACACCTTTAGATAAGATATCTTCTCGGAGTCTAATTTTTACTTATCACCATCTTATACCGAAACCTCTTTACCTGCTTACAACATGCATACTCAAGGAAGCAGAAATTTTCTATACCTGCTAGTGGCATTCTTAGCACTTCTATCAGTTCTCAACAGCGCTGTCTTTGCGGAATCTACCGAGGAAAAAATCCTAGTTGACCTGAAGCCCCTAAAAATAAAGCCGTCTTTTGGCTTGGCTTCGTCAACGGCAAAGACTAACGGCTATCTTCCAAAGTATGGGCATCACAGAATGGAAAATCGGTAACCCTGCAAGACCAAGCCGAGAAAGAAAAGCTAGTACTCCCCAGCAACCGTGGAGCGCTAATGGAAGCGGCGTGCCGGACCTTTGCAAAGAATTCCAAGGGGAAGGTTCGCGTGGATCTGGCGATAGCATAACTAAGGAGTTAGTTGTTTATCTCTCCGAATATGTTTTAGTGAACTATTAGAGTGCTATATTTAAGCCAGCAAGTCTCACCACCTTTTTGTGTGTGGCCTCGTCTGTAACTATGCAAAACAAAAAACCGCGTAGGGGTGATCGTGAGAGCCAACAACATTCGAAATGACACGAGACTATTTATAGAGATCTTTAGATGCTCTTCCAAATAGATTTTCGGGTCGAAGTGGAGCTGGTAATTGAATAGTGAGAACTAGTGGTACTTGAGTACGGCTAAAGCCCTTCTCCGTATAGTAGTCTTCTCCTTATAACTTACTGCGACGATAAAGTAGTGGCGAGTAGACACCGAGAGGTTATTTCTAACATGTTGTACTCTTGTTCTGCTGAGACTAGTTTTAATATGATAGTTTAACGTTAAAGGACCGCTAAAAGAATTAAAGAGATTGAACTCCCAGCAACGGGTGGGACGGCAAACAATGTGTAATGTGGAACATCCAGCTAGAAAGGTCACGTGCTGCTTCTGGAAATATTTACTTGGGCCAGCTAGGATGTTTTATTTTACGAGAGCCAAAGGGGTAACAGAATATCTCCGCGGGACAAGAGTCGTAAGTCAAGTATTAGATAATAGTCTGGGACTTGGCCTAGAACGGTGTTTCGTCCTAAGAACGAGGTCTCCCTGGGAGTGGAATTACTGTAATGAATAAAATAGGCCAGTGCTTTGAACAACGCATATGTGGCTCATGAGGTGGCCTGTGTCCCTGTTGCTTCAATTACGCACTTGTGTCCGGCCCTAAAATAAGGCATAGCCACTGTGGCGGCCTGAAATTACAGTACATTCTAGCAAGGAAATCAAAAAGAATCGAGTGACAGTTTGTGTTCTGCTGAATGTTTGGAATGTATCAGCAAACTCATACGAGGTATTATTTACTAGATAGATGTGATCTGGGTAAAACACTCGTACTCGCCCGGCCGCGCGCTCGCGGTCCGTTTCTTCAAAGGTAATCACTGAGTAAAGTCCCAGAAAAGAGAAAACGGCCCACCCACTCGGTATAGCAAGCGAGAGTTCACACGCACGTATAAGCCCCCGCTTAATTCCCCCGCCTGAGAATATACTCTGCAATGCGTACCACCCCCTCACTGGGGAAATTCTAGAGGGTTTCCCCAGCTCTGTCAAGGACAGCAAAGGCGGAGTTCATGCGATTTGCGGGATTAATGAAATTTGGTTGACGAATACTGTGGAGGTTATTAACGGTAGTTCCGTTTTGAGCTTGGTCTCGTCGTAAAAGCGGGGATAAGTTTTTCCATCCCGGTGTATGCTGCAAGGAACAGCCGACAAGGGCTTATGTCGGTGATTATTTATCAATGGATCGGACTAACCTTGTGATACCGCCCGAGCGGGGCTACTGTGTAAGCGGGAAATGATTACCAGCCAACTAACGTGAAAAAGTCATCTAGTTGGACGTTTAGGTCCGGATTGTCTCTTGTTTACACATAGGGGATCTAGGGAAAAGTCTGGCAAAAATCCTGGTACCTGATGAGCTGATGGCCGGCATATTTTTCTCAAGGCCTCGATACCCGCAAGAAAAGAAGAAGAAAAACTTTCTCAGCCGGAAGATGCAGATTCCGGGAGATGTTGGAGTATCCTCTCTAGGTAATTGGATTCCGTTTCTCTTTTAGATTCCGTTTCGTTCTCCCCCCAACTTGTTTTTCTCCCTCGAAATACCGCGGCAGAGAGAACCCTGAAGATTACTCTCCTGAAGCCCAGGTATCGAGATTTATCGGAAAGTCGGCCAACTCTCTGGCGTGATACTATTAGATAAAACCTCCCAAAAACTACTGGCTACGTTTTGTAGCGCGTAAAGCGTTTCCAAGATTCGAATATTTTTATTTCAAAAAGGGTTCAGGGGTTTCACGGGGCTCTGACCGATGGTGCACGTGTAGCGGCATCTCGGAACAACTTAGTATTTAGCTACTGGTGGGTTATGTATGTACCTTGGGAGGTCTCGGGGAATACCCTGCACAACGGGTGGTGATTGGTGGCCGTTGATCGGAGAAATTCACCGCACCATGCTCGACGTGCGCCGGGATCTCGCTGCAGCTCTAAATTTACGTGTAGGGTAGAGTACATAAGCCTTAGAGCCTCAAAAACAACGGGTGGAATGAGTGTATTGTGCATCGGATGTGATATAGGGAATAATTGATAATTGATAATTGATAGTGATAATTGAGCCTGAAGACGCGGTCATTTGAGATATTTGGACGGGAGAATTAAGAGTGAATAACTAGAGTCAGTTCCGTCGAGATCGTAGGCGATTCCACTGGGCTCTACCGTTGCAGGCCACTCCTCGGGTAAAATATTTTTGTTTAGTTAGAGTGGATTGTTTTGGCTAGTTGCCGCATATGTGTCGGGAAGGAGAAGGGATCTGCGTGTTGTTTGGGAGTACATGTAACTTTGATTTCATGAAGCACAAACAGCCAGTGAAATTGGGATCTGCTAGACCGCAGCAACCGGTGGATGGGTTAGGGGAGGGGACATTCGGTTATTATTCTGGTACCTGAATAGTCGTTACAGCATGTGTAGTATACATGGCCAATTCTCTCGTGGCGTCACACATCATGGAATTCGTCTCGGGCCTCTCTAAGGTTTCACTACCGGGAATGAATCTGGTTAGAGGGCCCCGTGCTAAGATCTGGGTGTGGGCTTGGCGGAGATCCTTCTCATTGAAGTGACGTGACGTTGGTGGCGTTCTCGGCAAGCGGAGCGGATTATTGTGCCTCCGTCACACTGTTTATTCCGTGTCGGTGCATTGTCCGGACCCACATCGTCACTGGGCATCCTCACCACTTCATACCATCCCCATCTCTCCCGTAGAGTCCCCACTTGACCTCAGAGAACTCTAATCGCCACGCTCCCCTCACTAGAGTATCGTGTTGGAGCCCATGTATGTGTGAATCCCACCGGTCGTAATCAGGTCAACATGTATGAGCAGGAACATCTCAGACATCCCAAGCATCGTGTGCAAGTATTCATCTTGGATCAAAGTCTGTAATTACCCTAGCCTAGCAATTCTCCCATATCAATCCGTTTCTGGATTACTGCAAGTCTCTCGCCATCATCATCATAATCATAGTCGTCTTAACCATGATCCATCACCCGGCATGCCAATTAGTCTCGT
The DNA here is from genome assembly GCA_033030425.1 of Verpa conica. NCBI lineage: Eukaryota > Fungi > Ascomycota > Pezizomycetes > Pezizales > Morchellaceae > Verpa > Verpa conica. The sequence continues at coordinate 41,014 of JAUFSD010000002.1, read as the reverse complement.
TGCTGTACGGCTTCGGCCTCTCGGGACTGGGTCTTGTATGCTGTTTCATTTTTCTCCCCTCATGATCCCCTCGACGTCACCCCACTATTGCCTAGGGCCTCGTGCTGTTTGTTTCCCCGTGGGTCCCCAGCTATTAACCCACAACTTCTCCATATTCTTCTCTTTAAATACTCTATTCCCCCCACTTCTCTTTTCTTTCTATCCATCATCTTTCCTATCAATATTATCCAACAATGTCTACTATTCCTACTTCTCGCTTGGACGAGATCAGATCTGTGGTCTCAGGACCCATTATGATTCTTGGCCTGGTTGCCTCTATGGGTGGCTTTCTTTTCGGTGCAGATACTGGTCAGGTGTCGGGTTTCATCATCATGGATGACTTTATGAATCGTTTTGCTGAAGATCGTGGCTTGGGTGTCCACTCCTGGAGTCAGACCAGAGAGGGTCTCATCGTGGGAATGCTCTCGATTGGTGCCCTCATCGGTGCTTTGGTTGCTGGCCCTCTTGGAAACAGTATCGGTAGGAAGAAGGCCATGATTGGTATCTGTTTTCTCTACTTTGTCGGAAATACAATCTCCATCACAGCTCAGCACGCGTGGTATCAAATCATCATCGGTCGTATTTTCAGCGGTATTGCCATTGGTGCACTCTCATGTATGTCCCACCATGCCAATTTCTTGAAATCTAGCTCATACTGACACCTCCTAGCTCTTGTCCCTGTATATGTCTCTGAGACCGTCCCTAAACAGGTCCGTGGTGCAATGGTTGCTAGTTATCAGCTCTTTGTAACCTGCGGTCTGTTGACATCCTACTGTGTCAATTTGGGTACCTCGCGTGTAAATAACAGTGGCGAGTGGAGAGGTCCTCTTGCAATTGGCTACTTCTGGGCCTTTTCCCTCATGCTTGGGTATGAAGGTCTTCTCTAATTTCCGTTCTATGGATCTAACAATTTGCAGACTCTTCTTCCTCCCCGAATCCCCAAGATGGCTCCTTGCAAACGACAAGAATGAAGAGTGTCTCCAGGCCCTCCGCTTCATTGCAGGTGCCAAGAACAGGGATAAGAAGGGCTTTATCGAGGGCGAGTACCAGGATATCGAGGCTCTAGTAAGGGAGGCTGCTACCGCCGGCAAAGCCAGTTTCTTCTCCAGCTTCGATCCCAAGGGCAAGGCTCTGTATAGGACCATGTTGGGCTTCCTGTTGATGGTGTGTCAGCAACTTACCGGGGCCAACTACTTCTTTTACTATGGTATGCATAGTCCGGTATTTCCATGTTGCAAAGGGTCAAAGCTAACATACCTTAGGTGCGAGTATCTTCAAGTCTGTCGGTATTTCCAACTCTTTTGCCACTCAAATCATCCTCGGTGCCGTCAATGTCGTTTGTACTTTCCCTGGCTTGTGGTTTATCGAGAAGTTTGGCCGTCGCAAGACCCTCATTGGCGGCGCGCTCTGGCAAATGGCTTGGCTCGTCATCTTTGGTGCCATTGGTAGCGAGAAAGACCCCTCTGAAAAGGCTATTGGTGGCGTTCTTATTCTCTGTGCCTGCATGTTTATTGCTTCATTTGCGTCGACCTGGGGACCTGGTACCTGGGTATGCGTCGGAGAAATGTACCCTCTACGCACAAGGTCTCACTCTAGCGCCATTGCGACCACCGGTAACTGGATGTGGAACTTCTTGTTGACCTTCTTTACCCCGTTCATCACAAAGGCCATCGGATATCGGTATGGATATGTCTTTGCCGGGTGTAACTTTATGGCTGCCTGTATTGTATACTTCTTCCTTTACGAAAGCAGCAATCTATCGTTGGAACAGGTCGAGGATATGTACAATGACCCGAAAGTTAGCGCCTGGAACTCTAGCAGTAAGTTTCTCACTCATAAGTGACTCCATACCAAAGGGTTATAATACTAATAATTCATAGAATGGGTGCCAGCTGGCCATAGCAGTAGGAACGAGGCCGTTGATTCCTCGAAAGAACGACACGCCATCGCCGCAGGTGTATTCGCCGAGAGTCAACATGACGAGCAGGTTAGCCACAAATCATACTTATAAACGAATATTAGACACGTGTGATGGTTATGGATATTTCTTTCTTTCTTTCTGGGTAATGTCAGGGTTGTGGAGTGAAGATGATTGTGGTTTTAAAGGCGAGACGATACGGATTATAGACTGGGTTTTGGGTTAGCATTTTTGCGATTATCGTTGTTTTTCTTTCTTTCCCTTTTCTTATTTCCAGATGCATCCCCCCAAATCCTCTTTCTTTGGGTATGGGGTGTATAAGTACTTGTGGAGAGCTTGTGTGGGTTATGAAGAAATGATATCGAAGATACTAGATTTAGTTCGATTATCAGCAAGCGTTTGTATAATAGTTGAGGTCAGAAGGTTAGCGAGCGTGTTGAGGTTTATTACTGTATATAAGATGCATCAACTTTCTTACGAAAGAGGAAGGAAACAATAAACAGATGCCTTCGTGGCTCATTGTTTCCAATTGAATACCCTTGGGATAGATGTATGCGCGAGTGGATATTGTTTATGTATTTCTGGGAATTTTCCTGGGGCTCTTGTCGATAACGGTGGGTATTCGGCGATGTATAGCAGTAGGAATAATCTGTTCCCCGCATTTTATTGAGCAAATCTCAGTATTGAGTTTTGGGCGGCAGGAAGCCGGGGTCTTCAGCTAAGGCGACAGGCACATATCAGCATTACGAGGGGGCTATGGTTGGAGTGACGTGATATTACTCAGGGCGAATCACAGACGGTTGCCAGAACAGCGTTCATTGGGGGCCTTTCCGGAGATCCGGTAGTGGTAGGGGCTAATTTACGGATCTATGGATTTTAAACCCGAAGACTTGGGGCAGGCAGCTTGGTGCAAGATAAAGAAACAGTAGTACTGATATATAGATATATATGGGAGATTTTCTGGTGTGGTTACTCTACGGGTGCTAGCCTGCGTGGGGGGCATGAGTGATGACCTGTGATCCAGTCTGTATTTCTTTACTTCGGGAGTCTCAGTGTTTTATTCCAGAGTTTAAAGAAGCGACGAGGATAACTGAAGCGGAAAAGACACATATTTTAATCAATATCATCAATATCTTACGTATGTATAATTGTGTTTCTCTGCAGCTTTCTCTCGACCCCCTGGATAAAGAACATGATCGGCTAGAGTATCAGCTCCTAAAAAGAAGTTCTCACAAATAATCATTATGAACAACATAGAAGGCGGAGGATAAAAAGTGTTGAAGGTACAGTTTGTAACGGGAGAATTCGATTGGCGAAGGAAAACAACAACCATGCGTGCAGCTTGCATACGAGCTAGCCTGATCATTGGTAACTTTTCAACGTATCTTCCTCGCTTACTTGTTCCGACTTGGCAATATGATGTGATAATTGGTTTTCTCGCTATAGTCTCGCTATCGTTGGATTTTCTATTATCGGGGTGTGGCTAGCACTCCTAAAACGCCGGAGGGGAGGGGTTATAATTGCTGATCTTTTTATTATTTGTTTCAGATCTTTGTTGGGTGTATCAAAAGTTATGCAAGATCTATTTTCCCGATCTAGGGGGTGGGTTAAGTTATACTGTCTTGGTTTATGGATGGATTATATGGGGTTGTATGGCTAAATAGTGGTGGTGTTGGGGGCGAGGGTGCTTTGTACTACTTGTGAGGATTCATAAGCAATAGTTAGTGGTATGGCGTATCCCATAGACATTTTAATGGGGTGTTTTGTTCCTGCTGGGGTATTGGGTAGGACGAGTGATTGCTTATGATGAACATCAGATAGGGGTGTAAAACGATGGGTCTATGCTCATAATGTAGGGAATTTAGAAAGTGTCAATCAGAGGGGCAATTTGTATTATAAGACTTTAGTATGTCTAGCGGAAAACTTCCCCCACTGTCCGGGATTAATTTACTACTATTTGTATGTATATATACATGAGATTTACCGGCTGAGACATACATACTCATAGGAGAAGTGCGCATATATTACAGACATTTCTTAGTCTATTACATGTATTATATACTAATAAAAAATGTTGCAACTTGTGGTCTCTATTCTAACAGATCCATAGCATTGTATTCAAATCCAACACATCACTACATGTAGCTACTGAGCCGGATGATCGTCTCGCATGAAACAAAAGTACTCATGTATATGATACAATTTGGAACCTGCATTTCAAGTGCCTGAGGGGCGAATAAACAGGTTCCCAGTACGGGCTGCGTATTTCATATTGGAGCTTGAGGGTTTTCAGGGGATCTTCTTTGTATGTTTGAACTAGAAAGAATAAAATTGGCAAAGCACTTGGATATCGTGTCCTTAAACCTAATATGGAAAGTCAGAATTCTAAATCGTGGAGAAGAAATCATATAGACGAGTGATGTTCCATGATTCTGTATAATTCCCATCCTGAAATCTACTGATATGCGCGTATCGTCCTAGATGCAGCAGCACTCTTTCCTTTGCCCAAAAAGCAGATACTCAGTAGCCAATTCCTGTGATATCAGTAAAGGAAGGTTGCCAAGACCCTCGGTGCTTCCCGATCACGTGCCCAACCCCGCACCTCGTCGACGGAAACGGTTCGATACCCGAGTTCCCAATCTATGCATATAAAAACTCCTCCCGAGATATGCGCTCCCTGTCTATCGCGAGTTGTCGGTTGTGATACCGGTTACGTGATTTATTCCACCAGGACAGGCATCAGGCATTGGTGCCCTGGCACCGGAATTTCTGAAGATGGGCAATAAGTCGAGTTGCTTTATCTTGTACTCCCATATCGAGAGTTAAATCCAACGGCCTAGACGCATCATTGGGAAAGATCTCCCACTAGCTCTTACAGCGGAAGGCCCCATTGCTGTCATTCCTGGTAACTATACAGGAAGGAGGAGTAGTAGTGAATTGACATGTCATCTAATATAGATGATGTCCAAGCAATTGTCGGGGATGAGTTCGCAAATGGCTTAAATTTTGGGAGCCAAGAGATATAGATTATTACTTGAGTATTACCGGTTTTAGAAGCTAATTACATCTCCGCGGATCCCAACTGGTGGAAAGCTTCTATTCGGATATAATCTCTCGGGGGACGAGTGCACAGGAGTTATATTGCAGAGATCGGATGTTATCCGGCCAATCTTGCATCGGTCTTAGGTTCTATATTATTACTCGTCGCTGTAGAGGGGAGTTATCCCAGTTACCTGTTGCTGCTGTTGAATCACTACAGGTGATAATATTCCATGATCATGAAAAAGTGTGGATTGCTTCAGCCAGCCATGGAAAGATTCTCCGGAAGTGGCAAAGGCCCGTTGCACACGCTTAGGGCACAGGTGGCATAAGGAATGAGCAAAGGGGGAATGGGGAATGTCGATAGTGACGGTATATCACTATTGTCGCGTGCAACCTTTTCTTTTACCTCCCCATAGTTCTTACTTGACCTATACTGATAATTAGGACTCCTATATCGGCCTTCTTATATTATCCTTTGTCTACACTACTCCAGATGACTGCGTCGGGGTTGACTACCGAATACAAGTGGGCACGCTACCTGCCCATCGCGGATAACTACAAGGAGCCTGATCTCGAAGACTACGACTATGTCGAGCCATCCTCTCGGGTTGATCCAAAGAAAGAGTTGAAATTCTTGGCTAGTGCTACTAGTATTATCCAGATATCCCCTGACATTGGCACAGAGATACGCGGGCTGCAGCTGAGCGCGCTTGCGCCGGGGGAGCTTGACGAACTTTCATTGCTCCTCGGCAGACGCGCCCTCATCGTATTTCGCGGGCAGGATTTTGCAAATTTGAGCTGCGAGAGACAGAAAGAAATAGTGTCGTCAGTTGCCTTACGGCTTGTGAAAATTTAATATGGTCTGGCTGGGCTGACGCTGGAGACATGTAGTCACTTTGGTCGTCTTCATGTCCATCCTATCTCTGGCCATGTCCCAGGGTCTCGAGAACATCTTGTTTTCTATCGCACAAAGGATAAGTAAGAAATTCCCCTTACCTATTGTAGGAATTCCTGGAAGTGCTTTTGTTAAGAAAATGTATTTAGCGATGTTTTTCGGGCCGGTGCAGCTTCTAATCGTATTTCAACAACTCTCTGGCACCACGATCAGTCGTTTGAACGTCATCCTCCCTCTGCGACATTCCTCACGGGGCTCACAATCCCAGCCAGGTGTGGCGGGGATACAGAATATGTGAGCATGGTTGCTGCCTACAATCGTTTGTCGCCATCATTTCGTGGTTACCTGGAAACACTCACCGCACTTCATTCCGGTGTAGAGCAGGCTCAAGAGAGCATTAATGGTGGAAGCGGGATCCTACGTAGGGAGCCAGTCGAGACCATTCACCCGGTCGTACGTGTTCACCCTGGAACCGGCGAAAAAGCCCTTTTCGTAAACAAAGCATTCACGAAGCATATTATTGGTCTCAAGAAAGAGGAGTCAGATGTTATTTTAAACTTCATTTACGACTTTATCGCGAAAGCGACGGAATTTCATGCTAGGGTACGATGGGAGGATGAAACGGTTATTGTATGGGATAAGTACGTATTGTGAAAATCCCTTTCTAGATAAGTAAAGTACTGATCGTTATTGGTCATCTTCAGCCGTATTACAAACCAGTAAGTGGTATTAAGTCTATAATCTCTTTTGCTGGCTAATAATAGTATAGTACTGTCATTTCCGATTTTGGGTTTGAGAGTGGTGATATCCGCCACCACTTCAGATTAACCGCAACGGGAGAACGTCCGATTCCGGTTGAGGGAAAGATTCCCAAAGAAGCGCTGGTATAACTGGCGACAGATAATTGGTAGACTGGGGGAGGGGGTCAGTCAGGCTTTACTGGGGAACGGAACGTGGGAATCTTTAGCTAGAGATACAAACTTGGTCATGGGAATATTTTGCACTTTGATACTCCTTAGTTTGGGATATTGCACATCGTGCCGACACCACTGGAATATAATTCAGTGTGCTACGCCAGGCAGTTACCTATTTCATTTCGGGCATATGATCACGATACGTCACTCACGTAGTGCGCTGTTGCTATAGATCCGGAATATTTTAAATTGCACCAAAACTTTAAATGAACTGCATAAGTATATTAGATTGCCCTCACAGGAAGCTAAATGTTTTATGGTGTCTTCACCACAGTGACCATTGGTATAGTAACGGGGGGGATGATGAAGAGATAGCGGGGGCACGCCAAGATTTTCTGATCTGCGTCCGGGTTCAAGTCCTTCCAACTCTTGTGATAGTAGTGTATTGCTTGTGATTAAAAACGGGCGGGTGAATGCATTGCCCATGCAATAGATAACTATATAACTATATATCCCTGTTCCAAGTCCGTAGTTATAAATATTTTGGTAACCCTAGCCCTGTACTAGGATTATAATCACATGTAGTACTCTAATAGCTAGGTTAAAGTGCGGCCCTGTATCCGCATATCTTTATCATCTAACGCTTACAGGAAAGTGGCTGTGCGGCTATGCGGGTGCCGAAAACAATTCAATAATTAAGCCGCTAGCCATCCAGTAGTCTTCGCCAGGTGTAGCCTCAACATATATTGGGAAAGGTCTAGTGGCCTATAAAGGTACTTAGGTAGTTTACAGTGCTGACAAGACAAGAGAAGCTCTCAGATCCTAAAGGGCTTTTGTTATTATTTCATAACTCCATCCCTGGGAATAAAATCATAATCCACCGTTTAACCTATGTAGATAGTTCCCCCACATTCCACATTCGAATAGAAATGTGGATCATCTTTCTACGATGACTGGTAGATTTCCTCGAGGATTCATGTCGCGCAAAAGGGGGAAATAATTTAATATTATCTGATTATAGGACTTCACGATATATCTGGTATACCGTGTTTGTAGTGTAAATATCGTAGTGATAAAACCCGAGTTCTTCCGTCTAAACATTATCTTAAAGCTGAGCGAGCCTATTCTATAGTGTTGATCTTAATCAAGATTCTCTTCTGGATTTCTTAGAAAGGCCTAGGGTCAGGGTAGTGGCGCTTTGTATCAAATTAGACAAGGGTCCCTGTCTTTTTAACAACCCGAGACTAGCTAGACCAATCAAGAGAAACAAAAAACCTGCAAAGATGCTAGTAGAGGGAAATGCGTTTTCTGTGATTATATGTGCTGGTCTCGTGGCATGAAGAGTCGATCATTACAGCTCTGGTAGCCATGTCGACTGGATGCCAAGTGAGTTTGTAGATATGTGGCGTAGCTATTGTGAGGGGAAATTGTCACGGACACTGCAGGGACTTATCAACTAGGCAGTAGGTTGAAGGTGTCCGAGGTAGTCACATGCCTTATCCGAGTTACCGCCCCTCTCCACTCGAGTGATTTCTTGTGACTTTGGCCACCGCCCCGCAGGTCTTTGCGCCACGAGTATCTAAGATTGTCTAGGAAGTCGAATAGAACAGGTAGGATTATTAGTCAAGGGTTAATGTCTGATGTTCCTAACGGTTGCCGGCATCAACTTAACCCAGGCAAGGTTCTCAGGTCTGCGACGACCCCCTGTGGATCTTCGGTTATAGGCTGTGAGTGAAGTTCCTATGATTGGTATATTTCTGTGGCATAGATAGAGAAGTGGTAGGAGTGGTGGGGTCTTTTTGTATAAATATACCTCGTTCTATTCATTTTTGAGTATAAGGCCGGCGGGTGTGTTACCAGGAACTGGACAAACGCCGAGAGCTGTACAAGAAATGTATATAGCTTGTTAAGCATTCTACTACAGGCCCTAAGTGAATAGGGTTTATTGAAAACCAAATTTCGAGAATTCTCGCCTTAGTTAGGGGTTCACACTTCCTATGGGGTATTGAGCGGAGGAAGGAACATAAGCAATCACTCGGTTGGAACCAGAATTTTTGGGAAAGAAAATGATTTTCATTATCGACTTTAACCGCTCTACTAAAGCTGCACAAACTTGACAGAGAGCAAAAATTGAAAGACAAGCGTACAAGAACCCCTAGCTATCTCGTCGAATAAAAAAAAAAGGAATACATGATTCTAGCCCTTTAAACAACCCTTCACAAATCCTCCACTGAAAAAGTTTACCAATTTTCCATAGAAATGCTCCGTATCATTTTATCAGCCGTATAGGCATTTACGCACCGCTGCCATTGTAGAGGAGGTAGTTGGGGCTGCTGGTACCAGGGCTGGTAACGAGGCCAGAGCCAGCAAGAGCGATAATGCGGGCGCGAACAGCAGCAGGGGTGGTGAGACCCTCAAGGCCAATAAGGTAGGCAGCGACACCAGCAACATGGGGAGAAGCCATGGAGGTACCAGAGATAGTGTTTGTAGCACTGTTGCTTCCAATCCAGGTGGAGGTGATGCTGCTACCGGGGGCGAAGATATCAAGGACAGAGCCGTAGTTGCTGTAAGAGGCGCGGGCACGAGTAGAAGTAATGGCACCAACAGTGAGGGCAGAGGCAGCAGAGGCGGGAGAGTAGTTGGCAGCGTTGGCATTGTCATTACCGGCGGCAACAGCGAAGGTAACACCAGCAGCAACAGCGTTATTGACAGCAGTATTGAGAGCAGCAGAGTAAGAACCACCCAAGCTCATGTTGGCAACTAAAAAATGAGTTAGATTTATCATATAAAAGTGTGGGGAGTGATAAAGTGTATATACCAGACTTGGTAGTCCTTCCCTTGCTGGCAACGTCGGAGGCGACCCAGTTGATACCAGCAATAACACCAGCGTTAGTGCCAGATCCATCATCACCCAAGACCTTGACGGCAATAAGATTGACATTCTTGGCAATTCCGTAGGTGGTGCTGCCAATGGTACCAGCGACATGGGTTCCGTGTCCGTTAGCATCAGTGTTGCTGGACCCAGAAACGGCGTTGTATCCCCAGGTGGCACGGCCGCCGAAGTTGGTATGGGTGGTCAAGATACCAGTGTCAACAACATAGGCATAGACTCCAGACCCTGCACTGCTGTCATAAACGTAGTTGGTACCAGTTCCAGAGGCGTGAGAGATGGAACCAAGACCCCATGAGGAGATGGGAGACTGGGTGGTCTATTTTTGTAACAAAATTAGCTATGGTTTAAAATACTGGGTTGAGGAAATTTAGCTTACAATGGCCTGAGTAGTGACAACAGCGTTGGGCTCAATATAAGCAACCTCAGTACGGGTGGCAATCTCGTCAATGGTCTCCTTGTCGAAGGTACCAGCGTATCCCTTCAGGGTTCCGAGTTTATAGACGTAGTCAAAGGTCTCAGCACGAGCCTCGAGACCACGCTTGCGCAAAGAAGCAGCGCTGACACCGGAAGCCCAGCTCTGATGAGCCTGGAAAGCAGCATCAGAGACGCCCTCATTGAGAACGACGATGTAGGAGTCGGGAACAATATCACCAGCCTTTGGGGTTGCGGGGACGGGGCTACCAAAGGCAGGGAGAATGGCAAGAGCCGCAAGGGCGAGATTCGTAAGGAATTGCATTGTGAGAAAGATACTGCAAAAGATAAACACCAGATAGATCAAGGGCCAGAAGCTTAGAATTGGTTTCGAGGCGAAGGCTGATGGTGAAGGAAAGTCCTATTGGGGGGAATATCACCTAGTATTTATATTGAGTGAAGTTCCTTATAAAACCTATATTTAATCACGACAATTACCATGAAGATAACGGCAGAGTACGTAGAGTCCTGTTTGAGATGTTGCGGAGTCTTCCGAGGAATTTTGTTAAATTGCATATCATTCGTTTTGTCTGTGGAGGACTTGGATCTCAGTGAGCTTGACAGCCAAGACCAAGGTACACGATACGGTCATAGGTTTAGCATTTACTATCACTTTTTTAGGCAGGACCCTAAACACCAAGAATGGCTCCAACCGTACTCAAGATCACGTCTTAGCTAGCATTACAGGGCTATGAGCTCCGTTCAATTGCCTGTCTGCTCTATCTTTCTCGGGCGATTTTCCAAATTCGCCATTCAATCCTAGAAGCGACGATCTTAAACAAATTTTCTAAGCAAGAGTCCTTGGTATGGTACACTTACAGTAAAGTTCCTATACCATGTATTTTAGAGAGATTATTCTTATTGTCCGTCTAGTTTATTACATAGTTGATATATAGTAAAGAACCATTACCGGTAAAGCTAATAACTATATAAGATCTTATTGACATGATATCCAATGGGATAGTCAAGGTCCTTGAAGCTAGTGAGAATAATGATTTAGGGTAGGTAAGCCATGGAATTCTCCAATACAACCTACGGGTTGTATGAGCATTGACCATTACTATACCCCTGTTCTCCTCGGCACATATCTCCTAATAAATGCACAATAAGCACAGGGTATCAAAGCTGTGGCTGTTTCTTATGAAGGTAGAAGCCTGCTGAGAAGCTTCTCCTCTGTTTCACGGCGTATCTGCACGATCGAAGATCCGATTTACGGATCAGCCACAACAGGTTGGTCAGGGGAACTAACCTCTTCAAAAAGAAGGTGTACTACCCCCAATCGAGACTCCGGGCCTTATGCACTTTAATTGAACCTTATCAGTACCCCACGTCTCTGCCATAACGTTTTTTTGTGTGTGATAATGCTATCTATCCGCGCCGTTTAACGGTCGAGATAATTATCCACACCATTTTCTCCTAATTGCGGGGTAAAGGAACACACCATATATAGAAAGTCTAATTCTATCAGTATAACTATGTAGCCTTCGGACAGCGATTGTAATCATATAGTGGATTCTTGAGCCCTAGCTGCGGACGCTGCCGATGACGTTATAGAAATGCCTCGGGCGTGTTTTCTTGACACCTGCTCGTGCACAAGCCTATCAGGGTTCCAGGAGTCCTTCTCAAGCTTGTTTGTAGTCCTCGGCACGGAATGAAGGCTAGGACCATGTGCCCTTACTTACGTCTGTAAAATAAATTTGCCCCCAGAGTTCATGGCTTGGTGGCGAGTGCTCACGCGACAACAAGGCAGTGGTAGTGATGATTAATATCAGTTAATCTGTTGAATTCATGAAATCTCTCGTGACATTCCGTTCTGCTATTTCAGGGGCTGATTTTCAGCTGGCCAGGCGCGGAGGGGCTAGATGTAGCTAATTGCTTGATCGTTAGGAAGTTCAATCTAAGAGAGGTTTCATCGAATAACAGTATTCCGTGTGGGATGCCACATGTAGTAAGAGCCTGACAGCTGCAGGGGTAACATAAGCGAAGCCGTGAGTGGAAGCTGGGACGACTACCCAGCCCTGAATTCTACCGAGACTGTCCATTCAATTTGATTAGTACATAGGTGGCTACATGTTGTACAATACTGTAGAAATATTGCTTTTTCCTTTTCGGGTGGAATCGCGACTGTCCTAGACCCTGTGAATGACGCCAAAACCCTAACCCTCTTTTTGAAGTTGTGCAAGAATCTTGTACCTGTAGATCAGCAAGGATCACATTTAACATCGGCGGGACTCGGCGCTGTCCGTTGTACGATCTGCTGTCAATTTAAACTACCATCAGAAATACCAGTGTTCCGGGTCCAGTTGGCCCTCTTCTGACAACACTACTCTTAGGTATCTTGGCTTAGCTATTCACAAGGGCTGCATATATTGGGCTCTCCTATATTCTCGGCCTTTTTGCCGTTCTTTTTTTCTATAGCCAAGCCAATCAAGCTTGCTTTAAAGTGCCTGGGTTGTTGCTACCTCCGGCTGCCTTCGTGTAGTATGTGGCGGTGCTAGGATGTGCTTCGTGACCTACAGCCGAAATGTACCTCCGAGCCCTTTTTCGCCTAGGTATTGTGGAGACCGGACGAAGGGCTTCGAAAAAGGCAAGTGAATGTTTGACGCTACCAAGTTCTTTAGTTTTGTGTGCGTATTTACTTCACCATATTTCGTGAGCATTCCGTCAGTTGTTCGGCGATGGTAAACATCAGAGCTACCATAGCCGCTGGATATTTTGACCCCCACGGGATTGAGCAGGGGGGTAGCTCTTAGATGGTGGTCGAAAGAAGGTTAAAAGAAGGTTTGCCTGATGTTATGCGTGGGACAGCTGTATGCATGATAAGGTGGGACACAATTACGATGAAAGTCACATCATCTTCAGGTGTGAGAGTACAAGTGATCTCATTTTTTCGCAGAATACGCGGGCTTGGATATGCAAAGAACCGGCTAAGCACGGCTGCATATGGAAATGATCGGGTTTTTATATCAATATAGACAAATATTATCATAACTAGAAAAGGAGAACACAATCGCTAGAAGGTGTCCCAGATAGCCCTGAGTTCGTGCATAGATAAGTGATATTATTATATACATGGGTCTCTGTGTCTGAGGGTCTTGGAAGCTACTAGATCAGCCTTGAATGAATCAGTTGCCCCAGAAGCTGCAGGTGTCATCAAAGTCTACGATATATATCTCCGATAAATGTGGGATATGATAGGGACCTCCTTCTTTTACCGTAAAAAGCCGGCTTTAGTGGCTTAGTAAAGGCCCTTCATTACCTGCGGACCTTTCAAAAAAGGGGAAATGGATAGAGAAGCGAGGTGCCTTGTTTGGAGAGTAGTCAAGCTGACCATCTATCAAAATTTCTAATACTAAAGCTCGACTTGTGTCATTATCATACACACAATCATAGTCGGCGAGCTCCAATACCTTACATTGTCACTGGATATGTAGGACCCAGACTTAATTTACCAATCCGCTCGGCTTCACCGTTAGTAATGTAAGCAAGCTATGTCTAGCACATTAATGAGAATTCATTTAGATTCTCTCCCTCCCTCTGTGGACCAGCATGCTAACTATACCGAAACAGAGTATCCCACATAAAAACTAATTCCTCGAGAAAGAACAACCAAAGGTTGAATGAAGGCTCTATTTGACCGGCATTGAAGCTATGACTGAGGTCGCTCAGGTTAAAACCAACTCCTCAGCTTCTGGGTACAGGAGAAATACTCTTGCAAAATATCAAAATAGTTGCCGTTCGACACATTGTCAAGATTGTTCATGAGCCAATGATCGTGCAACGCCTTTGCTTGAGCCTTACCAATCCGCGTAACCTGACAAACAACAATATTAAAAGAGTGGCCGTTGAATGAAGTTACAGTATTTCTATTCTCGTAGTCCTCAACATTCCTCACACTTGATTCCGTCCTATTGTGTACTAGCCAATACCCCAGGGAAATGCCCCAGGGCATCATACCACTTGTAGTGGTATGAATTAGTCAGGAGTACATGGAGTCCAAGGGCTAAGCTACTCGCACCACACACTAAGGGCTAAGTCTAGCAACCAAAGCAAACCACATAACAAAAATAACAACAGAAATATCACAAATAAAAACGCAGCACTTGCAGTGGTAATTAACAAGCTACTTACATACATTTTGAGTTAGGTTAACCTTGCCGTACGTATGATGAGGACTCCCCTAATAGATGTATATAAATAGTTACCACCCATTATAAGTCATAAATCATAAGCCTTACAATTTTTCTCGTTTAAAGGCTAGGGTACTTACCATGAAATATCCCAAGTGCTTTTTACCGTTGGTAGCTATATTTGACTGTTATTTGTAAAGACAAACACCCTTGAATATAAATTTTAGGCACTATTAATGCAAAGGCCCATAAAGAATTTAATATATACATATATATAGTCAAATAACCCATACAAAGAACGGGAAAATTTCCCTGTTTTAGCTATAATCCATAGTTTTAGTATGTACGCTTCAGGGAGAAGGGTAAGGCCCTTCATGTAGTTAATCAGATGTTATCACTCATACGTCCCTCCTGATTCTCTATCCCTTCTTCCCCCACAATCATGAAACAACTAACTTCTTTCCATATAAATTCAGTGGCTGGTTTTGGGTAAAATTTCGTTGGTTGGCTATAGTCGACCCAAGTACTAGTTATAACGCAAAAACATATATCTATTATATATAACAAACTTCGTGTTAGGGAAAGGAAAACGGGGGGTATGTATCTATTATTTAGGGTAAAAGGTTTATGTAGCACGTGCTCTAGTAGGAAGCGTATTGTATTGTATATTACTGGTCTAAACATTGAGGGGAAATACCAAAAAAGCATTATGTATTTATTCATTCGATATCAAATTTTGTATCGAATAGGTATAGTGCTGATATAAGTAGGTTTTGGGTCTATGATATAGGAGGCTTTGCCTCCAGGGGCACATATATAGAGAGGCCTAAGCTTACAGTCTACTCTCATTCTCTCTACTTTTACTGCATCAAAGGGCAAGCGTTTGCGAGTGATTCCTTGTGAAGGTACATCAAGTGATACGATATTTACCAAGGTATTCTCTACTAAATGAATCCCTTTTTCGGAGCCGCCTATCTCAATCCTGTCGATGCCAAAGTTCTTGGATAGGCTTCTCGAAGGCATACCCCTCGAAGATCTGACCTGTTGGATGAACCGCTAAGTGAGTAGGCCGTTAATTAATAGATCAGGGCTCTCACTCATATATTCTTCATCTCCGAAAACTTATAAGCAGTAGCTAGATTAGTAATTTATTTAATTTTTTGGTTAACTATCCGCCCCCCCAGGAATTAGGACTATCCCCCTTTTTTTGAAAATCATTGCTCATTCGTGAATAATTAACTGATTAGAGAATTGAGACCATTCAATTGCTTGAAACTAGTCCAATGATAGAATAAAGCTACTCGTAGACGGATTAGAATAGACCATCTCTAATAAGGAGCCGTATCCCATGACCTGGTGAAGCTTCCTCTTTTCTGTGGGGCTAAAATTCTGTGGCTAGACTATTGAACCCGAATCTACTCGGGCCCATACTAAGGTAGCTGTCTTTATGTTTACGTTTTTTTACTAAACGTCTTTGTTCATATGATCTCAACTCATAAATACAATCTACTGTTCAGCCTATAATCCTATTTTTCTTTCTTTCTTTACATACCACCATTGAAGCATGTAGATTGTTACTAAAATTCCCCAAAGACAACTAGCCTTGTCTATAATTCAGATACTACAATTGCCAGTGGTGCACACCTCAAACATATAGGGATACTCCGTCCGGGGGATATGTATTCCTGTTTTTTTCCTCCGATCACCGGATTCTCTCGAAATCCCTTTATATGGAAATATAGGAGACAGTAAATTCTCCTACTCATGTCGCCGGGTCCGACTTGATTAGGGATTAGTTAATAATACATTAACCTCTCACGTGATCAAGTCGAGCCTTGGTGAAATACAAGATAGCTACTATTAGTAATACCTGATTCAGCGAATGTAAAGGTATCTTGGCGCTGGTTCATCACCTATTCCCAGTGGCTGGCAAGTGGGGATAACCTATAGATACACTGCCAAGCTTAACATGAGTGACGTGACACGGCTTGGGTGGCTAACATGCATATAACTGGTTTCTGGCGTGAGTCATATTTACCCGACGTAATGAGCCACGCCCACGGTCGCATAAGTACAGCCGTCTGCCCCCCAACGCACGCGTTGCTCCTTTCCTCGCACACACCCTAGCCGATAATGGTAAACCTCCTCCCCGCCAACATTCTCGCGTCCCCTTAACTAACAAACACTCGCAACGTCAGCCACGGAAGAACCCCCCGATCTCCTCAGCACTTCGCGGACAATGCCAGAAATACCTCGAACAAACGCATCATTCGCAATGGAAGTTTGACGACTTTTGGAATGGTGATAGCAACTTCATTTCGGGTTACGGGGACGTGTGGGTGAGGGCGTTGAGAAAGATTATTAGCACTGCCGAAGATGATGATAAGCGCCTCGCTGCTGTAAGAGAAAGGGACAAGTACAAAGGAGTATGTATACCCATACCACTATTGACTTGCTTGATCCATGACAGCAACTACCGCGGCGCTGGGGCACGGGTTTGGTGACGGCCAGTCTGCTGTCAAGCCCTGCTCGGCATCCCAACCAGTATACATACTGTTGGGGCACGGATTCGGCGACGGCCAGTCTGTTGTTAAGCCTTGCTCGGCATCCCAGCGCCACACTAGGGCACGGATTCAGCGGCGGCGAGTCTGTTGTGAAGCCTTGCTCGGCATCCCGGCGTTTGGGACACGGATTCAGCGACGGCGAGTCTGTTGTCAAGCCCTGCTCGGCATCCCAGCTAGCATATATGCTGCTGGGGCACGGATTCAGCGACGGCTGGTCTGTTGTTAAGCTCTGCTCGGCATCCCAGCGCTCGGGGCACGGATTTGGTGACGGCCAGTCTGGTGTTAAGCCCTGCTCGGCATCCTAGCGGGATTTGTGGTTGTGTTAACTGATATTTCCCAGCGTGAGTATTTACCGGGACCATCTCGTGGCAAGAGGAAGGTTAAGTCCAAAGGTAGTAAGAAAAGGTCCAAAAAAGCCCAGAAGGCTGGTTCTCCCGTTCCTCCCACATTGCCTATTTACTAACATTGATAGACCGATTCCGAGTCGTCTGAGCCACCACCATCCTACCAATCCTCTCAAGAGGAGACGCGCACCGCAGAACCCCGGAATATCTACGAACAAAAGCATCTGTTGCTCTCCGAGGATCGAAAGTGGTGCCTTCCCGGTGGTCGGTATGTAGAGGATGTCCTCTTTGCATCGGTGGTGTCGAAGTCAGATAGGGCTAGAAGATTGAAGCAGATGCCAAAAGAGTCTTATGCACATTCGTATATACTGGACACAGAGGACCCTAATATCAGAGCTCTCTTCACGACGGAGGAATGGGGTGTCATTGATTCGTTGCAACTGCCGTTACCGACTGTTGATGGTTCCCTCGAGTCGTTCATGCAAAAATTTGCCGATGTAGGTTAATATACTCGTGCTGGCAAGACACAGCTTGAAGCTGACTACCTAGGTCAAAACTGCCGCTGACCTCCGCCACCGCCTTGCAACGACGTTTTATGTACCTCCAGACGAGACATACTCCCGTGATAAACACGGTGACCAGGCCTGGGTCTATTCGGTTTTGACTTCGTTGTTCGTGTACACGCCCTATTTTCTCTCGTCGTCACTAACCTTGACTAGAGTTGTGCTCTACGAATTCAACCACATGTCACACATCAGCAAACACCTCGAAGCCTGGTTCCAAATCAACATCTGGGGCCCTATCTTTGACCGCTGCTTCCAATATATTCCTAATATGTCTATCGCACGGTACCTCCCCACTTCTCCGCTTCTATACCCTAACCAACGGCCACATTACTAAGCCCTTCTCAGCTCTGAATCCCAATCCCCCTCCAATTCCGGTCGAAAGAACCTTATACTGGCACCCGAAGCTCGCAGAAACATCGGCAATAAATATGATGGCCTCATCACCCATAACGGAGTTGAATATGGTGCTGTAGAAGATAGTAAAGACTTTCAAGAAAAGAAGTGGGCATCAGACTCATTAAAACTTGTGAAACTGTTGCATGATCAAATGAGGGTATTGGAGAAGGAGGTAAAGCATGATATGGAGTCATTGAGTGGATTTCAGTGCGTGGGGTTTTTGACAGCAGGTAAGCTCACACCCCGCAAGACAGGCAGAAAGCAGAAGCTAAATGGTATCGCAGGACTTTCATGTCAGGGTTTATTCCTACAGTATGGGAAGGGACATGTTTGTCTTCTGAAACGGAGCAAAGAATGTAAGGTCCCGAAGAGTGTACTGCCGCTATCTGACCTTATTGCTGTCCTTTGTGCGGTCTGGCAGATGAGAGTGAGTTTTGTCCTGATTGCTATATGTTCGGTTCTGCGGGCTAATATCTGGGTAGGAAACTGTAAGGAAATCAGTCGGTAACCTTGTGAAGTTTTGGGGGAATACGGAGGTGCAGTTTCCGGCAGCGGTCGGTCAAGCGGTGTGTCTACCGGCTATATTGCCAACATGTTTGGACACGGATACGGACATTTGAAGGCTTTATAGTTGCTTATTGATTGTTGTTTCGTTTACTTTTGAGTGGTGCGGTTATGCGTTTAGGCTCTTGATAACCCTGTAATAATATTTCTTCCATCTCTTTGTAATGGCAGGTGCTTGTTTTACATGGATCTTAGACCTCCTCGCTACTCATTATATCGTCTTACTCCTTGGTCTGATTTAGCTATTTATGAGCCCTAAGAAATATGAACTTTTATCATAGGTTTTCTACCCTAGTATAATTTCTTTTAGTGTGTTAGAAATGCGTTCTTATAAGGGTGATTAAGTAGATGTAGAAAACTATAAACAATAGTTTCAGTACACATTTTTGTAACACTTGTTGCGTGTGCCTTAATATGTCCTCTATGACTACTACTAAGCTTTTGGAAAATCCAGTAAGCCAATAGATATATTTGAATTGCCTCGGACTTTTGGTAAGCAAATGTATTTCTTCTTACATATAAATCTCTAGGAAGGAGGAAGAGGGGTGGAAGCAATGTTTTGGGCAAAAACCCTTACACTATTACCAAATTGTGGCACCTTGAAGTGGTGGGACTATAGCGGCTCTAAGGGCTTAAATATCTATACTCCTACAGTTTTATATAAAAAAAATATTTATTAGAGGAGCTGAGTATCACTAGTAAAGCCTTAAAACAAAATTCGGTCATGGTACTCTAAGAAGAATATGTTTTACTCAGATTTATTGACCTTAATTAGAAAACTCTTACAAGTATTAATAATTGTGCTGTAATTAAGCCGTCGGACTGTGGTTCCAAATAATGCGCGACACTAGAAAATACCGATAACCCTATTTTGAACAAACAGCCATGCAAGAGGAAGGTGTCCAATGATTTTGTTGATTTGTAGAAGGGTTTGTATTCTTCTAAAGTCTATCCAGTAATTTTTCTGAGCGTATTTGACCTTACTATGCTAGAAAAATGTTGATTAAGTACAAAGGCACCTCTATAATTTTAGTGAGGGTTTTGCAATGCCACTAACTTTATACTCTTAGGAATATTTTAATATCATAAAAGCGTATATAACTATAATCATATTAATAAAATGAATGAAATACAAGAGATACTGGCTCTACTATTAAAATGATTCGTTATTTCAAACGGCGGGTAGATATCTGTACTGAAGCCCTAGTTTTTGTGTTTTGATGCGTGCCACTCCCCAATTCCGACGATTTAATTACAGCGCAAGTAATCTAGGTAATAAGGATTCTAAACTTTAATTTTGCGGTTAGGGTAGAGTAGTCGCTGTAATCCGACGCACTGCTATATTAGTTGCGTAGGTTACTAGTATACTTCTAGAACTTACTAAATCACCTCTGCAAATTAGCAGTAATTTGGGAACATAATTATATACGTGTTTATGATTTTACGAAGAAAAACTTTTTTATATATAGCCTATATTACTCAAGTGGATTTTTACCCAAGAAAGATTGTTGGAAAAGCCTAAACATACTGAAATATTTCTCATTATCTGAATCCGATTGATTAATCGCAGTATAGTCAATACCACCACATACACGGCCAGAAAAAAAGTTGACAGAATAAAATGGTATAGAAATATCAAACAAACCACCATCCTAAATCTTTAGCTTTGATAACGCGACCTCACTCCCATCACCCATCTCGTTCCTAAGTGTCTCGATTTGTCTCTTTATGACTGTCTTGAATGATATATCATCTCCGTCGTCCCCGTCTTTCTTTCTATGACTATTCCGAGCGGCAATTATCAAGAGTGAGCTGACGAATGCTTCCTTCAGATAGGCAAAACTAAATTCATCTGTCCACTCGGCAATCTTGTCGACAAGACTCTCAGGGAAGTCGATCCTGTCATTGCCTTCTAGTTTATGTCTAGAGCACCTATCAGAAGCTATCCATGAGGTGGCTGCAAAAGCAAATGGGAGTCTTACTTCCAGTACTGGCAGTATTTCTTGCGCTCCTCTAGTGATGGCAATGGGAAGAAGTATTTTCTATCAAAACGCGAGGGACGGTTTACAATGCCAGGGTCCAAAAGTTCCACTATAGTGATATAATCAGCATCAAAGCTCAAGGATCACTATAGGGGTGAATGCGAAAACATACGGTGGTTGGTAGTTGCTAACACTAAAATTCCATCATTTTCTGAGAGGCCATCAACCTCGTTCAAGAAGTATGATCGATTTCCTTGATCAATCAAGCTATCGATATCCTCGAGGATGAGTAAACACGGAGCCATTGCCCTGGCTCTTTCAAATATCATCTTGATGCCAGCTTCGTCGCCAGCCCAAGTATGGAAAGATTTGACGTAGAGAGATGGGTGGGGAAGATTTTTCATCAGCGCTTTGATAGAGATGGTTTTGCCATTTCCAGGTGGTCCATGGAATATTAAACCGCGCTAAATGGTTGAAATTAGCTAGTCTTAAATTAAGGACCGAGGGAGTGATGCAAACCTTCCATGGCACACCAAGACCACCGTATATCTCTTTAGATGCAAAGAAGCTATCGACATCACTGATAACATCCTTCTTCATCTCTTCGTCCAAAATAACGTCATTCCAGTTTGCTTTTTGGATAGCCTCCCATAGCTGGTGATCCTTGAGCCAGTCCCCTTGGAAAACTAGAATCTCATCGTGCAACTCCGCGCCCCAGCTGCAAATTTCGAAAATAAGCTCCTGTACAGCGGCCTTGGAGTGTTGATTATGCAAAAAATAGTTTGAGACTTTTAGTTGATAGTCCTCTATATAGCGAGCGTAATAGTGGATAAATTCATGGCCGGAATTTGTGGTGACATCAAAACAACCAAAGTCAAGTGTTGGTTGTACGGTACCCGGTCCATCGGAGCGATGCGCAGACGGGAAAAAGACAGCTTGAGTGAGGAAGGAGAGATCTTTCTGGGTGTTGGGTCTCAAGGTCACTTTACCGAGTGCAGCGAACGAGAGAATATTGCAGTAACGATCATTGCACACCGTCATGATGAGGTGCGGGTATTGTTTCTTGATTGTGCCACGGAGAAATAAGTCACAGTTTATTGCAATCCCAGAATTGTGTTCTATAAAGCTCTTAATGGGGGCACTAGGGCGGTGGTGGGATTCCCTTTCCACAACCAGGAACTCGTCGCTACTGGAGCTATTTGTTTTTGCAGTTGTCGAGTCGAACTCGGCAAACGGAGAGACCTCGGATGAATCCTGTAGGGATTGGTCATCCGGCATGAATTGGGGGGCAAGAGGGCTCTGGGTGAGGGCATTGTGTTCGGCGCGGTGGGGGCGGTGGAGCCTACGCTCTTTGCCGTGAATGTGAGACATGATAGGGCTGACTGGAGGCGAACTAGTAGGATAAAGGTGTAGAGGGAGGGACGATGAAGAGTAGAAGAAGAAGGACAAGAAGAGGAGGAGGGGGATGAGGAGGAGGATGATAAAGAGATAGCAGGTATACGCCCCCTACGTACGTGGAAGCTCGAGCGGATGCTCCCCGAGCTCGTATCCGTGCTGTTCCTGGTTTGACTGTTCGTGTAACGTTGGACTACCGCCATTGACCCCGGAAAAATAACCGGATCGTTCTATTTATAGGAATTGAGTTGAGATGATTCGCTATAAACCGGGGATGGGAGAACGAATTACTGCCTGAGGTTCTCAATGATATACGTCCGAAAGCCTTGGCACCCCTTCAACTCGAGGCAATAACGAAATAGCTATAAAAGGTTCTAGAGAAGAACAAAAGAGTAAGACATGCCAAAAAAGTTCTTGCCCCTTAGAGGCTAGATGCATGCGGGGAGCGACAAGTATTGAAGTTCATGATAAACTTAGTATAATAGGGGTGGGAGGATGGCTGTATGTGCAACCCTAACCCACTAGTCCACCTCAGATCCCAAGCGTCCATCCAGCAGAGAATTATGCGCCCTGAGCAGTAACATTAGATAGCTTGGGTAGTGTTAAAGCCTAGGTCAAGCCCACGCTTCTTTGAAACTGCTAGGTCTATGCGCTACGTAGTTGTTGAAAACACCAGGTATCACCCGATTTCCTCCCTTGTGTCCTCTGGTAATATTGGTATCGAATAAGTATAGTGGGACTCGAATACTCTGGTAGTAATAGGCTTAGCCTAGGAACGGGTATATGCAGAGCCCGTGGCCGAAGGAACCCTCTAAGCAAGCAATCAACTCTGGTTCTCTATCCCTTTGAATAGCTGTTGTCCATTATAGGAATATGAATGAATAAATCATAAGTACATGGACATTATAGGAATTGTTGAAAATGTGATATATGTTATATGTTCTTTATTTAGGCTCCTCGCCCGTCCAGAAAATCTCTAGGCTTTCTCTAGGCATTGGTCGGTAATTATCCCGCCGCTCTGTCGCCCAATACCTACCGAGTCCACTTACGTCACAGCTGTACCACGTATACCAACCTGCCATCATAATCACTAGCATTGAAAATTGTGTTTTTATAGGTATACGTGGCCCTCGAAATAGCATTGCCCAAGCCAGTACCCCACTCGTGAATGAAGACGTCGCTAAGGAATGTCGAATTGAACCTGCTTACCACCTAGGGCCTAATTTCACGTCGGTTTGAACCTCATATGCCCTACTTAGACCTTGCTAGCAATGTGGATTTTAATTGAGGGTTGAGCCCCTTTCCAAGTAGTCACAGAGAATCGTGAACTTTAACCTCTTACTTACAACCGGAGGCCGCGTCAGATATAGAAAAAGGACTAGGTATCGACTTTACAAAAGTGGGGGAAAAGCGACTAGCAAGAACAGTGGAAAAAGCTCAAGGCAGTAGTAGCGTAATAAAATAGTGGGAATGCTAGGTACAATCTGAACTGGCAACTAAGGGGGCATCAGGAGCATTCCTTTAAAGTTAAACCTAACAGTTAAATTCTTATATATTTGTGTTATTTTGAGTGCGCTACCTGAATATCTTAACTAGGAAGCTCCATTTATTCACTGAGCCGGAGGTAGCAGGCTGTGGAGATATCAGCGCCACCAGAGTCCAACACCGGCCTTCTACAGTCTCCGGTAGAATGATTATGAAAACAGGGATTAGTGGGTCAGGCTCTGTATCAGGTGCTTAGTACTAGAATCTTCGCTGGAGAAGTAAAAAGGCTCCAAGTCCTAAGTCGGGACTTTCTTATTAATTCTACCGGGGACTATACAATGGTGGGGATGTCAAACATTTAACGATCTGGACGACTTGGTATTTTTTGAGCAAATCTTAGGTAACCCCAGGGCCCTAGAAAATCAATAACTTATGCCTTATAGGGTCGTAATACGGATGCTATACAGGTATAGATATCAAGGACTCCGCTTAAAACCTAAGGAAAGAGGTCGAGTGATTACTAGAATAAAGCTTAAAAAGAGTGGAACTATAGACTTATTTTGGGATTTTCTGTTTTCTAGTTGAGGGATAACGGAAGGTGTTTTGCCATAAAAACTGTAGGTGTCGCAGTGGTGGCATTGGTCCCCATATAGGGTGTGTTCTTTTACCCTATGAAAGTTGAGTTCTCGATTTACTCACTCCCGAACACCTGCTGAGAAGAGAAAGATTAGCCTCGAGTAGCAACCAGGCTTACAACACAGTGACTTACTACAACGATAGATCATAAATCCCCACAAAACCAGGTTTAATAGCTAGAGACCTCTTTAATAAAATAGAGAGACTAAATGCTAAGGGGTCACTAGAGCTTAGAAAGAACTGGTTATTTGTAGTCTCTTTCCCATCCTCATGTTCACAGAACCGTAGCGTCTGGTGTGCTTACTTCGCCGAACTTTCTCAATCCCTCTTTCGAGCGTTTTTTCCCCTGAGGGGTTAGGGGACTCTAGAGAGACTTTTTTATTAAGGTTTCTATAGTTGCCCTAACATATTTAGGCATGGTACGCACGGCCTTAAAGGTCTACCGGCCAAGTTATAATGTGGAATACCCCTATTAATCCAAAGTATGCTGAAGTTTGTTCTAGTATACCTAACCCTGCTAACTCTACCAACTCTACTGACTACTTTACCACAAGGGCAACAATGTCCATCAACAATAAAGCATGGGTACTAAATTTCTATACTCAGTTCCGTAGCACACACCCGATTTCTTTTTGTCTGGCCTAGCTACACCATAGTAACACTTACACTACGCCTCATCTTCTAGACCTGCTTGGCGGCACAAACTTGGGGAGCAGTCTAAGCCGGGTGTGAAAAGGTGCTGGGAGGTCAACAAGGCGAGACTGGGTGTAGTTGGGTGTATATTTCCACGCCCAGAGACAATTTCTTTCTGCTTAATGTACAAAAAGTATGTAGATTTTTCTAATCAATAATACTGGAAAAATCCACCTAGGTGTATCTAATTATGCAGAGGTTTAAATGGGCCGGCCCGGGCTCAAAACTAGGGTGGCCCGGCCTGGCCCAATAATTAATTTAGTATGGTGATTGCTGGCCCGGGCCACATAAAAGGTGGCTGGGCCGGCCTATTTAAACCTCTGTAA
Organism: Verpa conica; assembly: GCA_033030425.1. NCBI lineage: Eukaryota > Fungi > Ascomycota > Pezizomycetes > Pezizales > Morchellaceae > Verpa > Verpa conica. The sequence goes on along the minus strand of JAUFSD010000002.1, from coordinate 15,761 downwards.
TTATGTGCTATATATAGTAGAGAACTGTTTTATTCAGTGCTTTTCCCTCCCTAAAAACAGGTTTTATTATATAAAAACCGTGGCCCTCGCTTGCCTATATAAACTTACAGATCTTCGATAGCATATTAAAAGATCTTCCAACATTTCTTGGGAAATTCTGTCAATTATTAGTGTTGTAATACCGAGCCAAAATCTCGGTAGACTTTCAGGACCGCGCACGACATACATTCTTGAGCCAGATAATCCTAATCCCCAAGACGTCTTGAAATATTCCGGATTGCTTCTGAGATAACTCCGAATCACCGGAAATCCATTGTCCTAGACCTTACAATGATGTAGCAGGCTACTTGTAAGGGGAGACAACAGAGTATCACTCAATCATAGATACTTTTACATCTTATATTATTTTTGCTCCGAGGCGGAAGGATTTCCGGCACAATCATGACGTACGGGATTAAAATCTTTTGTTTGTTTCTAAGGTCCTCGAAGAATATATTAGTTGTGTTGATATGACAGCCTCAATTATAATCGGGGAAGCAAGAAGTTACTCATACAAGACTTGTTCTCACCAATCGGTAGGTCTGAGACTTGTATTGCCGGGTAGGTACTTCTTCCCTGCGAAGTCCTATATTGTAGCCAATCTAATATTATATTTGAGACAATAAACACAGATGATCTTCATTCTTACAAGCAACATGTAGAGTAGGTACAAAGGAATGGGGTACTGTTTTCGAATTTCTACGAACATTATTCTCCAAAGGAGAATAAAACTATTAGCATCGCTCCCAACAATGAAATTAGCTGATTTGTGGCTGAGGCTTTTTTTATCCACTTGAGATTGTCTCTATAGTAGTACGTATTAAATTAAATTAACGTTACGTGGGAAAGACCAGCGGACACCTAAAAAGTAGTCGATTGGATATATCAATTTTGTTCTATACTAACATGACTGCATATCATCATTTTAGTAGGTGCCGATATTACATTGACGCTTTCCTTTATGCGACCGTGTCCACTAATAACACTTATGATTCGTAGTAGACCCCCGCATTATGAGTATTCATAGAAAATATTTATAGGTTTGAACTAATTTAGCGGCTGAGCGGGCCATATGACTTCCAGCTGCCCTTCATTGCTGCATCTGCGCACTGTACGCGGACTATATAGACCACGAACTGTGGGGCAAAAATACTAGTGATGCCGATAGATCTTTTGGTCATGTGATTTATCTTTGGTGAGGAAGAACAGATACCAAAGATAAATCACATGACCAAAAGATCTATCGGCATCACTAGTAAATTGGAGCAAGGACCACATAACAGTCCTCCATATAGAGGGCCGGCGTAGGACAAGGACTATGGGGAAACATGGGAGACTGCGGGGAACAAAACTAATCCGTTCGAGTTGTAATACACACTACCCCGGTCCATTTAGGCCCATACCCAAAGCCTCCAGTGCCTTGTGGGGCCTCCGAGGCTCATTAAGATCCGAAAGGCCCTGCTTGTCACGCAAAGTAATTCCAATAGAGTTGAGGCCTAGAGGGTCTTTGGGTGGTTTCTAGGCCAAGCCACAAGAGAGACTCTACGCATCATCTTACACTGCCAAAACTTGCCGCTTCTGATATTTAGAGTACCCCAAAATGCTTTAGAGATACAGTAGCTCCTGAGAAACCAGCATGTCCTGGCTACTAAGATGGCTAAATCCTACCTGCTATCAATCTACGTAAGGTGTTTAACAAAGTGTAGTACTATCTCAGCACTCGGGGCAAGAAAAAGAACTGAGTATCCAAGCTTTAGTCAGGGGACTTGGTACGCAAATTTTTTTAATTATGTTCAGGTTCCCCAGTACTTGCAGAAGTCGTTCGATCATATGCGACCCCTCTCCGTACCCCGCTTAGGTTTCGCCACGAAAGCGAGGCGTCGCGTAGGACCATAACTACGCTATGCGAGATAAAGCGCACTAGGCGTTGGTGGCGCAACAAGACACCTTTGTTAGTATCAGAACCTAGACTATTCCCCTCTGGATGGCGGCTGCTAGAGCCAAGTAGTTGTGGAGCAGACTGTAGCCAATAACATTTGTAGAGTGCTCGACGCGGTGTAATCTTTGTTCAAGAGGGCGTTGCAAGCCCCTCCAAGGGAACTTCGTTCAGAGCCGTTTCTTTTCGCTACTTTGTGCTTTTGATGTACGCTGGCAGGTTAATGCCTATTCAGCCACTTTATGCAAGCGAAACCAAATGTCCCGAATATTACCCGCCCAGGCTAGCACGGTTTAAATAAACTAGAGATTCTTATTCTACCAATCTCCCCAGGAGTAATGGAGCCCTGTAATGGCTTGTTTCTCATAAAACGCACTTGATCGTACCTCCATCTTGTGCGGTCTAGACTATTTAAAAGCGGCCCAGGTCAGCTCAGATATACTACGGTATATTGAAAGCTCTACTAAATGGTGGCGCCACGTGTTTGGATTGGTGGAATTGTGGGCGCATGTAGGCCCACTACAAATATGTGTTGTTTCAAAATTAGTGGTATATTTACGCAGCAACCATATTTTGGATTGGAGAACGTACTCACTAATATTACTCCACAGCGTCTATGGCTATGAGAACTATAATCTTATTTATGGAATTTCCAAGAGCTAAAGTACTTACAATATTGTTGTAGTGTCTAGAGTGACATTTTCAAAGTGGGGTTGCTGCAGGCGACCTTCTTGATTGCAAGGCAAAATTTCGGTTAAGTTTCGTAACTAGCAGTAGCTACTTCCCATGCACATAAAGAGCTGAAACTCGGAAAGAATCGGCGATGGAATGCATATGCGTATGATAAGATATTAGGACTATTCTAGTGATTTTTATGAGCAGGCTCAAGCTAGACCTAGTCTATTCGAGCCGGAGACTTAAGCCAGCTGAATAAATTGATGCATAATACGATAGAGAACTCGTATATATAAAGCGCGGAACAGACGAGTATCGAGAGAATCCTCAAGCAACAGAAACAAGTCCTGTATACTTTACATACCTATCTCTACGAAAAAGCCTTATCTTAGCACATATTCCTATTAAATCCGCGTTTCTTTCTACACCAGGAGGCGGTACCATAGGGCCCGGTAGACCGCTCCCAGAAAATATAAACCGTCATCTTGTTTCCCTAGGTTATCGATAACGAATCCAAACCTTGGATACCGAAGTGTCACCACAAAAATGCCCACAGAATCAACTCAGGGGACCGAAGGCTCGGCAGCCGGGACCATCTACGCTCCATGGTTGGGTTTTAAGCATGACATAGAACCTGTAGCGCCTACAGCCAAGAGTACACCCCAAGAGATGTTTGCGAGCTATTTCCGTCGGAGAGGGGATAACCGAAACGTCACGGATCCGGCCCCATTGACGCGAGGACGGGCGGCACAGTATCAAAGCTGGCTGACATTTGGAGTCCTGGAGGCCGTTCTTGAAAGGCCAGTGTTTGAAAGCGAACTTCTTGAGTGGAAGAATGGAGTAAATGTCATGAGCAGCAAAAACCTCCCTCTAATCTTTCAGGGCTGGGCAGATGGTCTGAAAAAAGCCGAAAGTGATGAGTCTAAGGACGAAGAGCGGTTTAAGAAGGTCCTAATGCTTGTAAGAGCAGAAATTCACATCCTTCTTGCGAATGATACTACCAACGTATTCTTATACTCCGACACCGAGCTAGTTGGGCCCGCGGCCGAGTCAGACAAACAAGAAAAAAGGAAAGCTATGATGGCTACTGTAGCTATGATTGCTGTCATTGCTGAAAGCCTAGAAATCATAAGGAGCCAGTATCGATTTGATATGTTGGTTGATGGGGTAAAGCCGTTCAAATTGAGGTCTGTTCTCAATACGTGTATCACATACAAACAGGAGATGATTGCAAAAGGGTGGTGCCCTTTTGTAGTTCGTAAGCTTGAGAGTATAACTGCGACGATATATGCCAGCACCCACGAGCCGGTCCCTTCATTTACCAGTCACAACATCGCGGGATGCACTGCCGAGCGGTGTAAAGGAAACGATCTGCCCAAGGGGGATGCCCGTCTCCCCTCGCATTATCCAAAGGACTGCAAATGCGAATATTTAGGACCACCGGCAGCTAGTGAGGTGACGCGTATCCTCAAAGAAAAAAAGATTCCTGTAGTATCACTCGGCCCATCTACCGACGCGCCGAGCCGCCGTGTGATAGTTAGCCTCGCCTCAGATTCTCAGTATGTGGCGGTTTCCCACGTCTGGTCCGATGGCCTCAGAGATACAAAAGGTTCAGCACTGCCAACATGCCAGCTCGAACGAATTGATAAGATGACTCGTGAGCTCATGCCTGAAGGATCTGGACAGTTTTGGCTGGATACACTTTGCATCAACGATGAGGTGAGAGAAATAGGAATTCTTTTAATGGGGCAGACCTACAAGGGTGCAGCAAAGGTGCTCGTTATCGACGATGGCATACGAAGATGTTCGAAGAATGCACCGCTCGAAGAGAAGTTATTGCGGGTCTTAACCTCAGTTTGGATGCAACGGCTTTGGACTCTGCAAGAGGCAGTCTATGCGGAAGAAATGGTTTTTGAGTTTTCGGACGGTTTAGTACCAGTTCAAGATCTGCTACCTAAGCGGATGAACTCTGTCCAAGGAAACCTTGCCGTCGATCTATATCAGTTAGTACAGCGCATGAAAAACTACCCCGGGCCTAGAAACTACAGTAATATTTGGGATATTTCACGAGCCCTGGGTACACGGTCTGCAGGAAGAAAGGAGGACGAGACACTGGGGATTGTTGATTTAATTCACAACAGCTCAACTAACTCCTTTGTTTTGGCGGAAATTAAACTTCCCAGATCACAAGTACCACCCGAGATCACCAACGAAGAGGAAGCAACGAAATTCATAGCAGCCTATGAAGTAAAAGAGAGAATGAAGGCCTTCTTGACTAGTCTTGGTGAACTTCCTGCAGAAATATTGTACTTGGGTGGCCGAAAGCTGGAAGTACCTGGTTTCGCCTGGGCGCCAAGCTCGTTTATGACGGCAAGAGGTGTACTACCGAGTAGCTCCGATCAATATTGTATAGCCAAAAGTGAAGGCCTTGTTGGAAAGAATGGTTTTATTTCCCTCTCTTTTGACAACGAAATAACCCTAAAGCCGGGGAAACCGCGATATATTCAGACCGTTAAGGAGGATGAGCAGAAACGTTACCTCTTCGAGCTCTCAGCAATAGAGCCAGGAGAGTATAGTTTCAACGTGATAATGATGAGGTTGCTAAAGCCTAGGAGTAGTGCGACATTTGCAGCCGGGATGGTGAGCAGTGGTAGTGTCCAGGAAGATGATAGAGAAGACTGCGAATACAAAGGCCTTCTACAGCTACGAGCCCTAAAGGGGGACCCCAAAGATTATGATGTTATTCACGCGACGTATGGGCGCCGTAATTTGTGTGTAACCTAAGGCCACTATGCGGTATGTTGAGCCCTTCCACAGCTACATTCTTTGTTTTGGTCATTTTCTAATTGTTAGACAGACCTTGAGCCTTCAGGCTGCCTTATAGAGAGCTACTAGGGCCGGTAATATAGCTCCTACGCCTGGTTTAAACGGAGTACTAGTTATGTAGTAGTTTAGAGGGACAGGATTTTTACAGCTCATTTAGTCGCTTCTTGGGGTTTTGGGGTGTGCGGTATTTCCTTCAGTCATTTCCTGCAATCTTTCATATCTCTGATAGCCATATTCTTATGTATTTTTGGGTACAATATTTTCTCATATAGTTCATATAGTTCATATAGTTATGAGCTTGGGATCTTTGATATGATTAGTTGTCCAGTTATTGTTAGGATATATTTCATTCTAGAACACGAGCCTCCCCAGGTGCCAGGATGGGCCTTTAAAACAGGACCATTTCAGCAAGCCCCGACTCAGTGGGGGTCAAGGATATATGCTAGGTTTGTAGGTGGTATGGCTGGTGGGGTTGGGCTAAAGTATAGACCTACTAACCGCTATGTGGCTACTTATCCATATTAATATTACCCTTCTCCTTCAGAATCTACAATCAACATATGAACGGATAGGCAATAGCAACACGTATTCCAAAGGATTAGAACACATCTGAAAGGATTTTGCTCAAAAGAAGTAAAATATAGTTGAACACTCTATGGAGATTATTATCAGTATAGTGAATTTCCTCCGGCAATGGGAGAGATATCTACCTAAAGGTACGAGGAGATTGTAGGGTGATTTATATCAAAGTTACTCGTGAAATTTATTCTATTTAGGTGCTGTACTCTCAAAGAGTTGGAACCATGAAGCCTCGTAAATACTCTGCTCATTTCGCCCATTCCACAATAATAAAAAAATAAATGATATCCAGGGGGTAGGGTTAGGGTTTTATACCAGATGGCTAAGTGGAGGTAATTCATCTACTGAGTTAGGAGTGGAGTAATAGCCCACTCTATGTAGCCATTCTTTTTAACTCCATAAGAGAAGTGCGACCCCTATTAGCAAGATTTCCATAAGGGACAACAATTTACTCATGCGAATTTCAGGAACGCAACCTACCAAGAATCACAGTTCTACAAATGAGACACCTGACAGCTTCACGAACTGGATCGTCTTTATTTTTTACCCCCATTCTACCACAACATGACTATCGTATTCAGTAACTAAGAAGTCCATCAGACCCAGGAGGACCTAACTGAACCTAACATAGGACATGCCGTACAAAGCGCCAAGTGATTACACGGCGCCAAAGCCGTATCTGAAATCTCCCTGCAGCAGATAATACATCCGGCATCTATCTCTATATCATCCAAGTTTAATCCCCGCGGCTCTAGCTTCTCGTTTATTTGGCCGGTCCTGACTCGGAACTCCTTTGGATGTTCAGTATGCCCCTGGGTTCGTTATTGACTATCTGATTATGTTTATCAATTTCTACGGTATAGTTTGTTACTTTTTTACTAAAGGGCTCTAAGAGAACCGAGGAATCTTCTGCGAGTTCCACGAGATTGACGCGTTGAACAACCGGCAGAGCTGTCTCCCTACTAATAGGAGGATGTGGACCCACCCCACAGGGGCACTCGCGATGGGGAGGGGGAGGTTGGATAAACAGGGGTTTGTCCGCTGGTGGTAATGTTCTAGTGCTGCAGGTGGTAGTAGGCCTGGGCTGAAGTCTGCTGGTGGGCGCTGGTACGTACCTCGGGGATGCCCTACACTTGCACTTGCTCTCCTTCGACCGGGGTGAGACATGTAGGTAGTGGCATTTGGCGTGTTCTGTATAACAGGTGCCTGGGAATCAAAAATGTGGTAATCTATAGTTTTCACTTTCGTTAGATATGGGGTGTTAAGGAATGAATAGAAATAGACAGGTTTACTTTTACAGTTTTCGCAAAAATCAAATATTAGGATAGTGTTCCCCCAGGCCTAACTATTGACTATATCCTCCTGCCTCCAGTATTCTCCACTCGGAGACTCGCAAGCACAACAACCATCCGAGAGTGTGAAACATCGGGAAGAAGTTTTGCGCTGACAGCGAGCCCGACAAGCGACTCTTGATATTTGGGCAGAGATATAATGGGCAGCTCATGATTACAGCTGTCTCGGCAGACAATATGGCGGAGATGTGGTTGCCTGATTATTGTGTAACAACAGATAGGTATCATGAACGAGACTTTCTTTGTGCAGGGGAATGATAGAAACAACAGCATCTGTAGCGCTTCTTTTTCATGGGTTGTAAATAAATATCTTATTCGGACCAACAATATAAATAATTATTCCTTTGAACTACCGTATTAACTAGGTAAATTGGCTATGCGGGCGTCGCTGCCACTTCCTATCAAATGCAAACTTGCTATCTGATTGTAAGGATTATTATCATGAGCTAGCTTTGATGGGTTTAGAGGAAGCTCAAAGAATTTTAGAGAACACTATTAAACATAGGTGGCGTTGACGCCCGCATAGCCAATTTATCGATTTTATATGGTATTACTGTGAATTGATCGAGTAGATGGTTTTGTTTTTACTGGCCAACACAGATAAGCGCGTCGCTTATTTAAGTTGAAACCTATAAAAACTTATAGAAGCACCATAGTGTCACCTTGTCACTCTAATTTTACTTACCTGATCTACCCCGCAATTGATCAACCATTCTCCAATACTCTCGACTTTAGCACGATTCACCAAAGAGCTACCGGAACATCCGCAAACAAAATCAATTGCTCCATCCGGGGGTAAGCTGTACATTCCTACATTCCTACACTAGATCCTTATATCCCTTACCCTTAACTAATTATACCTAGAGAATTACTACGCATTTCCGATGGAGTTACCAGGGAAAATAAGTTTTACCGATGGTAATAGAATTCCTTCCGTAAAACCTGTGCTGTGCTGATTCTATAAAGTCTTTGAAGATCTTATACCAGAGTACCTCAAACGGGCACCATGGAAAGATTCAAGCGTCTCCTACGAAGAATTTTACAACAATATCCTCGTAGCGCCTACAGAGGAGTCTCTAAAATGCGCTAATTTGAACTTTTATCCAAGGTCTGAACGAAGGATCCTCTCTGACACCGACGGTATTGAGACTATAGAGCTAGTCAATCGAGTATTCGGTATTTCTAAGTTTTCTCGTCTGGGAGTTTGTGCCAATGAGCAATGCAAGCGCAATAAAGCTACTCTTACTCTACTGGCGCCTGATTGTAATTCGTGGTGTGGGCTGAGAGACTGGGCACTCCAACTGGCAGCCTGCTTCTGTTCGCAGACTTGGCCGCAGGATATGAATCTCGTCAAGGCAGGCAGGGACGTTTTTCAGGCCCTTAACGAATCTTACGCAAAGCTCGCATGGGGTGGTGGTGGCGGCGAAGAGGCATCTAATGACTCGGAAGACGACGAAATGGGATCTAATAACGACGACAGTGAGATAGGATCCAATAAGGACGACAGTGAGATGGGATCTGGTAAGGAAAGCAGAAATGAAGAATTGCCTAGTACTAACGACGGTGAAGTAGATTATGATGGCAGCAAATCCGGCGAGACGGGGTCTCTTGACTATGACTCTGACGATCCCAATCCAATCGATATGATAGACCGTGAGTCCAACGAAGGGGAATGCTCCGATAATGACCCTGCTAGACTCGTCTCAGAGGGTTTTGATATAGCTCGGTTCAGATCTTGGGCAAAATCTGTCAATTCTGGCGAAGTCTTTGAGATTATTCAGTGGCTATTCCGTACGCTGGGGACAGATAATGCTGGTTGGATGGACCCAGTCCTTGCACCACACCATGCTGCTAAGCATCTGGGGTTAGTTGAAGCGGCTATACAGCGAATACAGAGTTTTCGACTTTGTCAGCGGCGAGTTTGGAGTATTCTCACTAGTATTGGCGGTGGATACCGTGAACTTCCGACGTTTATTCCGCCGGATAATCTTTTCCAGGTTATACCTCACATTGACGGTAAACTTCACAATGAGTGTACAACAGAATTCTGCGAGGAGGCAGAGAAAAAGTGAGACACTTCCTTGCAATGGTTGCATTAGTGTTACTTATTTCTGTGAATAGTTTCACATCTGTTCGACAACTTCACATTTGCCTTGACCTCCAGGGATCCCCAACATGTCAAAATACGGGAACAACCCTTCCACCCTTTCCAGATGTCGAACTATCCGAAGCAGCGAGAAACGGAAGGGCAACTGCATGGGCTTTTGATGGGTTCAAGGTGCTCGAACCAGGTGAACCATTTTTGGCGATTTCCCATGTGTGGGCCGATGGGACTGGGTCCGGGAGGGGGGGTACGGAATTCAACCGGTGCCTGTACCAGCGATTTTGCGATATTGCAGCTAGCCTTGGGTGCAAGGGGATATGGTGGGACGCAATTTGTATTCCGACAGAGCCGTCTGCTCGCGCCGCAGCGATCAACAATATGCATAAGAACTACGAGTTTGCGCACGCCACACTCGTTCACGATCTTTATATTCAACAATACAAATGGGATGATTCTAATCTAACATGTGCAGAGGGAGGAATCTTTGCTATTCTGATGTCGTCGTGGTGGACTCGGGGCTGGACTGCGTTGGAGTTAGTATGCTCGAAAAACGTAAAGGTCTTGTTTGCGGATTCGGTCATCAAGGATCTCGACAAAGATATCATAGGGTGGTTCGGGATGCCCATTTCCCCTTGCCGTCAGCTATCTAGCATGGTTGTCAGACTCCTGCGAAGTAAAGTTTCCCGCCTCGTGGATTTTATTACCATACTCGGATCACGGCATACATCGTGGGCTCGCGATAAAGCAATTATTGCTGGGCTGCTTGTCGGTACCGATAACCCGGAGTCCACCGCACGAGTCGAGATATTCGAACAGATTATTAAGAAGTTCCATGGATTGGTTGATCCAGCGCACATGTTTCATGGTAAAGATACTATGTCTAAGCCATGGCTGAGTTGGTGCCCAACAAACATATTTGAACTCCCACCGGTAAGCCTGTTTGGTGGTGGCCCAGAGTATACGACTGGGGTGCACCATGGGCATAATGGTGAGCTACTCGGGATAGAACAAACCTGGCAGATTATTCGACTTTCCTATGTCAAAGAGTACGCGACGGTTCTGTGGACGAAGTCTTCCCTATTGCAGCAGTTTAAGATACAAAAGGCCCTATCAACAGACCACCGCATCATCATTGCCGTCGAGCCGCATCTTAGCAAGTATCCTACAAGGGGCCTCATCTTGAGACCAAAGGGTGACCGTTCAGATGGAGTTATTTCACAATTCATAGGGTCTGTGGATATTGTATGGAATGGCAAACAGGAACCGTGGTCAAAAAATGGTCCTGATCGGGTAGGGTTGGTTGGTATTCATAACATCATAGGTGATACGACCGGACTACCAGAGATACCAGAAGGGATCACAGCGTACGACTTTGTTCGCTACATCTCACAAGGGGAACTTCTGGATGGAAGTGGGAAACTGTGGTCCGGGATTGATCAGGAGTAGCGTAGTTAGCCCAAGAGATGACATACACTCTAGATAGGTGCTGAATGGGATACAGGTTAGAGGATAGAAGTACTATACATTAGTGTCCATGTTTTGGCCGACTCCATTAGTTCTATACCCCTTCGATACTCCGTGTCAAGTCATGCCCCTATTCGCCACCAGACCACATCCGCAGCTGGCTGTATCTAACCGAGCATACTGACAATGCGACGTTATAACTGAAGATCGGGGTGAAGTAGTGATAGGGGGGTTTCCTCGCTCGTTATCTATACAAGGAACCGTGGCTAGGCGATAACACAACAATTACAAAGAAAATATTTTTAATTAAGGAGATATAGACTAAGGAGGACCTGTAGAATCCATTGCCATTAAAAAAGCGAATATAGGGGTTTGTGGTTGTGTTGCTATCGGGTTGCTTTGTGAAACTTTTAGGTAACGTTCTGGCCCTGCCTTGCGCGTTACCCCATCAGAACATGCCGGGCTTTTGCCAAAACAATTTAATTTTGTAGAACAGGCACCTTTTTAATATCAATGTGTAAAGCTTATTATGCTTTTTTTGCCTGGGACGTGAGGCAAGGAGTGCTATAAAGCCTGGACTATCAGTCCCATCCACTTAAGCGATTTCAACACTACCCCTGCAAAATCATCGCGGGGTTCCTTCTATACCTCAAACCGTGGCTAGACCAAAATCGTGGCTAGGGGACAACACAACAACTACAAAGAAAGTATTTATAATTAAAGAGCTATAGACTAAAGAGCACCTGGAGAATCGATTGCAATAGAAAAAAAAGCGAATACAGGGGGTTGTGGCTGTGTTGCTATGGGGCTGCTACATGGGACTTTTGTGGTGTAGATCTGGTCATGACTTTTGCGTCACTTTACACCAAAAACAGGGGACTTTTGCGTCACCCTAGCGAATATCTCAGTACTAGTAAATACACAAAATAGTGGAGTGGTACCAAATTGCTGAAACTCGGTGGGTATACTGGCTGGTATATAGAGACTCCCTAATGATTGTAAAAAGTGTGTAAGTGTAAAAAAGCGAAGCTTTTTTATATAGATAGGATGGAGAAGGAGTAAAGAATAACTTGCGCTGAGACGGTTTGCTACTGTGGAATAGCGATGGCGTTTCGTATAATTTCTATACTCCTCAATCAGCGAAGGGGTGGTATATATAATAACATACCTGTGGAAGCACGGAAATAAAAGTTTCCGGTCGGATCCCCGTTGGGCCGAGGGAGATGCGTCACACCTAGGTGACACCGGTTTCGTTAGTAGGCAGAACTACTAAAACTCTTTCGGGGGCTGCATGTCCTTCTGGATGCGTAAGAATCTTGACGTCGCATCACATGTGGGACATGAAAGTATTTTTGGACCTCGGTCCAGAGTTTGTTGTCCCGTCGGTTGGAAGAGTTACCTGTTGGGGTAATTCGCTTCCAAAAGAGTGGAGTGTGTTAATCTAATCTCGGTTAATAATGATGACGTGGACGGTGCGTGGGGTCTATCAAATGCGCTACGCGCCGCCGGGTGTGGGGGCGGGGCGGAGTGCATGCATAGACAGGGGTTTACTCCTTCCTAATACAGCATTCCGCTCCGGGCGCTAGGGTTAATATTTAGCCGACCCATGTAATACAGGGGTACCCCTGCATTCTATACCTCAAACCGTGGCTAGACCCAAATCGTGGCTAGGGGACAACACAACAACTACAAAGAAAGTATTTATAATTAAAGAGCTATAGACTAAAGAGCACCTGGAGAATCGATTGCAATAGAAAAAAAAGCGAATACAGGGTGTTGTGGCTGTGTTGCTATGGGGCTGCTACATGGGACTTTTGTGGTGGAGATCTGGTCATGACTTTTGCGTCACTTTACACCAAAAACAGGGGACTTTTGCGTCACCCTAGCGAATATCTCAGTACTAGTAAATACACAAAATAATGGAGTGGTACCAAATTGCTGAAACTCGGTGGGTATACTGGCTGGTATATAGAGACTCTCTAATGATTGTAAAAAGTGTGCTTTTATGTACGGATTACTAGAATCATGACCTATCACTCGGCTTACCTGCGCGCTGGTGCAAGCCCCCATATCGACTCCCCCACAGAGCCCCCCCATAGACCCCCCTATATGAACCCCCCTGCGCTGCAGCCCCACCCCCCACCTGCTTGAGCGCCTGCTGCAGACGTCGCTGTGGCGTTGCTTCTGCGCAGCCATGGGACCTGCCCGATCTATGGCGGTTTTCGGCTGGGAGCGAGATTTTGGCGACTTTTGTAGTCCCCTGTGTATCTTTATTTCTAGAGAGGGACAATCAGACAGTGTCTTGGCGGTTATAAGCTCTCTCTCTATGTACCTGGACACGGTCGGATACTTTTTCGCTTGCCTCTCGCCTGCGCGCAGCTGTTAAAGTAGGAGAAGAGTCTTTCTTCTATGAATTGGATGGGGGAAGGAGTATAGAGTACTTGCGCTGATAAAGCTTCTTGTAGTGTTACAAGAAAGACGTTTTCGTATAATTTCTATACTCTTCAGTCAGCGAAGGGGGGGTATATATACAACATACCAGAGAGAGCACGGGTCTGGATAGATCCGGTCGGAACCCCGTTGGGCCGACTCCGATGCGTCACATCTGTGTAACACCTTTTCGTTAGTAGGCAGAACTATTATAGGGCGAAAAGGGGTGTCAAGCCTTAGGGCTATGGCTAGAAACTCGCTTTTTTGCCCAAAGCAGTCCTCTGACTCCCGCCATAGAGTGGTCGACTCCCGGCCGGGAGTAACACGGTGGTGCTGGTCTGCCGGCAGGCATAGGACCCACCGAGCTCCTTTTTTATACTTTTTACTGTTAGGCTACTCCCGGACGGGAGTCCTCTGCTGCTGCTTTGCCCACTCCCGGGCGGGAGTACCCCATATAGACCCCCCCTGCGCTGCAGCCCTACCCCCCACCTGCCTGGGTGCCTGCTGCAGACGCTGCTGTGGCGTTGCTTCTGCGCAGCCGTGATTTTCCGCTGGGAGCGAGATTTTGGCGACTTTTGTAGTGCCTTGTGTATCTTTATTTCTAGAGAGGGACAATCAGACAGTGTTTTGGCGGTCATAAGCTCTCTGTCTATGTACTTGGACATGGTCGGGTACTTCCTCGCTTGCCTCTCGCCTGCGCGCTGCTGTAGGTTGCCCGATCACCTTGAGCTCTGGACCACGGCGCGCGGTGCAGTGCTGCATATTGACCTGCACGACGTCTTGCAGCTTGCCTACCTGCCTGGGGCCTGTCTCTGACGTCGCTGCCTGCTTGTCTGCCTGCTTGCCTGCTGCTGCTTGTCTCACGAGTCACGAGATATCACTCGGCCCATGTCACGATTTCGACTCATGAGTGGGGGGGTGCAGTCTTTTTTCACTCTGGGGACTGACTGACAGTAGACTAGATGTCCTGAGATCTTTTATATGCACTTTCTCTTGTCCAGGTACTTCTTTCTCGGCACCTGGACCTCTCCCGCTGCCACTTTGCGGCAGCGACTCGTGACTTCGCTGACTGCTGACAAGCTGCGCCGTACCCCACCCCCTACCCCCCTACGTATTAAACCCCTGCCCTAGGCACCTGACGTCTGCCCCAGCCCCCCTGCCTGCCTGCAGTCGCTGTGGCGCTGCTTGCTTGCTTGCTTGCCCGCTGCGCTTGGTGGGGGGGGGGCGACTGCGCGGGTCATGGATAATCACTCGGGTTTTGTCGCGGTTTCACTCTCTGAGCAGGGGAGTGCAGTCTTTTTTCCCAGTGGGACCTAACTGACAGTGGTCTAGATGTCCTGAGATCCTTTATATACACTTGCCCTTGTCCAGGTACTTCTCTCTCGGCGCCTGGACCTCGGCCCTCGCCACGGTACGGTTCTCGCCCAGGCGTTCGCTGACTGCCAGCGACCTGCGCCTGCGCCCTGCCCCTAGCCCTACCCCCACCCCCCCTGGGCCCTAAACCCCTGCCCTAGCAATCCCTGCCTGCCTGCCTGCAGTCGCTGTGGCGCTGCTTGCTTGCTTGCTTGCTGCGCTTGGTGGGGGGGCGACTGCGCGAGTCATGGAAAATCACTCGGTTTTGTCGCGGTTTCTAATTTTGAGTAGGGGAGTGCAGTCTTTTTTCTTTGTGGGGCCTTGCTGGCAGTGGGGTTGATGTCCTGTGACTTCTCTTCTTTACTTTTGCCTGTCCAGGTACTTCCCTCTCGGCACCCGGACCTCGGCCCTCGCCACAGTACGGTTCTTGCCTAGACTTTCGCTGACTGCCAGCAACCTGCGCCCTACCCCTACCCCTACCCCTACCCCCACCCCCCCTGCGCCAGAGACCCCACGTCTGCCCTGGCACCCCCCTACCTGCCTGCTTGCTTGTCAGGCTTGCTGTGGCGCTGCTTGGTTTTTGTCCGTGGGCGCTTTGGCACGAGTCATGGAAAATCACTCGGTTTTTCTCCCGGCTTCTTTTTTTGAGCACTGGAGTTTGGGTGCTTTTCTCTGGGCTCGCCCCCTGACACTACTCTGTGTGTCCAGTGACTTCTTGGGCGCCTCTGGGCCTCTTCTCTCGCTGTCTTGGTTAGTTTTAGTTAGGGTTAGTTTAGGGTTTAGTTTAGGGTTTAGTTAGGGTTTAGTTAGGGTTTAGTTAGGGTTTAGTTAGGGTTAGTTTAGGGTTAGTTTAGGGTTAGTTTAGTTAGGGTTAGTTAGGGTTAGTTTAGTTAGGGTTTAGTTAGGGTTTAGTTAGGGTTTAGTTAGGGTTTAGTTAGGGTTAGTTTAGGGTTAGTTTAGGGTTTAGTTAGGGTTTAGTTAGGGTTTAGTTAGAGGTGCTGGA